>OX366511.1:2523579-3774119 GCA_947256265.1 Acronicta leporina | reverse complement strand
TCCATGCCTAATTGCTTAAGACACCTAACGGCTAAGATATAAGATAAGATACGGTAACTTATGGTACCGCTAGCGCACCTTGCGCTAGCGGTACCATAAGTTACCGTATTTAGCTGGCATACTTTAAGGGGCTCTGATGTATTATCACGCCAGAGAATTTGTTGTAAATGCCTATCACTCGGATGTACAGCCACTTGTCTGTACATTTTCTCTATGTCTGCTGCTAGTATATATCTGTGTTGCCTAAATCGAATAAGTATTGATAAGAGGTCATCCTGAATAGTAGGTCCCACCATTTGTATGTTATTCAAAGATAAACCCGAACTAGTCGGTGAACTAGCATTAAATACTACTCTGAGTTTGGTGGTAGTACTGGACTCACGTAGGATACCGTGATGAGGGATAAAGTAGGCTATTGAGTGTGGGTTAAATTGACATGCAGACATATGACCAAGCGAAAGGTACTCCGACATGAAATCACAATAACTTTTTTTAAATGAAGGTTGATTTTTAATTCTCCGTTCTAAAGATAAAATACAATGTTTAGCCCGTTGAAAGGAGTCACCCAACAAATCTTGACTCTGCTTAAGAGGGATACGTACGCAAAATCGACCATCCGCTAAACGGGTTGTATTTTCACAAAAATGCTCTTCACATAGCCGCTCTTCTTCAGAATAATACGATGACTTAGGGCTGACTTCCTCAAGTTGCCAAAATCGCGTTAACTGGATTTGTATGTCATCGTTAAGAGAGTCTTTACTATGATCATAATCAAGCTTAGTAAAATTACACTTTACGTGCTGAGATGAATTCAATAGATGACCACTGTTAATTGGGCCGGAAACTATCCATCCTAAGGAAGTTTCATAAAGTATCGGTTTGCCTTCACCGAGTTTTATACTGTGAGATCCAACCAAGTCCCAGAAGATATCGGCACCTATTATTAAGTCTATAGTAGACGAGGTATGAAAAGTTGGATCCGCTAAAGTAATATCATTCGGAATACTTATCGCCGATATATTAATATTTTGGCTAGGCACGTTGTCTGTGATTGAAGGCAAAACAAAACAACGTAAATAGCGTGTATAATTTCCATCTAACGATTGCATTTGTACATTAATCATTTTGTCTATCCTTGACATTGAGTTATTAATACCTAGAACAGATCGGTCTACTCTTTGAAAAGGTAGGTTTAGCTTTCGACACAAATTGTCCGTCATAAGACACGCCGTGCTGCCACTGTCGAGTAAAGCTCGAACAATAAACTGACGATTATTATTATCATGCACTTTTATCAATGCAGTTGACAACAGTATAGTTTCATGAGCACCGTAAGCAGAATATGAATTTAATACACAAGACAATGTCGCGTCGGCATCAGCACTCGTCTCGATAACAGGAGTCGCCGTCTTTGGACATGGCCTGACGGTGGCGCCATCTGTGGACGGTGGTGCACTCGACTTATATTTTAAATCTGCTACATGAATAAGAGTGTTATGCTTACGCTTACATATCCTACAACCATTTTTCTTGCAACGGTTAGCATAATGTCCAGTCTTAAAGCAATTAAAACATACTTTAAAATTTGGTACTAATTGTAATCTTTTTTCGTTGCTGAGTGCTAAAAACTGGGAGCAACTTTGTAAATTATGCTCGCCGCTACAATTAGGACATGTTTTTACTGTTTGCGTACTGTCACTGTGTAAACTTGAGTGCTGTTTTGAGTTTGCAACCAGCACCAAGCTTTTCATTTTAACATTTTTACTGTTAGGTATTTGGTTATTATTACTACTACGTGATAACTCTAATGTCTCAAGTAGATCTGCCCTACCACGCATAAATGCCAGAAAGCGACTAAATGTTATAGGGTTATCTTTCTGTAAGGTGCCTTTGACTTCTTCCCACTCCCGAAAAGTCTTAGCATCTAATTTATGAGTCACAATGTGTATTAAAAGTGTATCCCAATGTTTAGTGGGTTCACCTAACGATTCCAAAGCTCTTAAATTTTTATTTAATTCGTCTATAATACGTTTTATACTGACAGAAGACTCCCTAGTTAAAGGCGGAATATTGAATAAGGCAGTAACATGATTTTGTATAAGTAACCTTTTGTTGTCAAAACGCTCACACAATAAATTCCAAGCTACGTGATAATTGCTGGACGAAAACTCAATTGATTGAATCACTAAAGCAGCTGTCTCTTCTAAAGACGCCCTAAGGTAATGGAATTTGGGATGGAGGAGAGATGGCGCTAGTGCCGCTGATAACATCAGCTCCGCGTATTTTAGTTAATTAAAAATACATAACTTGCACTAGAACCGTATGAAAGTGACAAGTGTAAAGATAATATCCTAAATATTAAGTATAAGTGTTATCTCAACTTAACTTTGATGATAAGTGCTAGAAAAGAAAAAACAAGTGAACCGTTTACAAACAATTAATTTGTGTACTAAAACATAAATAATAGACAACGATACAAGTAAAACGACAGTGTTGTGTAAATAAAACATAAAACAAGTGGAATTAGTGGAACAATAAATAACCAAAGTACAAAAAAACCAATATTGACGAACCGTTACGAAAAAAATTTACATTCAAAATACATACTATATTAAAATAATTAAGAACACTACCATCTACCGGATCAAAAATTAAGTACGTCGGTAAAGCAGTTTTTCACTATTTATTCAACGCCATCTAAAAATTAAAACCAACTAACGTTCCCTGTGGAGAAAGCCAAGACTTAATTCAACAATTAGACGTAATACACAGTTGGCGTACTCGCCGAACACTGTGCTGGCGTTCGTACGACACCGAGTTCAAACCTTATAAACAGGTTGTCTTTTTGTGATATTTTCAGACACAAGTGATACTAAATAAAATTAAAATGACGCTTTGTGCAGGTTGTAAGCAACCAATCCCTCACAAACATTCATATCTCATTTGTTCAATATGCAATGCAAATTATGATCTCGAATGCGCTAATGTTTCAAAGATTCAATACAAGAGCTGGATCAACATTGATAGAACATCGTGGGAATGCCAAGAATGTAAGTGTAAAAGACCTAAAAATAACAATAATGATAATACCCCAGTGAGGCAACCATTTTCAAATGCAACCTTAAATATAACACCTAACGCAAACGTCACCGTGAGACGCAAGGCAAGCCAAAATCTCAATAATGCCAGTCTAACATGCTCAGAAGACGTAAGCCTATTGGGAGATACTTTACACCAAGGAGAAAATATTGAAATTGATATGCAACCCGAACTGACATTACAAAATCTGAGTGAGATGATATCCCTAAAGTTGAAGGAAAATATTGCATCAATAATATTAGAAATACAAAATACAATCCAAACAGAAATTAATAATGCTTTATTAAAATTAACTACAGAAATTAAAAAAGAAACAAATGTATTATTCCTTGAAAACGACCAACGGAAAGCTGATATAGAAACAATAAACACCCAGATATATAAACTACAAACAGAAACAGAAAAACTACAACAAGAAATAAAGCAACTATCAAATAAAACATCGTTCAGAATAGAACACTCGCCAGAGAGTAATGCTAAAAAAATCGTACTCTATGGCCTTACCGAAATCCATAATGAACCTGAACAAAACCTGCATGATAGAGTTATAACCCTGTTTCGTGATATCTTACATGTGGACTTGCTGGGATATATCGAGGATACCTATAGAATCGGAAGATATAGCAATAATAACCGACCGTTAGTAATAGAGCTTATAAGCAAGAGAATGACAAAATATATATTAGAAAACAACCGTTATTTTTATAGAACCGGATTATATGTTTCAGATTTCTTAAATGAGGACTCACTAAAAAAAAAGAAAATATTTACGTGACAAAATGTTAATAGCACGCAAAAAAGGATTGCACGCAGTATTACGTAACAATACATTGTTTATCGAGGGAGAACAAATATTCTTTAATGACCATCCATCATCGCACCCCACACATCAATCCGAAAAAGAAAAAAATCATGGAAATACGAATACCGATACCCCTTTTTTTCGTAACAACGAAGAAACCGGAACTTTTCCTCAGCCAACCACCACAAATATACCCGGATACAGAAGAAGCGAAATCAGTGACACCCATAAATATAGAAACGATACAACAACCTACAACCAAGGAAGACCAAGGTCCACAATTTAAAATACTATTTCAAAACATACAAGGCCTCTATAACAAGCTATATATAATGGAATCATTTCTTCAAAACCAAACATACCAAGCAATATGTTTAATTGAAACCTGGCTTTCATATGAAAAATTAAGTTTAATACAATTTGATGGCTACAAAATTGCAACATCGTATTGTCGAAGAAACCGGATAGGCGGCGGCGTTTGTATCCTACTCGATGAACGTATAGAGTATGAAGAAAGATATGATATCACAAAAATTTCAATTGAATACATATTAGAAGTTTGTGCAATAGAACTACCTAAAGAAAACATATTATTAATAACAATGTATTGGAATAGAAGAGAGGAAGATATTTTTTATAACCAACTTAATAAAATTTTAACTTATATAAACAAAAAATATTCCAAATTCAACATTGTACTCGGCGGGGATTTTAATATAGATATTTTAAAAAGTAGCGTAAAAACTAATACATTTTTAGAATTAATGTCCGAATATAAACTAATACAACATATAAAACATCCTACACATATTACACAGACGGTCGCAACATGTTTAGATCTAATATTCACAAATTTTAGAAAGAAAAGTATAAAGGTGTCTGTTACCGAGTTCGGATTTTCAGATCATTACAGCACAGCTATAACCTTTGAAACACTACAACGTTATGAACATGCCACTTGGTATGTCACTAAGCGATTTTATTCAAAAAATAATATTAATAACTTTAAAACCTCATTAAAATCAGTAAATTGGTGTGAAACCATATTACCTCAAAATAATATAAACCAAAATTATCAAGCGTTTAGTGATATGTTAATCAAAATATTAAACCAAACCATTCCAAAGCGTAAAATTAAATTAAATAAATATTCTACAAAGTATTGGTTAACAAAAGGACTAAAACTTTCATGTAAAAATAAAAGACTGTTAAAAATTCTATGTACAAAATCTAATAATCCAATCATTAAACAATACTACAGAAAATATGAAAAAATACTAAAACGAACGGTAATTGCATCAAAAAAAATTCAGTATAGTAATAAAATAAATAAATCCAATAATAAAGTTAAAACAATGTGGAATATAATAAATGAACGTTATAATAAAAAAACAATTAAAGAAAAAATCAATATTCAACTACAAATAAATAATCATCTTGTGTCTGATCCAATCCAAGTTGCAAACAAATTCAACACATTTTTTGCATCTATAGGTGAGGAGAGCATACCATCGTCGGACTGTTGTAAGCCATGTGGCAGACCTGTTCTCCAGCCTACAGAAAATACCTTCTTCCTTAGACCGTTAGATTATCGCGAAACACATAGAATAATTAAAAACCTAAAAAACAAAAATAGCTTTGGTATAGATGAGCTACCGCCATCCCTAATCCGACAATGTGCAGATGAGCTCGCCATACCATTCTGCGTACTAATAAATCAGTCCTTTGAAAATGGTACTTTCCCCGATCTATTAAAAAAAGCTATAATAAAACCAGTGTATAAGAAAAACGCAAAAACAGACCCCAATAACTACCGCCCCATAGCTCTCTTACCAACCTCGTCAAAAATTTTCGAAAAAGCTATGTGTGACCGCGTATATAACTTCTGCGAAAGATACGAAATTTTTGATGAGGGACAAAACGGTTTTCGTAAGGAACGCTCAACAGTCCTAGCCGTATATAAATTCATTCAAGAAGTCCTAAACATTATAAATAAAAAGGAATACGCAGTCGGTATACTCTTGGACATGACGAAAGCATATGATAGAGTACAATTTAATATCCTACTGGACAAACTTTATGGAATAGGAATCCGCGGAACAGCACATCAATGGTTTGCATCATATTTAAAAAACCGAGAGCAGTATGTAGAAATAGAATACTATGATAATGATCAAAAAGAGATTACCGGTATAAGATCTGAAAAAATAATTGCAAATTCGTCTATTCCCCAAGGTAGTGTCATCGGATGCCTATTATTCTGTCTATTATTTGCCTATTATTCTGAAATCTCTGTTATTGCTTTAAGTTGTGCGCTAGTATCATTTGATAGTTGTGGCATATTTACCATAACCCTTTTATTAATTATAGTCGCGTTACCACGCCCAATAAATAAAATCACTTCTGATTTCGTACGAGAGCGACTCGCTAGTTTCTATCCGTCCGTTACGCTCCGATATCAGAAGTGGGATTCGCGCGACTCGTGCAAGAATGCCACGTATGTGCTGTGTCAATAAAATAATAATTAGTGCCAAGGAGGAAGAAAAACGGCGACGCTCGGTGGAAGCGGGAAGTATCGTGAGCAGTCGAGAAATGTTCCATCGGTGCGCCTCTTGACTTGAGACGGTCAGTGGTTCCATTTTTATTTCAGTTCTAAACCGATTCTTAGATGAGGAAAAGTTTTTTTCCTTTTTTTGCAAATATGTCATGTCTGTGATTTGGGTTGTGCGTACTAATAGCACTTGTCATATTTATCTGGAGCTAACATTCGATTCGAACGATATTGAGATATTATATTGTCATGCGTAGACTCCCGATATTTTTTGTTCAGATTTCTAAAACACATAGACCAAAGCGAGTATATTTATTAGAAATTTCAAATAACCTGGTTACAGGCTTAACAATTTAACCGGCCCGGTATATGATTTCTGAGTTTGTGAAAATTTGAAATAATTAAAATTATTAGATGCTACAAAATAAATACCTACATACTTGGAAAATGCCCAAGGGTTAGAAAAGGAAGGAGTGACCTCTTCGATAAAGTAAATAGTTTTGCATTATTAGTTAACAATAATTATGTACTGCCTGTATTGATGGATGGATTTGCATCTTCTGAATTTTTTATTGATTTTTGTGCTATTTTGGTGCATCTTTAAAATTAAGAAGTTCTAAAATATGGCAAGGATGCCTTACTAAACAATAAAAGTGTTATAATATTTTCTCATTGTGTTTTCTATTTTAAGACGGCAATGTTTCATGTAGTCTTGGCTGTGCGTTTGTGCACCTCTGCCTGCCCCTTTTGGGAGTGCGGGCGTGATGATATGGCTCTAGTTGCCCACCACTACATGCGGTATAAAGCATCAATGTATCTTATGTAGACGCAAGCAAGACAAGTATCCCGAAGAATAACCCGTGTTGCGATGGTCTCGTTTCTTTTTATGGGATTAATTGTCAGTGTTAGAATAGTGTTTAATATCTGCAGCAGGAAATAAATGATCTGATAACAAAATCAAATAGTGACGACATGAATAACGAGTTATCAAATGCATACAAAATAAGTAGTACTAACTATACGATGTAATTCTAAAGACTTGTTCTCGCAGAGCTTATCGCTGCTTCGTGGTAGTTCACGCCTGCGAATCAAAAATGGATTTTACATGGGAAGATCCTATTACAATATGTGCTACTTTTTAATTGTTTGTTTTTAGTCTGAAAATTCGCAGGGAATTGCATTACGTGTAAGTAAATTATCCGGTATATCTCGAGCAGAATAATTGTATTCGGAACCTAAATTAAAGACAAGTAATAATACTTTGACATAAATTATTCAAGTTGACGTAAAAATTAAACCAAACAAAAAATTGTAATATTGATGCTATCACTAAATATTTTACCTACAACAGATGTGCATTATCACATCGACATCCCGAGCACTATCGTATCTTTGAAGTATACAAGTAATTTATTTAGAGTTCTGTCTTATTTTACAGTAGATAAAGGTAGCTTTTCTCCAAAGCGTCGGTGGCCTAATGGCTGGGGCGTTGGACTTGCGATCGTGTGGTTGCCGGTTCGATGTCCACCCATTGCACTACCGGCGTGAACCCGCTCGTAACACGGGCATTTGACTTAGCACGAGGGGTTAATAAGAATACTAGTAATGTGCGACCCCAATGATAGTAAGCTTTTAAAAAAAAAAGATTTCGGGTTTTCTCTACACACAATATCTTAGTGGAAAATATTTACTTATTGGAAAAGTGACGCGACTGCTTACGTTGTTAGCCTTTGGTCACTAAGACCAACCTTTGGTGACTAAGACGAAATAGTGATTAACTTAGATGAAATAAAAGAACGCGCAGTCACTTCTATCCAAAGAAATGATCAGTTAGATAAACAACGATTTGAAAAACAAAAGTACATCATTTAAATTTTCTATTAATGGAAAATCACGAGAGAAATTAGGCCCGAAATTCTGAAGGCCATTGATAATTTTAGAATTATTAGAACCTGATCATTATTTTTTGAAAGTTTTAAACAACGTGTATCAAGAGTGTATCACTGGAATCACAGATTGTTACGTTCCCACAGTTTTTTTTTTAAGATCATTGCGACGAAGAACAGTCAGGTCCTGGCCATTGTCGACGCTGTTGAATGTTAATAATGAAAAGTTGAACTAAAAGTACTTTGTTTGTGGAAATGAACTGTAGTTACGAGGTCAATATTGAGAATTTTTACATTGTTTACTTGACTTTTGTGCTGTCATCAGTTACTTATCGTCGATCGTAGGTCATATTCCTAGCCCAGTCTAGCTGGTGTCGGAGACTTCGCGGCGGCGATCGGTGGCGGGTGTGCAGTTTGTTTACGTGACTTTTGTGCTGGCATCAGTTGCTTATCGTCGATCGTAGGTCATATTCCTAACCCAGTCTAGCTGGTGTCGGAGACTGCGCGGCGGCGATCGGTGGCGGGTGTGCAGTGGCGGCGGTCGGTGTGCCATAAGGTGACTGATCCGTCAGGTGATGGTGGGAGTGCCATTGCTGGCGGTCAGTGTGCCAGAGGGTGACCGATGCGTCTGGTGATAGCGGCAGTGCCATGTGGCGGTCGGTGTGCCATAAGGTGACTGATCCGTCAGGTGATGGCGGGAGAGCCATTGCTGGCGGTCAGTGTGCCAGAGGGTGATCGATCCGTCTGGTGTGGGCTGTGTGCCCTGTGTGTTGGCTGTGTGCCAATGTGGGCTGTGTGCCCTGTGTGTTGGCTGTGTGCCAGTGTGGGCTGTGTGCCCTATGTGTTGGCTGTGTGCCAATGTGGGCTGTGTGCCCTGTGTGTTGGCTGTGTGCCAGTGTGGGCTGTGTGCCCCGTGTGTTGGCTGTGTGCCAATGTGGGCTGTGTGCCCTGTGTGATTGGCTGTGTGCCAATGTGGGCCTGAGTGCCTGTGTGCCGCTGTTACCCTGAGGCCTGTGTGGTGGCTGGAGTGCCTAGGTACTGCCAGTGCGCCGTTTGTTATAAAGTCACTTAAACATGCGTAGTTATTATGTTAACGAGAAGTTTGCGAATCAATGCAAAGTTTGCAAAAATAATTATCTAATATTCCCTACATTAACAAAATAAATAATTACCCGTCTAAATTCACAACACATCTGAATAGAAAATATAGTACCCAAATTATACATATGTAATACTATAATAATACTATAACACCTTCTAAAATATGTACTTATATAATTACAATAAAGAATAAACAAATAAAATATGACTAGAATAAATACTAAAAAATATATTTATTTAATTACTTACTACATTACATTACATAAATACAATAAATAAAATAATTTGTATATTAATTAAGTACCATGATTTAAAACAGTTAACAATAATATCTCTAAAATGGCTGGCATAAATTAGTACTTCCTCTCTCCTAATTGCTGTGCCCGACAGGGTCCACAATGTACTTATATTATGTATACTTACCATCCAAAAAATTTTGTAGAACGCAATAAATGACTGAATACTGAATACTGAAATTTGTTTATATCGTCTATGTCGTCATTTGAATGTATAATACTGCTAAAAGTATCGTGGAACTCTAGTCAACTTTCATATGACCCACTGAATGTTGGCAACTCGATGGTAGGTAACTTAACGAGTTTGTGATTGCTTGCCCGTGAGGAACCCTTCTCACTTCCACTATCGTTATTTTTAGAACTACGCGCAAGAGTATCCTGTGCTTTTGCAAGAAGTTTATAATACGATGTTTCAAACTCACTTCTCTCGGATATTTGAGAATCAATGTCATCTGCCAGGCATTCTATCTTTAACTGCACCTCGTCATATTGATTGTACAATAAATCTATTTTACCAATACGTAATTGCAGTTCACATACCTCAGGTTGGCTTAATGATTTATCCAAGCCGTTCAGATACGTAGAAAAAACAGTAAGACGACCTTTATAACTACCTCTTTTCTTAATAAGTTCCCTTATCTCCTCTTTCTCGGACATTTTGGAAAGCGAGAGTGTAGTCAATCTGGAATGCATATAATTTAACGATTACTGATAGACAAAAACAATTATACAACCACCGGCTACAACATTACCACTTTATGAAGGTAGAATTAAATAAATTGGACTAATTCTGGACAATTAATTATGATTCAAATTCAATTGAGATGATTAATTAACAATATAAACTTTCAATTCAAATTCAAATAAAAATCTGTTAAATTTAAATTTTGATTGTAGCATTGGATATATTCACAATAATAGCATTCTGATATTACAATAATTATACTAATAATAATATTGAGAAATACCTCTGAATCAAATGATTTAAATTAAAATAATAATCCTACTTTGATAATATGACATTATTGGTTAAGTACCTACTATACTGAATGATTCACAAAACATTTAAGAAAATAAGTAATAATTAACAGTATTTAGGTCCGTAATGATATCAAATTGACTATTTAAGTCACAATAAACTTTTAACTGATAGTAAAGTTAAGTTACGGCCTAGGATTACTTATTCAGTGAAATTCAAAGTACAACGAACAAAGAAACATTTAAATTATTGACTAGGTACTAACCTTATTACTCGGAATTACACTAATACTACCTGATGCAAAGAGTACTGGGTTAAATAATGAATGACAACACGCATAACACCATCAAATTCCTTAATCTTCAGCCTTCACCGTGACTGTCTCCTTCTTATGACCTTGACTCGTGCTCGTGACACTGTTGTAATTCTCCAGACTTGCTTTATCCGCTTAAATTTTATTGATATTTGCTGATTTGGGTATATCACATTAGAATTATGAATATCCGTGCTCGAAGGACCATGAACGAGGGATAATCAGGCGTAGAAATTAAACAGCTCCATCCGAGAGTAAGATTATCGATGTAATGCAATGACTAGCAAAATTCTTAGAAACTAATACATTAATGACGGTGGCAGTAAAAAAGAGTACAATTCCTTTGAAGTGTCATTACACTCATTACGTTAGACTGAGTCGTTGCTTCCATATTTTAATTAGGCGTTTTCTTCTAAACAAGTATTATTCAAGAAAACAAGATTTTTTATTTTGATTTTAAGTATTATACAAAAGTAAGATTTTTTATTCTGATTTTTAGTAGATATTTATTATTTTTATTATACCGATATAAATACCAATATTAATTTATTTATTCCGCTTTCCCTAAAATAGCTCGAAGGACCAAATGTACGCACCGGGACTCTGGCTTTTACGTCCTGGTCCGCACAGTGTGGCTACGTTCAAAGCAATTGAGCCTGGTACCGTGAATTACCTAAGACTCTACTGACTCGACCTAGCCCTATCGCGATACCCTAAATACCCTAGTTCCCTGACCTACCATACAAACCATACCAATTTACCAGAAGGAAGTCTGTTACAAGGAGACCTACGGTAACAGACGGAATTTGGGTAGGAATAGGGTTTGTGTACGTAGTGCAATGTACACAGGAAATGATTTTCACTGCCAATCCCACAGACTCATAGGATTGCTTGCGGCTAAAGGTGTCTTGGCCACAGTCAGGGAACACAGTAACGGAAGATGAATCAAACTCGGCTCCAACTTGATGACTACTTTATTACAATTATTATTCTTATTTTATACAGATTATGTGGTCAATACACATTGATGCCTATTTACATGTGTGTTGTATGTGTATTGAGCCGATGAAGCGAATATCTAGTAGGTCACTTCTTAGCGCTGACGGTGTGTCGGTGTACGGAACGAATGTATGTCGCTGATGCTGCACTGCTGTTGCTAGTGACCATGTTCAAGGTTGAACAGTTGCTATTGAATGGAACTGAAATTTGAATTGGAAAATGTAGTGTGGCGGTCAATGGGTCCCAACCCAGGCCTAATAATTATGCTAGAGGACTCACCGAGGGTGAGCCTTTAATTAACATTTAAAGACGAAGTATCAAAAATGCTTGGTAAATTAGTTTTAAGTTTTCTCAGATTGAAGCAACCTTTTTTTTTTTTTGACGGGGTTGGAAATGTTTTATGCACTATCCACCACTCCGGGGAGAGCGGTGGGGTGTGTCAGACTCCGCTCTGACAAGAGCGATCTACCGACTAAAACACCAACCTCGGCGTTTCGCGTCACCACTTTGGTGCCGGGCCTACGGGAGCGCTGTAGCATTCGTCCGCGGACCCGACAGTGGCGGGTCGCCGTTTGCGGCCCCCTACGCGTAAGGGGAGGCAGACGTAGACGTTTACCCTCCCCTTCTTCTACCGATCCGCTGAGCGGGGCGCGGAAACTGTAAACCGCGTCGCCAGCTCGGGCCTTGTGAATGGGCGGTCGGACTTCCCCAAGTCCGCCGCCCGTGGCCCTTTATGGTGGTTGGAAAAGGGCTGGGGACCTGGGAATATCTAGTAGGTCACTTCTTAGCGCTGACGGTGTGTCGGTGTACGGAACGAATGTTTGTCGCTGATGCTGCACTGCTGTTGCTAGTGACCATGTTCAAGGTTGAACAGTTGCTATTGAATGGAACTGAAATTTGAATTGGAAAATGTATTGTGGCGGTCAACGGGTCCCAACCCAGGCCTAATATGCTAGAGGACTCACCGAGGGTGAGCCTTTCATTAACATTTAAAGACGAAGTATCAAAAATGCTTGGTAAATTAGTTTTAAGTTTTCTCAGATTGATACCTTTTTATTTTTTTTGACGGGGTTGGAAATGTTTTATGCAGTGTCCCCCACTCCGGGGAGAGCGGTGGGGTGTGTCGGCTCCGCTCTGAAAAGAGCGATATAGCGACCAAAATCAACCTTAGAGCCCCCCGAAAAGTCGCGCAGCCGCCCGTGGAGGGTAAGGAGAAGCCCGCGGAGGGGGCTGCGCAGGCGGCGACCCTGGTCGGAGAGGACTCCGAAGGGAGCCCGAATACTTGAGCTGCCCGGTGCCGCGAGCGACGAAAAGGCGGCCGCCCTAGCAGCCAAGCTCCGGGAGGTACTGAGGACGCGCGGGTGCACCAGCCCAATAAGACTGTAGAGCTATGCGTGGAGGGGCTGGAGGACTCCGTGTCCTCGGAGGAGCTGGCGCTGGCCGTCGCTCGGAGCGGGGGGTGTCCGCCCGAGCAAGTGGCCGCCGGCAAAATCAGTTCGCAGCGCGGCGTGGCTTGGCGCGGCCTGGGTGAGGTGCCCGGTGGCGGCGGGGAAGAAGGTCGCCGACGCCAAGCAGCTGCTGGTGGGGTGGGGCTCTGCGAGGGTCAAACTCACAGAGCCCAGTGTCATGCGGTGCTACCGGTGTCATGAGGGGGACACGTCAGGGCCCAGTGCACCGCCGCAACAGACCGCAGCGAACTGTGCCTTCGCTGCAGTCGACCCGGCCATAAGGCGGCCTAGTGCTCCGCGGAGGCACACTGCTGCATCTGCGCAGCAGCGGGAAAGCCTGCGGAGCACAGGATGGGTGGAAGAGGCTGCGGCAGCACCACCAGCAGCAACAGTCGCTGTTCGGGGTGCAAGGTTGCGTGGTATTGGTTGCAAAGAATTATGTTTGTTAAAAGTAATATTTATTAAAGTTTCCACAAATTGTTCTTATTATATAATGTTAAGGTTTAATGTTAGAGTTATTGTTAATGTTTATGAATGCACCCGGACGGTTTGGTGTCTGTAAATGCACTGAAGGTATAAAAGTTAAGTAAACGTACAATACAAAGAAATTATTGCAGTGTCGCGTTGGCAAAAGGTGTTCGGTTGCGTTAAACCGAACATATTCCGGGGCAGCAAAGATGAACATGAGATGATAACTAATAAACATGGATTTAGACAGCATGAGCGAATTGATGGGAAGATCTATTTGTTTTGAGTATGATATTACAATCGGTACTGAAATAATTCGTTTGGCAGTTAATATGTTATTAGTGTTAGGTTGCGCTAATTGTCGTGATTTATAATCTAACCTGGCAACCTGGCAACACTAAGATTCGACCATTTTGTTAGCTACCCTCGATAAAAAAATAACGGCGAGTCGTATTCGGTCGGTTGCGCATGCGCTAGACACAGTGTCGGTCGCTCGAACGGAAAAGGTTGTCTGGTAACAACTGTACCTAACGTGGTCATAAAGTCATACTATATTTAACTATATTTAATATATAATTACATATTACAATATTACATGTGTTATAGATTAATAATTGTTGTAACATTATTGTTTGGTGGACATTAATAAAAGACCTTGGTGTTTAGCCTGTCTATCTGTATCTGTGAGTTTGATTGGTGAATAAAGATATAAAGCAGTGCTTGGGTGTCTACTTTTCTTACATTTCAGAAGTGGTAAATGCCTACCCTTTTTATTTTTCCTCTCTATTCGTAAGGGTTATCATTGCGAAATAAATTTAATGGATATAATTTGCCGTGGACAGCACAGATGCGCACAATTGGAGTCTTGGTGATGTAAATCATTCATATATTATTTGAATGTAAAAACTTGAGAATAATTAGTTTCAAACTAGAACTAATTCATATACCATAGACTAGTCGCTGTTTGCTTTGTCAGAACTTTTGCTGCTAACAATTTCTTGCGTCAGTGCGGTCTCAGGAGTGCAGAATTTGATTATTCCCCTTTCACATAAGACACATACTTTCGGAGATATATTTCAACTACCCCACCTATGTTCCTTATTGAATTCATACATAGCTGTCCTTGTTTCTGAGTTTTAGATAAAATGGAGAATGAAAATAAGTCGCAGCCTCGACGTCTGGTAACTCCGGACCGTGCAGAGTCTCGTAGTCAACGATCAAACAACGGAGCAGTCGGGCGCAGCCACAGCGGCGACCGCCGCGACTGCATCACTGGATATCGGCGCAGCCACGTGAACGAGCACAGCAGCACCCGTGAATGCGACAGGCTGCGAGCGATAGAACGAGAGATGGAGCGCGAGCGGAGCCGGCTGCGAGCCTTGCAAGACGACCTGGATAGGGAGCGTGACCGAATGCGGCGTACCGTGAGTAATCTTCGAGAATCTAATCAACATAATCAACGTTCTTCACGTATCACACCCGCCGAGAGTGAAGTACGATCTCGTAGGCGAGGGAGGAGTTCGGATTTAGATGAAGGTCCCGAGAGACTGCGTAGCCGGATAGACCGGAATTCCAAAAAGTCCCCAAGTCCTTCTTTTTCAGCTAAAGATGTAGCTAATATTATTAACACGCTGAAAAATTTGCAGCCCCAGCCGTCGACGTCAGTCGCGCTTCATTCTAATAATCACAAAAATATTTTGCCTGAATTTGACCCGTCGTCAAAGAATCAACGGATAGATGTTTGGTTGAAAAAGGTCAATGAATGCGCGACCGTCTACGGCTGGGACGATAAAACTACTATCCATTTTGCAATGCAAAAACTCCAGGGTTTGGCCAAGACATGGTATGAGAGTCTATCTACAATTCTTTTTAATTGGTCCGAATGTCAAAATAAATTAGTAAGCGCTTTCCCATGTGAGCAGAACTATGGCCAAACTGGAAGATATGTTGAAACGCAAAAGTAGGTTTAATGAAGCTATCGAAGTATATTATTATGAGAAACTGGCCTTGTTGAACCAATGTAACATTGAGGGAAAGCATGCAGTTGAATGTATCATTCACGGTTTAACGGATAAAACAATGAAATCTAGCGCCACTACATTACGTTGCTCACACCCGGAACAGCTGTTACAGTTTCTAATGAGTAGTAAAGAATCCTCCCAAACTGTAGATACGCCAACTTATAAATCTCGACGTGAGACCCATATGGTCTGATGTCCGATTTATCATATTTTGAGGAGAGGCAAAAGAAAATCTGGTTATAAATTTTAACTAAATTCACATTTATTGTTATTTTAGCTAAATCAAACAATACTTATATTACAGTAAATTTCTGTGCCTTAAGTTTACAATTAACAAATTAATAGTAATAATTATACCTTTTTATTTAAAAAAAAACATGTTATCCGACCTTATGCCTGTACAATTTAAGGTGTAGTCTAAAAAGATATAACTTTATGCTTGAATTTTTTGAATGTATACTATATGGTTTTTGGGTTCTATAATAACATTTAGCATTATGGGTTGATTTAAAAACGTAATCTAAGAAATGAAATGAAATGAAATGATGAAATAAATAAATAAATAAAATATGTAAATAAATATTCTGGGACATTTTACACAACACCATCTAGTCCCAAACTAAGCAGAGCTTGTACTATGGGTACTAGACAATGGATATAATACTTATATACTTTTTTTTTTGTAAATACATACATATAATACATAAGAAACACCCAGACGAACACAAACACTTATATTCATCACATAAATATTTTTGTTCTGTGGGAATCGAACCCACGACCTCATGGTCAGCAGTCCGGTACTCGAACCACTTAACCACAGAGGTCGTCAAATGATAAAAATGATATTTATTTCTGTAAGTAGATCATTAGAGACACTTTTACAAGTCAATGGTTTGTTTTTTTTTATAGCTAGATGGCTTCGGCATTTCCTAACTGACGACCTCTGAGAAGAAACACCGAAACAAACTCAGAGAATCATGGCCTCTTTTAAAGTCCAGACATAAAATAATGCAAATAATGTGAGTGGGACAATGCAGGGCAATGTCTGAAATGGCCTTTTGAGGAAAGAACCATAGCAGCTTTGAGTAGACCAGTCCTAACTGACGGCAAGCATGCATCAGTCATCGTGTAGCTCAACCATAATTAAGGGAGCTCAACGACCCGTCACACGACAATACCAGATCAGTAGGACATTCGTGTAGGTCGTATAAAATTCCCAAAGCCTCCAGACTATAGAAACTGGTATAATAAAATTAAGCCTACATGGTACTCACATTTACAAAAGAAAAATGACTAGAATAGACTTAGATGTCAAAATAAATGTCAGTATAAATTGTAATGTCACAACAAAATATTAATAAAATTCATAAATGTCAAAATTCAATTCACTAATAACAAGAGAATCTTTATAATCAAAATAATGTCAGTACAAAATAATGTCATTATATCACAGTGTCTGACTAGCATAGCAGAGCAGCTCAATCCCAAGCATTTTTATCGTTCAAATAGTCTATCACTTTATAAAAACCTTTTTTGCATAGTCTATTTTTAATGTGAGATTTAAATTTGTTGATGCTTAAATTTTGAATGTGGCTTGGGATTTTGTTGTAGAAACGAATACTTTGACACTTAAATGAATTACTGACTTTTTGGAGCCTAGTCATTGGTAATATTAGCTTGTTCTTGTTTCTAGTATTGACATCATGAATATCTCAATTTTTAGAGTATTGTGTAATATTCTTTTTTACATAAATGAGGTTTTCATAGATATAATGAGATGCGACAGTCATAATGTCAATTTCTTTAAATTCATCCCTCAGTGAATGTCTAGAACTAAGGTTATAAATTGCGCGAATCGCCCTTTTCTGCAACACAAAAATAGTTTGAATGTCGGCAGCGTTTCCCCACAACAAAATGCCGTACGACATTACACTATGAAAATAACTAAAATATACTAGTCTAGCCGTATCTACTACTATCGGTTAACTGACGTATTTTAAAAACCGCGTACGCTGCAGAACTGAGCCTTTTCGCCAACTTATTTATATGTGGGCCCCACTGTAGCTTTGAATCTAAAGTGATACCTAAAAACGTCGTGGTATCCACAAGATCCAACTCCTCCCTATTTACTAACACACTGGTTTTCACTTGCTTAACATTAGGTGTTATAAATCGAATACACTTAGTCTTTTTTTCATTTAAAAGTAAATTATTCACATTAAACCAGTGTACTATTTTAGAAACAGCGTTATTCACATTGTCAGTTATGGGCTGCTGTCGTTTCAGTTTAAATAAAAGTGATGTATCATCTGCAAATAACAGTACTTCGTGATTGTCTTTTATTAAGCTAGGTAAGTCATTTATATATACAAGAAATAAAAACGGGCCAAGAATTGAGCCTTGCGGAACTCCCATGGTGACCATAGACCCCGGGGACCTTTCTCCGTTAACATCCACTCTTTGAATCCTGTTACTCAAATACGAAGTAAGAAGATCCAAAGCAATGTACCTTATTCCATAGTGATGTAATTTCCTGACTAGTGTTTCATGAAAAACGCAATCGAAAGCCTTAGACAAGTCGCAAAAAATACCTAGAGCATCATGCGACTCCTCCCAGGCATCAAAGATATGTTCCAGAAGCTCGACACCGGCATCGGTTGTCGAGCGACCCCTAGTGAATCCAAACTGCTTTTTATGTAATAATTGGTTTTTATTAAAATGACTAAGCAGCTGATCAAGTAACTTTTCAAATATTTTACTAAAGGTAGGTAGCACGGAAATAGGTCGAAAATTTGTGGGGTCAGACGTGCTACCCGATTTAAACAACGGTATTATTTTACTACTTTTCATCAAGTCCGGAAATACACCACATTCTATACTTTTATTATATATTATAACTAACTCAGGTGCGACTATATTAATAATTGTTTTCGAGACTTGTACAGAGTGTCCCCACAGATCAGCAGTCTTCTTTACATTAAGTGTGTTAAAGGTTTTGATAATATCTCTAACACCGACATAAGCGAAATTAAATTCAAGATTGCACATGTTAACATTTTCTATCAATAAAGACTCAGCAGCTGTTGGTGATGAATTTAAAGATTTTGCAGTTTCGACTGGAATATCAGTAAAGAAATTTTCAAATATGGTTGCCACTTCCGGATTAGCTGCGACTGTCTTGTTGTTAATACAAAGACAGTAGTCTGTGTTCCGATTCTTAACTCTTCCAGTCTCTTTATTTATAATGTTCCAAGTCATTTGTATTTTATTAGTACTAGTTTTTATCTTAGAACTTAAGTATCTTATTTTAGCTTCACTACAGATTTTTTAAAATAATTTAGAGTAATTTTTTACATATTGAAATAAAACAACTTTACGGATTATATCGCGTTATATTAGTATTAGTATTTAATACTAATATATTAGTATTTGTAATTATATTAGTATTAGTATTTAATACTAATATAACGCGATATAATCCGTAAAGTTGTTTTATTTCAATATGTCTGATATTCGCGTAAGCTTCAGAAATCAATAGCTTCAGAAATCATTTTTTTACATATTCGTAGAATTCTTTGCTTTTATTATTATTTCTTTCTTCATATAACTCATAAAGCCTCTTTTTACTTTTATGAATTCCAATAGTAGCCCATTCACTGAAGGTTGTAGTACCCTTGACCGAGATTTTTTTGGGGACAAATGTTGAATTGAACTCTGTACAATACATAGAAAAAAAGGTATTGTACATTTCATTTGGATTATCACTATGATATAAATAAGGTAATTTATGAATTAATTTGTTTCTAAACACCTCCAAACGACCCACGGTCTTAGGCACTACAATAACATTGCAGTTTGTGGTGACTTCAATATAAACTTATTGGAAGATACTTCAATGTGCTCAAAAATTAAAAATTTGTTTCAATCCTATATTCTTTCCAACATTTTTTTCTTGCTTGACAAATGTAATTAATTGTCCACAATGATCTGAATCTAGTTGGTTTATAATCTGTTTGTTAATAGGTATTATATCAGTAAAAATATTGTCTAAGCATGTAGCTGTAGTAGCAGTTATTCTTGTAGGTTCTAAAAAAATGTTTTCAAGATTATAGGATTGAAACAAATTTTTAATTTTTGAGCACATTGAAGTATCTTCCAATAAGTTTATATTGAAGTCACCACAAACTGCAATGTTTTTATTTAATTTGCAAATTTTTGACAGCACATCATCCATGGTGCTTTCAAAGCATTCATACAATGACAAAGGTGGCCTGTATACGCTTAATACAACAAGCCGCTCTAATTCCACACAGGCTAGTTCAACAGTCCGTTCAACAGACAGGCTCACTATGTCCTTACGTTCTTTAAATTTAAGGTGTTTATTTAATAATATCAAAGAGCCACCATGTATCGCATTTTGTCTGCTAAACGAACTACCAAGTTGATGATTATTGAAATTGAACATGAACTGGTGGCTTTTGAGCCAGTGTTCTGTGATACATAAAATGTCAATATTATTACAGTTCACGAACAATTAAATCTCAAGTTCTTTATTTGACATTCCCTGAATATTTTGATGGACTAAGTTAAGGACTGGCTTTTTACAATTATGAGCATAATATAAAACAGGTGTTTCACTAAAAGAAAGTAAATTATTTTGATCTGGGGGTAAATTATTGCAAGAGATTTCCTCTATTGTCTTATTATCTAATTTAAATTATTTACAATTGAAAGTTGCTCAATAGAAGCAACATGTCGAGTAGTTAAATTCCTGGCTGAAATATCAAAATAATAAACTAGTGAGACAACTATTTGTCTCATAATATACTTTGAAAGATAATAATTATCTTTAGTCAAATAAAAATACTTGCTAACATAGTTGTTAGTGTCAATCAAGTAAGTTTAATAAGTCAGTCTTATTTAAAGATATGTACCGAGCTACCTATGGCAGGATACAATAATGTTACTCCGAGAAGCTATTAGAATGACGTAGATGGGTCACGCAGATTCTAGATAAGTAGTAGAAGTATGTAGAATATTCGAAGAAAGTACTCGAACACGTGACTCACGTAATAACAATAGTTCAAGGCGGGGTTCTAAGGTCATTGCCCGTAAACAATAGACGAACAAGTAACTACTCGCACTTTGTAGACTTATCGCGTTTGTTCGATTCTAGAATCTGTGGCTGATATAAATAGCCGTCGTGAGGGTCGGCTAGTGCATCCCCCGACCCTGCTCAAGCCGGCCCATGCCGAGCCAGTAGCTTAAATTTAAATTAGTCCCTAAATAATTTAAACCAGATCCAACCGTCCCTAGCTGTCCCCCAGCAACGCCCTAAGCCGAGTTCAAGTCCCGTTAGGGGACGCCCTTGGGTCCCTGGTCACAGGGGTATTGTGGGCAACGAGCATGCTGACGAGCTGGCTAGGGAAGGTTCTGGAACCTCACTAATTGGACCGGAACCATTTGTAGGACTGGCCCCAAGCACAGTCAAAACGGCATTTCGGGAGTACGCAAGGGCGAGGCACATGGATGACTGGTTGAGTCATCCATGTGCTCATCCATGTGCATACATGTGCTAGTAATGGCAAGCATTATTTTAAAAGCTGTCCAGAAAAGAAAGAAATGTCATAACATAGTTATGGAAAACAACTATTTAAAACTAGACTATTTACAAGAGACTCAGGAAAAGTGAACAATGACATAACAAGTAAGTTGATATAATAAATGGAATAATAATATTGAGGAGAAAATCAATAAAAATAAAATAGTTATTGGACACAGATATAACTAAAGATAAAGAAGATAAGGAAGCGGCGGTAGCCTAATGGCTGGGGCGTCGGACTTGCGATCATGTGGTTGCCGGTTCGAACCCCACCCATTGCACTACCGATGCGACGTGAACCCACTCGTAACACAAGCAATCTAGTTTAGCACGAGGGGTTAACAAGAATACTAGTAATGTGCGACCCACATTGCTAGCAAGCTTTAAAAAAAAAAAAGATGTGGACCAATTTCCCGGTTATCTTCTATTGTATTAACATAATTATTCATAAGGATAATAGTGGCGTAGATATATATTTGTTCAGCAGCGAATATGTATAGGCTGATGGTGATTATGATGATGATATCTTTGTTTGAATATAAGGCATGCATGCATACTAATGTCGGTGTATTAAATGTGACCTTTAGTATGTGAGAAAAGTGTGTGCAATAACAACTACACAGTTAATACCAAGAAGAATTGCCTAAACTATTTTTACGTGTAACACAGAACTATTAAAGCAACATAGTGAACTACTTGTGATCTTCTTTCTCTTCACTCTCATTTAAACCTAACTTCAACTTGAACCATAATTTTTGTGGAGTGTACGAAACAGAATAGTACATATTACAAATTGTATCATAAATAAAAATACTACTGATCTGAGTTGAGGCAGCAATGAAGAAGAATGATGAGCAATGTTGTGCTTTTATATAAGAAAGTCCTAGAAGATTTTAATGAAAATGACGCATCGTTATAATAAGTACCTATATTTACAAAGTCAGGAATGTGAGATTGAAAACTAATTGCACCAAAACCTGTAGCAATATCTATGCACGGCATTAAAAAAAAAGCAAATTAAATCACTAATATTAGGTATCTATAATAAAGAATCAGTGGGTTTAAGTCGCCATTGGTTTATTAGAACCATTTTCTACAAATAATGAAATCATCATTTAGTAGGTAGTCAGTTGATATTAGTTACAATCGGGTACTTAACGGGTCTTTGATTTGTTTAATTTTTTTCAATTTAATTAAATAGTATAATTCTCTATTTATGCATTTCAAATTTTAGTGAGAGTGCAAAAAACGAGTGTTAGTACTTATAAGACTTGTATAGCACAGTGAGTAGTGACATCATCTCAAGGAAGTCATAAGTATTTTGTTGTGTTGATGGGAATTTTGTGCAATATTGTAATTTTCCATACAGTACCTTATTGACCGTAGATGAACAGTGAAATAGAGTGTCAGAACAAAGATACAGAGAAGTGTCTTAAAATAAGCGAAATTACGAATACCTCATTCACTCAGTGACCGAAAAATGACCAGTGGAAACAATTTGATTTTGTTTTCAAAAGATACAATAGGGATATGATTCAAGTAAGAGACTTCTGAATTGGAAAAGGAGAAGGGAAAGTATGGTTAAGTAAAAGCTGAGTAGCCAACAACTTAAAGAAGGAGATAAAAGGTGTGTATGGGAAATAGAATAGCTGATGAACTTATCTCTAGTTTAATATTACACCAAATGTGTTTGAACAAGCTTTAGATGGTGACATCATAGTAAGAAAGGAAGAAGCAGGATATACCTATGCTGTATAGAAATGTGGTTTGGTAAAAGGTAGAAGAATAAAGGAAACTATCTTTGTGAAGATGTGGCTAATCCTATCTGGGACGATTGTTTCAGCGGCTCACAAAAAATAAAAGTTACACATTTATGTTTTGTGATTTGAAACTAGCGGTTAAGTTTTTAATTTTAACTTATGCAAATATTGATACCTATTGTTTTAATTTTATGAGTATCTCTTGATATAAATGTTATCTGCCAGTGGCGGACTAGGAACTTAAGGTTATAACAAAGTAGAAACTTGCCTAGAGGCTGAAGGTTACAAAGGAGCGCGGGTGGAAGTTATAATCTGTAATAACTCATGACAACCAGACGGGGCGCCGATGAGGTGCTGCCTGTCTAAAGCGCTGTTAACATTTAATCAGCCACTGGTCAAATAAAAATATATGAAAAGGAAGGGATGTAGTGTTTGTGTTTCTATATCTATTTCATAGATATAATGACACTATCTCACATACACAAGTATTAGCGGACAACTTGTCTTGACAGCTGACAGTTACGAAATTGGCAGTGAGACCATGCCTTTATAATTATGTGCCGAGAGACATACCCGGCGGTATTCTGGGACGGGACGAAGGCTGTGCTTGGTGTATTGGTGAGCCAGTGTAATAAACATATTATATGCGGACCCTACACTGAGCAAGACCAGGCGGCCCGTTTTCCACAGAGTGGGAAACTGGCCCCGCTCTAGGCACGCCGAGAAGAGTCCTCTCAATTAGGGCCCTAGCTACTCCAGAGCCAAGACGAGAGCACGGCCTGGCCCCGGGGCAGTGTTTTTGGCCCGGAGCCGTGCCACGGCTGCTCCCATCTCTGGTCGTGTCACCTCGGGGACGCTGACAACACCTTCGTCTTCAGGCTCTGCGGCTGGGGGCGGAGCCATCGGCGGCGGAGCGTGTTCTCCTCTCGCAGGGAAGAGAGCTGCCACCACATTCTCCAGCAGCTGTGGCTGGAGACTCTCCGTGAGCGGGGGGCCCGAGTTCCGGAGCTTGCCCGGACATGCGGTACGGGCGCCCCCACGGGTCTCGGTCTAGAGTCTCCAGCATCTCCTCCCTGGACCGCGTCTTTGCCTGCTCGATGGCCAGCCACAGAGCCTCCTTCGCCGCGCGGTACGCCTCATACGGCGCACTTCGCGGATCCGTCGACGTCTTCTTCGGTACCGAGTGTACCCGGCGCCTGACCGCCACCCACGTGACGCGCAGCTGCGCGATCTCGGCAGACCACCAGTACACCTGGCGCTTCGAGGACTGCGTGTGAACCCGGGGCATGGACGCGTCGCAGATCTGCATCATCGCCCCGCGGAACCACTGCGCCTCTGATTCGACGTCGACGGGTCCGTCGGCCGACTCCCTTATCCAGGCCTGGATAATGGCCGCTTCTTCGAGAGCTTCCCTGTCCATGCGGTTGAGCGCCCTGCGTGGGCCGTCCCTCTGCGGAGCCGATGGGCTGCGGCCGCCCGCGGTCTGGGCGGAGACGTCGAACCGGATGTAGCGATGGTCCGACAACGTCTCCACCTCCCGGGCGACGCGCCTCCCCCGGCAGCTCGGTTCCCTGCCTTCTTTTTCTTTTTGTTGCCGCCGCTGCTGGTGGTGCTGCCGCAGGCTCTGCCGCCCATCCTGTGCTCCGCGGGCTTTCCCGCTGCTGCGCAGATGCAGCAGTTTGCCTCCGCGGAGCACTGGGCCGCCTTATGGCCGGGTCGACTGCAGCGAAGGCACAACTCGCTGCGGTCTGAACCCCATCCCACCAGCAGCTGCTTGGCGTCGGCGACTTTCTTCGCCGCCGCCACCGGGCACCTCACCCAGGCCGTGCCAAGCCTGCGTGGGCCGCGCCGCGAGCTGATCTGTCCAACCGTCACCTTTTCGGGAGGACACCCCCCGCTCCGAGCGACGGCCATCGCCAGCTCCTCCGAGGACACGGAGTCCTCCAGCCCCTCCACGCAGACTTCCGCGGTCTTTACGGGCTGGTGCACCCGCGCGTCCTCAGGCTTGAGGACCTCGCGCAGCTTAGCGGCTAGGGCGTCCGCCTTTTCCCCGCTCGCGGCTCCCGGCAGCTCCAGGATCCGGGCACCCGTCAGCGCTGTCCTAAAACGGAGGCCAGTCTGGATGCCAAGGTCATTAAGCTTGACCTTGGCTCTTGCCTCCGACAGGACGTCCCTATAAGCGACGCCTCGCTGCACAGCTTCCGGCTGCAGCGTAATCACCACAGCCGCGGAGCGCGGGACGACGATCCTGGGCGCCTTCTTGCTGCCCGTTTGGGCCCCGGTAGCCTGGGCCGATTTGGCCTTGCGGCCTCCTCGGAGTTTTCTTCTTGCCCCCCTCCCCGACTTTATTGGCCCCCTGTCCGGGCCTCTCTTTACTCATTATTGCATCCGGAACTCATTATTGCATCTTTGCAGAGAACAGTCGTGTCGCGTAATTATTAAAATAAATAAATAATCACTCGCTGAATCGTGACCTCGTTTTTCGCAACAGTACATAAGTGTGTCATATGTTAGTTACCTATAAGTATTATTATGTGTAAAAATCTGTTTATAGAAATGAACAGTGATTGACAAGTTACTTGTTACACAATGGACAACAGCCCTTTCAACCGGAGTGGCAGGACTGCTCGTACTCCACCTCCTACTCCTGCACCGTGTCCTAAAGGGCCGAGCCAAGGAGGCGATGTCTGTGACCTTATTTCAACCCCAGAAATACAGAGCTGGATGTCGTCCATTGAACAGTGCCTAAATGAAGTTTGTAACATCGCAGCAGAAGGCAAGCTGAACTCGGAGCAGAAACTGCGAGTTAGTACTCTATGCCGGAAAGTTGGCCATGGCACGTCACAAATGGCAGTGCAGTACCAGTCCCTCAAGATGAAAACCGCCCAGGCGTACGCTACAATTCAAACCCTCCAAGACCAACATGATCTGTCGCAGCGGCTTCGGGACCTAAAATCTAGTATAGATGAGTCTTCTAAACCTGTCGTGGGGACTTTATTTGCCGATATGGTTAAAAAAGGTACCAACAACTTTATTCAGCCCCTAAGTTAAGTTCAGTAGCCATTTACCCGAATGATAAGCTGAAATCGATCGCGGAAACCTTGCCTTGCCAAAAAATTATCTGCCCTGAGCAGATGAAATAACACGTGAGAGGCCTGCGCAAAACAAGGAACGGTGGTGAGAAGTTAAAAAAGTCAGAACAATTGACGAACTCAGGTCTTACAATTCACGAGCCGCACAAAAGGAAGCCTAGAGTCGTAGTTATCGGAGTGCCCACTTCTATGCAAGAAAAAGAGGTTTTTACTTGTTTGTACCATCAGAATTTAGCCGACCTACTTTTTTGACCTTAATCAAATTAAGCCACAAGTCCGGAAAAAAGGAGGCTGAGACCTGTAATTATATAATAGAAGTATCAGCAGCTATACGCAAAGCCCTTATAACCAAAGATAGAGTTTTTATTAATTGGTCATTGTACGGAACCATACATTAATTTAGCAATTACGCGCCGTGCATTTAGCACACGCCAGCATTTACATGCAATGAGACTAATATATGTACAAAATTATACTCGTGCCTCGTCCTCGAGATTAGTATTTACACATGTAGTACCACATACAATGTCGCCACTCACGCACTTTAGTTTGGATTTTTTTTTTTTTTCTTGAGGGTAGATATTTTACCTTAATGTCAGTTCAGTGTCGGTACATCATTCACATTTCAGTGCTCCGCCAGTCCGCACATATCCTTACATTATAATCTCTTAGTTATAAAAAGGTTAGTCAGTTATTATCATGCCGAAAAGGAAGCGTTCGGATAGTGACTCCATCGACCGCTTAAAGAAAAAATTGAAAAAATTGGAAAAGAAATTGGCGCGGGAACGCAAATCGTCGTCAAGTTCGGATGTGTCTACAAGGTCACAAGACCCACAAGGTACTTATTATACAAGGTATTATTTCTTAAAAGGTTCACGTTTCAACGAATGAGTTGTTACTTACCTTTATTCTATTGAGACTCACGTCACAACGATTCGAGGTGTGACTTGTCTTAAAAATAAACTCGGGTTCACGGTATAACGCTTTGAGGTGTACCTTACCCGTCGTTAAGCATGACATTATAATTATAAAAATGCACAATCACCTTGTTGACCTACCTACGATGGTTGGTGCAAAGTGCCCGTTATAACTTCTCAAATTGGGCACAAACTTAACAATGTAACAAATCGTTACCATACTTTTACATAAGGTAAAGTTGAAATATTGAATTCCAGGTGAGCCAATAGAATCCGAAATTGTCGAATACTTGGCAAGTGAAACCGAAGCAGACGCCTTTCCGCCACCTGTCGACCATCAATCGATCGATGCACCAATACTAAATCCTGAAATTAAAGCCGCGGTGACCGAAATTGTGATAAAGAGGGATAAAGCTATTTTCGATAAACAAAAACAGACTGCTGCTACAATATCCTCAGTCAGTGAGGCAATCACCATGATGTTATCGAAAGATCATAAAGATCCCGCAATGCTGAAGATTTTAATAGATACAGGTAGATTATTGTGCGACACACAATATAATGATTCCATTACTAGGCGTAATTTTATTCTGGCAGTTCTAAAGAAGGAACTTAAAAACCAGTTACAACAAACAAAAATTGATAAATTTTTGTTTAGTGAGGAATTACCAGAAACATTGAAGGCTGCAAAAGCAATTAATAAATCAGGAGCCGAATTAAAATCGACACCGCAATCAAAACCTGCACCGAAAAAACAAAAACCTACACCTGCAAAAAACTGGAAAGGTCCGCCCCCGAGTCGCAGGCCGCCGCCACAAGCGTCGCAGTCGGGGACACCGAGGACCAGAGAGCCTGCGCCGACGAAGCCTCAGCGCTCGCACTCATCGAGAGCGTCGCAGCAGACGCACTACAGCAGCCGCCGCTAGACCCGGTACGTTACGCTGGAAAACTATCTCATTTTTATACGCAGTGGTCACGTATAACATCTGATAGAATCATACTTTCCTGGATAGCAGGTTATGAGATACCATTCTCATGTCCACCTATTCAAATTTATACTACACCCACTTGTAAAAATTATACTAAGGCAGAAATCGTTCAATACGATGAAGCTATTAACAACCTGTTAACAATAGGTGCTGTCTCACAATGTGAACCCTGTGAAGGGCAATACATATCTCCCATATTCTTAATACCAAAGCCAAATGGTAAAACTAGGTTAATTTTAAATTTAAAAACCCTTAATAAATTTATTGAAACAAATCATTTTAAGTTAGAGGACTTACGTACTACTATAAAATTTATTTCAAAAAACTGTTTTATGAGTACCATAGACCTAAAGGATGCGTACTTTTTAATTAAGATTCATGAACATTCAAGGAAGTTTTTACGGTTCATATGGAAAAATAATATGTTCGAATTTAACGTTTTACCATTTGGACTTAATACAGCACCGTATGTATATACAAAGCTAATGAAACCTGTAGTTAGGTTACTCCGCTCATGTGGGTTCATGTCCACCATCTACTTAGATGACCTATGTTTAATAGCCCATAAATACAACGAATGTATTGATAATGTGAATACCACAGTGAAACTTTTATCGGCTTTAGGTTTTACTATTAATACAGAAAAAAGTAAAATGACGCCTAGTAATACCTGCAAATATCTTGGTTATATAATAGATTCTAAAAATCTCCAGATCAGCCTACCACCTGAAAAAAGAAAAAAAATTAAAAATGAATTGTTAAAATTTCAATTACTTACCCGGTGTAAAATTCGTGAATTCGCAAGCCTCGTAGGATTATTATCGTCTGCTTGTCCGGCTATCGAATATGGTTGGTTATATACCAAACAATTTGAAAGGTGCAAATTCCTTAATTTAAACTCCGATAACAATTATGAAAAATATATGACTATACCAAATTCATTACATTCAGATTTCGAATGGTGGTTAAAAGTAATTGACCACTCAGTCAACAAAATTAAATTTGATGAATACTCTGTTGAGATATTTTCCGATGCCTCAACTACTGGGTGGGGTATTGCCTGTGCCGGTGAGACAGCGAGTGGTATTTGGAGTAAAAATGAAAAACTCATGCATATAAATTATCTAGAACTCCTTGCAGCTTTCATCGGATTAAAGATTTTTGCAAAAAACTTATCACGTACTCAAATTTTAATGCGTATAGATAATACGCCACCACACCACCACAGCTATATCATACATAAACCGCATGGGCGGGGTACAATTTCCTCACCTCACAAATATAACGAAGGAATTATGGCAATGGTGTGAGGAACGGAATTTATTTGTATTTGCATCATACATTCGATCAGCAGATAATGATGTTGCCGATGCTCAGTCAAGAAAAACCCATCCGGATATAGAGTGGGAACTTACGGACTACGCTTTTCAAAAAGTAGTAAACACTTTTGGCACTCCTAATATAGACCTTTTTGCAAGTAGGATCAATAAAAAATGTCAGAAATATATTTCATGGCATAAAGATCCAGATGCTTATGCCATAAATGCTTTTTCTGTAAATTGGTCAGGTTATATTTTCTATGGATTTCCACCCTTTTCAATTATTTTAAAAACCTTAAGAAAAATCATCTCGGATAAAGCTAGAGGTATACTCATAGTACCCTCATGGCCGACCCAACCGTGGTACCCACTCTTCCATAAACTTTTAGAAGGAAAACCACTTATTATTCCTCCAACTAAAGAGATAATATTCTCCCATTCCAGCAGTCGCCAAATACATCAGCAGACTATCCTGGTGGCCGGTATATTATCCGGGAATCGCTATTGAAGAAGGGCGTGTCACTCTCCGCCATAGACGTCATGCTGGCATCGCTATCTGAAAATTCCTTCAAGCAATATGACTCGTGTTTGAAGAAATGGGTTTATTTCTGTCAAAGAAAAGATTTTGATATTTATAATGCGTCAGTATCAAACATTATTGATTTTCTAAATGAAAGCTACCAGTCGGGCGCACAGTATAGTACCTTAAATACTTACCGATCTTCCCTAGCTCTTATCCTAGGACGTCAAGTTGGAGATAACGATCTTATTAGACGTTTTCTTAAAGGAGTATTTCGTTTACGGCCTTCATTACCCAAGTACGATTATACATGGGATACTTCAAGGGTGTTAGATGCTCTAGCTTCTTGGTTTCCAAATGAAAACCTATCATTAGAAAAAATTACCAAAAAATTAATCACACTACTTGCCTTAGTGACGGCTCACAGGGTACAAACATTCTCAAAGATTCTTATAAAAAATATTGATATCCTCTCTAATGAAATTTCAATAAAAATCCCTGATATCATTAAAACATCCCGGCCTGGATCTTTTCAACCTAGGCTTGTTCTACCATATTTTGAAAACAAACCAGAGATCTGCCCTGCAAAAGCTCTTTGTTCATACCTTCAATTAACAAAGACCTTACGCAAACATGATTTATTGTTTATTAGCCTTAAAAAACCCCACAATGCGGTATCTTCACAAACCTTAAGCAGGTGGATAAAAAATACCCTAGCATTAAGTGGGATTGACGTTTCAAAATTTACCGCGCATAGTACTAGACATGCTAGTACATCTAAAGCGCACAGTTTAGGTATAAATTTAGACACTATTAGAAGGACAGCCGGATGGTCAGATAATTCAAAATCTTTTGCAAGATTTTATAATAGACTGATATATGATGAATCAAATAGACATGTATTTGCTTCTAGCATAATTAACTCTTAAGTAAGAATTACAATTAATTTCGATTACTTAAATTATGATTAAAGAATAAACTCCAGAACACATATTCTTTCATTGATATTTTACAATAATCTCTGAAGATCTACATGTGTAAATACTAATCTCGAGGACGAGGCACGAGTATAATTAGTGATTAAACGAACTTACCTGTAAGTGAAGTTCTATCATAATTATACGAAGGGCCTCGTCCGAAGAGATTAGTAACCCACCCACCCATTACTTTTCAGTACAACCCTTGAGTAAAATATCAATTGAGTAACATTAAAAGCTCTAAACATAATGATGTACCGACAGTGAACTGACATTAAGGTAAAATATCTACCCTCAAAAAAAAAATCCAAACTAAAGTGCGTGAGTGGCGACATTGTATGTGGTACTACATGTGTAAATACTAATCTCTTCGGACGAGGCCCTTCGTATAATTATGATAGAACTTCACTTACAGGTAAGTTCGTTTAATCACTAATTATTTGCAATAAATCAGTGTTAATCAAACATTCAAAGTGGACGGTTTTATTTCATAATTCTTATAGAATCGACCCGTCATCATCAAAGATAAATGTAGAAATCTCCTACATTTTTTTTGGTCCTTCGAGCCGGATAGTTTTTCGGTACTTTGACCTAGCGCGCGGTCTGGTCAGAGGTACGTTGAAAACGTGACGTGGACTAACTATCATCAATTGTGTGTGGACTCATTTATTGAAGTGCTACACTTATCATCAACATCGGGCGCTGTTGAGCTCCAGGCATCCTGATCTTCTGGGTGGCGTGAGGGTATAGCGTCCGCTATCAGCTAAGTTGGAAGCAGCAGCAGCAGTTGCAGATACTACTGTTGTGCTACTCGTGGATCATCATTTATCAAGTAAGACTGTTCCTTTTGTTCTCATCATGGAATCTATTGTTGCCCGTCAATCTGATATCATCTCCAGCATCAATTCAATAAAAGTCAACTTCAATAAAGATTCAGATTCGCGAAAACATGCCGAATATATTAAGAAACGAATAGAGTCACTAGACAACCTCTGGGGCGAGTTTGAGCAAAATCATCAAAAAATTTCTGATCATAAGAGTGAGGCTGTTGATTATTTTCTAGAAAACACATATCAAAAAGGAAAAGAGCTTTATTTATCTATTCGTAGTCTATTATCATCTTACCGCAAAACATCAAAATCTACTCAACCAGATGGAGAGATAGACGAAATGTTATCATTGCAACGGACCAATTTTAGAGCATTCAATCGTCTAGTCAAGGGCATAAAAGTTGATATCATTACGAATAAATGGGAACGTGAGGATGAACTCAAGAACGTTCAAGCTAAGTGGAAAATTATCGACGCTCAACATTTGAAAATTGATCATATTCTTGCTGGTGGAGATATATCATATGACGAGGAGTTTAATCGTCATGAATTGGCCTATAAAAATATCAAGCGTGAATTGAATAAGAAAATTTCATCTACCACTCATTTAGAAAAGTCAACTCCGCAGCTTGAAATACCTACGTTTAGCGGAAACTATACGCAGTGGCCAACCTTCTATGATTTGTTTACCGAGACGATTCATAACAACAACTCCATCACAAAAGCTCAGAAAATGCAACACCTTAAGGGAAAGCTTAAGGGTGAAGCAGAGCGTCTCATTTATCATCTACACATTTCATCGGAGAACTATGATACGGCATGGGATATCTTATTACATCGGTACAACAATACCCAAGCTCTTTTCACAAATCAAATTGAATTATTCCTAAATCAGCCAATCATTCAAAAGCAATCATCATTTGAAATCAAAAGGTTATATGACACCACCACAGAGTGTATTCACGCGATTCATAACCTAGGCGTTGATACAAATACGTGGGATCCCTTGCTAGTACATTTACTTTGCAAAAAATTAGACTTGGAAACTTATACCGACTACAAGGAAGCACGTAAAGCACCCCGTGATTTACCAATGTTAGACGAGCTAATGTCATTTCTTGAGAGCAAGTTCACGGCTCTCGAACCTCTTCATAAAAATGAGAAGGAACCTTCAACATCAAACACGCGAACTTCAAATCAACCTAAGGTGTTTAACAATAATAATAAATACAACCATTATAAGGGCTACAATAATCGGAATTATCAAGCTATCATTACTCAATCTTCTAAGTGTGCTGTATGCAATCTACATCATAGTCGCAATTTATTTGCGTGCAAAAAGTTTATGAACATGACACCAGACGTAAAATTGAGGACAGTGACAAATTCAAATATTTGTCAAAACTGCCTATTCAGTCACGATGGAATTCAATGCACGTCCACAAAACGTTGCAAATCTTGTCAAGGAGGTCATAATACCATACTCCATGAAGCAATTTTATCATCATCGAAATCTTCTCCTCAACCAACTTCATCATCACCATCTGCAGTGTCCGCGTCATCATTAAAGTCATCACACAAACAACCTAATGTTAACCATGTCGCAGGGGATGATGAAGAGTTATTGCTGACCACGTTATCAATTAAAGTTAGGTGCTCTGATGGCAGCTACGTGACTCTTAGGGCTCTCCTAACCTCCTTAGACCAGGGGTCACAAATATCATTAATCTCTGAAAATGCTGTGCAACGACTCGGTTTGCAAAAACGACGTTATAACGCATCTGTTTCCGGTATAGGTTCGGGTGCAAGACAGAGCAAGGGGCGCGTACTAATCGACTGTCAATCTATCTACGGTGACTATAATTTTACTACAGAAGCCTTAGTTTTATCAAAAGTCGCCAACTGCTTGCCTAGCATACCATTTCAAAAGCAATCATGGTCTCATCTCCAGCATCTGCAATTAGCAGATCCAGAATACAATGTGTCGAAGCCTATTGATATTCTATTGGACGTTAGCATCTATTCGCAAATTATCATGGACGGCCTTATCAAAGGCCCAGCGCATGCTCCGATTGCGCAGCAAACTACACTCGGATGGATCTTATCTGGAAACGTTCGTACGTTTAATTGTCATATTGTAACAAACGATTTGTCTGATTTATCAAAATATTGGGAGATAGAAGACGTCGACTCATCATCATCTCATCTAACCAGTGAAGAGCAGTATTGTGAAGAGTTTTATCAGCAATCTACTCATCGTCTGGACACTGGTAGATACGAGGTTGGTATACCCATGAAGCCCGAATACGAAAATCTACTTGGATCGTCTAAATCAAAAGCGGTTGCACAACTCAGACAATTGGAAAGAAAAATGTCCAATAATAATAACTCGTCATTCTCAGAAAATTATAAATTGTTTATGTCGGAATATCAACAACTGGGTCATATGTGTAATGCCGATAATGTCAATGAACCAAAACGTGCCTTCTATTTACCACATCACGGCGTAATGAAATTAGATTCGACTACGACGAAACTTCGAGTCGTCTTTAATGCGTCAGCAAAATCGTCATCAGGTAAAAGCCTAAATGATCTCATGTGCTGTGGACCAAATCTACAAAAAGATCTCATGACACTTATCCTAAAATGGAGAACCTATACTTATGTCATCACTGCAGACATAGAGAAAATGATCCGGCAAATATTTATCAGACAGTCAGATCGTCATCTGCAATCAATCGTGTGGAGGCAATCACCTCAAGAGCTAATCCGCGAATATCATCTTACTACCGTGACGTACGGAACTAAGGCTGCTCCATATTTAGCTATGAGAACGCTAAAACAGTTGGCAATAGATGATGCCGACAGGTACCCTCTAGCTGCGGCAGCATTAAATCAATCTTTTTACATGGACGACCTGTTTACTGGAGCAAATACCATTCATCAAGTTAGAGAGCTGCAGCATCAGCTTATTGAGATACTGAAGGGAGCTGGCATGAACCTTCGGAAATGGTCCAGTAATGAACCGGAACTACTGGTCGATCTATCATCTGATCAACTTGATAACCCATTAGATTTCAAGTGCACAGAATTAAGGAAAACACTCGGACTGAGATGGCATCCGTCATCTGATAGCTTCAGTTTTCAAAATCAATTACAGCATCATAATAAACGCGTCACTAAGAGACAGCTATTATCAGAGATTTCCAAGTTATTCGACCCTTTAGGGTGGCTGTCCCCATTATCAATCAGAGCAAAATTACTTTTCCAAAATGCATGGTCAACCAATTTATCGTGGGACGAAGAAGTTCCACAAGCGGCTCAAGACGATTGGACTCATCTTAAGAATGATTTCAATATCATAGACCAATTTATCATACCACGGTATCTAGGTGACACAAACCAACTTTATCAAATACATGCATTTTGTGACGCTTCCGACAAAGCATATGCATGTGTCGTGTATGTTGTAGCAAAAAATAATAAAGGTGAGTACACATCAAGGCTTGCTGCAGCAAAAACAAAGTTGGCACCTCTAGCAAAAAAGGTTTCATTGCCGCGACTGGAACTTTGTGGCGCACTTCTACTGGCTCAACTTATCAAGAAAGTAATGGAGTCCTTATCAAAACAAGCAGAGATTTATGCCTGGACAGACTCCATGATAGTCTTAGGATGGATCAAAGGTGATGTGAAGAAGTGGAAGCAGTTCGTGTCAAATAGAATTATCAAAATCATTAGTATCGTTCCACCATCTTGTTGGTATCATGTGAGGTCAGAAGAAAATGCTGCAGATTGTGCCACTCGAGGCCTGACATCACAAAAGCTATTAACTCATCCGTTATGGTGGCAGGGGCCGAAATGGATTACTAAGTTCGAACGGAGCGCCATACCTGATACCCCATATCAATCACCAAATTTAGAACTCAAGACAGTCAGTGTGAACGTGGCCTTACATCAAAATCATATTTCATTTATACACGAGTTATTACAGAACTACAGTTCGTTGACTCGCATTGTAAAAATTGTCGCTTGGGTATTACGTTTCATTACGCAAGCGCAAGGTAAACATGCACCCAAAACGGAAATTTTGTCGTTAGCAGAAATAGAAAATGCATTATTTAACATTATAAAATCTTATCAGTCACATGAATTTCACGAGGACATTTTATCTATTAATCAAAAAGGACACGTGCATGCAAGAAGCAAATTATCATGCCTTAATCCGTTCATGGACGAGCACGGTATCCTTAGAGTAGGAGGACGACTCAAAAACGCATGCATCCGTTACTCATCAAAGCATCCCATCATAATATCAAGCCATAGTCGTCTTACCGATTTAATCATTGATCAAGCGCACAAGACTACATTGCATGGAGGTCCGCGACTGACACTCTCGTATATCAGAGATAGATATTGGATACTAAGTGGAATCCGTACTGTCAAGAGGAAGTTGAGATCATGCGTTAAATGTCAGCGGTTCAGCCAAACACAATATCACCAAATCATGGCTGATCTCCCACAGCCTCGAGTCACCCCGTCACGACCCTTCTCTCACACTGGTGTCGATTTTACTGGACACGTTGAGTTGAAGGCCAATAAGGGACGCGGAATCAAAACAGTCAAGGGGTATATAGCAGTGTTTATTTGTATGTGTACCAAGGCTGTCCACCTGGAATTAGTCTCCGATTTGACTACATCAGCATTTTTAGCCGCCTTCCGTAGATTTTCAGCCCGCCGTGGAACGCCGAGTCATGTATTCAGTGACAACGGCAGGAATTTTGTAGGAGCCAATCGCATCATTAAGAAGGAGTATCAAGATATCTTAGCCACCATGAATACTGACTTCATCAATGACATCAATAGCATGAATATAAAATGGCATTTCAACGCTCCTGCGTGGCCTAGCGCTGGCGGACTTTGGGAAGCTGCGGTCAAAAGCCTCAAATATCACCTGAAACGTATTATCGGAGATCCAAAACTCACTTACGAGGAATTCACTACGCTACTCCATCAAATTGAGGCATGCCTTAACTCAAGGCCCCTCTGCCAGTTGACAGAGAGCTCCGAGGACGAAATTCTCACGCCGGGGCACTTTTTAGTTGGTGGTCCACTTTTGTCTAGACCACAGACGGATCCAGATCATATGACACAATCAACAAGGTGGCAACTCATCCAATCAATGAATAAACAGATTTGGAAGAGGTGGTCAAGCGAATATCTTCAGCAACTGCAAGCTAGATCAAAATGGCGTACGCCAAATCGAAACTTTGATGTCGATGACGTGGTTCTAATCAAGGAAGAAAACTTGCCACCCGGCAAGTGGGCTTTAGGACGAGTTCAAGCTATTCATCCCGGAAAGGACGGCTATGTCAGGGTGGCCACGGTGAAAACAAGCAACAACGTCATACAACGTCCTGTCACCAGACTTGTATTGTTACCAGTCAAAGACGTCACGGCACAGGACAAAAACCGAAATCAAGACACGTCACCTCCTCCGTCATCATCATCATCATCTAACATTGAAGATAATAAAAGAAAGCGACGGCCTCGAAACAATGCATCATTTACAAACCTTTTCATCAGTTCCTTATTATTTTTGTTTATGTTATTATCGCCCGCTAATTCTCAAAACGTACCTAATCATAATCATGAATCGTATAATTTGACGTCATTAGAGAAGAATCAGGCCATTTATTTCGATAGAGTATCGAACTTACAGTATATCAAAGATGAATGGCGTCTAGTTGTATACTACAATATGACGACCTACTGGAAAGGCTTATCAGACATCAAAGCTTACGTCAACCACATAAAGTCATTATGCAATACCCCAGCAAGTAAACAATATCAAAGTATAATTTTTCAGTTAGAGCACGAGATAAGCGAAATTGACCACTATGACATGTTACTTAAATATCAAGGTTCTAACAGGCGAAAAAGAGGACTAATAAACGGAGTGGGATATATTGCCAATTCATTATTCGGAGTACTGGACGAGAGGTTTGCCGAAAAATACAAACATGACATCGAACAAATCCATCATAATGAGAAACATCTTCAAAACCTTATCAAAAATCAGACTAGTATTTTAGAATCAGAATTAAATATAGTACGCCGTAATGAGGACATCATGAACAAACAATTTTCCTTCATCAAACAACGACTTCAAAATATATCATTAGAAGTGAATAATGTAAGAATAAACGATGAAGACGGTCTGTACATCACGTCATCAGCTCTAGCAGCATCCATAATTCTATCAAATATTCGGTGGATCCAACAAACTTTGATTAGTACAGTAACAGATATCGCTCATGGGCGCATTGACAGTCATCTGTTATCACCAGAACAGTTATCGTTCCAGCTGAGCATCATCTCCAGTCAACTGAATGGTAAACTTATGATACCAGTGGATTTTAAACACATCAAGGACTTGTATCGATTACTCAAAGTATCAGCAAGAGTCTTCTCTAATTATTTAATAATAGAAATCAAGGTTCCACTCTTGAGCAACGAATTGTTTGAATTAAACAAAATCATATCTATTCCGCAAAGGATAGGACAAGAGTATTATAATTTACTCCCATCTCTACCATTCATAGCTTACAATCTACAAAAGGATACCGCAATTCTTCTATCAGAAGCTGACCTACAATCATGCACTCATATTCCCAATGATATATTTCTATGATCAATCAATCAATCATATGTCATATCAACAAATAAATCATATCATCAATCAATATGCCCATATACGACCTAAAAATCGAGAACTCTATCTGTGATATCAAGACAATTAATCAAAAACAATTATGTCAGTCGGTAAGATCACCGTGTGTACAACAGTGGATTAAATTACACAGGCCGAACAGCTGGTTGTATTCGTGTTGCTCGGAATGCCAAGTCCGCATTATTTGTAAAGACGGCGTAACAATGGTCAATCTCACAGGCAATGCAATTATTACCCTAGGTCATGGATGCACATTGAAACACCTTTAGTATTTACGCTCATAATACCTTTGTCAATCAATTAAGCATACATCATCATATTGAAGTCCCAGAGGTGTCTGTGCTCAATCAAATCATGAAAACCACGGCACCTGATAATTACAGCGACACTGAAGATCATCAACTTATTTGGACTCGGCTAAAGGCTCAAATTGACGAGGTTAAGGAACAGTCGTCAACCGATCTGAACATTCATGACGTACATCATTACACTGTGCAGTACATCAGTGTTGCTTTGGTGATCGTATTGGTAGGCGTATTAGTGTACTTCATCAGGAAAATTCGTCCGAAGGCAGTATCAGCGTCGCCGGCCCCCCAGGGCCTGGAGGCTACCAAGGAAGAAATGGTCACAGTTGTTCCTATAGTCCCTCTGCCGGGGGTATCACATTCCGCGGAATCAGTGCAAAAGTGCAGTGAAGTTATAAAAATCAGTGGTGTAGATAAAGCTACCTCGCCAACGTTTTTGCGTTCAGTGCATTCTTCAGATAGTGATGATTAAGGATATAAAAGTAACATTGATATCTCTATCATCTATGTCAACATCTATTATACAATTTTACTCTACTTTACTTTACTTGTAATCCTGTAACTTCAATTATCAGTTATTTGTGTATCATTTTTAAAGTCTGCATCCTTTGGGCGGCAGGATGTACGGAACCATACATTAATTTAGCAATTACGCGCCGTGCATTTAGCACACGCCAGCATTTACATGCAATGAGACTAATATATGTACAAAATTATTTGCAATAAATCAGTGTTAATCAAACATTCAAAGTGGACGGTTTTATTTCATAATTCTTATAGAATCGACCCGTCATCATCAAAGATAAATGTAGAAATCTCCTACAGTCATCTTGCCCTGTGAGGGACTTTACTTCGGTCACTAGATGTTTTAAATGCCAGCAATATGGTCATGCAGCTAAGTCATGTCGGCAGTCAACCTATACCTGCAGTCACTGTGCTATTGAAGGACACTCGATAAATGAGTGTCCGAAAAAATCGGAGGAATCTAAATGTGCTACTTGCTCACATTTCAAAAAGCCAAGCAGTTATATTACAGGATCTGCAGAGTGCCCGGCAAAAATTATGGCTGAAAAGAGGTATATAAACTCTATTGATTATGAAGGCGCCTGAGAGCGCCGTTACTTAAGGTTTTTTTGACCTTTATTTATTTTTTCCTTTTATCTTTTTGTTTACATTTACTTAGATATGATAAATAATTTAATGAATGACCTAGATAACTTCTCTGTATCAGAGTCTAAAACTTGTGAAGTAGAAAATTGCAAACTATATCTATCCTCCTACTGAATCCATTAACCATACTAACTCAAAATATACGTAGTATCTATAAGAATTTTGACAATTTCAATACTTTTCTGCATAGACTTAACGTAAATTGTGACATTATTGTTTTAACTGAGTGTTGGCTTGCCAATCAATATAACATAGATAGATAGATAGATAGAATATTCTTTATTGTACACCATAATGTTACATTTTTACAAATTATGTTGGTATGAATAGGTACAATGGCGGTCTTATCGCTAAAAGCGATATCTTCCAGACAACCTTAGGGTGGATTTTAAATAGAAGAATAAAATTAAGTGGGGGAGGGTAGCTGGTGGTGTACTGCTAGATAAAATTATATAAATAGGTACTTAAACTACACATTATAATACTTATATATAAACATAATAAATAAATACATATAATATATATATAAATATATACACTATATTGATTTTGATTATTATAATGTGATTAAACGAATCTAGATTTATGTGGATAAAAAGGAAACAATTCAAGATATGCTACGTGTATTGAGTTCGGAGGAAAAATGATCTGTGACTAGTTTTTTAAAAGAAGCTAGTGACTGTGCTTGTCTCACTGATACAGGTAATGCATTCCACAGACGTACGGCTTGAACTGCAAAGGATTTGCCGAGAAAGACAGTGGAATGCGGAGGCACGGACAGTCTCAAATTCTCTGCTGACCTCAAACATCTAGAGTGTGTGTCATTAAGGAACTGGAAACGTTCTTTGAGATAAGATGGGGTTGCGGGATGGAACAGAATACTGTAAAGAAGTGATAAAATATGAGTATTCCGACGAAGGCGGATAGGCAACCACTTGAGTTTGATACGGAACTCTGAAACATGATCATACTTGCGTAAACCAAATATGAATCTAATGCAAAAATTTTGAAGTCGCTCAAGTTTATCTAGTTGCACTTCAGTAAGATCTGGATAACTGACATCGGCATAGTCGAGGATTGGAAGAAGAAGGGATTGAGCTAGCGCAGTTTTAGTGGCAATTGGCAAGAAATTTCGTAATCTCCTTAGATAGCCCGCAGACGCGAACAATTTTCGGCTAACTTCTTGTAGTTGTAGACCCCAGGAAAAATCCTTATCTATGTAAATACCCAAGTCTTTCACCGAGTCGCCATATGGAATAATAGTTCCATCGAATACTATTTGAGGGAGCTGAGACCAATCGATTTTTGAGCGCAACCTTGGGCTACCAACAACAATGACTTGAGTCTTCGCTGGGTTGACATTTAGTCCGTACGCTTTACTCCAGTCAGCAATTCGTACCAAATCTTTATTTACAATTTTTACTGCCTCAGACAACTCACCTGGAGGTGCCTGCGAATAGATTTGCAGATCGTCAGCATAAAGGTGGTAGGATGAGAGGAGATCATTGGAAATAGAATTAATAAATATTGCGAAGAGAAGAGGAGAAAGAACGCCCCCCTGCGGTACACCGGCAGAATTATCACACCATGAAGAGGAAAACCCTTCGATGCAAATTCGTTGTCGGCGGCCACACAGGTAACTACGAAACCAATCAATCACTGTTGGAGATATGTTAAGAGAGCGGAGTATGGCAAGCAAAATATCAAAATCGACAGTATTAAACGCATTGCTAAAATCTAACAAGGAAAGTACCGTCAGATTTCCATTTTCCATACCGGATCTAATGTCGTCCGTAATGTTAACTAGGGCTGTGGTAGTACTGTGTCCTGGACGAAATCCGGATTGGAAGGGATTAAGTAGGTTGTTTTTACAAAGGAAAGCACCGAGCTGACTATGGATAAGGCGCTCTAGGACTTTGGATAGGAACGGTAATATGGAAATAGGTCGATAATCAGTAAATGAAATAGGATTAGATTTTTTGGGTAAAGGAGTAATTTGGGCTTCTTTCCATGACGAAGGAAAGATACCACAGGAAATGGAGTAATTAAGGATATGGCAAATAACTGGAAGGATTTCATCAAGGATAGGGACTATCATCTTACGACTTATACAGTCACTACCAACAGCGTTGGACGTGATAGATTCTATACTCTTCTTAACATCACAAGCAGAGAATTGATTAAAAACAAATGGTAAGTAATCGGGAGTGGGAAGAGATGAAAGACAATGCAATGTTTTGACTTTTAAGAGTCCGTTAAAATTCTGAGAGGTGCAATAATGTTTATTAAGTAATTCGAGATCGATATTTTTAGGAGTAGAATCTTGGCGTGACTTTCCAACTCCCATTGATTTGAGAAATTTCCAGACTTTAGCTGGGTCACCGTTTTCGACGGATTTATGAATGTGGCGGCGTTGAGCATCTCTACACACCAGATTGCTGCGATTGCGGATTGCAACATATTTTTCACGGTTGTAATCAGTTGGTCTGTTTTTGAACCTTGACTTTGCTGCTGATTTTTTCTCCAGAATAGTTTTAATAATAGGTCATCCGTTAACCAAGGTGATGGCAGATGTTTTATTTTGACGGGACGAACTGGTGCATGAATGTCGTAAAGATGGTTGATGTAGGTATTGAGTAGATTGACTTTGACGTCAATCGACTCTGCCGCATAGAGTTCAGACCAGTCAATCCTGCTGGCATCCTCACGGAGGCTCTCAAGGTTCATACTACCAAAACTGCGTAGATAGGATATTTTAGGTTTAATCTTGGGAGCACGGACTTTATAAGACAGGAAGATCAGATCGTGGTAGGAGAAAGCGTCAGCCGAACATTGACCATGCTTAGCGACATGCTGTAAAGAAGAAACGAGTATAAGATCAAGAAGCGAAGGGACACAGTTAGGGTAGTGGTGAGTGGCACTTAAAGGAAGAAGAGAGAGGTTGCAGGATTGTGAGATAGATCGCAGAGAAGAAGAACGTGAATCTTGCCGAAGAAGACAAGTATTGAAATCACCCATTATAATAGAATGGCTGTAAGAGGGAGTTAGATTTACTAAAAGACTTTCAAAAGAGGAAAAAAAATCAATGCGCAGGGAAGGACAATAATAGACACCAAGCAAAATCTTCGAATGATGAAGATTAACTTCCAAGAAGAGATGCTCACCTGCATTCGATGGTGGTGGCTGTGGTGATATATTTACAATTGAAAAAGGAATGTTTGTACGAAGATATATTGCAACACCGCCACCAGCACCGCCCGTGCGATCATTTCTTATTAGTTGGTATCCAGGTAATGAATACGAAGTGGAAGGGAGACATGGTTTCAGCCATGATTCAGAAACAAGGATTGCATGGATGTTCTTACAGTCCAAACTTGCCAGCATGTCATGATAATGAGCCGGAATACTTTGAGCATTGATATGGACTACATTCAGATTCTTTGGAACATCAGAGAATTGAGACTCGAGCATGTCATTTAGAGACGGAATACTACAAAAACTATCATCACTACACGCTGACACAAAACTTTCATTTTCGCTTAATGTATCACAATCAAACATTAAATTAAATATATAAATATAAGTTAGTATATAAATAAATAAGTATGCCTAAAATACGATATTTTGTTCTAAATTTATGGGTTGATTAATTTAGAATATCCACCTGCCGGTTGTGTGTTAAACATCATAAATAAAAGAAATATAAATACTAATAGACAATTCATAAAGAATAACAACATCCAAACGTCCGGGCAATAGTTCACAGTAATAGTACAAGAAAGATAAGAATAAAGTGTCTGGAAATCAAGGATCGCAAGATTGCAAACTAACAGAGAATCTAAGATTTCAACATAAAAATTATCTATGTTGCCATAGACAATCCATGCCCAAAACCAAGATCTTGTGTGATAAAGAAATGGAACGCAACTGTTGAATGACAGTTAACTTATTACGTCAAGTGTCAGAATAGTGGTGATGAACTGATGATATGTCATGAGTGATTGGATAATGTAAATAGCAAACAAAAAGTTGGTGAAGGTAAAAAACTGAAATATTAGTGAAGGACGGTAGCTAAAGTAAATTAAGAATACCCAATGTAAGGGTAGAAGTTGAATAAATGAGTAACTGTGATATGTGGGTAAAAGGAAACTACACAATGGGTGTTGAACAATTACCCGACCGATGGATACAATGGATTACTTTTTAGTAGCTGCAGCGCGCTTCTTCCTTATAGCAGCAAGTGCACGGGTTGGTTGATCGCTCGCTTGCTTATCGGGGACAGCCTCAGACTCGCCGATAGTATTGAGCTCACTGTGGGTGATGACAACATGCTTCGCACCGTCTGGTCCCAGGACATGAATTTGGCCCTGTTTAGTCCAACAGTTGGTGATGCCGAACTTTTCCCGTGCCGCCATAAATACTTCATGCCGCGACCTGGTCAAGAATTCGGAAAGAGTAATACCAGAACCCTTGAATTTGGTTTTAGCGTACCAAACTTTATCCCGGAGCTCCACATCCTCGAACTTAACCAATATTGGCCTGGGCTTGCTGGAGTTGGTATGGTTACCCATTCTGTGGCATCTCCGGATGGCAGCAACAGAGATGGCTTCAATCTTCACTTTGTTCTTCAACACCTCTGCGACCACCTGCGCTGTGTCCTCCTTGCTCTGCTCAGTTACACCATGAAGGAGCAGAATTTTGCGACGACCCCTCATCTCCAAGGCATCTAGGTTCTTTGATAATGCCTCCATTTGAAGCTGCAGACAGCCAAGCGTCTCCACAATGAACGACTTGAAAGTCGCAAAGTCTGCTGCCAGGTTTTCCAAGCTGCATCCCGGAGAGGTCGCTGATACACTGGTCAACTGTGCTTCGAATTTTGACATTCTCTCGTGAAATTGTGACATGAGATGGGACATTGATCCTTTCAGTGAATTCATTGTATGTTTATGTGGTAGTAAAGCAAAGGAGATATTGTATAACACACACTAGCAGGTAGCTATTCACTACAGATAATTTTCATATATATTTAGAGTTTAAAACTGTTTATTTTAATTAAATTAAATAAAAGTAATCAGAGAGCTTTTTTTCGTGCGTGCTTTTACAACTACCCGCCGAGATACCACAAATGCCGGGATATAGTATGTATAGGAGTAATCGAATTTACAACCAAAACGATGGGGTGGTAGTTTATGTAAGGAATCATCTAAATGTTTCAGTCGATGAACTAAATATGGACGACTGCAACTGCTTGCTAATCAAAATTGGATCAGCTTTTGCAATTTTAGCATTATATAGACCCCCCTCTTTTAGAAATATAAACAACTTAACAGACTCTCTGAATGGTACATTGCAAAACCTATCATCCTTCAAAAGCGTAATTTTAATTGGAGATATTAATATTCTTCCAGAAAGTCTTGATGCTGCGGCGCAGGACTACCTCAATCTCTGCTCCTTTCATGGTTTGCTCCCTGCTCATATACTTCCTACACATCAAGGTGGTTCTTGTTTGGACCATATCATACTAAAAACGAATTTACCTTCACTTGCACTAGTTATAAACTCGTCAATAACCGATAACAATGCTGCCCTACTAACCTTAAATTGCAAATTACCTAAGCATGATATCACTCGCACAATTACTAAATTAAACATAAATAAACTTGAAGAAGATTTACGCAACATCGACTTCGACCCTATTTATAATTCCGCTGACCCACAGTTTTGTTTGTTACATCTAATAAAAAATGTTCAATATGCAATTCAAATAAATGCATCAACTATCTGTTTGAGTAACAAAAAATATAATAGAAAACCGTGGATTACACCAGGTCTTATTCGCTGCATGAGAAATCGAGATAAGTTGCATATGAAAGCTAAATCCAATCCCGAAAATTCAGTATTGCAAATATCATATAAAAGATATCGAAATTTTTGTAATGATCTCTTAAGAAAAGTAAAAATCAACTATGATAAAACTGCACTGGAAAAAGCTGGATCAAATAGTAAAAAGATTTGGAAATATATTAAAAGTGTAACATGTTCCTCCAAACAACATGAATCTTCTTCAGGTTTGTTAAACGCACATTCATCACAATTGACATCTGCTAACATCGCAAATAATTTTTTTGTCAATATTGGTAAGAGCCTTGCAGAAAAAGTTCAGCGCCAATCACAGACTCTGACTAGTAATCCTATAAGGTGTAACACTACCATAACATCCTTTGTGTTACTGGATACGGATGAAACAGAGGTAGAAAGCATTATTATGAGTTTAAAAGACGACTGTGCAGTTGGCTGGGATAATATACCAACGAAAATTATCAAAAAATTTAGGCGCATTTTGGTTCCACCACTGACTTATATTTTCCAAAGTTGTTTATCTGCAGGGCTCTTTCCCAAGTGTCTCAAAAGAGCTGTTGTGGTTCCTGTGTATAAGTCTGGCAGTAAAGAACAAGTGACAAACTATAGGCCTATTTCTTTACTACCCTCGATATCCAAAATATTAGAAAAAAATATAAATAAAAGATTACCTAGTAAAATATCTAGAGGAAAAATCTATTTTATCGAAGACGCAGTTTGGATTTAGGCGTACCGTATCAACTGCCGATGCCGTACATCTTCTGACTGACCATCTAGCACAGGAACTTGACAAGGGTAACCACACAGTGGGGATATTCCTGGATCTTGCCAAAGCTTTTGACACAGTTTCCATTCCTATTCTATTGCAAAAGCTTGAGTCCATAGGTATAAGAACCACCTAGCTGAAACTCTTCACAAGCTATCTAGAAGAACGATCCCAATGCGTTAGGATAGGCAATGTTCTCAGCAATGATCAGAAAAATACTTCCTTTGGTGTACCACAAGGAAGTATATTGGGCCCTACTCTGTTCCTAATATATATAAATGACCTTTGTAACCTAAAATTAGATCATGGCATGATCATTTCATACGCTGACGATACTGCTCTCCTTTTTTCAGCTGATTCAGAACAAGAAGTTATCAATTATACGCAACAAGGTTTTAATGTTGTTAATAAATGGCTGCAGCATAATTTATTAACACTAAATACAGATAAGACTAATTATATTAAGTTCTCAATGCGCAAACTAACATCTACTAATACTAATACTAACTCAACATTATTCGCTCATTGCTGTAGAAACCCAAATGATAACCAATGTGTGTGCCCCGAGATTCAACGTACAAATAAAATAAAATACCTGGGTGTAATATTGGATGAAACTCTTACGTTCAAGCTACATATCAAAGCTTTAAGTAGTAAAATTCGGAAATTAATATTTGCCTTCAAAAAGTTAAGATACATTGCAGACTCAAAAATAATACGACAAGTTTACTTTGCTCTGTGTCAATCAATACTGACATACTGTATTACCTCTTGGGGTGGGGCAGGCAAAACATTGCTACTGACCATTGAGAGAGCACAGAGAGAGATTCTCAAGGTGTCTTATTTTCGCCCTTTCCTGTTTCCCACTAACCTCCTCTACAAATCTTGTAAAGTACTAACAGTTCGACAGTAATTTATAATGAGCATTGTATTAAAGCAGCATGCAGCACTCCCGTAAAGCACTGATTATACTAAAAAAAGAGGGAAAGATATAGTTTGCACTCAAAATACAGGAACTAAGCGTGCATTTACGACTAATATGTGTTCTTAGGGCCACTTCTCTACAATAGAATTAATGCAAAAGTAAATATTTATCCTCTCAACTTAATCAATTGTAAAATAAAAGTCCAGGAGGCCCTCCAAAGTACGTCCTACGAAGATACAGAGAAGTTACTAATTGTACTAAAGTAAGATTAATAATTGTAATATTGCTTTTTCTTTTATGTTTTTCTATTTATACTGGATTATGGAATCTGTCAAATCAAATCAAATCAAATCATTTATTCAAATCTAAGTAAGTACTACATGATTAAATTAGTTATAAAATCTTACTTAGGTACTATATTATTTACATTATGTGCCTGAACTAGGTAATCCTGTGTTTCAGGCGAGAAATATAAATACAATTAAGGACTAAAATAATCACACAATCATAAATATACCAAAATTAAGTATAACAATAATAAACTAAAAAATTAAGTAAAAATTAAGTAAAAAATAACACACAATAAATGCCTACTTTAACACAATTAACAATTTCTCTGTATCCTCGTACGACATGCTCTGGAGGGCTTCCTGTAGATGTCTTTTACAAGTGCTATAACTTAGAGAATAAATATTCTTTATAGCATTAAGTCTATTGTAAAGGAGCGGCCCCAGAAACACGTAAAATTTGGATATGAAAGAATGTTTAGTTCCTACAGGTTGGGGGCAAACTATATCTTTCCGTCTTTTTTTTGTGAACTCAGTGCTGAAGGGTAGAGATGAGTGCTGTTTTAATACTATGCTCATTACAAATAGCTGTCGGACAGTTAGTACTTGGCAGGATTTATACAGGAGCCTAGTGGAAAACAGGAAAGGGCGAAATGTGGACACCTTGAGAATTGCTCTTTGTGCTCTTTCAATAGTCAGTAATAAAGTTTTACCCGCTCCACCCCATGATGCAATGCAATAAGTTAGTATTGATTGACAAAGCGCAAAGTAAATTTGCCTAATTATCTTTGGGTCAGCAATATAGCGCAACTTTTTAAAGGCAAATATCAACTTCCTAACTTTACTACATAATGCCGCAATATGTTGTTTGAATGAAAGAGTTTCATCTATTATGACACCCAGGTATTTTATATTATTTGTAATTTTGATATCAGGACACATACATCGGTTATCATTGGGTACCCTACAATAATGAGCATACAATTTTGGGTTAGTTACAGATGATGTTTGTTTGCGCATTGAAAACTTAATATAATTAGTCTTTTGTGCATTTAATGTTAGTAAATTATTCTGAAGCCATTTAATAACAATATTGAATCCGTGTTGCGCACGCCTGTAGACTTCTTTTTCTGAGTCAGCCGAAAAAAGGAGGGCAGTGTCGTCAGCGTATGAAATAATTAAGCCATGGTCTAGTTTTTGGTCGCAAAGGTCATTTATGTAAACCAAAAACAGCGTAGGACCCAATATACTGCCCTGTGGGGTACCAAAAGAGGTATTTTTTTCATCAACGCTGAGAACATTGCCTATTTTTACGCATTGGGAACGTTCTTCTAAATAGCTACGAAAGAGTTTTAGCTGAGTACCTCTTATACCTAATGTTTCAAGCTTGCGCAACAGAAATGGAATAGAAATTGAGTCAAAAGCTTTCGCAAGGTCCAGGAAAATCCCTACTGTGTGTCTACCTTTATCAAGTTCTTGTGCTATATGGTTAGTAAGATGATGTACTGCATCCGAAGTTGAAACTTTAGATCTAAATCCAAACTGCATCTTAGACAACATCGATTTGTCTTCCAAATACTTTACCAGTCTTTTATTTATAATTTTTTCCAATATTTTAGACATAGCAGGTAGCAAGGAAATAGGTCGGTAATTTGTGATTTGGTCTTTACTGCCAGATTTATGAACTGGTACAACAATAGCTTTTTTGAGACACTTTGGGAATATTCCTGCTGATAAACATCTTTGGAAGACAAATGTCAGTGGTGGAACTAAGATTTTTCTAAAACGTTTAATAATTTTTGTGGGTATATTATCCCATCCAACTGCACAGTCGTCTTTTAAACTCATGATTATCGTTTCTACCTCGGATTCATCAGTATCTAGCAACACAAAAGATGATAAGTTGGTGCTATTAGTAGCAGTGCTTGCAATGTACGGTGATTGGCCTTCAATTTTTTCGGCAAGACACTTACCAACATTAACAAAGAGATTATTTGCCATGTTGGCACATGTCAAATGCGATGAGTGTGCTTGTAATAAACCGAGGCATGATTCATGCTGTTTTGAAGAGTATGTTACATTTTTAATATATTTCCAGATCATTTTACTATTAGTTCCAGCCTTTTCCAGTTGAGTTTTGTCGTAATTAAATTTTACTCTTCTTAGAAGGTTATTACAAAAATTACGATATCTTCTGTATGTCAATTGCAATACAGAATTATTTGGATTCGTTTTTGCCTTTGTATGCAGTTTATCTCTGTGTTTCATGCAGCGAATGAGGCCTGGTGTAATCCATGGCTTTATGTTAAAAGTTTTGTTATTCAAATAAATACTCGTTGTGTTTGTCTGAATTGCATTTGAAACCTTTTCTATTAAATATGACATACAAAACTCCGGATCAGCGGAATTATAAATAAGGTTAAATTCGATGTTGCATAAATCTTCTTCAAGTTTATTTATATTTAATTTAGAAATTGTGCGAGTGCACTCTTGTTTAGGTAATTTACAATTTAAGGTTAGTAGGGCAGCATTATGATCGGTTATTGTCGAGTTAATAACAAGTGCAAGTGAGGGAAAATTTGATTTAAGTATGATATGATCCAAACAAGAACCGCTTTGATGTGTGGGAAGCGTATGCGCGGGAAGCAAGCCATGAAAAGAGCATATGTTGAGGTAGTCATGAGAAGCTGCATCAGCGCTTTCTGGTTGAATGTTTATATTGATATCTCCAATTAAAATTATGTTTTTGAAGGATGACAAGTTTTGCAAAGTATCATTTAGAGAGTTCAAGAAGTTATTTACATTTTTAAATGAGGGTGGTCTATACAAAGCTAATATTGCTAACTCAGATCCAACTTTGATTAGCAATCGGTTACAGTCGTGCAAAATTGGTTCCTCGACTGAGACATTAAGATTATTTTTCGCATAAACCACCACCCCATCGTTCTGATTGTAATTTATATTACTCTTGTAGATACAATATCCCGGCATTACTGGTATGTTATATTTTTTGGTAAGCCAACACTCAGTCAAAATGATAATATCACTATCTATATTTAGTCTTTGTTGAAAGGTACTAAAATTATCAAAATTCTTAAAAATACTACGGATATTTTGTGTTAGTATGGTTAGTGGTTCGCTGAAAGAGGAAACATATTGTTTACAGTTTTCAACTTCGCAAGCCTTAGCCTCGGATACAGAGAAATTATCTAAGTCATTAATAAAATCATTAATCATAATTATCTAAAAGTATTTATAAAACAAGAAAAGTAAAGAGGTCAGAAAAAAATAACCTTTCTCTGGCGCTCTTAGGCGCCTTCATAATTAATTGAGTTGATATACCTCTTTTCAGCCATTAATTTCGCCGGACAGTCAGTAGCACCTGTAATGTGATTACTTGGCTTATTGAAATGCAAGCAAGTAGCGCATTTTGGTTCCTCTGCCTTTTTCAGGCACTCCTTTATTGAGTGACCTCGCTCACCACAGTGGCCGCAGGTATAAGTTGGCTGCCGGCAAGACTTGGCCGCATGACCATACTGCTGGCACTTATAGCATCTGGTAACCAAAGTGAAGTCTCTCACAGGACAAGATGACCAGTTCACAAATACTCTGTCTCTTGTAATAAGCGCTTTGCGTACGGCTGCGGGTACTTCGATTATATAATTACAGGTCTCAGTATCTCTCTTCCCCGACTTATGGCTTAACTTAATTGACGTCAAAAATGTTTCAAGAGTGAAATCTCGAAGTTTGTCGGCTAAATTTTGATGGTATATGCAAGTAAAAACTTCCTTTTCTTGCATAGCCGTGGGAACTCCTATAACTACTACTCTAGGCTTTCGCTTATGAGGTTCGTCGATCGTAAGGCCAGAGTTTGTAAGTTGGACCGATTCCTTCAACTTAACGATGTCGTCCTTAGTATCTGTACTAATTATTACTCCACCATTCCTTGTTTTGCGCAGGCCTCTCACGTGCAATTTCATTTGTTCAGGACAGATAATTTTTTGTACAAGAGATTTAGTTTCCTCGCTGGTTTTTAGTTTGTCATTAGGGTAAATGGCCACTGAACTTAAATTTATGGGCTGAATGAAATTGTTCGTACCTTTCTTAACCATATCTGCGAACGAGATTTCCTTGGTAGGTTTCGACGCCTCTTCAATGCTCTGTTTAAGGTCCTGTATCGTCTGTGACAGATCAACATGGTCTTGAAGGGTTTTAATGGAGGAATGGGCTTGAACGGTCTTCAGTTTGAGGGATTGGTACTGTACAGCCATCTGCGATGTACCATGACCTACTTTGCGGCATAAAGAGTTGATGCGCAATTTCTGGTCTGAGTTCAATTTTCCCTCAGCTGCGATGTTGCATACTTCATTGAGGCAGTGCTCTATAGACGACATCCAGTTTTGAATTTCTGGAGTTGAAATTACTTCAGGGACATCGTCTTGTGCTGATGCAGGTGCCGGTGAGGGCGTGGGAGGCGGGGTGCGCGCAGTCCTGGCGCTGCGGTTGAAGGGGCTATTATCCATTTTATTGTGTAGTAATTCTACTTTTTATACACTGAACATTTCTTCAAATTAACTTTATTCATTGTTATACGTAATGCACGACACAGTTTATGTAACTTCCGGATAGTTGGAAAAACAAGGTCACGATTCAGCAACGGATTATTTATTTATTTTAATAATGATACGACACGTCTGTTCACAGTGAAGTCAGATTGATAAAAAAAAAACTAACTAACTGTGTTTGTTAATTAATTCATTTAATAATTAACTATCCTTCGATTAAGTTATAATTTATTTTTTGTCAGTATGTATTTTGTTTGTGATTATTTTATATTTTATTAGCTTTATTCGCCTGAAACACAGGATTACCTAGTTCAGGCACATGTATAATATTGTAATTAATTTATACTTTATATTACCTAGTTTATACTTATTTCAGCAAATAGTGTTCACTGAATAAATTATTCTATTCTATTCTATTCTCTTTGCTTGGCGGCTGCGCGGCTCTGCGGGGGGCACCCTCCACTGGCGTCCTACCCTCCGCGGGCTTTTTCGCCCCCGATTCGGCACCTCGAGCTCCAGGCGCGGGTCCCGCCTTTGAGGGCTCCCCCGCCCACCGCCTGTCCGCTGCTAGCGGCGGCCGGAGGGTTTGTTGTGGGAGGAGCCTCGGCTCCAGAGCCTCGAGGCGGGCATTCATCATACCCCCAACCTGGAGCATGATGACCCGCGCAATTTCCTCGACCTGGTTCGAGGACCCAGGTGTCGAGGTGGAGGCGGCGGCGGCGGCGTAGGACGGCCGCTTGGTAAAATCGGCCCTTAGAGCGGCGATATTCCGCTCGAGGGCCTCGACCTTCCGCTGCAGACGGCTATTTTTCTCTCGGAGCTTCACCGTCTCCTCTGAAGCGGTCCGATCAAGGAGGGCCTCCATCGCCTCCCTAATCCCGTCCGCCGCCTCTTTAAGAGCACGCGTGAACGTCCCCTTCAGGTTGCCGGATTTCGTGGCAACCTTCAGGATGACGTCCACGCCATCCATCACCTGGCGGCTTAGGGCCGCCGATGTCAGGCCGTCCGCGGCGGTCGCAAGAGCGGACCGCCTTTCTCGGGCCTGACGTGCCAGTTCGGCGACCTTGTCTGTCGCCATCGCCCTCCTCTCTTCGCGCCTCGCGACTTGGAGCTCCGCCTTCGTGCTGACCAGCGCTGCATTGTGCTGCGTCTGGGTCGAGCAAGCGTCGCTCTCATCGCTGGGCAACGGGGTATCGGGGCGCTTGACGAAGCGACCCCGGGCATCGCGCGAGAGAGACGAGCTGGATGCCCGCCCTCTCGCAGCCGTCGGCACTTTCGCTATCGAAAGTAGGTTCTCCTCACTAGAGGAGAGACCCAGTCCCTCTTCAGAGCCCGACACCAAAGCGTGCGGGCGCTTCCTCCGCGATTTGGAATTTTCCAAATCGCTCTGATGCTCTTCTTTTTCAAAATGTAATTCATTATTCATAATTGATCCCACGAAGCTGTCTATGAAAGTAACATAATAGATTTATAAAGACTGCATAAGATAAATGTAAAATAATAAAATAGTTTAATTATCATTATAGTTCTTGTAACGGAACGTTGACGTATTATTGGTTGACAATCGAACGAACCGATCAACGTCAATGTCAATCAAAAAGTCAACTGTCAGAAGTGTCAGTATGTTAATCCAAACAACAAACAAAGAAAGAGTATTTTTATATTTTATTATTAAGTAATATAGTTGCCAAAACAAGGTGCTTTAGTTTTGTGTGAAGGCTTGAATTTAATTGCACTCGGGACCTATCAAATCCGCCAAGCAAAATCATGTGTTGGGGAACATATGCGCGCTCAAGCAATTAATAAATTGGAAGTGGAAATGAAGCTAATACCCAAATAATATCTGCGTTTAATGGCAATGATCCTTATCTTTTGACGGCGAGGATCAAATCAAGGCACATAAGCGGTAAATCATACGAGTATTTTACATGTTTAGTTGTAGACAGGGGAGCACAAGGGCGCGATGTCATGATGATTAGGATATTATTGCCACTGTGCTGCAGGAAAGCGCACACTCTGTTGTTGCTCACACACAATTTGTATCCTATATTATATGGGGTACGCTAGATATCATACACTTCCTTTTTGGATGATTTATAATTAACATAGGTAAATCAATAAATACATTAATAAGCAATATGTACTTGTTTTTATTCATGAAAGGTGTAAAACCCTCAATTCTAAGTAAATATTAGAATTTATATTCTGGGTACTTTTATAATAATATTAGTAGACATATATACTTACAATATGTGGACCACCAAACCCATATTCCCAAAGGGTTAGACAGAGGTGTAGGTTAGTATAATGTCTGTCATTTTTAAGTTCCATGTAAATTGTAATAGGGGGATGGGGGTGACCTATTGCCTTTAACCAGGCACAAATTAAAACTTTGACGTGCTAGGTACTGACAATTTCATAAAAAAATTCAATATTACTGCTCAACCTGGGAATGTAACCCGGAGCATCAGCGTAGCAATCAAAAATAATGTATATTTATTTGGTCACTTGCTTAATGTCTTGTAGGTACCCTTTACCACATAAGGCATAATTCATTTTGACGTGTGAGGGTATTCATAAGATCCATTATTCATTTCTGGTGTTTTGATAAGCTATTATCGAAAATGCATGTGTTTGATTTATAACATCAACTTAGCAAACCATCACGCCTGTTTTTCCCCATAGGTCCCATGTAATAGGGCTGAGCCTATTGTCATTAACCGGGCACAAATTCCAAACTCCGAGCTGTTACTGAGAATTTCATAGTAAAACCCAATAACACTAACCCAATTGCTCGACCTGGAAATCAAACCCAGGAGCAGCAGTTGGTTTATTTGCATAAATATTGAGGAGTTGCTTTGGTGCTTTCCTCAAAAGGCCGAACTAGACCAATCCAGATTGTTGTCACATAATCTGGTTACACAATATAGGACTAAGTACTAGCGTGCATTGCATTTCGTTTTTTTGCCACAACCAAAAGTGTGTGTCTACTTTCAGAAAGTACAGAAAATAACACAGCAATTCAGCTCTTCCTTCCACTGTGCTCTAAAACTGCACTGGGTATTATCATAGTTAGAAAGGCCTACAATCCTAAGTGTCTGGATAGAAAAATGTACCTACCTACTTTAAAAAGAGAAGAGATTTATAATTCCACACGTTTAGCATTACAAAAAGCCATCTACTATGAAATAATGTTCTTTATGTACTTTTGGATTAATTTTAGGTTATAATCTTCTACATTGCATATATTGTTTCTCCCAACTTCTATAACTTCCTTTGTATTTGCTTTTTTGTTAGTTTTATATCGTTCTTAAACCCTGTATAAGTTTCCATTATGTACGCTACCTCTATTAATGGGTCCCAAATTACATGCAATCTCGCCATTCTTCTTTGCAAAAAGAAATGCAGAGCTCATGTAAGTACTTTTATGCACCTACCTTCTTATACTTACTTACTTACTTTACTTTTTCATTTTATTGTAAATTTTATCTTATGTTGTTGTGTTTTGTCTTTATGTTGATTATTGTGTAAAAATGAATATGTATATGGTATGTAAATAATATTTTAAGGAATAAACGCGTTTTGCCACACACACACACGCACACATACGCACTTCAAACCAATCCTCACCATCTCATTTACACATCCTCTGTCCCTCTCTCTCCTGCCCGCTTATTGGCTCGCCGTTGACCGCTACGACTACACACCTAGCGCAAACTGCGCGGACGGTCTGAGTCGATATAATAAGCGCGGCCAAATTCCTAGTATTCGGGAGACACACCCGCCGACGCTCGCCGCGAGAGGACGTGTTGCCTGCGCTCCCGCTCTCCTGCTACGATCGTCTCGCTGCGCCCCGCCGCAGTGCCCCGCAGTCGCCGACTGCAACCATATTGATCAAAAGCTGCCTTTTTCGAGGCGGCGGCTGATTTTCCTGTCCTATCAGATCACGGTTCGGTCGTGATTAGGCCCCTTCAGGGTAAAAACCACAGTTTCGTGGTCCTCGGTGGAAACCAATCGGTGCCAACGAAGCCGAGTGGGGTGTTGACCCGATACACCCGCTGCGCCCCTTCTGGGCAAAGCTAAAATCGGAAGGAGCTAGGACCACCGGCCTTGGGGGGTCTCCAAGTCGACCCTAGCTCTAACCCCGTTCTTTTACAGCTCCTCTAGTACTTCGGTGCTAGAGCATAGGAACCCGTTCGCACAATAAGATTGGCGACGGGAGACAAGCTAGGGTACACTACAGGTACACACACCTCCCTGCCTATATCCGGCAGGGAGGGTTCACTCACCTACACAACCCCGGGCTCATCCACCCCGGGGACGTTAGTGTTAGGAACCCACTAAAATAATCCCTTTAATCTTTCCCTCTCGGACATCTCTTCAAGATGTCCGACGCCCAGCTAGTAAGCTTTTTTAAGGAGGTCCTCTTAAAGGACCCCGAATTCATCGCCAAATATGGCAAATTCCTTAACCCCGAGCCGCGAGTTCAACGTCCCACCCGCCCCGCTCAAATTCCCGATAGTCCGGCCTCACCGGACGCAGATGTTCCCTGCATTGTTAGGGAACAATTCGATTCTCCGGAAAGCCCGGAGAATATTTTTTATGACCGGGACCTATTGTCCGGTTCCGACGCGAACCTATTCGCGTTGTTCATTCGTTTATGTTCGCGATCGCGGCCGAACCCCGCGATCGCGAACAATAGGTTGGCGTCGCTTTTGTCCGACGCTGAGGAATGCGATGCACGTGCATCCACCTCAGCTGTCGCTACCCGCCCTCAAACGATGCCGATGGACTCGTCGGCACCGCGCGACTTAGAGTCTGAGGAATCCCTCACAGACTCAGCCTCATCTGATTCGTCAGATGGGTTCATCCCTGTAGCAGGGAAAAAGAGGCCGCGTAAAAACAAGGCCACCAACGGTGCCCCTTCAAAGGCCCTCAAAACCACTGAGGTTCCCCCCGCCTCAGCAGTCCCTCAGCCCGCGACCCCCGCTCAGGCAGCCCCTTCCTCCCCTCAGTACCTCGCCCTAAGACCCAGCCCTCACAGGCTGCGCCTAAAAAGGCCAAAGCCCCTCCTCCAGTTATCGTCCACGACAAAGAGTCCTGGGTCGATATCTCCAAGGCGTGTGTTGATCGAAAGATCAACTACACAGGTGCCGTCTCGGTAAGCGATGGCATAAAAGTCACTATACCGTATCCCGACGGTTACAGGGCATTCACGGCCCTACTCAACGAGCGTAAAATTAATTTTCATACTTTTACGCTTGCTGAGGAGAAATCACTCAGAGTAGTGATAAAAGGCGTCCCCAAGGAGATTGCTACGGCAGACCTAAAAGCCCAGAAAATCCCCGTGTCCGAAGTGCATCGCATGCACCGAGGCCGCGGAGGTAAAGAGTACAATATGGTACTCGCTATCATTGATCCCACAGATGGCTGCAAAGACATCTTTAAGATCAAATATGTATGCCACCTCTCTGGCATTCATGTAGAAAGGCCCCATAAGGGCGGTCCCATAGGGCAGTGTCATAACTGCCAACTATATGGTCACTCAGCGAGAAATTGCTTTGCAAAAGCTCGCTGCGTGAAATGCCTCGGCGATCACGCCACCTCAGACTGAACTCGTCCGAAAGACAGGACGCTCTGCACAGAGCCACCGAGCTGTGTACTGTGCGGTGAGCAGGGACACCCTGCTAACTACCGGGGCTGCCCCAAAGCTCCCAAAACAAAACCAAAGTTGGCTAAACGTGTAGCCGATAAAATCCAGAGCGCGCCGGGTACGGTGGTAAACGTCCCCGGGGACAGAGCTAGTAGCAGAATATCAGTTTTAAAGGCCGAATTAAAGTTGCACAATTCCGAATTAGCACAGGCTAGGGCGGCGTCCGCAGCTGCTTTAAGTCGTTTGGAGTTAGCTAGGGTAGAAGAATTAGAAAGCTCCAACGGCGCGGAACCGCCACATGTAGAAGAGTCTCGTGTTAGAGGTTGGATAACGGAACAACGTGTATACGATAGGTCGGTCATGATAGATAGAATAGCTCCGAACCCAGGACAACCCGCGCGGCAATCCGACCCTGGTAGGAACGAACCACGCGTAGGTAACAACACGTCGGCGAACAATAGCAACGACATGACAATGTTAGCCAATGCGATAGTGCAGGCGGTAAGTTCCAATAGAGCAGGCTCGGCGGTACCTAAATTCATCCACGAAATACCTCATTTTGACGGAGCGATAGCAGAGTGGATGGCTTTCAAGTCGGTATTTGACGACACAGAGGCCATGTTTACAGATGTACAAAACGGAGCCCGATTAAGAAAAGCGCTTCGCGGAGCGGCTCGCGAAACAGTTAGGGCGTTATTATTCACAGTATCGGACCCGTATGAAGTCATAGATGCGTTAGAAAGGGCGATACGGAAAGCCAGAATTGTTAGTATTATCCGAGCTAGAATTAATTAAACGCATGCCCCGCATGACGGACGACGGGCGCAGTATAGGTAGTTTCGCGAGTAAGGTAGCAAATAATAATAATAAATAATAAATATCTTTATTACAAGTGAAACTTAGTACATATTACAGTTTGAACTTAGGCTAGGATATGATTTTAAGCAAACGGATTTAGCTTCTGTAGCCGAACTAGGCAATGCCTGTACTACGGCTATCAGCGCCAACCCCAATTATACTACATTATTAGCCCTTTTTAAGGAACTATTTAAGTAGGTAGGTATGTTTTTTTTTTTTTTAATTGTTAGTTTGTGTGGTGTGTATAATTATGTATGTGTGGAGGTGTGTGTATGTGTGGATATTTGTATTTATGTAGGTTTGTTTCTGTCATTTTATGTATTTATTGTACTATGTATAGTAGTTGTTCAGTTTCTTCATAGCTCAGTTTTTGGAGGTATTGTGTCAATTTTGTTTTGCATTGTTTTATGGTCAAGGGGTAGATGTTTAAGGTCTTGTTCAGCTTATTATATAGATAAGGACCAATGAAATCAATAAACTTTCTACTGAATTTGGATTTGCAATCTGCAGGGTATGTGCATGCCATATATTTTCTGCGCTTATGTAGTATCTGTGGATCAAAAGATAATTTACTATTTTGTAGCAAGAGAACCTTCAATATAAACAATTGCCTCACTGTTAGAACCTCACAGAATTGGTACAGTAATTTGGTAGGATAGTAGATAGGTTTGCAAATGGAGACCTTCAAAACAGCACGCTGGGCAACTTCAACAGACTTCATTACAGTTTTATAGGTACCTCCCCATAAGGTAATGCAATAAGTAAGAAGCGATTGGCATAGTGCGAAATATATTTGCTTCAGCACAGGAGGTTCAGTTACATGTCTCAATTTTTTAAATATATAAATAAGTTTTCTAATCCTACCACACAAGTTCTTAATGTGCTCTCTAAAATTTAGGCTGCCATCTATTGTAACACCTAAATATTTAATTATATTGACACGTTCTAGTGATGGACAATTACAGTTAGCCTTAGAGTGACACTCGTGTGGTATGATATTTTGGTTTCTGATAGATTCAATATTATTTCTTATACTAAAGCAAACATATTTAGTTTTATCTACATTTAACGTTAAAATATTATTATGTAGCCATTTTCTCACTGAATCGAAACCCCGCTGGGCAATACCGTAGACCTCATCCCAAGTACTGCCGGAAAAAACTAGAGCTGTGTCATCAGCGAAAGAGATGATCTCGCCTTGGGTGAGTTTCAGTTGTGTGAGCTCATTAATATAGACAAGGAAGAGCGTAGGACCTAAAACGCTGCCCTGCGGGACGCCGTGTGTGACTGGGAGATATGTACTTTTAAATTGCCCTACTCGGACACATTGAAACCGACCAGAAAGATAGCTTTTTATAAGTTCAAGTTGTGTGCCTCTTACTCCGAGCCGTTCGAGTTTATCCAATAAGATGGAAACAGAAATCGTATCAAATGCCTTGGCAAGATCCAAGAACACTGTAAGACACTTTTTACCATTTGAGATACTAGTACTTGCTATTGATATGAGTTTGTTTACGGCTTGTTCTGTGCATTTGCCTTTTCTAAATCCGTATTGGTTTGCTGATAGTAAGTTATTTTTTTCAAGGAAATCAACTAATCTCACATTAATATTTTTTTCCAAAATTTTTGAGATAGCTGGTAATATCGATATTGGTCTGTAGTTATTTATACGATTTCTGTCTCCACTCTTAAAGATTGGACAGACCTCTGACCTTTTTAGAGAATCTGGAAATATTCCCGATCTCAGACAGTTGTTAAAAATTTTTGTAAGGGGTGGTACAAGAATATGCTTGTATTCTTTCAAAAATTTGCAATGTATTTCATCACTTCCTGAGGCACAGTCTGTTTTTAAGTTAGTGATTAAATTACTCACTTCTTTTTCATCTGTGTCCATAAGAACAAATGAATTTGAGTTACTTACAAGATTTCGATTTTGTGTGATTGAGTTGTGTGGGCGTGTAAATGTGAGATTTTTTTTTATGGATATTATTTGCTAGTGAGTTTCCAACATTTATAAAATAGGTATTTGCTTCGTGTAATGATTGTTCGGGTGAAGTAGAGGTCGTTAGAATTTCTTTTGGATGTTGTGTTGATTTTGTAGTGTTGGTGATGTTCTTAATGACTTTCCATAATTTTTTATTGTCTTTTTGTGCAGAATTGAGTTGTTCCTTTTCATAATTTGCTTTGACTTTTCTTAGTATATCATTACAGAAATTTCTGTAACGTTTATACGTTGTTTGTAGTATTTCGTTGTTAGGCGAAGAATTAGCTTTTCTGTGTAGATTGTCCCTATTTTGCTGACATCGTAATAAACCTGGAGTTATCCAAGGCTTAATAATTTTTTTACGATGCGAAAGAGACATTATTTTTGTATTTTTTACTATAGCATTTCGAAGACATTGTATAAAGTAGTTTAGGCAAGAATTGGCGTCTTCTGTGTGATATATTCCACTAAAGTCGATTTGTGAAATGTCCTGTTCTAGAGCTTCATAGTTAGTTTTAGTTATTGTTGTAGTACTGAAATTCCGGGTTATCTTTAAATTTATATTTAATAAAACCGGGTGATGGTCTGTTAATGCTGTTTGAGGAACTATAGTGGTTGAGGGACATTCGGATTTCAATAGAACATGATCCAGGCAGGTTCCGCTACTACTACGTGTAATCAGGGTGTGGGCAGGTAGAAGGCCATGCGAAGCTGCCAGAGTAAGGTAGCGTTCTCCATTAAGATCTATGTTATTTGGGCTGATGGTAATGTTTATATCACCCATAACTATGATGTTTGCAAAAGATGAGTGGGTCTGTAACGTTTCATCTAAAGAAGATAGAAATGAATCGATATTTTTATAAGAAGGCGATCTGTACATCGCAACTATCGCTATGTGTTTGTTGATAATGGCTACTAGACAGTTACAATCCTGAAAATTTGGTTCACTTATATGTATCTTAAGGTGGTCTTTGTAATAGATAACAACTCCATCATTTTGCTTTGGATTTGTTTTAGTTGCCGTATGATAGTATCCAGTTAGCTTAGGTATTACAGATGTACATGAAAGCCAGCATTCCGTCAAAATAATAATATCACATTCAAGTTTTAGTCTAGCTAATAGGGTTTCTAGCCCTGATATGTTACAATTTATACTTCGAATATTCTGCGTGAGTATAAGCAGGCGCCCGGATGTTGACGGAATAATTTTGTGGCATTGCTCTAAGTCTGCAGTGAGTGAATGGGATACGGATACCTGATCTATGTTTTCTGTAAGTTCTAGTATATCAAAGATGGTGTTAAGGGGTAGTATTTTAATCGATAGTTTTCAGGGTAGGTATATAAGTTATAGAAAAAACGGAACTCTTTAGGATAGTCCATGTGTAAAAAGAATTTTATGTAGTAAGTTTTGTGTGAGTAGTTGAGTAACTTGGAAATTGAGTGATTGGTGCGTGTGGCTTGGTGATTGTGTGTAGGAGTGTAAATGTAATATGTAGGATGTTTATGGTAGGTATGAGTGGTTATGTGATTTATGTATGATGCATAATGTGTTTTTATTAGTATGGTACATTAATATTAATTTTTCAGTGCAATTATACATTTTAAGGCTAAATTCTATATCCAATTTATGATTTTTTTGTGAGTAACAGTAAGATATAAATATAGGTAAATAAGTAACATGCATTAAAAAAGTTATCATGCGCAGTAATTTATTACAATGACTGATTTTGACCATATTTAGTCAAGATGTTATGATGCTTTTTCTCAAATTATCTAGATCAGCAAGATTATTAATACGAATATGAGCGGAACCTTCGACTTGCTTAAGGTATACAATCCCATTTGCAGTCCAACAAAAATTAAAACCATGACTCTTTTGGAACTGTCTGGCCATATAAAATATTTTCTGATATTTACTTGTTAGGGTCTCTGAAATGTATAATGGCTTCATTTGGTAGTCTTTGTTAAGATGAGTTGTGTTTAGTTTGTTACCTTTTTGTTTCGATTTATTGAAATTTTTTACCGCCCTTAGAACTTTTTCCTTTATTAGCACCGTGGTAAAGTCAACTATGACTGGATTTGAGGCGTCCTTTGACTTAATCCTATAGATATCCTTAATCGAATTTGTTTCCATGACTATATTTAATGCCTTTCCTAGCTGAACAATATCATTTTGCAGAGATTCCTTAGTTTCTCCGGTTTGTTTAGGCAAATTTCTGATTTCAATGCCAACTCCACGCGTTTTCCGCTCCAGGCTTTCTAGCCTTTCCTCCAGCTCTTTAATAATAAGCTTGTCAGCTTTATTTTCTTTTTCCAGAAAAGATATTTTCGTCAAGAATTCGTCATATTTATGAGACATCAAATCTATACTCGTTTTTATCTCTTGGAACCGTTTTTCCTGATCAACGGAAAAGGCAGAGAACATGCTTTTTATGGTTGTTAGAAGGTCCATATTATCCTCGTCGTATTTCCTCTTTTTTCGCTCTGTGATATTAGCTAGTGAGTGGAGATCGGGTGCCGATTCACAGTGTTGCAAAGGTGAATCACCTTTGTCCGCTGAAAACACAGCCGTAGTATCTTGCGAGACTCCTAGCCGCAATAAGTACGGTATAAATAAATACGGTAGCCGCAATAAAATCATTAAAACAACCGCAATATTTATACTCACCCGAGCTCGTCAACAAAATCGTAGATAAATTAAGTATGATTTTAAAGTTTAAGTGGTACGAGTACAAGACAGGTTTTTCAGGCGCACCCGAGTTAGAATTGTTGGCCGACCAATGCGGCGCTATGTTCGCGTACGAAACCGCACGAGACGATCGCAGGGGTAAGCAGAGACCGCGCACGGTGAACACGGCGCGCGATCGCGGCTCGTACGACGAGGATAGCGACTGCTCGTGTCAATTTGACGATGAGGACAGCCCTCCAAGTAACACAGTAGCCACAGTAAATAAATCTATGAAAGGGCGAGCCTCGAAAGCGCAACCGCGCCCACCAAGACCGCCTCCGCCGGCACAATCCACGCACCGCGGTAACGAGAAATGCACGATACGCGGGGGTAGCCATGGCATCTCGGAATGCGCGGATTTTTCAAAGTTAAGTGTAAGCGATAGGTGGGGTGCGGCCAAGCAATACAAGTTGTGTTTTCGATGTCTCGGCGACTCACACAGGCGACCGGTGAGATGTAAATATGTACCATGCGGCGTAGGCGGATGCGAAGCATCACATCACAAATTGCTTCACGGTGGCGACTCGAAAGGGGATAGGCAGACGCAAGCCCCTCCCCCCAGCCACGGGAACGTGAGTTCAATTAACCATTTACACAGAACAAATATCTACCTAAAAATAGTACCGGTTGAATTAGCGGGCCCACTAGGTACAGTCACAACCCACGCGCCATTAGATGAAGGCTCAACAATGACGTTGGTTGAGCGAGACGTGGCTGATCAGGTGATATCTAGGGGGCACAGCCGACTCTTATCATTAGAAGGGGTAGGGGGAAGCAGGATTGACGATGCTGAGTCATGTCAGGTAAAATTAACAGTGCGGGGTTTATTTAATAGGAATTTAGAAGCCATGGATGCATACACCATAAACACTTTAAACCTTATCCCGCAAGAAATAAGGCGCGATTTGGTCCGGCAGTGCAGTCATTTAGCCCACTTGGAAGAAGAGTTATGTTACGAGCAGGGTAAGCCGACCATATTAATTGGGCAGGATAACTGGCACTTAATAACATCTAGGCAGCTACGTGTCGGCAACAAAAATCAACCCGTGGCATCTCTCACAAAGTTAGGATGGGTTCTGCACGGCCAAGACTCACGACCACGCAACGCTATAGCAATCGTCAACCACGTTCGACCGACGCAGGCCGAAGACCCCGCGTTGCAATTAATTAGGGATTATTTTAGCATAGAATCGTTGGGCATAGAGGCGCGAAAACCGACGTCGGATCCGGAGCAGCGCGCCCTAGCCATTTTAGAGAAAACATGTGTAAGAAAACCAACAATAGGTACGAAGCTGGCTTGTTATGGCGCACGGATGCCGAACAAGCACTCAGCCGCCTATTTAATTTGGATAAATAAAATAAATATATTAAATAAATTAGATAAAAACATGAGTCATAAGTGCGAATATATTAAACAAATAAATAATTTAATTGAGCGAGGTTATGCCGAAAGGGTACAAGCGCCGCCCACTTCACCACGCGGCTGGTACTTGCCACATTTTGCAGTCGTTCACCCCCAAAAGGGGAAAATGAGGGTAGTTTTTGACGCGGCAGCCAGATGCGCGGGTAAATGTTTAAATTACGCGCTCCTGGCGGGCCCCGATTTGCTGCAGTCATTATTCGGCGTACTGATTAGGTTTAGAAAAGGCAAAATAGCAGTCGTTGCCGACATTAAAGAAATGTTTTTACAAATAAAAATATTAGAGCAAGATCGTTGTTAGCGACGACAAATGAATTAGTATTAAGTTAAAAATAAATAAACAAATACAAGCCTTTATTTCCCATAACATAAGTTAAGATAATTATGGTAGGTAGGTAGTTTAAATAAAAAAAGATTTAAAGTTGTAAGCGGTGATAAGTATTTTGTACTAAGTTAAGAGATTATTGTCTAAGTTCAAATAAAGATATATTTATGTTGTCTTTTATTTAAATATACACAAAATAAACACTAATAATTTTATCTAAAACTAGGCCAAGTAGAAAATATCATGTAAGCGTTCTCACTTAAACGATAGGTGGCGCCACTTGTATCATTTTGTTGTAATTTACTAAGGTAAGGTGCTACTTTACCGTATCGAGAGCCACCAACACATTTTTTTATTTTTTAAGGGTTTAATTAAGGTTAAAGGTTGAGATATTTATGTAATTAGGTAGTAAAAGTTAATTACTATAGTGTAAATTCAATATAAATAATGTAAGGTGTTCCTAACTACAGAAAATTGCCAAAATAAGATTCCCATACAAACTGCACATTAGTACCGTGTGCAAACTTGAAGAGTTCTGATTGGTGGAGCCCATCAAGATTAGTGCCGTGTGCAAAATTGAAGCGTTCTGATTGGCTCCAGGAAAGTATAAATGTAGGTGGGTTTCTGTGGTTAGGCCATGGTGCATTCTCTTAGAACATAATTGCTGGAACTGCTTTCGTCTCGCGCCATCTAGTGCTGATAGTTGAAGCATTTTAGTAAAATCCTCGACAATGTTGCTATTACTAAAAAGAATTTTAAGTTCTTGAAGAATATATTTTTTCATTTTATTATAACATCATTTTAAAATAAAATATAATCACAGAAGCATACAATTACATTATTTTGCTAATAAAACGTCAGTAAAAGTAATTAATTTGGCTTATAATAGCAAGTTACTAAAATTTATTTAATGACGGCAACTTTCATGAACATTAAAAAAATTAAAAAATGACAATAAAAGATGTCTGCCGTTTTGATGCGCACAGGCATTTTTTGCATTCATCTAACTTTTTGCGTTACTGAGTATTATTTTATACTTGTAATTGCTTTGAAAGTTGTTTCATCGCTATTGGTGTTGAGTTGAAGTATCCTCCGCTGTAGCTGTGCTCTTGTGATTGACGTCGAGTTCTATCTATCGTAACCCAATATATATATACGTACCTATCTATAATTATATCTAGCTATTCAGAATTTCAACTATGTGCACCAGGTGGTGCCACTTTCTTAGGCATAATTTTTTCATTTGACATACCCATCTATACCCAAATATACATATTAATCTATGGGTTAGGCGAGATTCACCCGCCGACGCTCGCCGCGAGAGGACGTGTTGCCTGCGCTCCCGCTCTCCCGCTACGATCGTCTCGCTGCGCCCCGCCGCAGTGCCCCGCAGTCGCCGACTGCAACCATATTTAATCAAAAGCTGCCTTTTTCGAGGCGGCGGCTGATTATCCTGTCCTGTCAGATCACGGTTCGGTCGTGATTAGGCCCCTTCAGGGTAAAAACCACAGTTTCGTGGTCCTCGGTGGATTCCAATCGGTGCCAACGAAGCCGAGTGGGGTGTTGACCCGATACACCCGCTGCGCCCCTTCTGGGCAAAGCTAAAATCGGAAGGAGCTAGGACAACCGGCCTTGGGGGGTCTCCTAGTCGACCCTAGCTCTAACCCCGTTCTTTTGCAGCTCCTCTAGTACTTCGGTGCTAGAGCATAGGAACCCGTTCGCACAATAAGACTGGCGACGGGAGCCAAGCTAGGGTATACTACAGGTACACACACCTCCCTGCCTATACCCGGCAGGGAGGGTTCACTCACCTACACAACCCCGGGCCCATCCACCCCGGGGACGTTAATGGTAGGAACCCATTTTTAAAATATAATTCCCCTTTTTATCCCCTCTCGGACATCTCTTCAAGATGTCCGATGCCAAGCTTTTTTAAGGATGTCCTCCTAAAGGACCCAGAATTCATCGCCAAATATGGCAAATACCTTAACCCCGAGCCGCGCGCTCAACGTCCCACCCGCCCCGCTCCAATTCCCGATAGTCCGGCCTCACCGGACGCAGATGTTCCCTGCATTGTTAGGGAACAATTCGATTCTCCGGAAAGCCCGGAGAATAATTTTTATGACCGGGCACTATTGTCTGGTTCCCCGAACCCCGCGATCGCGAACAATAGGTTCGCGACTCTTTTGTCCGACGCCGAGGAATGCGATGCACGTGCATCCACCTCAGTTGTCGCTACCCGCCCTCAAACGAAGCCGATGGACACGTCGGCACCGCGCGAATCCGAGTCTGAGGAATCCCTCACAGACTCAGCCTCATCTGATTCGTCAGATGGGTTCATCCCTGTAGCAGGGAAAAAGAGGCCGCGTAAGAACAAGGCCACCAACGGTGCCCCTTCAAAGGCCCTCAAAACCACTGAGGTTCCCCCCGCCTCAGCAGCCCCGCAGCCCGCGACCCCCGCACAGGCAGCCCCTTCCCCCCCCCCCTCAGTACCTCGCCCTAAGACCCAGCCCTCCCAGGCTGCGCTTAAAAAGGGCAAAGCCCCTCCCCCAGTTATCGTCCACGACAAAGAGTCCTGGGTCGATATCTCCAAGGCGTGTGTTGATCGAAAGATCAACTACACAGGTGCCGTCTCGGTAAGCGATGGCATCAAAGTCACGATTCCGTATCCCGACGGTTACAGGGCATTCACGGCCCTACTAAACGAGCGGAAAATTAATTTCCACACGTTTACGCTAGCTGAGGAGAAATCCCTCAGAGTAGTGATAAAAGGCGTCCCCAAGGAGATTGCTACGGCAGACATCCTTGAGGATCTTAAAGCCCAACAAATCCCCGTTGCCGAAGTGCATCGCATGCACCGAGGTCGCGGAGGGAAAGAGTACAACATGGTACTCGCTATAATCGATCCCACAGCTGGCTGCAAAGACATCTTTAAGATTAAAGATGTATGCCACCTCTCTGGCATTCACGTCGAAAGGCCCCATAAGGGCGGTCCCATAGGGCAGTGCCATAACTGCCAACTATATGGTCACTCAGCGAGAAATTGCTTCGCAAAAGCTCGCTGCGTGAAATGCCTCGGCGACCACGCCACCTCAGAATGCACTCGTCCGAAAGACAGGACGCTCTGCACAGAGCCACCGAGCTGTGTACTGTGCGGTGAGCAGGGACACCCTGCTAACTACCGGGGCTGCCCCAAAGCTCCCAAGACCAAACCAAAGTTGGCTAAACGTGTAGCCGTCAAAATTCAGAGGGAGAGCCCTTCCGCCGCCCTCCCTGCCCGTCTCAGCCCTCAGAGGCCCTCTCCATGGAACGCGCTGAATCAACAGCAGTCGTTCCCTCCCCTTAAAACGCCGCATTTAGCGGCAAATATTCCGGCCCTAATGGGCACGCCCGTTCCTCCGGTCACACAGGTGGCTCCCCCCCAAACCCAGCCAGCTTTGGCTCCCAAACCAGCGCCTGCGCCTAGACCCGCGCCAAGACCCGCGCATAAATCTCCTCCCATCGATCCATCCACCGGCCGCCCTTCGGCCGAGTGGGTAATGGGATCGGCCGTCAAGGCCTTCCAAATCGCCCCGTATGAGCGAGTTGAATCCCTAGTTGTCTCCCTCAAAGCAAACGAGGGTGATGGTATTGCCATCTCACTTATTGTGCACGCCAACGCCGACTTAATTAAGTCGTTCTCTGAACTTCGTTTCTAATGGCAGGAAACAAAGGCAGAAACAAACCCCGTTCCCTAAGAATAGGTTACTTCAATGCAAATGGCATGTTCGGTCAACGCGATGAGATCGCAAACTTTCTCCGCGACCATCAAATTGACATCTTCCTTGTACAGGAGACCTTCCTCAAGCCCTCCAAGAGGAACCCCGGAATTGCGAACTATCATATAGTGCGCAATGACAGGCTTCACACTCGAGGGGGCGGCACTCTCATTTACTATAAAAGGTCACTGTACTGCATTCCTATGGATTCCCCGATTCTCGAGCATATTGAGACCTCGATATGTCAAATAGGCATGACTGGCCACCAACCGATCACTATAGTATCGGCCTATATACCCCCCAGTAGCGTCAGGCTTCACCACCTGCGCTCCGACCTGGAATCTCTCCTAGGCTTGGGTGATTCGGTTATCATAGCAGGCGACCTTAACGCTAAAAACGTCGCTTGGAACAGCCACTCGAACAACCAGAGAGGCCGAGAGCTTGATAACCTTAGCACCTTGCTCAACTTTGACATTATTGCCCCCATGACGCCCACTCATTATCCTAATGACGTTAACCACCGACCAGACGTACTCGACATAGCCATCCTAAAGAACGTAAACTTAGGTTTGCGCTCCTTGGAAACGCTACAAGAGTTAGACTCAGACCACCGACCTGTGATCCTAGAACTAGGCCCCCGTCACGCCCCCACTGACCCAGGTCAACCCGCTCCGACAAAGGTGATAATGGATTGGAGGAAACTAGAGGAACGCCTCAAGTCGACTTCTTCCGTTCACCTGGACGCTATCCCTGACACGATAGTCTCAGCTGCCGACGCGACCGGCGCGATTGACTCCCTCACCAGTCACGTGCAAACCCTGTTGAACGAATGTTCACGACAGATTCCAGAGGAGTTTGATAACCGCTGGAGATTGTGGATTGTGGCCCCGTCTGCAGATTGTGGAGGGGGGGAGTGAGGCGTTTGACTCCCCCCCATCGTCTTAGAGGGGCGCGCGTAACAAAGTGGTGAAGCTCTTCCCCGCCCAGCTCTTAGTGCTGATGACCGCCATCTTCAATGCGGCACTTAATAATAACATCTTTCCCCAAATTTGGAAAGAAGCCATTGTTATCGGATTTCCCAAACCCGGTAAGCCCCGCACTGAGCCGTCCAGTTATCGCCCCATAAGTCTTCTCAGTACCCTCGGAAAGATTTACGAGAGGCTGATTCATGCCCGATTAAAGGATTTTGCCGAAACCAATAAAATCATTCCCGACGAGCAGTTTGGTTTTCGAACCAAACACACTTGCGTCCAACAAGTGCATCGCATAGTCGAACACATCAGCGTTGGTTTTCAGCGCGGATTGACGACAGGCATGCTCTTCTTCGACGTGGCGAAAGCCTTCGACAAAGTCTGGCACAACGGCTTGATCTACAAGCTGTACTCGCTCAATGTGCCCGATCGTCTCGTGCTCATCATACGCGACTTTTTGTCGAATCGCACCTTTCGTTATCGCATAGAGGGCGGCACTCTGTCGACCCCACATCCAATCAGAGCCGGAGTCCCTCAGGGCTCCGTTCTCTCCCCTCTCCTTTTCGCGCTGTACACCAGCGATATTCCTAAAAGCTCCAAGTCGGAGTTGGCCCTATACGCCGATGATACGGCTATCTACTATTCCGGCAAATCCCTCCCTGCTATCACCAAGATCCTCCAGACCTCGGTCAATGCCATCGGCACTTGGTTTAGGAAATGGAGAATCGAGGTTAACCCATCCAAGAGCGCGGCCGTTCTTTTCCATAAAAGCAACGACCGCTCCATTGAAGCCCGACCCATCTCCCTCTACGGCCAACCGATCCCTTGGGAAAAGAAAGCCAAATACCTGGGCGTGATTCTAGATTACCGACTCTCGTTCCGAGAGCACATAAAGACGGTACGCTCCCGCGCCGCCTTCGCGCTCGGCCGTCTCCACAGTATGCTCAATGCACGCAGTAAATTATCCCTTAAATATAAGGTGAGAATTTACTTGACGTGCATCCGTCCCATTATGACCTATGCTAGCGTTGTGTTCGCACACATCGAAGGGTCTGGAATCCATAGGATGCAAACTCTTCAAAACCGATTTACGCGCAAAGCCACGGGCGCTCCGTGGTACGTGCGTAACAGGGAACTCCACTTAGACTTAAAACTGCCTACCATCAAGCAGTTTATGAAACGCGCCTCCAAGCGTTACTTCGAGAGGGCCCCCCATCACCCCAATCCCCTGGTGGTCAGTAGCGTCGACTACATCCCCTCCTAGATTAGTAGAACTCGCCGTCCAAGGCACGCTCTATCTTACCCCGACGACCCTATAACGGTCCTACAAGAGTCGAATAGACAGACTAGCACTCTCAAAATAAACTCACACAAACGCCGCCCGATTTACCGTCCTCGCCGGCGAGGCCCGTCGCGAAGACCCAGTAATGGTAACCCCCCCCGACCCTTGCTCGAGCCAGCCCGCGCCGAGCCAGTAGCTTTAAATTAGTCCCTAATAATAATTTAAACCAGATCCAGCCGTCCCTAGCTGCCCCCCCAGCAACGCCCTAAGCCGAGGCCCGTGTCCCGCAGGGGACGCCCTTAGCTGCTGTTGCTTAATTTTAAGTTGCTCCTGGCTGGAGGCATTCGGTGCCTCGCCACCAAGTTAGGTTACGCTGTTAAGATTCCCTGAATCAACAGCTAATGTCCATGTCAAAAAAAAAAAAAAAAAGTGGTTAGGCGAGGACACACACCCGCGGGGTGCAAGTCAGGCAACCTCCTCGTGTGCCCCCGGCTGCTTGTCCCTTCTGGATACGTCCGTGGGGAACGGCAGTCGTGTGGGGCCGGTGCATCCTGGGCACGGGCAATAACTCTCCTCTGTTTAATGGGGAGTCTTGTTGCCCGTGGCAAATGTCTGACCTGGGGCCCTTTTCAGGGCCGGGAAGCCCTACGCAGGGCTTGGGCTCCCCTTTTCGGGGCCGGGGGCGTTGTTCCGCGTGTCCCTCTGATTGTAGCAGAGGGCACAGTGGAGAAACAAGGGCGGGCTCGGTGTGTACTCACCCTACCTCCGAGCAGGCAGCGGGAGTTCTGTCTCCCCTGCCACCGTCAGGAAAATCGGGAGGTACTTCACAGCGTGCTGGGTGTCGTGGTCATGTCTCGCGGCCCAGCGTGGGGTGCCTCCCGTCGGTCTTGGCTTAACTGCCCGGACCGCCCAATCTCAAGCGGCGGCGCACCGTGATGGGATGAATGGCTGAAGGGAGTTCAGTCTCTAGTGCGACCCCCGTCAGAGTACCGGCCGACCCTCTGGCGGGTTACGCTAGGCTTACCCGGGTACAGGGGGCACTGCCCGGGCGGACCGTTTTTCCCCCATACTCGTGGGAACATCAATGAATGTGAAAAATATAAATTCCGAAGAACAGGAGAGCCGAGGAGGCTCACGTCCTTTTGGGGACCAAGTCCTCTCCGACCAGGGGTCGTCGAGAGGACAACGTAGGCGGCGGAAGCCTCTCGGAAGCCTCTCGGTCGCCAAAGTGCCGACGGCTGCGAGAGGGCGAGCCCGGGGTCGCTTCGTCAAGCGCCCGGGCACGCCGCTGCCCAGTGACGAGAGCGACGCCTGCTCAACCCAGACGCAGCAAAATACTGCGCTGGTCAACATCAAGGCGGAGCTCGAGGCCGCGAGGCGGGCAGAGAGGAAGGCAATGGCGACCGACGAGGTCACCGAGATGGCGCGTCAGGCTAGAGAAAGGCGGTCCGCTCTTGCGACCGCCGCGGAGGGCCTGACATCGGCGGCCCTAAGCCGCCAGGTGACGGATGGCGTGGACGTCATCCTGAAGGTTGCCACAAAATCTGGCAACCTTAAGGGGACGTTCACGCGTGCCCTGAAGGAGGCGGCCGAAGGAATTAGGGAGGCGATGGAGGCCCTCCTTGGTCGGACAGCTTCGGAGGAGGCGGCGAAGCTCCGGGAAGAGAACGACCGTCTGCAAGGAAAGGTCGAGGCTCTCGAGCGGAATATCGCCGCTCTAAGGGCCGACTTCAGACGGCAACAGGAGCGGCCTTCCTACGCCGCCGCCGCCGCCGCCACTGCCTCAACGTCGGCACCCGGGTCCCTGAGCTCGAGCCAGGTAGAGGAGATCGCGCGGGTCATCATGCTCCAGGTTGGGGGCATGATGAATGCCCGCCTCGAGGCTCTTGAGCCGAGGCTCCTTCCGCAACAAATCCTCCGGCCGCCGCTAGCAGCGGACAGGCGGAGGGCGGAGGAGTCCTCAAGGACGGGACCTGCGCCGGGAGCCCGAGGTGGCGGAGAGGGGGCAAAGGGGCCCGTGGAGGGCAGTAAGCCCGCGGAGGGAGCTCCCCGCAAAGCCGCGCAGCCACCCGCGAAAGGGAGGCCCGCACAAAAAGTCGCGCAGCCGCCCGTGGAGGGTAAGGAGAAGCCCGCGGAGGGGGCTGCGCAGGCGGCGACCGTGGTCGGAGAAGACTCCGAAGGGTGGACCACGGTCACAAAAAAGAAGCGCCGACGCCGTGGGGGCCGCAAGGCCAAATCGGGCCCGGCGACCGGGGCCGCACAGGGCGGCAAGAAGGCGCCCAGGATTGGCGTCCCGCGCTCCGCGGCTGTAGTGATCACGCTGCAGCCGGAAGCTGTTCAGCGGGGCGTCACCTACAGGGACGTCCTAGCTGAGGCCAGAGCCAAGGTCAAGCTCGACGACCTTGGCATCCAGTCTGGCCTCCGCTTCAGGACGGCGCTAACGGGCGCCCGGATTCTCGAGTTGCCGGGTGCCGCGAACGGCGAAAAGGCGGACGCCCTAGCCGCCAAGCTGCGCCACCAGCCCTTGAAAACCGTAGAGATCTGCGTGGAGGGGCTGGAGGACTCCGTGTCCTCGGAGGAGCTGGCGCTGGCCGTCGCTCGGAGCGGGGGGTGTCCGCCCGAGCAAGTGGCCGCCGGCAAAATCAGTTCGCAGCGCGGCGCGCGCAGGCTTGGCACGGCCTGGGTGAGGTGCCAAGCAGCTGCTGGTGGGGTGGGGCTCTGCGAGGGTCAAACTCACAGAGCCCAGGGTCATGCGGTGCTACCGGTGTCATGAGGCGGGACACGTCAGGGCCCAGTGCACCGCTGCAACAGACCGCAGCGAACTGTGCCTTCGCTGCAGTCGACCCGGCCATAAGGCGGCCCAGTGCTCCGCGGAGGCAAACTGCTGCATCTGCGCAGCAGCGGGAAAGCCCGCGGAGCACAGGATGGGTGGAAGAGCCTGCGGCAGCACCACCAGCAGCAACAGCCGCAAGAAAAAGGTGAACCGGACTGCCGGGGGACCCACACCCCCCCCCGAAGCCTGGTGGCACTTCGGCCGACTCCCGGCCCAGTGATGGAGGGGTTGTCGAGGAGATGGAGTGCTAAAAATGGCGCACTACCATTTCCTCCAGACCAACGTCAACCACTGCGCCAGAGCTCAGGATCTCCTCCTTCAGAGCATGGCGCAGTGGTCGATCGATGTGGCCGTGGTTGCCGAGCCGTATTTCGTCCCCGACCGGGATAACTGGGTCGGTGACCTGAGCGGCTCGGTAGCCATCATCGGCGGGACTCTTGTTAACGCGTCCCGAGGTCGCGGCTGGGTGGCCGCCCTCGTGGACGACATAGTCACTATCGGGGCATACTTCTCGCCCAACAGGAGTCTCGCCGACTTCGAGAGCTTTCTTGTCGAGTTGGGGGCCGTCGTGGCCCGGCACCACCCTCGCCCCGTGTTGCTACTCGGGGACCTCAACGCCAAGTCTGCGGCGTGGGGATCCCCGGTCACGGATCCCAGGGGTGAGGTGTTGGCAGAGTGGGCAGTCGAGACGGGCCTGGTCGTCCTGAACCGGGGCTCGGTCTATACGTGCGTGCGGCAGCGGGGAGGGTCCATCGTGGACGTTTCGTTCGCCAGCCCCGCTGTAGCGCACCGCGTCCGCGACTGGCGCGTCGCCCGGGAGGTGGAGACGTTGTCGGACCATCGTTACATCCGGTTCGACGTCTCCGCCCAGACCGCGGGCGGCCGCAGCCCATCGGCTCCGCGGAGGGACGGCCCACGCTGGGCGCTCACCCGCATAGACAGGGAAGCTCTCGAAGAAGCGGCCATTATCCAGGCCTGGATAAGGGAGTCGGCCGACGGACCCGTCGACGTCGAATCAGAGGCGCAGTGGTTCCGCGGGGCGATGACGCAGATCTGCGACGCGTCGATGCCCCGGGTTCACATGCAGTCCTCGAGGCGCCAGGTGTACTGGTGGTCTGCCGAGATCGCGCAGCTGCGCGTCACGTGTGTGGCGGTCAGGCGCCGGTACACTCGGTACCGAAGTACTCGGTACTCGGTACTCGGATCCGCGAAGTGGAGGCCGCGCTGTATGAGGCGTACCGCGCGGCGAAGGAGGCTCTGTGGCTGGCCATCGAGCAGGCGAAGACGCGGTCCAGGGAGGAGATGCTGGAGACTCTAGACCGAGACCCGTGGGGGCGCCCGTACCGCATGGTCCGGGGCAAGCTCCGGAATTCGGGCCCCCCACTCACGGAGAGTCTCCAGCCACAGCTGCTGGAGAATGTGGTGACAGCTCTCTTCCCTGCGAGAGGAGAACACGCTCCGCCGCCGATGGCTCCGCCCCCAGCCGCAGAGCCTGAAGACGAAAGTGTCGTCAACGTCCCCGAGGTGACACGACCAGAGATGGGAGCAGCCGTGGCACGGCTCCGGGCCAAAAACACGGCCCCGGGGCCCGACGGAGTGCCAGGCCGTGCTCTCGTCTTGGCTCTGGAGGAGCTAGGGCCCCAATTGAGAGGACTCTTCTCGGCGTGCCTAGAGCGGGGCCAGTTTCCCGCTCTGTGGAAAACGGGTCGCCTGGTCCTGCTCAGGAAGGCAGGGCGCCCCGCCGACTCGCCGTCCGCATATCGGCCCATAGTGCTGCTGGACGAGGTGGGCAAGCTCTTTGAGCGGATTGTTGCAGACCGCCTCGTCAGCCACTTGTGCACAGAGGGGCCGGACCTGGACGGCAGCCAGTTCGGCTTTCGGCGTGGGCGCTCCACAGTAGACGCCATACTGCGGGTAAGAGTCCTGGCGGAGGAAGCGGTGTCCCGGGGCGGGGTTGCGCTGGCGGTGTCGCTAGACATCACCAACGCCTTCAACACCCTGCCCTGGAGTTGTATCAGGGAGGCCCTGCGATACCACAGGGTACCTCCCTACCTCCGCCGCGTGGTTGGGGCCTATCTGGCGGATAGGTGTGTCACCTACGGGAGACGTGACGGCACAGTACGGCACGCCATGTCGTGCGGTGTTCCACAGGGCTCGGTTCTGGGCCCACTCCTGTGGAACATCGGGTACGACTGGGTGCTGAGAGGCGAGCTCGCACCGGGGGTGGACCTGACGTGTTACGCGGACGACACGCTGGTCACCGCCCGAGGGAGCTCGCACGGGGAGGCAGCGTTGCTAGCTACGGGTGTGGTCTCACAGGTGGTGGGCCGCATACGGCGCCTGGGCCTGGAGGTGGCCCTCAACAAGTCGGAGGCCATCGCTTTCCATGGCCCCCGACGGGCGCCGCCGCCGGGATTACACATTGTGGTGGGGGGGGCTCAGATCGCTGTCGAGTCCACCATGAAGTACCTTGGATTGGTGCTCGACAGCCGATGGGACTTCGGCCCCCACTTCCTGCGGCTGGCGCCAAAGTTGATGGGCGCGGCGGGCGCGCTGTCAACGCTGCTTCCCAACTTGGGAGGCCCGAGCACCGCCTGTAGGCGGTTGTACGTGGGGATCGTGCGATCCATGGCCCTATATGGGGCCCCGGTGTGGGCGGCCGACCTGACGGCCCGCAGCATCGCAGTGCTGCGAAAGCCGCAGAGGGCGATGGCCGTCAGAGTCGTCCGCGGCTATCGCACGATCTCCCACGAGGCGGCCTGTGTACTGGCCGGATCCCCGCCCTGGGACCTGGAGGCGAAGGTCCTCGCGACACTCCATCTGTGGCGCGAGGAGGAGCGGACGCGAGGTGCGGGGCCGGTGCAGCGGCAGTTATCGCTGCGCCGGCAGGAGCTCCAACGGGTCCTAGTGGCGGAATGGCGGGACAGGCTTTCACGCCCTACCGCCGGCCTCGTCACCATCGAGGCGGTCCGGCCAGTACTCGAGCGCTGGCTCGGGAGGAGGCACGGCTCCCTCACGTTCCGGGCGACGCAGGTGCTCTCGGGGCACGGCTGCTTCGGGAAGTACCTGTGTCGCATAGGGAGGGAGCCGGACGCCCGGTGCCATCACTGCGTCCATTGTCGGGAGGACACGGCGCTGCACACGCTGATGGAGTGTGCCGCTTGGGAGGAGCCGCGCCGTGCCCTCGTCGCTGCGGTGGGAGACGACCTGTCGCTGCCGGCCGTCGTTCGATCTATGGTCGGCAGCGCGGCGTCTTGGGATGCAGTGATCGCCTTCTGCGAAACTGTCATCTCGCAGAAGGAAGCTGCGGAACGGGAGAGGGAGTGCGCGAGCACTAACCCGATCCGCAGCCGGCGCACCGGACGTCGGCGGAGGGCCGACAATGCCCTCTTCCGGCCTCCATAAATGGGTCCGGGGGTGGCAGACGCGGGGACGTCCGCCACGCCCCCCTTATAGGACCCGAGGCGGTGGCGCGTAGTGTTCCACGCGCGCCCCTCTAAGGCGATGGGGGGGAGTCCAACGCCTCACTCCCCCCCTCCACAATCTGCAGTCGGGGCCCGCTGCGGCGGGCCGGCACCAGTCGGGGGCCGCGGACGAATTCTCTGTTTCCCGTAGCCCCCGACGCAAACGTGCAGGAAGGAACACCGTGTGGTTTTTAGTCGGTAGGTCACCCACTCTGGGTGGAGTCCGACACGCCCCGCCGCCTCCCCGGGCGGCGGAAGTCCATGAGGATTTTCCACACGCACAAAAAAAAAAAAAAAAAGGACACACCCGCGGGGTGCAAGTCAGGCAACCTCCTCGTGTGCCCCCGGCTGCTTGTCCCTTCTGGATACGTCCGTGGGGAACGGCAGTCGTGTGGGGCCGGTATTTTCCACCAATACAAAATCACCAACGGAAAATTTTAAAATTTGTGCTTTTTACTTATCAAATCTTTGTTTATCTAACACAGCATTTTTTTTATACAAGTGACCGCGCGTTCTCTGATTTCAGCTAACTTAATCCCTGTTTTGTCTGGGTCACCAAGGGCTAACAACGTAAGCGGTCGTGCTACTTTTCCAATGAGTAATTCTATTGGACTCGCTTTGGTTACGCGATTAATTGTCGAGTTTATAGCGAGTTGTACATCTTTGTTTACCTGTTACGTCAATATGAATAGTGTGCCAAGGTATTGATACTTTAGGTATTGGATTTAGTTCCGCTTAGAGTTTTCCGGACTTTGGTTCAGAAAGCTTACACGTAATGCAGTTTTCCACGAATTTCCGGACATATTTTCTCATATTGGGAAACCGAAAAATTTACGACTTACTAGTCGTAAATTTTTTCTAAGGTTTTTTCCCATCCTAAATGATTAAATATTGATTCATATCAGATTGATAAATATTGATTCATGGACGTGATTTATCATAGGTAGTATAGGTACTGTTTACAATAGGTAAACAGAGCTCTTTAGAGTTACGTTGTATTTTCCTATGTAGAGTACCGGAAGTTATTTTGTATGAGTTTGACAGGTCGTTATTGATTTCGTCACTATTTGATTTCGTTATTAAATCGACTATTTCCAGGTCACGCTGTTATTCAGCCTGCAATCAGGGTTTTGAAATTTCTAATAAATTCACTCGCTATTGTTCTATTTTCTCTCTTGAATTTTCCGGAGGAAGAGGATTTCGGGATAGAAAGTCTACGTGTGACATTTTGTTTCCGTTCCTATGTATAATTTCAAAATCAAAGGATTGTAAAGACACCCACCATCTATGTACTCTGGGTGTTAGATCAAGCTTATTACGTGAGGCTTGCAAGGAATTACAGTCGGTAATTACAGTAAACGTCCTACTTTGTAAAAAGTGTCGGAAATGTTTAATTGAATTTACGACAGCCATAGTTTCAAGTTCGTACGATTGATACCGTGACTCTTCGTCACTCGTTTTTTTACTGTAGTACGCAATAACATGTTGTTTCTCTAGTCTTTTTTGTATTAGTATAGCGCCGAAGCCCTTTAAACTGGCATCTGTGTGTAACTCAATGGGGCAATGGGGATCAAATAACATTAGAACGGGTGCGGTAGTCAATTGAGTAATTATTTTCTGGCGAATTGTTTCATGCTTAGGTTTCCATTCGATTTTCCTTTTGCGGGAGGTTAATTTGTATAGAGGAGCTGCGGTTACAGAAAAGTTCAGAATAAATTGACGAAAATATGAAGCGAGACCTAAAAATTGACGTACTTGTGTAGAGGTTTGAGGTGGAAGTAACTTTGTTAATGCAATAACTTTATGCGAATTTGGTCTTATCTCTCCACGTGAGACTTCAAAACCTAAGTATTGTACCTGAGTTTTCAAGAACGAGTTACACTTTTTTATGTTTAATGAGATCCCCGACCTTTTTAAGACATCTAAAACAATGCAGTCTATCGAGGGCTTGTTCTATAGTTCTATACGTGTATTCCCGTTCGTCCCCTCGACTTCGTCCCCGAGGGGGACGAACGGGAATTCGTTATTTATTTTCCCGATGGTCCCTCTAAATTTTATGGGGGGACGAATGGGAATAATTTACTAATTCTTTTTTTAGGTCTATTGCTCCCACCAAATAATATAAGACTGGTGGTTTTATTTGGTAAAATAAAGAATTTTGAAATAAAAATCTTATTAAGGAATAAAAATCACAGAATCAACTTTGCGATAACTCGCAATATTTTTTACATAATATTTTTTAAATTAAGAATAAAATTCTCCTTACAACTAAAAATTATGATTAAAAAAATTATAATAAAAAAGTCTGTATTATATTACAATTAAACACTACAAACAGACGTTTTCTTTGTATATACTGCAAACAGCTTCCTGTACTATTAGAGGGACCAGGATGCGCTTCTTGTGACATTGTTGAAACAGGAGACAATAATTACACACTTATTAATATAATTTAGAATGATATTTAATAATATGTGTATACCAAAATTTAATACAAATATTGATACCGTACATTATTAGCATAAATTAATAAGACATGAGACAATATAGTATTGACTATAAAACAATCTAATAACATTTGTAACTTACAAAAATGTAGGTACTTACATCAGTAGTTTTCCGCAGAACTCGTGTCGAATATCTAATATTACATTAACACCCGTGCACTTTCATTGTTTTGTCAACACTAACCCGACCGGTCTAATTTAAGGATAGGAAAGGGAGAGAATGTCAGGTAAACCAATAGGATTTACGCAAATAACACAATGTTATCGGCACTCTTTTGTTAACTACCAGCATCGCCGGCGCTTCCCGGCAGAGTTGATATATTTAGTGTAGGTAAACATAATGAAACAATGATAAACTTAGGATACGTTCTAAAATTCATAAAAATATAGAGAATTTTGTAAAATAATGATTAAATCTAACGAAGTAACTAATTTAAAAGTAAACTACGAAACAACGAATAAACATTATTTCTGCACAAATATTTTTAGTGGGACGAATGGCACTAATCGAAGAACATATTCCCATTCGTCCCCTCTTGAATTAGGATTGGGACGATCGGGAACAAATTAAATATTATTTTTGTAAATTCCCGTTCGTCCCCCTCGGGGGACGAAGTCGAGGGGACGAACGGGAATACACCGTTCTATAGATTCTGAAATTATTATAATGTCATCCAAATAGAATACCACAAATGTATTAACTAGATCACCCAGAGCCTGATACATTGCTCTTTGAAAGACCGAAGGAGCATTGCGTAAGCCAAACGGCATTGTCAAATATTCGTATTGTCCGTCTGGCGTGACGAATGCGGTGCGCTCAATTGAATCTTCCTTTACGGGAATTTGGTGAAACCCTGACGCGGCGTCTAGGATTGTAAAGTAATTACCACCTTGAAGACGCTGAATTTGATCGCTCATTAGAGGCAAGGGAAACCTGTCTGGTACTGTGTTACGATTAAGTTCACGATAGTCGACACACAATCTATCAGAACCATCCTTTTTCTTAACTAATAATATCGGGCTAGCAAATGGCGACCAACTAGGTCTAATAATATTAGCCTTCAGAAGTTCATCTATTTTATCAAGACAGATTTGTCTTTCCTCAGTACTCATACGATATGGTCGGCGTTGCACTGTACGGTTAGGGTCAATAAGAATATCTATTTCACCAACCGTGGCACGTCCGGTTGGTGTGCCTTCAACAAAAGACGACGAATATTGACTCAGAATGTTAATAATCTTTTCGCGGTTTCTGCCATCTACATCTGTATCAACGAAATCAAAATTGGAGACTTGCGTCTTCTTGCATTGCGGAGCGATGTGCCCCGCCAGTCTACATTTGAAGCATGTCAGCTTCCTCTTCAAATCTTACTCCCTCCTGACGGTTGTGTTTCTATTCATCAACTGTCTCAGCTTTTCATTTTTGCACTCGTTTATCCTGTGACCGAATTTACCGCAACCGTAGCATTTCAGTTCTAAAGTTCTCTGGCGTTTTTCAGGGATTGTTTTGGTGTCATCCGTTTTTTTCTTCAAAAAACAAAATGCTTGCAATTCTTGTTGCAATTTCTGGCCTGTATTTATTTCGGTAGTACACGCTAGACGACGGAGCCTGGAATCTTGTAGAGCTAAGATAGCCATTACTGTAGATCCGGCTGTCTGCTCTACGCTCGCTGTTTTCCAACGGTTCAGTAGTTTAGTCTCTTGTCGGTTTGCATAATTTCCATACTTTTCATCGTCTCGTATTTTGTCATTGAACATATTGACCAACGTTCTTGCTTGTGTCTCTGTAGTACTGAATCGATCGAGAAATAATGTTTTGAATTCGGGCCAGGTTATTCCCGCATAACTCGCTTGGGCGAGCCAAAATGTCGCGGAGCCTTTTAGCGGTTTGCTTAGGGTAGCGATCAGTTTCCCCCCCTGTAGTGAATTCTCTTGCAGACAGAGTTCGGCAGTGTTACACCACGATAGCGCATCAGAATCTCGGTGGTCAGGATTTAATTCAGGCAACGGGACACAGCTCATCGAATTGTTTGCCGCCGGCGCGTGCAGAGTTTCAATAAGCGCTCGCATATTTTCATTTTGGGCCTCAAATTGTGTTTTACTCTGTGAATTACTATCACAATTAGTGTCTTGTTCACTTGGCACATTGTTTACTCGCACACGTTTCATTTTTACACGAATCGCGCGAATCCCACGTCTGATATCGGAGCGTAACGGACGGATAGAAACTAGCGAGTCGCTCTTGTACGAAATCAGAAGTGATTTTATTTATTGGGCGTGGTAACGCGACTATAAATAATAAAAGGGTTATGGTAAATATGCTGGGCGTGGTAACGCGACTATAAATAATAAAAGGGTTATGGTAAATATGCCACAACTATCAAATGATATTAGCGCACAACTTTAAGCAATAACATAGAGATTTCACAGAGCGGAACGTTTTTGCAGGTCGCGCCTATACTTCACGATGTCTCAAAACAGAATGCCCCTTGGAATGACCCATTGCTGTCCAGCACAGAAATTACAATGCGTCCCTTTTCACCATAGGCCGACCCGCGACTACGTTCGGTAAAAGCGCATCTGCACTGCACATGTTACCGCCACTCTTAATTCTTTACAATTTATTAGGCAACCCAAATCTGACCCTCACAGCGGGTTTATAACTTTGCCAACGTGTAAATGCAGATGTCTTAATTACACAGTCCTAAATTTCAAAACAATTAAAACTTCATAAAACGAGTATTCTATTATCTACCATTGGGGTATCCACTACGCCGAAATGTAAACGCAGATGTGTTACTTAGTTATATAGTGCTAACAATGGTAAGATCCAAACAATTGAAACTACATAAAATGAGTATTCAATGATTTACCATAATAAAGGCTATCAACGTTAATCAAATAAATCGTGCATCGCGCGCTGATTTTCCCGCACGTCGACATATAGATTTAACATTTCTTTAATTAATGTATTGTTAAATTCTGTACCTGAGTCGCTATTAATTTTCCTAGGTAATCCGTACATTCTGAAATATTTAATTAATGCTTTTACTATCTCCGGTGTACTCCTATTAGGAACTTCAATGGCCTGTGCTAATTTACTGAACGCATCTACAATGGTTAAGTAGTATTTATTTTCTATATATAATAAGTCCATAAAAGCCTCTTGAAATGGAGCATCCTGACTCTGTGGTAACTGAATTTGTGGTTTTATTGGTTTCCTATCGTATTTCATTTTTTTACATACTTCACAAGCGTTAATAATAGCTGTAATCGTTTCTTTCATATTAGGCCACCAATAATTTCTCTTAATTTTAGCTAAAGTTTCATTTATGCCCCGATGGCAAGTTTTACTATCATGGTATTTAATAACTATGTCTCTCTGATCTTCTTCCGATTCTGTTAAATTAACTATTCTTTCAGTGCATTCTACTAACTTCACGGAATCTTTTTTAAATAACTTAATAACTGCATTTGAAAAAAAAATTCTAAATAAAGGGTTTTCGAAGTATATGAAATATTTATGTTTAGGGTCTATATATTCCTTTAAGTAATCTTTAACTAGCTTGTCATTATTTACTGGTAGGTGAACTTCAAGATTTTTTTGTTTATTATTTGAAATATCCTTAACTGCTAATTTATCCTTAAACCATGAATGAACAAAAATTTGTTTCGGCTTAGTATCTATAGCCTCATTTAATATAGGAATACCGTCATGTTCCCTATTAGAGACTGAATTGGCAGTGACTCCATCGTCAGAATCCGAAATTTCTATCGTTTCCGTTGGGGGTTCACTACTTGAGAGGTAATTTTCTAATTTCTCTATTATCTGTTGTATACGAGCTTTTCTATCTCCTACATTTACGAATATTGAGTCCATATCATCGTCAATCGCGTTAACTTCCTTCCTTTTTATAACGGATTTCAAAATCATATTCTTCTAACCGTAAACGCCAACGTGTGAGTTTGCTATTCGGTTCCTTTAGCGAGAAGCCACGCCAAAGGCCTATGATCAGTAAAGATAGTAAATTTTTTTACCGTAAAGGTATGGCCTGAAATGTTTTACCGCCCAGATAATGGCTAGAAGCTCCTTCTCAATTGTGCTATATTTTACTTCCGTGTCACTCAAAGTTCTACTGGCATAAACGATAGGTTTAATTGAGCCTATGGTTCCCTGAGACAACACAGCCCCGAGTGCAAAGTTGGATGCATCAGTGGTTAATATAAAACTTTTACTGAAATCGGGATACTGTAGTAAGGGTGCATTGGTCAAAAGCTTTTTGCATGTTTTGAAGCTATCTCTATACTCCTCATTAATAATTATTTTACGGCCTTTCTTTAAACAAGCTGTTAGAGGTCTGGTTATCTTTTCGAAATCTTTAATAAATTTCCTATAGTATCCTATAAGTCCTAAAAAGCTTTTGATTTGTGTCACGGTTTCTGGAATAGGGTACCTTAGAACCGCTTCAATTTTATCATTATTAGGTTTTAAGCCCTCACTTGTGATCGTATGGCCTAAATAAAGTACTTCTTTTCTGAGAAAATGCGATTTATCAAGTTCGACCTTTAAATTTGTTTGTCGAAAGCGATCAAAAACTGCTCAAAGTTTTTCTATATCTATTATATATGATGACGTCATCGAGGTACACTAGGCAATGTAAGCCCTGTAGACCTCTCAAAACATTATCCATAGCCCGTTGGAAGATTGCAGGTGCAGTTTTCAGCCCGAATGGCATCCTATTGAACTCGTAATGGCCTGAAGGTGTGCTAAACGCGGTTTTCGCCCTATCCTCTTCCTGAACTTCGATTTGGTGGTACCCACTTGCTAAATCAAGGGTAGTGAAATATGAGCTTTTACCTAATAGGTCGAATAGATCTCTAATATTGGGTAAAGGATATTTATCGTCGGTCGTGATTTCATTGAGACATCTATAATCAACTACCATTCGCCATTTTTGTTGCCCAGATGCGTCCATTTTCTTAGGGACCAAATGCACGGGGGCACTCCAGGGGGAGTGTGATTCCTGAATAATATTATCTTGTAACATTTTATCTACCTGATTCCTAATTTCTTTTGATTGTACTGGGGGCAATCTATAAGCCTTAATGTTTATCGGATCCTCATTTTTCGTCCTAATCATATGCTTAACCTGATTTGTGAAGGATAATGGAATATCCTCGCAATAAAAAATGTCCTTATATTCCCTACAAATATCTTCAATAACTGACCGTTCCTCCGAGTTCATATGATCTAACCTAAATTTTTTTAATTTTCCGTAAGTAAACTATCTAAATTTGTATTATTTCCTGTCAAATTAACAGTAACAGTAGAAGCGGCGGTAGCCTAATGGCTAGGGCGTCGGACTTGCGATCATGTGGTTGCCGGTTCGAACCCCACCCATTGCACTACCGACGTGAACCCACTCGTAACACAAGCATTTAGCTTAGCACGAGGGGTAAACAAGAATACTAGTAATGTGTGACCCACATTGCTAGTAAGCTTTTTTTTAAAAAAAAAAAAAAAACAGACGGGTTTTGTACGTAAGTTTCTACCTTAAAAGGTGCCGTTACTACTAACTTTCCTGATTCATTCGTATAATTCTGAATAACAGTCGATGCGTATCCCTTAACACACTTAACTAATGCGGCGGGCATTTTAATCCCTTCTTTAAACTGTGTAAAATTTAATATTGCTTCGCCATCTAATAAACTAACCGGAAGCTTAACCCTAAGCTCACTACGAGGAGGTAAATGGTATATCTCTTTCATAGGTGGTGAGTATAGTATCGGGATATTCGTATTTTTTAAATATAAAACTTGATTATCCATATCAATATTCGCCTGTAATTGTTTAAGTAAATCACTACCGATTAACCCATCATACTTATCGTCTACACTATAAACATAAAACTTATGAAATTCATTACTTTTAAAAATTGCTGGCAATGGAATAAATGCCGTTTCCTTATGAACGCTCGAAGCGTGAGTGCTAAAAACTTCGAACGGTTCGAACTGTAAATAACTTTTAAAATATTTATTCGCAATACACGGACTTATAAATGACCTAACACTACCAGTATCAATCATGAAGACTGCCTTTAATTCTGGAATAATAATATGTGGTAGATTCAAGAGTTTGTTAAAATTTACTTTTATTCGTTTTCTGTTGGAGAGGCCTCCATGCAAAAATTTTCTGCGCTAAAATCATTAGGTTCCTGGAATTCGTTATTTGGGTTATTTAAATTATACAGACAATAACAATTACGATCATTCTAATCGTAATTGTTATTGTCTGTATAATTTATTCGTCGTGAACTTGCAGTGCGCATTGTGACGTCCGTATTCGAACCGGACTTGCCTGCTTGCGTTGCAAAAGGCGACATACGCGGTGAACGAACGCCGAACTGCTGACTTGGTTCGGGAATGTTGACCTACTAAACTTCGGTCGCGATGCGTTATTATTCACGTTATTTGAGTTATTATAATTACCTTGATTATTATAATATGGTTTAAAACTTCTAAACTGAGACGAATTGCTCGGCGTAAATGTACTGTTCGAGGCGTTATTCGGTGCAGCTGTACTTGTAACCGTATGCGAGTTGTGTCTCTGATTGTTATAATTGAAAGACATCTGTCGCGGTGTTTTGTTAAAATTATTACGCCAGTCACTTGTTTTAGAATCATAAACTGTTTGAAAGTTTTGTTCTTCTAATACTATTTTTAAAGCGTCTTCTAGTGTTAGAACATTGCGCAAACGAACTAACCTGACTAAATATTGTGGCAAATTATAAAGAAAAACATTCATTGCTCTGTTACTATAAATAGTTTGTTTTGCCGTTCGTAAGGAGTCATCACTAATAGTTTCAGAAATTTTAGCGAATAAAATACTTTTCATGTGCTGTAATCTATGACAGAAATCTAAGTAACTTTCGCCCCTATTTATTTTACAGGATTCTAGCTCCATTGCTAAACATTCTTCAGTGCGGGGATCACCGAAATGTTGATTTAATAGTTTCTTTAGCTCGTCCCATCTATCTATAGAGTCCCTCTCTCCTACTAGACTAGCTGCTTCCCCGGCTAACCTACTTGTAACTACTTGAAATAAATATACGTTTTGCGATGCATTACCTCGGAAAGTATTAAATATGTATTCGCATTTCTTTATATATAACGGTAATGTCCTAGCATCCCCATTGAAAACTGGGATAATCTTAACCATTTCCTGCGGGACACGGTTTATGTTTTCCATTGTGAGAGAAAAAAAAAATAACGTAAAAATCTAAGAAATAATAACACGAGTTAATTAAATTAATCACACACAAAAACACACAAATAGAAAAATATAGAAAATATAGCTATGAAATCAAATGAAATCTATGTAAGTATTATCACGGCGTTGTCCAATCCCTAATAATACACACAAACATAGACTTATTACAAGGTCGGGAAACACAGGAATGCTGAAAGGAAGGTGAAAAGATTTACTCACAGTTCCGCAGCTGTTTCCATGCCCCTGAGTTTCTGCTCCGTTTTACTGGTACTGCTCCGGCTACTCTCGATGTGGCTCTTAAAGAATTTGTTAGTTCGGTTCGGGATATCTGCTCAACCGTAGAGACGGATGTTGGCGGTTTCTCGTAAAATTGGATACGCGACGCACCGACTACAGATATCCTACCGGCTGCGCCATTTAAGGAACCAACAACGATAGACTTAAAAAAATATATTTATTCGGACAGCATAACAGTACAGAGAACTCAAAAATACAATTACATAGGTCTTATATACTAATTATCTGCTAATTTTACATTTTAACCTAATGACGCATGACCCAGATGGCGAAGTGCTAGTTTGGTTGTTTGTTTTTGTTTACAAAGCTAATTTGGACATATTGGGGTTCCTTAACTAACGCGCTGAATCAACAGCAGTCGTTCCCTCCTCTTAAAACGCCGCATTTAGCGGCAAATATTCCGGCCCTAATGGGCGCGCCCGTTCCCCCGGTCACACAGGTGGCCCCCCCTCAAACTCAGCCGGCTTTGGCTCCCAGACCAGCGCCTGCGCCTAGACCCGCGCCAAGACCCGCGCATAAATCTCCCCCCATCGATCCATCCACCGGCCGTCCTTCGGCCGAGTGGGTAATGGGTTCGGCTGTCAAGGCCTTCCAAATCGCCCCGTATGAGCGAGTTGAATCCCTAGTCCTCTCTCTTAAAAGCAAACGAGGGTGACGGTATTGCCATCGCACTGATTGTGCACGCCAACGCCGACTTAATCAAGTCGTTCTCCGAAGTACGTTTCTAATGGCAGGAAACAAAGGCAGAAACAAACCCCGTTCCCTAAGAATAGGTTACTTCAATGCAAATGGCATGTTCGGTCAACGCGATGAGATCGCCACCTTCCTCCGAGACCATCGAATTGACATCTTCCTTGTACAGGAGACCTTCCTCAAGCCCTCCAAGAGGAGCCCTGGAATTGCAAACTATCTAATAGTGCGCAATGACAGGACTCACACTCGAGGGGGCGGTACTCTCATTTATTACAAAAAGTCCCTGTACTGCATCCCTATGGATTCCCCGATTCTCGAGCATATTGAGACCTCGATATGTCAAATAGGCATGACTGGCCACCAACCGATCACTATAGTATCGGCCTATATACCCCCCAGTAGCGTCAGGCTTCACCACCTGCGCTCCGACCTAGAATCTCTCCTAGGCTTGGGTGATTCGGTTATCATAGCAGGCGACCTTAACGCCAAAAACGTCGCTTGGAACAGCCACTCGAACAACCAGAGAGGCCGAGAGCTTGATAACCTTAGTACCTTGCTTAACTTTGACATTATTGCCCCCATGACGCCCACTCATTATCCTAATGACGTTAACCACCGACCAGACGTACTCGACATAGCCGTCCTAAAGAACGTAAACCTAGGTTTGCGCTCCTTGGAAACGCTACAAGAGTTAGACTCAGACCACCGACCTGTGATCCTAGAACTACTAGAACCCCGTCTCAACCCCTCTGATCCAGGTCAACCCGCTCCGACAAAGGTGATAACGGACTGGAGGAAACTAGAGGAACGCCTCAAGTCGAATTCTTCCGTTCACCTGGACGCCATCCCTGACACGATAGTCTCAGCTGCCGACGCGACAGGCGCGATTGACTCCCTCACCAGTCACGTGCAAACCCTGCTGAACGAATGTTCACGACAGATTCCAGAGGAGTTTGATAACCGCTGGAATCTGCCGGAGGATGTACGCGCACTGGTGACGGAGAAGAACGCGGCTATCAGAGCGCACGACAGTTTTCCCTGTGAGGCGAACCGTGCTCATATGCGTAATTTAGAAAGAAAGAAGAAAGAAAGAAAGATAATTTATTCCGGATTCGCACAGGAAATTAACACTTAAAACATAGGTAGGTACCTATTTACATTAAAAAATAAAATAAAATAAAACCTGCACGTACCCAGAAAAGGCCCCTATCTCAGCATATTGCTACAACATTTAAAAACTAAAATGTCGCAGCGCTGGTTTTCAGATAGGTCCATCCCAGTTGTAATGCCACGGTCAGTTAATTAATGTAGATACATTAAAGAAAATAGATAAATACTGTGTGTACTTTAAAAAAGGAAATATAATTATATAAAAACTGTAATGTTAATGTGCAGAAAGTGTTGAGATAAATAAATATTTTTATAAAAACCATAAGAAAAATAATATAATCGCCAAACGCTCCACATCATTTGTCTCTTTATTGTCTATGACAAATAAAGGGACGCTCAGGCGCAGCTGTCAGCTGTCAGGTGTCAGCCGTCAAACCACCTACCTATAACCAAATGAATGATTACCGATGGAGCCAGAACCTTAAAAATATAATAGAATAGAATAACCAAATGATAAGTGAATGTGTAAATAATTGTAAACATTTAAAAAATAGTGTTGATTGTAAAGTTTATCTATTGTTCAAAGTGTAGTGTAAAATTAATTTGTGTAAGTTATTTATCTACTGCTGCCAACCACACATAGACTACAAAATATGCTGCCATCCTCTGACAAGACAACTTTTATCAAGAGTATGCACAGTTCAGGTAAATTATTATTTATTTTGTTTTTGAAGGTCTAGTAAGTATTTTTTATAATGTATTCTAAAAGTACTAACTGTTTTTATAGTGCGATAAGGAGGTGGAAGGTCGTTCCATATGCGACTAGCAGCAAACTTAAAACTCCCTCTGAATGCAGCAGTTTTATGCCTAGGGGTAATTAGCAGGTAAGCAGATGCTCTCGTATTTTTTGTATTATAATCTCTTGACCACGATAATTTATTATACAAATACTCTGGTTGCCTGGTCAAAATAGTCTCAAAAAGTAGGGTAGCCAGATGTAGGTTTCTGCGGGCAGACATCTTCATTAAATTTCCCTTGTTTAAAAAAGGTGTGACATGTGACCGTGGCGGGACATGGAAACAGAATCTGGCACAAGCATTTTGCACCCTCTGAATCACCTTTTCAGTTCTGCTGAGTATACAAGCACCATACACAGTGTCAGCGTAATTAAGCTTGGATAGAACAAGGGACTCACAAAGCATAACACGCATATCCACACTTATGTAGGGACGAACACGGTACAAAAGCTTGAGTCTATAGAAACAGTTCCGCACTGCCTCCAAGATATGGGTTTCAAAATGAAGCTGGCCATCAAATACCACCCCAAGATTTCTGGCTTCATTTACCCTCTCAATGACACAGCCATCAATCAAAATGTCCAAATTATATGCAAGGGTCTTGCTCATAGAATCCCTTGACCCCAGGACAAGAAACTTGGACTTATTTGGATTTATTACCAGGGAATTTCTTTTTGACCAGACTGCAATCTTATCCAAATCCTCATTTATTTTGTTTACAGCCTCTATTGCATTCAAGGGGTGGAAAGGGAGATATAATTGCAGGTCATTTGCATAAAGATGGAACTTGGTGTTAACTAAACAGTTGGTAATATCTGCACTGTACAGGATGAAGAGAAGTGGGCCCAAAATCGATCCCTGAGGAACACCCCTGCTCACCTGCTTGGGACTAGAAGTTAGATCATCCCCATTACTGTCACTAGTCAACTGAACGAACTGAGAACGGTTACTCAGGTAACTATCAAACCATTTAATTGTCTTAATATCACATCCATAGAAAGATAATTTGGAAAGAAGGAGTGAGGTATTTATTGAGTCGAAAGCTCGCGAAAAATCCAGTAAAACAAGCAACGTTCCCATACCCTGATCTCTAGCTTCCAGTATATTTCCAACAACATCAAGGAGAGCTGTAGCCGTGCTATGTTTCTTGCGAAATCCTGACTGAGCCAAAGGCAATATTTTATAGCGCTCAAGATAGTCCCTTAGTTGGTTGCAAACAACCTTCTCTAGAACCTTGGAGAGACAGGGCAATAGGCTAATTGGACGTAGGTCCTTTACCCCAGTTGGGTTGGTCACTTTTGGAATCGGTCTAATTTTTGCCAATTTCCACAGGTCGGGGAAATAGGAGGTAGCTATGGATTTGTTAATGATGGATGTTATTGCCGCAAGTGTTCGGGGTAGAGTCATCATGATCATCTCCAATGAGATATGGTCAGATCCCTGGGCATTGGACTTGAGACCGCGCAAATGACTCAACACAACATCCTCCCGGACAGGCTGAAGCTGGAAACTACTGTGACCAAATCTGTTACATTCAAAATAAGTTAGATCAGATATTGTTACCTTGCCACTACCTGGTACCGCCAAGAAGTGTTGGTTAATTTCTTCTGGGTTATTACAAAAATGTGGCAAACTATGCTCTCTTTTGTTTGAGATAGATATGGTGGATTTAATATGATTCCATAGCTTTTTAGGCTGCTTAATATTGTCATTTATATAAGTTTTAAAATAAGCACACTTCTCAGTCTCCATTGCAGCTCGGACAAGGTACTTAAGGTCTTTGTAGGACTTAATGTGAGATTTTGATTTTGAGATTTTAGATTTATTATGGCACCGGTCACGCAACCTCATCATTTCTTTAACAGTGTCTGTTATCCATGGGCTAGATTTTTCCTTAATTAATATTTTTTTAAGAGGTGCATGCAGATCAAAAAGCTTCAGAATGTATAAATTAAATGTTTCTACCATGGAATTTACATCTTCCAACCTTTGAATATGTTCCCATTCAATTTTATTCAAGTCCTGGTTAAAAATATCTATCAAAATATCTTTTAATGGCCTATAGCTAATCCAATGTGGAGTAGGTTTTTCCAGTTTGAAATTTAGTTCCATGGATATAACTGCGTGTTGGCCCAGCTCCGGTATGTGTGACACTGAGACCCCACGTACACAAGCATCAGTACAGATGACATCAATTAGGGTTTCGCTATGGTTTGTAAAGTGGGTTGGCTCGGTGACAAATTGTTTAAGATTCGAGTATTGTAAGAAGCTATTAAGTAGTTTCGTTTTGTTATCTGAAAGATCTAAAAGATTAATATTGAAGTCACCAAGTAAGAGTATTTTGTCCGTGCTAGCAAAGGAAGTAAGAGATTCGGTCATTGCATCGAGGAAGACATTTACATCAAGCCACGGCGGTCTGTAAGCCGTACCGATTATCACTGACTGTGAATTGATACTCATTTTGAGCCACATCTGCTCAACCTGTGGTGCGGGCGGGAACGGGACTGCACGCACGCGCACACCGCGGCGTACGTAGAAACCTACGCCGCCCCCGCGACTGCGCACGGCAGCCGGCCGCGGCACGTGCCGCAGCCGATAACCCGGCACCGATGGCGCGCGACCCTCCTCTCCCTCTCTAAGCCAGGTTTCATTTATCGCCATTAAGTAATTTGTATTAGTTTTATTAATAGTAATTTACAGCGTGCTGTAAAGAAACGTCAATGACTTTCGCGAAACCCGCTGGGATAATCTGTTGAAGGACCTGGAGCCCACCCACCAGGCCTTTTGGCATCTGTCTCGGAAGCTCAAATCCTGTGTATCCACCATGCCCCCACTGAATCGTCCGAATCAAAGGTCCGCCTTTGAAGACGACGAAAAGTCCGAATGCCTAGCCGACAGTCTAGAGGCACAATGCTCGCCCAGCACCCTACCAGTAGATCAGGCAGATCTCGATGAGGTGAACGCCGAAGTCGAACGTAGAGCTGCAATACCGCTCCAACCTTCGGAGCCCCCCGACTCCTTCAACCCCAACCCCGACCCCGACCCCGACCCAGACGATCCTGTCCCGCCCGTATCGGTGGACGAGGTCCGGACGATCGTTAAGAAATTACGCCCCAGGAAAGCCCCCGGCTCAGACGGTATCACCAACAAAGTGGTGAAGCTTTTCCCCGCCCAGCTCATAGTGCTGATGACCGCCATCTTCAATGCGGCATTTAGCAATAACATCTTTCCCCAAGCATGGAAAGAAGCCACAGTTATCGGAATTCCCAAACCCGGGAAACCCCGCACTGAGCCGTCCAGTTATCGCCCCATAAGTCTTCTCAATGTCCTCGGAAAGATTTACGAGAGGCTGATTAATTCCCGATTAAAGGATTTTGCCGAATCTAATAAAATCATCCCCGACAAGCAGTTTGGTTTTCGAACCAAACACTCTTGCGTCCAACAAGTGCATCGCATAGTCGAACACATCAGCGCTGGTTTCCAGCGCGGACTGACGACAGGCATGCTCTTCTTCGACGTGGCGAAAGCTTTCGACGAAGTCTGGCACAACGGCTTGATCTACAAGCTGTACTCACTCAATGTGCCCGATCGTCTCGTGCTCATCATACGAGACTTTTTGTCGAATCGCACCTTTCGCTATCGCATAGAGGGCGGCACTCTGTCGACCCCTCATCCAATGCGAGCCGGAGTCCCTCAGGGCTCCGTTCTCTCCCCACTCCTCTTCGCGCTGTACACCAGCGATATTCCCAAACACTCCAAGTCGGAGTTGGCTCTATTCGCCGATGATACGGCTATCACCAAGATCCTCCAGACCTCAGTCAATGCCCTCGGCACTTGGTTTAGGAAATGGAGAATCGAGGTTAATCCATCCAAGAGCGCGGCCGTTCTTTTCCACAAAAGAAAGAAAGAAAGAAAGATTATTTATTTTCGCCCATAACGACGCACAAGTTTTTTTTAGCCAAAGGCCAATGTGTCAGTTAGACACTATAAAAATAACATAAACACAAAAAAAATAAAATAAAAAGAAACAAATTATTTCATCTGACAACACTGGCAAGTGACAACCAAGTGCCAGCACTGCCAACAAAAAATAATAAATACAAAAAAACAATAACAAACACAAAGTCAGATGCATAAATTGAACATAGAACAAATTTTTATAACTGAGGCTATGTTTAACAAAGAGAGAGAGATGTGCGTCGTATCAACGAAAAAAGGTCAAAGCTCAGCATGTTGCTGCGGAGATGTAGTGTTACAGCACCGACAGCGCTGGTTTTCAGCGATGACCCTGTGACGTAATGGCGTCCTCCAGTGGTGAAAAATCAAACATTATTATTCAAAGTACCATTTTATACATATAAAAAGAAAAGGAAGCAGTAAAGTTGTGAGATTGAAAAAGAAAGCAATGTGATACAGTAAATATAAATAAATAAATAAAAGATTCCACCAAGTAAACGTGTCAAAATAATAATAATAAAGGCAATTTAAATAAAAAGTGATGTGTGTATGTGTAGTGTAGTGTGATGTCAAGTATTGTGTGTCTGTGAGACACTGTGAGAACCCCAAAATGAGATGAGAACCCCGTACAGAAAAGCACTCGAGCCAGCAGACAATTGTAAGAGATTTAGCATAATTTAATACAGAATTCAGCTGTTAGTTCCTAATGCGTGAATAAAACGAAGGTTTCATAATAATAATTATGTCAAATTTCATTCAGGCTTCAAAAAGTTATGGGCTGAACCAATCGGAACCAAGCTAAGGCACCCAGGCTGCACATTCGGATTATGAGAGAACTATGAGCATCAAGGGAATATCAGAAGCCGCCCACACAGTGTCGACCTCCATCCAGACCCCGCCGGCCGCACACATAAGGTATATTACCTATACAAAAGAGCTAAACGTTGTAGGTAATTGAAACTGTATTTTCATGAATAACTTCTTGAGATGGTATTTAAAACTTTGTTTTGTTTTCAGGCTGCGGATTGGTGGTGGAAGGTCATTCCAGCAGTGGGTGGCAGCATACTTGAAGCTCCCTCTGAATGCTGCAGTCCTGTGTTTTGGAAAAGATAGAGGGTCAACCATAGAACGTAAGCAATGTTTTGAGTGATTTTGTCTCCAATCCAGTTTTCTGAACAAATAACTAGGTTTATTGGTTTTGATGACTCCAAATAGTAAAGTTGCTAAATGCAACCTCCTTCTAGCAGCCATTTTTAGGACATTATGTTCGTTCAGATAAGGTGTTATATGATTTCGCCTTGGAATGGTAAAACAATAACGTGCACAAGCATTTTGAATGCGCTGAATCAGTTGCACTGTTCTAGACAGGAGACATGGTCCATATAATCGCCAAAAAAAGCACCGACCGCTCCACTGAAGCCCGACCCATCTCCCTCTACGGCCAACCGATCCCTTGGGAAAAGAAGGCCAAATACCTGGGCGTGATTCTAGATCACCGACTCTCGTTCCGTGAGCACATAAAGACGGTACGCTCCCGTGCCGCTTTCGCTCTCAGGCGCCTCCACAATTTTGCTCAATGCACGCAGTAAATTATCCCTTAAATATAAGGTGAGAATTTACTTGACGTGCATCCGTCCCATCATGACCTATGCTAGCGTTGTGTTCGCACACATCAAAGGGTCTAGAATCCATAGGATGCAAACCCTTCAAAACTGATTCACGCGCAAAGCCACGGGCACCCCGTGGTTCGTGCGCAATAGGGAACTCCACGTAGACCTAAAACTGCCCACCATTAAGCAGTTTATGAAATGGGGGGCCCTATCGAAATAACGCTTGGAGGCGCCAAGCGTTATTTCGATAGGGCCCCCCATCACCCCAATCCCCTGGTGGTCAGTAGCGTCGACTACATCCCCTCCCAGATTAGTAGAATTCGCCGTCCAAGGCACGCTCTATCTTACCCTGATGACCCTATAACGGTCCTACAAGAGTCCAATAGAGAGACTAGCACTCTCAAAATACACGCATACAAACGCCGCCCGATTTACCGTCCTCGCCGGCGAGGCCCGTCGCGAAGACACAGTAATGGTAACCCCCCCAGACCCTTGCTTGTGCCGGCCCGCGCCGAGCCAGTAGCTTTAAATTAGTCCCTAATAATAATTTAAACCAGATCCAGCCGTCCCTAGCTGCCCCCCCAGCAACGCCCTAAGCCGAGGCCCGTGTCCCGCAGGGGACGCCCTTAGCTGCTGTTGCTTAATTTTAAGTTGCTCCTGGCTGGAGGCATTCGGTGCCTCGCCACCAAGTTCGGTTACGCTGTTTAGATTCCCTGAATCAACAGCTAATGTCCATTTCAAAAAAAAAAAAGTGGTTAGGCATGCCGAAACCAGCAGTATTACAAGAAGCATGAAAAGGAAGAATAAAGAAAAAACTCAAGTACTCAAGTCGAATCCTGCAAGTATAGGCGTCTTCCCGCAACGTGTCCCGCCAGCACCGCTATATACGCTACAATCGTGATAGTTTACGCTTTTTATGGCGAGGTGACGACAGGGTAGGGCTACCACAAGAATACCGAATGACGTCGTTAATATTCGGGGCCGCGTCGTCTCCTTGTACCGCCATCTATGTAAAGAATAAAAATGCGGAAAACCACAGCCAGGCATATCCAGAGGTCGCAAAGGCCACGGTACGCAATTTCTACATGGACGACTACTTAGGTACGTTCGACACCGAAAGCGAGGCCAAACAGGTAGTGAATTCGATGCACAAAGTGCACATGGCCGCGTCTTTTGAGTTGCGCGGATGGGCGTCGAACGTGCCTAACGTAATAAGTGACGTCACGGACACGCGCGATAGCGAAACCACCACGCTGGGCAAAAGCGATACGGAGCGTACATTAGGTTTAATATGGAATCACGCGGGAGATACGTTGGGTTTTAACGTGAATATCCGAAACACGCCCGCTGACGTCATACAGGGTAGAGCTTTGCCTACAAAGCGTCAAGTAACTAGCGCAGTCATGTCAGTTTTCGACCCGTTAGGTTTAATATCGCCCATCACGATGATAGGCAAATGCTTAATACAGGAAATATGGCGCAGCGGCGTGGACTGGGACGACCCTATCACCCCCGAGCATAATGTCACATGGAAATCGTTCATAAAAAACGTACAAATGTTGAAACATTTAGAAATAAATAGGTACATACCGACCACACCCTCTGGCGAGGGGGAGTTACACATATTTTGCGACGCTAGTGAAAAGGTTTACGCGGCAGCGGTTTATTTAGTGAGTGAGGATACAGACGGGAATCGAACGTCGCAATTGATGGCGGGCAAGGCCAAAGTGGCCCCGCTGAAACCGATATCGGTACCACGTCTGGAGCTTCAAGCCGCCGTCCTAGGTAGTAGGCTAGCAGAATCGATCAAGCGCGAGTCCGATTACAAAATATCGAAGTATTATTATTGGTCGGATTCAAAAACCGTCCTGACATGGATCAAGTCGGACCCGCGCACTTTCAAATCGTTTGTCGCTCATCGCCTAGCGGAAATAGAAAACTCGACGTCACCAATAGACTGGCACTGGGTGCCTAGCGCAGACAACGTCGCGGACGACGCGACAAAGGGTATCCCAGTCAATTTTGATGCGCGACATAGATGGTTTCATGGACCCGAGTTCATTAGGAACGACCCCACGACTTGGCCCAAAGGAAACCGCGTCACAGAGCCGCAACCCCCTTCAGGGGAAGAAAGGTTAATTAAGGTCCATGTAGCTATAAAGCGCGACGTTAGCGATTACTTACCAAACATACAACGTTTTTCTAAATATAGTCGGTTAGTGCGTGCTGCTGCAACCGTTCTGCTCGCCGCTGAGGTATTTAAAGCCAAACTACTCAATAGAATTACGAGCAAAGAATTGTCACCATATCACATGAAATTAGCAGAGTTATTGCTCGTAAGAAGGAGCCAATATAACTCGTTCGCCGAGGACATTGCGACGATAGAGGCAATGATTTCTTCGGAGGTCGCCGTCCAGCGACCTCCGAAGAAATCACCGTTCCACAAGCTCTCAGTGAAGATCGATCGCAACAGCATCTTGTGTGTAAACGCGAGGCCATTGACCCCAGTGAACCCGAACTTAAGCGCTAACCCCAAACCACTTTCTACTGGGGCGCTCAAGTGGGATGGCCCCGTTTGGATCATTCAAAGATACTCAGCTGAATGCCCAGGATTGGAAAGCTACTCAAGCTTTAGCCGACACCTTTTGGGCCCGTTGGTCGGCAGAATACAAACCTCAATTGATGCCCCGACCAGGTTCTGCTCCTCAACAAAACCTAAAAGTGGGAGACATCGTGATACTAGTAGATCATACGATGCCCCGTGGAATATGGCCCCGAGGCGAGGTAACGAGAGTATACCCAGGTCCGGATGGACAAGTAAGAATTACAGAGGTGAGAACAACAGCGGGCCTCATGCGTCGTCCAGCCTCTCGTCTTGTTTTGATAACATCTGCAAACTAAAAAACATTAAGTTATAGCGCTTGCGCACGAGGGGGAGAATTGTAAATAATAGACCACTAATCATTTAATATGTTTTTGTTATAATAAATAAATATTTTGTACCATGTTTTAGTTTATAAGTTTTTATGTAATTGTTTCTTTATTTACTTACTTTACCTTTTCATTATATTGTAAATTTTATCTTATGTTGTTGTGTTTTGTCTTGATGTTGATTATTGTGTAAAAATGAATGTATGTAAATAATATTTTAAGAAATAAACGCGTTTTGCCACACACGCACGCACACATACGCACTTCAAACCAATCCTCACCATCTCATTTACACATCCTCTGTCCCTCTCTCTCCTGCTTATTGGCTCACCGTCGACCGCTACGACTACACACCTAGCGCAAGCTGCGCGGACGGTCTAAGTCGATATAATAAGCGCGGCCAAATTCCTAGTATTCACTCTACATTCCGCCGTCCTACATACATGCTGCTATCATCACACAAGGCAGCGCTTAATCAAGATAAGGCGTTTTATTTCTTTCTTCTGAAGATATACCTACATACAGTCCACAAAACAAAGCTTCGATTGCCGCTACATGGAACAGTTAGATACATATTAGGTCAAGGTTACCATAAAACTTTATAACCAAAACGGAAATCTTACCACGGGCATCGAACCTAAGCCCAACACCTACATATCTACTTTTTTTTTTTTTTTTCGTGTGGGGAATCCATTTATGAACTTCCGCCGCCCGGGGAGGCGGCGGGGCGTGTCGGACTCCACCCCCGGAGCGGGGGTGACTACCGACTAAACCCCAAAAGGGTCCGAGCCGACCGCTTTAGAGTGCGGTCGGCTCGGCTCCTGAGAGAGGGGGCTGTATACTCCCCCACCTGCCAATCCATGAGCGGGCGCGGCACACTCCGACCGCGCCTCCATCATGGGCCTACTGCTGGACGGACGGACTTCCCCAAGTCCGCCGCCCGTGGCCGTCTACGGTGGTTGGAACAGGGCGTTGTATGCCCTGTTCCTGCGCCCAGTGCGTCGGGCGCGGATTGGCTGGGTGGAGGTAGCCTCCCTCTCTCGTTCGGCGACCTCCTTGGCGGCGATGACCTCCTCGCAAAACGAGGCCACCGCTTGCCATGCGGATTCGCTACCGACCATACTGGTGATAACGGCCGGCAGCGAGAGGTCGCCGCCTATCTCCTCGGAGAGGACACGGCGCTGCTCGGACCATGCAGTGCACTCAGCGAGCGTGTGCTGCGCCGTGTCCTCCAGACTCCCGCAGTGGTGGCAGCGGGCGTCAGTCTCTCTCCCGGCTATATGGCACAGATACTTGCCGAAGCAGCCATGCCCCGACAGTACCTGCGTCAGCCGGAAGGTCAGCACGCCGTGACGCCTTGCCAACCACTCCCTCAGGACGGGCCGGAGGGCCTCAATGGTCCTATGGCCGGCCCCCGGTCTCGCAAGCCGGTCCACCCATTCGGCGACTGCCGTACGTTGTAGGTGCGCCCTGCACAGGTCCAGTTCCCTCGGGACCACCATCTCTCCGCGATCCCGCAGATCCTTGCGCCATATGAAGAGTGACGCAAGGACCCGGGCGTCCAGGTCCCAAGGGAGGGACCCCGCCAGAGCGCACGCCGCCTCTGCTGAGATGGTGCGATACCCGCGGATGACCCGAACGGATATCGCACGCTGCGGCCGCCGCAAAATAGCGGCGCCACGACTCGTCACCTCGTTGGCCCAAATAGGGGCTCCGTAGAGAGCCATAGAACGAATGACCCCCAGGTAGAGCCGCCTGCAGTTGACATTTGGGCCACCAAGGTTCGGCAACAGTCGCCCAAGGGCGCCGGCCGCCATCATCAGACGCCCTGCGAGATGCTGGAAGTGGGCCTCAAACTTCCAGCGGCCGTCAAGCACGAGCCCCAGGTACCTCATGCATTGTCCCACATCAATGCGGACCCCACCAATCTCGATGTGGGATCCAGCCGGAGGCACCCTACGGGGCCCGTGGAAGCAGACCGCCTCGGTCTTGTTGAGCGCCACTTCCAGCCCCAACGCGCGGATCCGCGCAACGATCTGCGCCACCCCCGCAGTGGCAAGACGGGCAGCCTCTCGGAACGATCCCTCCCGGGCTAGCACGAGCGTGTCGTCAGCGTAGCACGTCACACTGACGCCCGGGAGTGTGGCCCCCCGCAGGACCCAGTCGTAACCGATGTTCCACAGGAGTGGTCCAAGGACGGATCCCTGTGGAACACCGCACGACATGTCCCTCGTACAGACACCGTCGCGGGTCGTGTACGTGACACACTGGCCGTGTAGATAATCCCCGACTATCCGACGCAGATGGGGCGGCACCTCGTGCCAACGAAGCGCCTCCATGATGCAGCCCCACGGCAGGGTATTGAAGGCGTTGGAGATGTCCAGCGACACCGCCAGCAACACCCCACCTTCTGCAACTGCCTGTTCCGAGTGGGCCTCGACGCGCAAAATGGCGTCTACGGTCGACCGACCCACTCGGAAACCGAACTGGTTGTCGGACAGGTCGGGTCCCTCCCGAGTCATGTGCTTGACGAGGCAAGCGGCGACAATGCGCTCGAAGAGTTTCCCCACCTCGTCAAGCAGCACGATCGGCCGGTATGCCGAGGGCCTACATTGTCCGCAATCATATATGAATTAGAAGATCTGGGCAATCGATTGTGCCGTTTGCGATGTTAATTAAAAAACATATATCATTGACAGTACGTCTATATTCTAATGGCAGAAAATTATACTGGTGACAACGTTCATTGTAATCCACTGAAAATCTCTGTGCTTTAAAATCTAAATATTTCAGGAACTTTTTTTTATATCAGACTGTCCTCAGTCTGATCCATAATTACAATAATCTTACAGTATCTATAGTTAATACAAACAAGGAATTTATATCAATAAAACATGTGTTATCTACTTGAATAAACAAAATAAAAACATTTCTTAATATTATAGTATAGGTTTAGTTACAATACTAATCATAAACAGTCTTTTTTTTTTCCTACTTAAATCTTAAGAATTATTAACAATTAACATAATGGTTAGGTACATATTAGATCAAGGTTACCATAAAACTTTATAACCAAAACGGAAATCTTACCACGGGCATCGAACCTAAATCCAACACCTACATATCTACCTACCCAATCTTACCGGCTTGAACTTGGCCACGGCTTCATATTGTCTGCAGATGTAGAGGTTATTTGCGAACCTTCAGACATAGGATTGATTTTCACGACATCGTAGCGGTCATTCTGCTTTACTTGCGTGATGCAGTATGGGCCTAAATACTTCGGCTTTAGTTCTAAAGTTGTACCAAACTGGGTGCGCTTTATCGCGACTATATCCCCTTCATTATATTTTCGGCTTTCTTTTCGTCTTTTATTGTATGTCTTTCGATTCTCTTCTTGAACTTTATGAATTTGCTCTTTAGCCTTCATTATTAATTCTTCTCTATTCTGAATAAATTTGACTTGATGTTCCCTCTGGATTAAATCATGAATTTCAATATCTTCTTTATCTTTGTGCCCACCAGTAGTTCAAAGGGAGTTGCTCCGTTGGTAAGTACTGTTCAGTGCACGTTGCACACGACTGACATGTTTGTACCACTGGGAGGAATCTGCAATACAAAGTTTTGTTAAAACTGCTATCATTGTCCGATGAATTCGTTCCACCTGACCATTTCCTCTGGGAACACCCGTTGTTATCATAATATGCTGAATATTTTTCTTTCTGCAGGATTCTTTAAAATCATTGCTAGTGAATGCAGTACCTCGATCTGAGATTAACCGTGTAGGATTACCAAATGATTGTTGATGTATCAATAACTTATCAATTGTCTCTTTACTGGTAGTTCCTTTCACTGGAAACAACCACACAAATATTGTAAATGCATCCACTACTGTTAAGATATAATTATACAGTTTTCTGGTCTCTGAAAGTGGTCCTATATGATCACAATGTATTGTATGCAAAGGTATTCTCTCTTTATCAATACAATTAAGGAATCCTTCCTGTTTACCTTCCTTCTTAGTTGCTAACAAACAGGGTATGCAAGTTAACATAAATTCTTCTATCTTCTTACTTAAATTTTGTATATAATAGTCTTGTTCTAAAATTTCTATCATTTTTCTATTACCAAAGTGACCTTTTTCATGTATTTTCTTAATGATTTCCATATCCAAACTTTTAGGAATTACTAATCGTCTTTCTTGACCTTTATAAAGTAAACCATCACTCTAGATGTAGTCTTCATAATTATGTCTGTAACTTTAACATTTCAATTATAGCTTTGATACCTTCATCCAATTCCTGAGCTTGCTTGACCTGGTCATGCAGACTTAACTCAATGACACCAACAAATGGATTTCGACTCAGAGCATCCACATGTTGCATTTTCTTTCCTGGCCTATGCTCAACCACATAGTCATATTCCTCGAGCAATAATACCCATCGATCTACTCTGGTTGTGAGATCTTTATTTATTTATTTATTTATGCACACAACATAACAATGAAACTACAATAAATAAGTCATGTCGGTTGAGAGGCAAAGTAACTTGCCTTTCAATAGATGTTACTGACGTCACCTTTAAGACGTAAGTTGAGAATGTGAAGGCTAATTTCGACATGGCAGGTGGGACTCGCGGTGGCTTAGTGGTCATAGCGTCTGGCGTACCTAGCCAGAAGACGCAGATTCGAATCCTGCCTGCGAGTCGAATTTTTCCTTCACTAAATAACTTTATACACAAATAACTTAATTAACAAAAAAAAACAGATACAGAATGAAAAGTTGCAAACAAACGAATTAAGATTTAGAAAGATAGTGTTCTTTAACGCGTTTCTTAAAGATGGATACAGTTCTGCAGTCGCGATTATCGGATGGGAGCGAGTTCCACAACCTAACTGCATGGACAGACAGAGAGTTGGAAAAGAAGTCAGTTTTGTGGGGCTGGAATTTGAGGATGGTACGGAGATGGGATCTGCAGGGAGAGTCATTTGAATAAGTGTAGGAGAAGCGTTCCCGCAGGTAGGAAGGTGCTAGTGGATTGGGTAGGATGTTAAACAGTAAACACAATATCCGAGTATTCCTGCGAAAGCGAATAGGGAGCCACTTGAGAGTTTTACGGAAGTCGGAGACATGGTCATACTTTTTAAGGTTGAAAATAAAACGAATACATAAATTTTGAAGTCTCTCAAGTTTGTTAAGAAGCTCCTCTGTGGCATCCATATAGCAAGCATCGGCGTAGTCAATAATGGGCTGAATTAAGCTTTGAGCAAGCGAGATTTTTGTTTTGAAGGGCAAAAAGTTCTGTAGGCATTTCAGCGAGTGGAAAACATAGTGTACCTTCCTACTGACGTCGGCAACGACGACACGCGGCCCACGACAAATTAGAATCAATAATTACCCCCAAGTTTTTAGCGGTAACAGTAACAGTATACGGTAAAGTACAGACAGAGAGGTGAAGGCGAGCCTGTTACGGATATTCCTGCTGCCTATAATCATAGCCTGGGACTTGTCGGGATCAATGCGTAGACCAAAAGATTTACTCCAAGCATTAACGCATTCCAGGTCATGATTCATGGCAGCAACAGCGAGATCAGCCTCATCACTAGGAAAATGCCGATAGAGCTGCAAGTCGTCTGCGTAGAGATGGAAGTTAGAGGATATGACCCTAGTGATAGAGTTAATAAAAATAGAGAAAAGAAGAGGAGAGAGGACACCACCCTGGGGAACACCCACACTAAGGTCACACCAATCAGAGTGAGACTCATCAAGGCGGACACGCTGAGAGCGACCCCGAAGATAAGAGTCGAACCACGCTATAGAGGGAGAAGAAATGTTAAGAGATTTGAGGACACCAAGGAGGACATCGAAATCAACTGAGTTGAAAGCACTGCTGAAGTCTAGCAGGACAAGGATTGTAAGGGACTTATTCTCCATAGCCCAACGAATGTCGTCAGTCACATTTAGAAGAGCAGTCACAGTGCTATGACCGGGGCGAAAACCGGACTGAAAGGGACTCAGAAGCGAAAAACTGGTAAGAAAGGTAGATAGTTGCCTGTGGACAACATGCTCCTTATGCAATGCATGCAATATGAACTTTGGAGAGGAAGGGAAGAATAGAAATAGGACGAAAATGCGATGACAGAGAAGGATTGGAGACTTTCGGTAAAGGAATAATATAGGCCAGTTTCCAATCATCGGGAAAAGTGGAGGAGAATAATGAGTAGTTAAAGATGTGGGTCAAGGTTGGGAGTAATATGGAACAAATAGGAGTAATCATTCTAGAGCAAAGGTTGTCATTGCCAATCGCCGATGAAGAGATAGCAAGGATAGATTTTTTAACATCATCTTCACTAACAGCCTGAAGTTGGAAAGTAGGACACTGTGGTAACGTCAAACTGGAGAGTTGAAGTAACGTTTTGGATTTAACAACAGGATCTAAGGATACAGGGGGAGAAGAGAAGTGGGTGTTAAGGGTATTTAAATCAAAGTTGTTCGCAGTAAACGTCGGTGAATTGCCGATACCAACAGATCTAAGGAATTTCCAGACTTCAGCAGGGCTACGGTTATCAAGAGAAGAGTGGAAATGGTGCCTCTAAGCATCTCTACACAAACGACAACAGCGATTGCGGAGTACTTTAAATTTGGTAAAATTGCGATCATTAGGACACCGTTTATATCGCCTTTTGGCTCTATCCCTGAGGGCCATGACTTCTTTGATATCCGGTGTGAGCCACGGAGCAGGAAAATGCTTCACCTTAACACGTCTCTTCGGTGCGTGGCGATCAAATAAACCTATTATGTCGTTATTAAACAGCTTGACCTTCTCATTTATATCTGGACTATCAACGACACCAGTCCAGTCAATAGCCGCCGCCTCATGCTGCAATACCGCCAGATTTATGCCCTTAAATTTTCGAAGGAAAAGGTATTTAGTTACACGTTTGGGAGGACGCAGACGATAGGATAGATAAATTAAGTCGTGATAAGAGAAAGGAGCGGAGAATTGCCCATGAAAAGCGACTTTACTACGAGAAGACACTATTATAAGATCAAGAAGAGAAGGAGTGCAGTTAGGGAAGTGATGAGTTGCTGAGAGAGGCAAAGCGTCAAGATTAAAGGCCGTTAACAAGGATTGAAGTTTATGAGTACGAATATCATTTTTTAGTAAGCAGGTGTTAAAATCGCCCATTATGATTACATGATCATATTTAGGACAGAGGTCAAAGAACAGTGTGTCAAGGGAGTCTTTTTTGATCAGCGTCTTCTGGAATGCTTGACATCCGTAACAATCTTAAAATGCTTACCATACAAGTAATGCCTGAACTTCTTTACTCCTTCTATTATAGCTAATGCTTCAAGTTCGTAGCTGCAATATTTCTTCTCAGCGTTAGTTGTCTTGCGACTGAAGTAATGTACTGGGTGTAACTCACCTGTGTAATCTTTTTGCAGCAATATGGCGCTGTATGCCACTGAAGCAGCATCAGTATGCAATTCTGTTTGCAACTGAGGATCATATATTCGTAATACTGGGCTACATGACAATGCATTTTTCAACATGTTAAATGAATTTCTTTGCTCACCATTAAAAATAAAATTTACATCTTTCTTTAATAAATCAGTCAAGGGTTTTGCTATTAAAGCAAAATCTTTTATATACTTTCTAAAATAGGATGTTAATCCTATGAAACTGTGAAGTTCTTTTAAAGTCTATGGTTCTGGGTACCAGGTTACGGCTTCAGTTTTCTCCTGAGAAGGTTGAACATTTCCATCTTTAATTCTGTGTCCTAGGTACTCCACCTCTCTGCACAGCAATTGTGCCTTCTTCCAGTTGATTTGAAGACCATACTGTGAGGCAACTGCTAACACTTCCTTTAGCCGTTCCACAGCCTGGAATTCGTCAGAAGCAGGGATTAGCAAATCGTCTATAAATATTACTAATATACCTTTTGCTATGAGCTCTTGAAACACCAAAGTCACAAAACGCATAAAGTATTTTGGGCATACTAACAACCCAAATAGAGCCCTCAAAAATTCATACTGTCCATGATGTGTGACGAAAGAAGTATATTTTATACTATCATCACTTACTTTCAGATGGAAAAAACCATTTTTTAAATTTAACACTGTAAATATACTTGCATGCTTCAGTTTATCAATTAAGTCGTCTATAATAGGAAGAGGAAACTCGTCTTTGACCATCTTCCTGTTTATAAGCCTGTAGTCTACGCACAGTCTTGTACTACCATCTTTTTTCTTTACCAAAACTAATGGAGAAAAATATTCAGAAAAACTTACTCTTATGATTCCGTCTTTTAGCCATTCCGATACCTGATTTTCTACCACCAGTTGTTCAGCTAGCGATATCCGTCGTGGCCGCTGAACCACCGGAATGTCATCTTTTAATACTATTCGTAACTCAACTGGAGCCTCTTTAGTCTGGATAGGGTTATAATTATCGATACAGTTCATAACCTCTCTTCTTACCTCTTCACTGTGGATGTCACCTAAAACATACTGATCATGACACACTAAACAAGATAATTTATTAAGCCAATTTGCCGCGGTAGGAGTGATCGATATTGATCCCTTAGACATGACCGCGAATACGTCTTAAAGGAATCTTGACCCAATATAATACTATAAGGGATAGCATCCCTAGGAACAACATAAAACATCACACTATATTCGTGTCCATCTACTAATATTAGTCGTAAACTTTTCCGTGGAAGTAACTTTACTATAACCTAGACCGGTAAATGTTGTTACGGTTTTATCGGCTTTCGGGGCACCTATACACACGTACAGTTCACTGGAAATTAGGTTTACCACACTGCCAGAGTCAATCAACACGTTCACTTCGCACTTATTCACTATAACCGACTTGCAAGCATTTTCAAATTGTAATTTCGATGTATTTTTCGTATTGTTCGCCGGCGTGCCATTGGCGCTCGCGCTGCCATCATGTTGGCCAACCTCATAAATGATCGGAGTGAAGTTGGTCACACATATCGTTCATTTGTTTCCGGACGTGTTCGGAGTTTCGCCGTCATGTTGCCGCCATATTCGTGAGGGTACTCTTTCCTTCTCGCTCACTCTTGAGGTCATTGCAATGTCATTGCCCTGTTGCTGTTGTTTACATTGCGTTGAAATATGCCCAAACTCGTTATATTTGAAACATTTGAGCCCCTTTTCTTTGTTTGGACACTGATTCGACTGATGATTTCTCTCGCCACAGTTTGTTTTTTCATTTCACCGCGAGTCCTACCTGCCTCACCTTTAAGACGTAAATTCAGAATGTGAAGGCAAATTTCGACATGACAGGTAGGACTCGCGGTGGCTTAGTGGTCATAGCGTCTGGTGTATCAAACCGGAAGACGCAGGTTCGAATCCTGCCTGCCAGTCGAATTTTTCCTTCACTAAATTAACTTGTTCATATATTTTGAACTTTTCTTTCAACTCTTAAGTATGTAGTCGCTCCGTACAACATCATCTTATTAGTTTCGTTGTCTACTATGCCGTCGATTATGTATTTTATGGCTACATAATCGGGCATTTTCCCTCGTTTACCCATTTCCTTCATAGTCAACATATAATCCAGACATTTCTCGTCTTTACGTTTTTTTCTAGCTGACATCATCTCATGAACCGCCTTACTGTCAATAGTATCCGGGAATTCCTTGATAAAGTTGTGATGATAGCTCAGTAATTGATTTATTTGATAATTATTGAAAAGAACCCCTAAAAAACTAATTCTGGGCCACCACTTACCCGCCTCCTGACCAGCTCTGCGCCGAATGTTGACGAAATCCAGATGTCTTCGTCTTCGAACGGGCCCGTCCCACGTAAGTTAAGTGTTAGCACCGATTTATTAGGTTTTAGGGCTTCTAGCTAGTAATTATTGGATATTTACGCGGAGCACATATCGGTTGGTTGCTCGAATTTTTCTGCGACTGAGGTGCCGCGCCGGCGATGCGGTAGCGCCGCGAACTATCTCGCTCGACGCATGAGCGTAGCGAATTGTCGCGCGCGGCTAGAGGCTTCTTGGCGGGATTTTTAAATAGGCCCAAAATCCTACATTCCCCCCACCGAAATCCGCCAGGATTTCCCAGTTATAAAACCAGAAAAATGTTTGACAATGTGTTAAATTTGAATAACAATAAAGTGAGTGTTGAAAGTCTGTTGATAATGTCAGTGTTTATTATAATGCATGTATGAGTAGTGGACTGTATTATAATGATAAATAAAAGATTATGTTATGATCTAAAAACTAATTTATAAATTTAAAAATTGTTTTAATATAATGGAATTTTAAGATAAGACTTAGTTTCACTACAGGTCGAGTAAACTCATTGCTCCTGGTGCGAACACTAACCACGCGTACAACGCCATCCCATAATAGGTTGCCTAATTGCAGGCCTAACCTTAAAGCATGAAATGCATTTGATCGTCCGTGATCTAATTACACTGCGTGCCGAGACAATCCAATACTTTTGAGTTAATATACCTTGAAGTGTACGTGGACCGACATGTAAGTTCAGCCTGTGGTAATAATCAATGAGGCAATTCGTAAAGTTACATTTTTTCGGCAGTAACACGGGATGTCTTTTATTGTAATTCAACTCCGAATGCGAAAGGCGACCCCCCACCCTGAGGAAACCAGTTGAATCAATGAAAAAGTTTAACTTTCGCAAACTCTGATGAGGTTTTAGGTTTTTAGATAACGCTTTAAAATCCTCTGCAAAGTAATGGCGTTGTATTGACTTTACAACGCTGTCATGTGCTTTGCGTAAGTCACTTATGGAAGGCCCGGTTCGCTTATGTTTGGGGACTCTACAATTTCGTATGAATTGATGAATTCGGGCAACAACATCAATTAATTTGTTGAAACCAGAAAGTCGCTCTGTCAGTTCCAAGATTACATTCGAAGAGACCTCCTCTGTGGACACTAAAATCTTCGATTCAATGGAACTTTTTAGTCCAGGTGGATTCTCGTCTGAATTCATCCATATAACGGACTGGCCATTTTTCATCGAAAAGCCAATTAGGACCGTTAAGCCACTCTGGTATTGTTAATAATGCGGATGGTTACGCACCCCTAGAGCAAACATCAGCTGGGTTGCTCACACCGCTAACGTGGAACCAACTGCCACTGGGAACTGTGTCCAGTATCTTTATCACACGGGTATTCTATTCTATTTCTCTTTCGGGGACGCCGGCAGGCACCAGGCGGGCGATCAGTCCTCATGTTGGGATTATTTCGCCCAGTTCCCCATTTTGGTGGATCCCGTCATGGGTTACTGGCGCTCGGCGTCGCAAATCTTCCCGTAGCCTTGCAGAAGTCCACCAGTTGTCCGATGGAGAGTTCTGCTAGCTGTTCTTCATTTATCTCATCGGTTCCTAGTATTTCCCATCTAAGTAGCGCATACATTGTGCATTTTGCTATTAGATGGAAGCTTGTTTCTTCTTCTTCCCCGCATGCTGGGCATATAGGGTCCTCCTTTATTTTCATGATCGCCAGGTGTCTGTTAAGTCCACAGTGTCCCGTTGCGATCCCTACTGCTATCTTTATATTTTCTCTGCTCATCCTCAGTAATTTTTGGGATTTCCCTTCGTCATATGACTTTAGGAAGATTTTTGATTGTCGGCAACCTTCCATTGATTGCCATCTTTGGTTCGACTCTTTTACCATTATTCTATGGATGATTCTTTTGACGATATTGTATGGGATCGGTAACCTAGGTTCTGGTCCCACGAAGGGTTCATCAGCTCCCTTCCTAGCCAGTTCATCTGCTTTTTCGTTCCCTTTGTGTCCTTGGTGACCTGGGACCCATGCGACTGTCACCTCTGCCGTTTCTGCTAGTTCATTGAGTGCTTCTCTGCACTCTTTCACTAGTGCAGAGGTGACCTCCACTTTGTCCAGTGCTTTGAGTGTCGCTTGACTATCACTGTATATGACTATCTTGGAGCCCTCCAGTCTGTGGGCTTCTTTGACTATTCTAGTGCATTCCATAATGGCATGCACCTCTGTCTGGAATACACTCGCACATCTGCCTAGTGGGAAAGAGCTATTTATGTTCAGTTCTGGGATGTAAACCCCGGAGCCGGACAATTTTGTGCCTTCCTTTCTAGATCCATCCGTATAGCAGACAACCGTGGATGGTTCTTTTTCGGTTGTCCATAATTCTCGTGTTCCTATGTGTATTCTATATTTCTTGTCGAAGATTTTCTCTTTCTTGATCAGGTCATTATTGACCATGATCATTGATAGGTTGTCTTCGTACCTGTTTGCTATTGTTGCATGGCCTTTGTCCATGAAGTTGCCTTTCCAGAGGTTTAGGCTTCTCAGTTTGGACCACTGCTCCAGAGCCCTTCTTTTGACCTGTTGACTTAGTGGTAGCAGTCCTAGCAGGACATCCAGGGCCGCTGAGGGTGTTGTCCTCATTGCCACTGACATCATAAGTCCGGCCAATCTTTGTATCTTTGATAGTTCTATGTTATTGGTCTTGGTTTGTGTTTTATGCCACCAGACAATTGCTCCATGTATGACTCTGGGTATGATAATGGCTTTGTAGATCCAGGCTACTACAGCCGGTTTCATTCCCCAGGTTCTACCTACTGCTCTCTTGCACTGTATTAATGCAATTTTCGCTTTCTCGCAAGTTTCTTTTATGTGTGTCTTGTATGACATGGTTTTGTCTAAGACCACACCTAGATATTTGATTTCCTTGACCACCTCAATTCGTTCTCCATCGATGCAAATTGGTGGTAGCTCCGTGTATTTCTTTTTGTTAGTAAATAGGACTAATTTCGTTTTGGTGGGGTTGAGATTCAAACCTCTTTCCCACCACTCATTCAAACACCATCCAAGAGTAGTCCTAATTCCTTTCTTCATCACTTCGCCGATGGTGCTGATCACTTTTCCAGTAATTAGTAGCACTCCATCGTCCGAGTATGCTTGTATGTATATATGCATCTTACTTAGTTTCTCCAGCAGGTCATCCAGTAGCAGACACCAGAGAAGCGGCGAGATGCAGCCACCTTGTGGAAAACCTCTCACCGCTCTTACTGTGACTGTTCTGTTACCTAGTTCTGCCTGGATTGCGCTGTGTCTTAGTACGTTTCCTATCCATCTACACATGTAGCTTGCTATTCCTTCTCTTTGTAGGGCGGCCTCAATTGATGCAGAGTTGGCCTTGTCAAAAGCTCCCTCCACATCGAAGAAGCAGCCCAGAGCGAATTCTTTGTTTTCGAGAGCTCTCTCGATCCTTACCGCTATGTTATGAAGGGCTGTCTCCGTGGACTTGCCCTCCATGTATGCGTGTTGGTTGCCATGTAGCGGTGAGTTGCTTCTTTCCACTTTGTTTCTAATATATCTGTCTACTATTTTCTCCAAGTTCTTTAGCACAAAAGATGAGAGACTTATGCACCTGAAAGACTTTGCTTCTTGGTATGTCGGTTTTCCAGGCTTTGGAATGAAAACCGCTTTGACTTTTCTCCAGTTCTCGGGTATGTAGCCTGTGGCCACACTACCTCTGAATAGGGCTAGTAAGTCTTTCTTAATATATTTATATGCTTGCTGTAGTATCTTGGGGAGTATGCCGTCTGGGCCTGGTGCCTTGTATGGTTGAAAGGTTGCTATACTCCAATTCATACATTCTTCTGTTATGATTTCCTCAACCTCGGCTTGGGTTACCTCGCCTTGGTTTGCAGTTATCATTGTTTCTTCTTGATAAGTTTTACAGCCGGGGAAGTGGCAGCTCATCATTACTTTAAGTATCTTGGTCGGGTCAGTTATGTTTTCTTCCCCTGCCCTTAGGCTACCTAGTTTACACGTTCTGTCTTTCGACAGAACCTTGACTATCCGTGCAGTGTCCGAATGTTTACTGATATTTTCACAGTAACTATTCCACGCTGCCCTGCTTTCTTTTCTGCACATTTGGCCTAGCTTATTTCTTAGTTCTCTGTATTTATTCCAGTTCTCCTCGTTGCCCTTCTCTAGGGCAATTCTGAGAGCTCGGCGTGTACTTTTCCTGGCCTTTTTTAGTGTCTTATTCCACCATGGTTGGCCTTTTCCTGTTTTTAGTTCCTTAAGGGGGCAAGCGCAGTGGTAGGCCTCTATCAGAGCCTCCTCTAGCCGTTTTGCTTCCCTTTCCAGTTCTTCTATCGTGTCATAGCTTTGTTTTTGGCTCGGGGACCATGTCTTCATTTTAGACTCAAAAGTCTCCCAAGCGGTTTTCTTTGGGTTTCTTATCATCACTTTCTCTATCTCACATCCAAGACCCTACGGTCTGATGAAGGTGACCCTACGGTGATCAGAATATGAGTCGTCCTCATCAACACTCCAGTCTTTTATGTGTCTGCTTATACTGCTGGATGCCATCGTGATGTCCAGTACCTCTTTTCGGGACCTAGTTACAAAAGTGGGCGTGTTACCTACATTTATAATTTCTAAGTCGCAACTTATTGCAAAATCTAAAAGCAAGTCACCTTTTCTGTTGCAGTTTGTGCTGCCCCAAGCCACATGGTGTGAGTTGGCGTCACAGCCCACAACAATAGGAATATTCTTACCTCTGTATCTGATGGTCGCCCGCTCCAGTTCTGGTGTTGGCGGCTTGTAGTCACTTTCGCTTGGAATGTATGCTGACATGAGGGCTGCTCTGCACTTGTTTCCACTTGGTGGGGAAAAGTCAAATTCAGCCACAACAAGGTCTCTGTAACATTCCACTTCGATTAAACCTATTGTCCTTGCCCTGCTACTGGCAAAAATGCATGTTCTGGGATTGGACTCACCCTCCCTATGGTAGATGATGTCCCCTCCCATACACCCCATGCCAACCACTCTTCCCTTATAGGTGTATGGTTCTTGTAGCAGAGCAATGTCTACATCATTTGCAGCCATATATCGGCACAGTTCTGCCGTAGCCTCACGGCAGTGGTGCAAATTCAACTGAAGTATCTTAAGGTGGTGTGTGTGTGTGTTTGTGTTCATGTGTGTGTTTTTTGTATTGTGTGTGCTGTCTTTTGTGGTTGTGTTTTTGTGTGTTTTGTGTGTGTGTTAGCCTGACTCACTCTCCGATTGGTCCAGCCGCCTCGCCGCCTCGGTTTGAGCTCTAGTGCTCTCATCTTTGGCGGTCGGTGGTGGTACTGGCCTCGGGTCGTGAGTTAGGCTGTGCTTGTCTGACACCTCACCGATGTCCATCTGTTCGGGTCCTGGGGCTCCCACCGGGAGTCTTCCTCCTCCGCAAGAGCCTCCAGGGCCCCCATCCGTAGTCGGTGTGGTGTTCGTCTCTGTGGCCTTGCCTGTGTGCGTTGGCCCCTTTTCTGTCCCTCGTGTTTTTGGCTTAATCAGCCTAGCTTGCACCTGAGTGGCTTGAAAATTGAGCCAGACATAACCAGGGTCGTCACTGATTATATCCCGCGGAACCCCCAACACCAAGCGCATGCCCAGGGGCTGCATTTCTCGGTGAAGGAGTGTCCACTCGGATATCCTCAGTTCCGTCCTGTAGTCATTCTGACCCTTAATCATCCTCAAAGGGTCCGCTGGCATCTTTCTGGTGGTCGGTATCCAGACCGCTACTCGGCTTCTATTTAGCAGAGCGCATCTCACAGGGACGCCGTTAAATGTGCCAAAGTCGCAGCCCAACAGCCAGTCCCTCGCCTCCTCCGTCATCGGTGTCACAAGGAAAAATCCCTCTGCCACCAGACCAGAGGTTGCGAAGGACAGGCATCTGCCAGGGACTCCCTCACACACCGCCGTCTCTATGAGATCCGCCAGCCTATCCTTTATGAGATCCGCCGCAGCCTCTTCTAGTTTAGCGCCGTCCTCCCGGTGAATCGTGACGGCGAGCTCGTTCTGCTCCCTTGCGGAACATCTCGAGAACTCCGTCCGACTCCGGTTTAGGTTCGGTCGCTTCGCCTTCGGACGCTGAGACGGTCCCTCATTTGGATCCGTGCCCTGCCTCTTAATTTTCTGTGCCCTTGCCCTGGCCTCGCCTCCGCCACTCACAGTTGTGGTTGGCGATGGCTTTGGCGTCTGAGCGGTTACACCAGCGCTTAGCATCTCCCTTTCTTTATTTCTGCGAGACTTGAGTCGCTTCCATTTACTTTTGGAGAACCGCTCCTCCTCCGCGCTAGTGCTTGCTAACGCAGGGTAGGCCTGGCCCTCCGCGGCACCCTGGCTAATACTGGTTAGCTCGGGTGCAGTACTCTTCTGTTCTATGCGCAAACTAGTGCCCCCCCCAGAATACGTGGGGCAGCCCGGGCCGGTAAGCGGCGCGGGGAGGGATTCTCCGGTTTTCCCGGTACCCTCCTGGGGTAATTCCTTATTTCTATTTGCGCTCATTTTTTTTTGGTGTCTGTAACCCTAGACCGGGGGATCCTGGGGGTAGTAGGGAAGGTTGGGAGGGGGGTAGGACTAGGGATAGGGATGGGAAGGGATTGGGATGGAATGGGACATATAAGCATGCATACATAATACATACATACATACATAATATATATAATAATATAGCATACAAAGGCGCCCGGTGTTTTTTGTTATATCTAATTCTGAAGGAATTAGACCGATAACAGGGCGGCAACCTTGAGAAGGCTAGACCACCGGACTTGCCTTGGGGATCTACACGACTGTAGCGCTCTCCCCCAAGACCTCACCCCCTTACCACTTCAGAGGGAGGCGGTAAGGTAGGCCTGCACCTATACTACCACGCAAAGCAGAGCAAAGCATGTCGCTACGCAACCGCTAAAGCATAGCTGCAGCCCCGCCCCATCACACGGGTTGCTACAAACATCTTTAATTTATAACTGGGTGTGTTTAACCATGCTAACACAACTGAAGAATCAGTAAATAACAAAATGTCATTTACAGTTAAACTACGCTCTTGCAAGGTGGACATGACATATTTAACTAGCTTGGCTAATAAATGCGCTGCCATAAGCTCGAGGCGAGGTACGGAGATTGTTTTTAAGGGCGCGACCTTAGACTTCGCCATAAGTAAGCTGACCTTCTGACCGTTGTCCTTATTTTTTGTATGTAGGTAGACTACGGCAGCATAACAGAGTGTCGAGGCATCGCAGAACCCTAGAATCCGACAAAAGGTATTTTGCTTGACCATGACATGTCTTTCATGTTTTAGTTCACTAAGCAGAGGTAGTTCCTTAACGAAGGCAAGCCACTCCGTTTCTAAATGAACAGGCAAACGTTGATCCCATTCAAGCTGTTGGGCCCAAATTTTCTGCATGAAACATTTGGCGTAGAACACACAAGGTGCAACAAATCCAAGTGAGTCGAACAAGCGCCCTATCTGTGATAAGATGGTCCGCTTTGTAACCTCAAGGTCTAATGGAGAAGTCCGGAACGAGAAGCATTTGTCGACTGGATGCCACTGGAGACCCAGGACTTTGAGAGATAGGTTCTTCTCATCCTCGAACTCAATTGGTGTCTCACGGTGATCTTCCGGTACTGCCGCTAGTATTTGAGGACAATTACTTGACCACTTGCGAAGTGTGAAACCAGCGCCTTCCAGCAGAATGCGGAGATCCGACTGGAGTCTTAGAGCGTCTTCAACATTAGGTTCAGACCACAGTAAATCATCCATAAAGAAACCAGACTTCAGGATCCGCGCAGCCTCCGGATATTTCACGACTTCAAACTCCGCCAGTGTGTGCAACACTTTAATGGCTAAATAAGGACTGCTTGCAACGCCGTAAGTAACTGTGTTGAGCTCGTAAACCTGTATAGGTTGATTTGTTGACTGCCTCCACAGAATATGCTGAAACGACCGTTGATATTTATGAATGAGAATCTGCCTGTACATTTTACAAATGTCAGCTGATAAACAAATCTCATACAGGCGAAAATTTATTAATATTTGATTTATATCTGCTTGGAGCTTTGGACCTGGCAATACCACATCATTGAGAGACCTTTGATTGGTTGTCTTACATGAAGCATCAAACACCGTTCTCAACTTAGTTGTACACTCGCGCTCAGGTAAGCGTACTGTTAGACTTGAAGACTTAGCATTTATAAAAAAAAACCACAGTTTGTATTAACACTAAATTGTTTATTCAGATAAATATTAGTTTCACTTTAGAAATAGTATTACTTTTAAGTTATTTTAGCACTTAGTTTATTTAAACGTTACACCGAACTTAGTTTAGGGCTACACTTGAATTATGCACAGCGCGATTGCCTCAATGAAGGGCAAGAGATAGACCCGGAGTATTATTCTTTGTTCTAGACTATGCTGAAAACCAACCAAGGCTGGGCAGTAGTACTGGACCACTATTATATCAGCGCTAGAGAATAATAACTAAACTTTATTTAGGGAATCGAGAGTTTATATAGGAAAAAATACTGTTAACTTGCATTATTGAATTGACGTCAATCGACCAATACTGCAATTCAGCAATATGCAAGTAAAATAGGGATGTGACATCTCCCCCCTTTAAGACGAAACATACGGATAAAATACGGATGTGAGTATAATTCAAGTGTATAGCTTAAAGTTAAGATTATATTTAGGATTAATTAGTATTATTATTATTCTTCTATAACAAAACACAAAGAATACATGGGTAGATATTATTATAACATATTGAGCGGTTCTTACAATAACTCAAGGTTTCGCCTTGGTACACTAATATTGGAATCTGTGCTTTCGGTGTCATACTCAGGATTAACCATAGTGACACTTGATCTAGTATGAATATTATTCTTAGGCTTAGACATACATTGATTCACTATTTTAACACAACAAGATGTACTATTTTTACGCTTATTACAACTGAAACATTTATACAATTTATAACAAATATAAGAGAATACACAGACAGACAATATTGTAGTAATTATACTGAAATAATAATTATATCTAATATGATATGGTTGATTTTCAATTCTGGTTAATTCATCATTAAATTGATTCAATCTGTGTGAGGCATACTGTAAAGAATCAAGATTTACATGTGATAATTTAATAGGAGTTAGGTATGGTAGTGTATCGTTCAATTTCGTTTTAGAGCAGCAATCGTCTTCTATTATGTTAAAATTAGGATGTGAAATATAGATTTTGGTTTCAAATTCTTGAGACGGAATAAATTGCAATAATTTATGGTAAGCTTTACAATACTTAGGCAAACTTAAAATACCTGTACCAACAATATCATAATCATTAAGGTTACCATTACAATTAATAGATATTTTTGTAATATCTGACTGTACATAAATCCACCTATTATTGCTAATTTTTTGCCATAAATCTATTTCACCTATAATAATCTTATAATTACACGAGTCGGGAATTTTCTTTACATATTCTGTTAAAATACGCACTTCACAAATTGGATTTCCGACACTGGATTGTATATTCCCTAATTTGCACAAATAATAATTATTGTTTATCACTTTGCACTCACTCATGTCTTGTAACACTGAATATATTAATTTATCTTGTGTCATTGCTAAGAATTTTGCGGATGGGTCGATTAATGCAAAAGAATTAGGATTATGAATATCATGTGGAGTAGGTAGAGAATATATATGGAATAGGTTATAGTCCATAAAAGTAACTAAAGGAATTCGAATAACAAAGATCAACTTATTATCATTAATAAAGGAAGATATCTCGGCTACATCTATAATAGTATGAATATTGCTAGGGGTTAAATGTAAAGGTAAGTTTGAGATAATATAATTATTTTTTGAATTTAATTCATTATACAGTTGCATCGGACTTAGCACCGAAGGGTGAACTATGTTTTGTTTACCAAATAGGATGGCATCAATAAGGTCTTTTAAACTAAAATTAAGGATCATTAGGGAACTTTCTAAAGCGCTAAAAGTCATAGATAAGTGAGAAATAGTTTCTAACTTATTGGCATTAGTTGAAACAGTGTCTAAGATTTTACCAAGATTACGGATATTATTATTGAGAACATTTTCATTTTCGTTTAGTTTTAAGATAGTGTTATTAAATGATGAAATAGTAGAGGTCATTATATGAATATTTTCTTTTACAATTGAAGCTAAATTTCGTTGGTCATCTTGGACCGCGTTAATAGCATCAGTAAAGGTTTTAGCATCATCTTCATCAAGGGAACCAAAGACTTGTTTTAATATTGTGCCTCCCACGCCAATCCAGGCAGACCTTTTGACTTTATTAGTACTGTTAGCATTCGTTAAGTGAGAGAGAGACATGTAGTTATTTTGGACGTTTATAAATAAGCTTTCTAAGGGACTAAGAATGTTCCAACAATCAGTTTTAACTTTAGTGGACTGGTGGGTGTTACAAATGTGTTTACAAGTATCCATCATTCTTTGAAGAGTGTCTATGTGTGGTTTTATATAAGATAATTCAGAAAATGTTACTATGTTCCAGTGATTATTATAATACTTCAAAGTACCTATTGGGTCATAGTAGAGACCTGGACTATTAATTATCGGAGTGGTCAGATTTGATTTTGCGAAGTATCCTGGCGCGACGGCCCTGAAAGAGAATTATCATAAGCTAGTTTAATTTGATCGAAGTGATATCTAATATGTCTACGATTAATAAGAAGTGTGACGTTATTATTATCATGCACTTTGATTATTTTGTAAGGGCCTTTCCATATACTAGAGAGGGCTTTGCGTAACCTGTGATGTTGTCTTAAATAAACCATATCTCCAACGTTATAAGAAATATTTCTAGTATTTTTATCATAATACGTTTTAGACATTTCTTTGTGACGTAAGATATTTTCTCTGGCTAAGGTTCTAGTGTTGATCAATTTTTGTTTTAGTGTTTTAATATAATCCGAATAGGTTACTGTAGGATCAATATCGTAAATGGAACTTGGAAGGTAAGGTTTACAACCAAACAATAATTCGAATGGTGTAAAATTTGTAGAACAATGAACAGAAGAGTTGTAAGATACGAGGGCTGTAGGAAGATATAGGAAAGACATAAGATTTTAAGTATTCTTTCAGAGTAGCATGATTTCGTTCAAGAGCACCATTTGTCTGAGGATGATATGGTGTAGAAAAGAGATGTTTTATTTTAAACAAGGATACGACTTGTTTGTATAGTTCAGCAATAAAATGGACACCTTGATCTGATAAAAGAGTCTTAGGAATTCCGAAATGACAAATGAATTTAATTAAGCAGTCAGCAGTTTGCTCAGCTGTGGAATTAGTTATAGGATAAGCCATTGAGTATTTTGTTAAATCATCTTGGAAAGTAACAATATATTTATATTTTTCGGGACCGGATTCAGGTAAAGGACCTACTATGTCAGTAGCTATTCTCTGAAGCGGTTCATGGGACGTAGAAGTTATCTCCATAGGAGCCCTATTACAGGCGCGCAACGCTTTATTTTGTTGGCACTGTGGGCAACGTCTAACATAGGATTCAATGTCGTTTTTCATGCCTTTCCAATAGTATGAATCTTTAAGTTTGTTATATAAGCGTGTAGAACCCATGTGTCCACCAATAGGAGAATCATGGTTGTCTTTTAGTATCGCAGGAACTTCGTTTGGTTTGGGATAAATAATTTTATTATGATAAATATTAATGTTAATATATGTGTTATGAAAAATAAAGCTAATCATCTCATAAATGATAATAAACTGTAATTTGTCAAAAGGGTTTGAAAAATCAGACATTGATATTTCTTTTACATTAGGGTGGAATATAATCAATTCATTACGAAGACTATTTAATGTTTTAAATATTTCTCTGTAGGTACAGGAGTCATAATGATGGACCTTGGTGAACATATGTAAATATAATTTGTTATTTACCCTACTACTTTTGACGGTATATAATTCTTTCTCAGAAGATATAAAGGATTCTTTATCATCTAAATTGTTTAAAATGTCTTCACAATAAGGATTAGACGAATCTAAGTCGATTGACGTTGGGTAAGCAATTGCAGGACATGATGTTTTTAATAGATTCTGATTGAATTCATTGATTACTGTGGTAAAAGTGGTTGGACTAGATCGGGATTTGAGAAAATTGTCATACGTGCAATCATTGTCGAGATTAATGTCATGAATGTTGTAAATAGGAGGACGGGAGAGAGCATCAGCGTTTAGATTTGTTTTACCAGATTTATAAACAATCTCATAGTCATATTCCTCTAGTTTGAGTCTCCAACGAACTAATTTACTGCTAGGGTCTTTACAATTGAATAACCAAACAAGAGGACGATGGTCTGTAACAATTTTGAACTTTCTCCCATAGAGATAGGGTCGGAATGTTTTAACGCCAAATAAAATTGCCAGAAGTTCCTTTTCAGTGGTGCTGTAGTTACCTTCGGTTCTATTAAGGGTCCGTGAGGCATATGCAATCGGTAAATCTTTACTTATTTCTCCTTGGGATAGAACTGCACCTAAGGCATAATTAGAGGCATCGGTTGTAAGAATGAATTCTTTGGAAAAATCAGGATATTGAAGGATAGGGGCGCTTGTTAACATTGTTTTGAGATTATTGAATGCGTTTTCTTGATCTTGAGTCCAATTAAAATTGATATCTTTACGAAGCAGTGAAGTAAGGGGTTTAGTGATCTTAGAGAAGTCTTTAATGAACCTTCGGTAATAACCTATGAGTCCAAGAAACGATTTTATTTCTTTGGGTGTTCTGGGTGTAGGATAATTTGATACAGCGTTGATTTTATCAGGATTTGGGCGCACACCTTCGTTGGTTATGATGTGGCCAAGGTATGCTACCTCTCGTCGTAAGAATTCACATTTGTCCGGCTGTAATTTAAGATTGTGCTTCCTGAGAGCTTCGAAAACAAGTTTGAGTTTATCAATATGGGCAGCTAAAGTATGGGAATATATGATGACGTCATCAAGGTATATAAAACAGTGGAGACCCTGAAGGCCTGCTAGGACAGTATTCATTAGTCTTTGAAATGTGGCTGGCGCATTTTTTAGACCAAATGGCATTCGAGTATATTCATAATGACCATTTGGTACAGAGAAAGCGGTTTTAGGGGAGTCTTCTTCACTCATACAGATTTGATGGAACCCAGAAGCCAGGTCTAATGTGCTGAAGTATTTACTATGGCCTAGCTGATCTAAAATATCTGTAATGTTGGGAATAGGATAAGCGTCCCCTACAGTAATGTCGTTTAATTTCCTGTAATCAATAACTATACGCCATTTCTTTTGACCAGAAGCATCTTGTTTCTTTGGGACAACCCAGATAGGAGAAGACCAGGGAGAATTGGAAGGCCTGATAATTTTTTGATCTAGCATTTTCTGTATTTGTTTATTAACCTCTTCTTTGTGACATTCAGGATACCTATATGTCTTAACGTGAATTGGTTGTGAACTAGTAGTCTTGATTTTATGTTCTAAGGTATTAGTGCTAGTGAGAGTATCTCCTTCTAAATGGAATAAATCCGAATATTCAGAACACAAACTAAGCAAGGCTTTTGATTCTTCGGAATTGAGATGAGATGTCCGTACTTGTTTTTGGATTTCATAAGATCTATTTGACTGTGTATTTGTTATTGTATGAGAGCTGGAAAGGTTGATAGAATTTATAGTGTGTGAGATTTCATTCAATAAATAACAAGGATTTAATTCTACACAAAGTGATTTTATTATGACATCTGTGCTGTTAGTATTGAGCACTGAAACAGTGACGTGATTGTTTTCTTTCACTGTGACAAGACAACTTGATAAAAATACACCTTCCTGAACTTCTGATTTATTTATATATCCAGTAAGTACTTCGGGGTTTAAGACATTGCATTCTATAATCATTTCGGAACGAGCTGGAATAGTATATTCTGGTTTAGTAAAGTGAATTTGTAATGAATACCCGTTTATAATTAAAATTTTACTTTTATAATCGATATTAGAATCATGAGCATTGAGGTAGTCGTTACCGATTATACCATCAAATTCTACATCAACACAATCTGGTATTAGATGAAACTTGCCCAAGACAACGCCGTTATTTGGAAAAATAAAATCTAATTGAAAATGACCAAGACTTTTCAAGTATTCTGAATTTTTATCAATACCTTTGAATTGGACTATTTCAGGTATCAATTTAGGTTGAATTTGTATCGAGGATTGCTTTAATAGGGATACTCCTGCACCGGAGTCAACTAATAGAACTAGTAATTTATTAGAGTATTCAGACCTTATGTACACGTGAGGTAAGTGAATTTTATTATTATAATTGATTTCGAAGACATTGGAACGCGCATCAAGAGTGGAAGAGTTATTTAATGTATTATTTTCATTATGAAAAAGGACAGGTGAGTTGGTATTATTAGATTTAGTAGGCATGGGAAATTCAGGAGGTACAGTAGATTTAGTAGATATGTTAGGATTGGTAGAGTTAGTGGATATAGTAGATTTTGTAAGCATGTTAGGATTAAGCGATTTAGTAGACATTGAAGATTTAGTAGATATAGTAGATTCAGGAGATATAGTAGATTTAGTAGAATTAGTAGATCTTGTAGTCATATTAGGATTTAATGATTTAGTAGATTTAGTAGAAATAGAAGATTTAGTAGATATGGCAGATTTAGAAACAGAGCATTGTTTTGACATAATATCATAAGCGTCGGTTTGTGTTAATAATTCCGCACGACGCGAGATCGGAACCATAGTTAGTTTAAATACTCAGTCGTCACGAACTGTTGTGTATCACAAGTGCTATCTAAATTATTAGAGTCATTAATTTCTGTAAAGTTGTTAATTTGTCTTTGGACGGGGTTAGCAGGACGTTGAAACTGATTGGCGGAATAATTTTTGCGGGAATTATTATATTGGCGTTTCCGGCATTCAGATATGTCATGGCCAGGATTTTTACAATATCTACATGTCCTTGTATAATTTTGCGAGTTAAAGGATGTGGAAGGCTGAGATTGATTGTAAGATTGCGTTTGGCTTTCGAAAGTATGAATAGGACGTTGGCGGTTCAAAAAACAAGTTTTATCAGTATGACCCATTTTACCACACGTCCTACACCTAGGCTTAAATCCTGTAGGGATGTTAGGCTTTCTGAGTTGTACATAATTTTGTAATTTCTCTTCCTGAACAGCTAGATCAATAGCCTCCTGTAAGGTCGTGGGGTTGTGGCACCTAACGATATTAGCAATATGGCTAGGTAAGCCTAGTAAAAATGCATAGAGCGCCGTTTCTTCTGAATTGGCGATTCTACCTTTTAGTTCGCTAGGATCCTTTGTGGAATGTGTAATATCGGTTTGTAACCGTGTGAGATATGTTTCTACGCGTAGACTATATTGCGTGATAGATTCGTTTGGCAACTGTCTGCAGCTTTGTAAATCTAAAATCAAGTGATCCCTATGTTTAGTTTCGCCAAACGTGGATTTTAGAAACTGTTTCAACTCTGGCCAACTGTCAAATATTTTAAGGGAACAGGCAGATTCAGCTTTGCCCTCTAGCTGGGAAATTATGTATTGGAATAGAATATTATGATGCGATTTAGAGGCCATATTCAGTGCATTTTCACAATTTCTTATAAAAGATGACAATTTATTCCTATCGCCATCAAATGGTTTTATAAATTTAGCGAGAAAAGAAAAATTCACTTCTGTGCCTATATTTTGTAAACTAGAGCACGATTGGGTGTGTTTTTTATCAAGTTTACCACTTTCGTGAGCCATTTTAACGATAAGGACCAAATACAATAGAAATATACCCTTTTATATGAATAGAAAATTATATCACTATCAAGATCGCAAGAAAAAAAAAACAATCTAATCGCAAAATTACGCCAATGACAAAAAATAAATCAATATAATGCGTCAACACTTACAGTAATATTAGTAGACAGTTCGATGACATCGAAACAGCGGGTATTGCTGATGTAGCACGGAGGCGCTGGCGATGTGCAGTAGTAGATGTTGTAATACGGGTCAACGCTCAGTGTCGTCTATGAGCGTTATGTTGTTTGCAGCTAAACTTCTTCATATGTCAGGTGACTCGGTGCTGGGGAACCCTCGGGCTCAGTGGAGTTCTCAGGAAGACGTTGTCTGAAGATTGGCAGCAGTCTCGTATAACGTCAGGAAAACAGCGGAAATAGTAGGCAGCCAACTGAGGTCAGGGTCGTGTACCCCAACCAGGTCGTATGTAGAGCTGGGATGTCTGTCGTCAGGAGTAGGCGACCAAAGGGATTTCAGGAATCCCACTTTCTTCTGACACCAAGTGTTAGACTTGAAGACTTAGCATTTATAAAAAAAAACCACAGTTTGTATTAACACTAAATTGTTTATTCAGATAAATATTAGTTTCACTTTAGAAATAGTATTACTTTTAAGTTATTTTAGCACTTAGTTTATTTAAACGTTACACCGAACTTAGTTTAGGGCTACACTTGAATTATGCACAGCGCGATTGCCTCAATGAAGGGCAAGAGATAGACCCGGAGTATTATTCTTTGTTCTAGACTATGCTGAAAACCAACCAAGGCTGGGCAGTAGTACTGGACCACTATTATATCAGCGCTAGAGAATAATAACTAAACTTTATTTAGGGAATCGAGAGTTTATATAGGAAAAAATACTGTTAACTTGCATTATTGAATTGACGTCAATCGACCAATACTGCAATTCAGCAATATGCAAGTAAAATAGGGATGTGACAGTACGTTACGCACGTGTCCTTATCGCAATCAGTAAATTTTTATTTACGTACAAGTTTACCCACATTTATTTTACTAATGGAGGAGAACGAAAATAGTGAGGATGACAATTTGAGCACGGATAAAAGTTATGATGACGTTATTGAAACATGTGACCGAGTAATAAAAAATGTGTCTGAATTTGCCGATAAACATGAACAAGGATTTGGCGGAACAAAGCGATTGCGAGAAATAAGCGAGGGCAGCAGTGAAGATGGTTTTAAAACCGTAATCAGGAGAAAGAAACGTTTGATAAGAAGTGAGTCAGCAATCAGTAAACAAGACACGAATACCCTTATGGAAATGAATTCTCAAGAGATTTTTGATATATCTATTACATCTTTAGAAATTTTACCAAAACAAATGGCGATGGCAAGACTTTTAAAATCCGAAAATATTCGTAATATAACAAATATTAAACAGAAAAGTCCGTATAAAATTATCATAACTAACTTTTTATGATTTTTTGCATTTTTTATGCTAATTTTTATAAAGTTATTTAGTGAAAGAAAAATTTCGACTCGCAGGCAGGATTCGAACCTGCGTCTTCTGGCTAGGTACGCCAGACGCTATGACCACTAAGCCACCGCGAGTCCCACCTGCCATGTCGAAATTTGCCTTCACATTCTCAACTTACGTCTTAAAGGTGACGTCAGTAACATCTATTGAAAGGCAAGTTACTTTGCCTCTCAACCGACATGACTTGAATGTGAAGGCAAATTTCGACATGGCAGGTGGGACTCGCGGTGGCTTAGTGGTCATAGCGTCTGGCGTACCTAGCCAGAAGACGCAGGTTCGAATCCTGCCTGCGAGTCGAAATTTTTCTTTCACTAAATAACTTTATAAAAATTAGCATAAAAAATGCAAAAAATCACAAAAAGTTAGTTATTAGGTATGGTAGCATCGTACGACATAGAACTAACCGTAAGGTAAGTCATGTCGGTTGAGAGGCAAAGTAACTTGCCTTTCAATAGATGTTACTGACGTCACCTTTAAGACGTAAGTTGAGAATGTGAAGGCAAATTTCGACATGGCAGGTGGGACTCGCGGTGGCTTAGTGGTCATAGCGTCTGGCGTACCTAGCCAGAAGACGCAGGTTCGAATCCTGCCTGCGAGTCGAATTTTTCTTTCACTAAATAACTTTATAAAAATTAGCATAAAAAATGCAAAAAATCACAAAAAGTTAGTTATTAGGTATGGTAGCATCGTACGACATAGAACTAAACCGTAAGGTAAGTCATGTCGGTTGAGAGGCAAAGTAACTTGCCTTTCAATAGATGTTACTGACGTCACCTTTAAGACGTAAGTTGAGAATGTGAAGGCAAATTTCGACATGGCAGGTGGGACTCGCGGTGGCTTAGTAGTCATAGCGTCTGGCGTACCTAGCCAGAAGACGCAGGTTCGAATCCTGCCTGCGAGTCGAATTTTTCTTTCACTAAATAACTTTATAAAAATTAGCATAAAAAATGCAAAAAATCACAAAAAGTTAGTTATTAGGTATGGTAGCATCGTACGACATAGAACTAACCGTAAGGTAAGTCATGTCGGTTGAGAGGCAAAGTAACTTGCCTTTCAATAGATGTTACTGACGTCACCTTTAAGACGTAAGTTGAGAATGTGAAGGCAAATTATCATAACTTTTGGAAAAAAGGAGGATGCCGATATTCTCATACATAATAAAAAAAATCCAAGAGCTGGGTTACAAATGTTCTTCGTCAGTAGAAGCAATATGCTATGGCTTAATTAGAGGCGTAGATTTAGATATACCGGACAGTGAAATTTTAGAAAATCTTAATTCTACAACTGAGATATTATCTATAAAAAGACTTAAGCGATACAATACAGAAGGAAAATGGGTTGATTGCGAAACCATACGTATTTGCTTTAAGGGGTCAACTTGCCCAGCTTATGTTAACGCATAATGAATGTCGTTTTAAAGTAGAAACCTTTGTTTTCCCAGTATCTCAATGTTCAGGGTGCTGGCGTTTTGGACACTTTATAAAATTTTGCCCTACTAAAAAGATACTGTGTCCTAAATGTGGAAACAACCACGCTAACTGTGAAACTCAAAATTACATATTTTTGAACTGTAAAGGGCCACATATGACTATTGATAAATCGTGTCCTATATTTTTAAAAGAGAAGAATGTAAGAGAAATTATGGCGCAAGCTGACATCACATACGGAAAAGCTATGGTACAATATTTAAATCAAGGAAAAAGTTACTCTGAAGAAGAAGAAATGTCAATCTCTTTACAGGAGAGCGAAAAGTTACAAGAAGATAGAAATTTTGTGAGAAAAGCAACTCTAAACGATGACACAAAGACTCAGTATATGGAGATAGGAGAAATAAATGGTAGAACACAGTCAAGTCAAGTCTTAGGGAGTCCTATTATAAGCAACATTTCTAATAAAAGTGTTTGCCAAAAACCTAAAAGAGTAACGTATAGTGACAAGGTGAAGGTTACTATGAACAATAATGTCAATGATAGGCAGCAGCAGAGCAACGATAATTTTACCAGAAATAATATACAAGAAGAAGAATGTACGGACTCCGAAAATGTTAAAAAGGTTAGACAAAGTTTGCTTTTTAAGTTATGGAATAAATTGAAATATATATTTTTTGCTAATATTCCATATGAGGAGAAAGTTATGTCAGTCATAAAGTTTATTTTGGTAGAATGTAAGATCTTTGTAAAAAATATTTTTAGTGAAGGAAGTTGGTTAGAAAAAATGTTTAATGACAATAATAATGGATAATGAACGAAAATTTGTTATCAATATTATGCAATGGAACTCCCAAAGTCTCAAACCTAAACTGGTGTCGTTTGATGTTCTTTTGAATCGCGAAAAAATCCATATAGCTATTATTAGTGAAACTTGGTTAGACCCGGAGCATCATTTAAATATTAGCAATTATAACATTTATAGACAGGATAGGTTGGACTCCTATGGTGGGGTATCCATTTTATCTCATAAATCTATTCAGGTTAGGCAGTGCACGATTAAATTAAATAATAATGGTATTGAAGTCGTACATTTAAAATTGATTAATTGTAAGAATCTAGATAATATCATTAGTGTGTATTGTCCGTCATCGGTTCGAACGAGCCAAGTAGATTGGCACCAGTTATTTTCTATGTTTTCATATAAGACTATGATTGCTGGAGACTTTAATGCCCACCACACTAACTGGTCCTATAGAACAGATCAAAGGGGAACTCAATTGTTAGATACATTAACAGATTTTAACTATGTGTCATTAAATAATGGTAGCCATACTCGAATAAAAATGGTTAATAATAATTTACAGAAAACCTCTCCAGATATAACTTTTGTTTCATCGGATATAGCTACACATTTTTCCTGGAATGTTCTCAACCAGAGCCTGGGAAGTGATCACTTAGTTATTAAATGCACTATGAATTACTATGATACCCCTCAGTTGTGTAGGAAACGTAACTTTAAGAAAGCAAATTGGGAAGCCTATCGGGATTCGCTAATAGTACCTTTCACTGATAATTTAGAAAATATTTTAGAGGTCCAGGATAGCTATAACTTTTTTATAGATCAAATTGATAAATCCGCTGATAAGTCTATTCCATTCATAAAAATTTGCAATAACCCAGAGAGTAATTTTAAACCCAAGCCATACTGGTCTCCACCCCTTTCTAAAGCTGTTGCTGAACGAAGATTGGCATTAACACAATTTCGTAAAAATCCCACACCCCAGAATTATGATATTTTACAAAACAAAATAGATAATGCTAATTGCCTTTTAAAAAATGCAAAGAATAACGGATGGAAAAAATTTTGCTCCGATTTAGATGAGACTACCTCGGTTTCAGATATGTGGAATCGAATGAGATGGTTTAAAGGTTACAAAAAAAAGCAAATTTCATCCTTCAGATGAACAACGGGAAGAATTATTATGCTCTCTGGCACCAGACACCGTTCTGGAAAAAGAACCAAACTTCTTATCAGTCAATCAATTACTTGAATCCGATTTAACCTTTCAGGAATTATTAAACAGCCTAAAAAAGAAAGATTCTGCACCTGGTATGGATGATATAACGTACTCCATGTTGCATAATCTTCCAGAAATTGCAAAAATATATTTACTCAAAGTATTTAATTTAATCTTAAAATCTAGTGTTATACCAACGCAGTGGAGAAATATCAATATAGTACCCATACCTAAAGCTACAAGGAATTCTGCAATGTATCCTAAACTCAGGCCTATTTCGTTAATTTCATGTATTTGTAAGACTTTTCATAATGTCTTGGCTAAACGAATTGAATGGTACGTGGAAACAAATAACATATTTTCTAAATTTACAACAGGTTTTAGGAAAGCTCAATCTTGTTTAGGACTGTTTAGTTCGCTTACAAATAGGTTTTTCAAATAATACACCAACTGTTGCGTGCTTTCTAGATATAGAAAATGCGTACAACAATATTTCTGTGCTTCAAACTGTTAAAAGTTTAGATGAATTAAAAATTGGAAGGACTATTTGTAAGTATTTTTGGTGCTTTTTAAGTGAACGTTACTTAACTTTAAAAAAAGAGGATAGTGATCAGAGTTTAACAAGGATTACTAGTAAAGGATTAGCTCAAGGTGATCCAATATCACCATTGTTTTTTAACATTGTCACCAGTAATATTTGTAAAATGATTAAAAACGTTTATATAGCTCAATATGCCGATGACTTCGTATTTTATTCAAGTAATAATAATCTGCAAATCTGTGAAATTAATCTACAAAGAGCATTAAATATTATGATTATAATATTAAGAGAACTTGGACTAGAATTATCAGCAAACAAATCAACCGTATGTATCTTTAGTAGGGGACGCAAAAGATGTTCCGTTAAATTAAAAGTAAATAATAATCTATTGACTTCCTCTGATTGTGTTAAATATTTAGCTTGTAAGTATTTGGCTTGATCAATCCTTGTTATGGAGGAAACATATTAATGAGACCGTGGAAAAATGTACCAGATTTTTAAACCTATTTAAAGTACTTGCAGGTGGGACTTGGGGCCCCCATCAAAAACATTTAAGAAGACTATATATGTCTTTAATACGAAGTAGGTTGGACTTCGGGAGTTTCATTTATGATAATAGTGCTAAAACAAACACATATAAAATAGATAAAGTCCAAAATCAGGCGCTACGGATAGTAGGTGGCTTTATTAAAAGTACACCGATACATACTATGGAATGCGAGCTTTGCATTCCTCCAATGGAAATAAGAAGAAAATACCTAGGTATAAAGTATTGTCTCAGAGCTAGGTCATGGGCATATAATGTGACTTTATCCTTGTTGGACGAACTCATTGATATTATTCCTTATAACCAATACTGGGAGAATAAGAAAAAGCCATTATTGGTTTTAAGTTACGAAAAAATTAAGGATCATATCATTAGTTCATCCTACCCATTAGAAATGTTTAAATTAGAAACCTGGATCTCCTGTATAGACATTAGTGGCATCATCATACCTATGCTGGAATGTATTACCGATGCCAAAAAAACATATGAACATAATATTCTAAAATATGAAGTTATTAAAGAGTTAGACTTGAAATATTTTGATTGGCATAAATTGTACTCTGATGGGTCTAAGTCTGTTAATAATCTAGGAGCGGCCTTCTATGATCCAATTAGAAATGTTAAAAGTTGTTATAAAATAAATCAGCATGTCTCGATCATGACCCTGGAACTCATTGCTATTTCAGAAGCTTTATCATATGTAGAAGGAATGTCATTTTCAAAGATAGTAGTTTTTACCGATAGTAAAAGCGCTTTCAAAAAGAGATGGCGCTAGTGCCACGCATAACATCAGCTCCGTTTATTTTTATTGCAAAAAAATTGTAAATATGCATTTCAATTAAAAATTAATAGTGGAACATAAAAATTACAGTCTAATTACCATGTGACAGTGTTATCCTAAAAAATAAACTCGTGTATAGTGCATAAACATGCATATAATGCAGTGAAAAAACAGTTGAATTTGTTTACAAAATAGTGTGTATATTTGAATTTTTAGAAGAAACTAATAGTGCAGTGATAAAACCCACTTCATACAAGATTATCTATAAACTATTTTAAAAACAAAGTGCTTAATAGTTACTCAAGAAAATGTGACGGTTATTGCATTATTATAAAAATTCAAATACCGCCGTTTTTTTTTTTTATACTAAATTACGTGTAGTAATACATCACCTATTTCAATTAACAGTGTGTGAGACCTGTTGGCTCTGAGGTTACGGTGGCGACACGTGAACTGTTGCACGGCAGGAACCGACTTCTAACCCAGGCTATTCGTGAATTGTCTTTTTGTAATTATCTAAGATTAATTTCACAGCTCAATATGAATTTTCTGGAGAATATAACATTCCGGCGCAGTCGAATTCAAACTCAATCCGTTACATTGAATGATGACGGAGAAATTTCTCAAACATTTGAGTGTACGGCAAGTAGTATGCCAGAATTATCCGACGATGAAGATGAACAATTCAAAATGTTGAATAACAAATTATTAGACCTTGAAGCGCAATTACAAAGTGCACACAATGAAATTGAATTGTTATCAACAGAAAATAGTAAACTAAGAGAAGTCAATGATGAATTAGTAAAAAGAAATGATTTATTTAACAAGATAACCACTAATCCAGTTAAACAAAAACACCACACACCTTCGAATAAAACAAATATAATAAAAATATCTAAACAAACGCAAACTGAAATAATACAAGATAATCTCCAAAAATCAACTACAGATATTATCATAAATCAGAATACACAAAAAAGAAGTGAAAAAAATGTGAAACAGTATAAAAATATCAAGAAAAACCAAAGCAATATAAAAAACTTAAAAAACCGTAACAGTGATAATATTAATTCACTTGGTGTCTCTTCCTTTAAGAACAAGAGGGCTTAGACAAGTGTCATGAACGCTAATCGAATAGAATAGAATAGAATTCTCAATGTATGGGAATGACACTAGCTTACGACAAGTAATTTGAGCCAACGAATAGAATTAAAAATTGGTAGCCAAATGTCCATTTAGTCTATTCGTTTAAACGAAACGCTAGAGAAGTACAATAATCTCCATAGAAATCCTAGCCAAGTGACACTTTTGACAAACGACTTCGCTTGCTAGCGATCGACACGTAGCGAACGCCAACACCTTGTAGATAACGCTACAAAATGGCGGATCTATGATCAGCTGATGGTGAATTTGTTGATTGTGTTTAATTTATGCCTATTAAATAGATTGTAGGACATGGTTACATATTTTTTTATTAATTTAATATTTTATTACATAATTACAACCAATAAGAGCAACTTAATATTTATTTTTATTTGTAATTATTTATAGTATCAAATGCATATTTGTGCATGTTCCAATGGAAGTTCATTAGCTGCACTTCCAGCCTAAAATAGAGGGTAATTTTAAATACAAATAAACCTTATGTATGTTCAACAATCATTGATAGGATATTTTATAGAAATTCTGGCGTAGATACCAAAAAGCAGCTAGTAAATAACGAAGGGCTAAAACTAAAATGAAAGCCTTGCTCTCGCTTTATCTGATGATTTATTAACAGCGCCACCAAGATAATTTTCTATTTTCTATTAATTCCTGCCACAGCCCATCAACTTTGATCCGTCCTTGAGGACCTGACTGGAGTCTTGAGAGATCTGTATGTCTAAAACATAAACAATTCTAAGTACCTACCCAAGTATTTTAAGTGGTCTGCCCGCCATATGATTCGGTGATGTCATTTTTTTAGGTACGTAACCTACCTATATTATAATTACGGTAGATATAACTAATGCTTCGAGTACCTAACACAAACAAATTAAATAATAATAATACCTTGCCGTAAAGTCTATTATAGCAGAGAACTGTTCCGGACTTGCTCTTAACCTTGGTTCCATAACTAAAACAAAAACAAATAGGTTGTTTACATTAACTTAAAAAATGATGTAGAAGGTAAATTTTAGTAAGTACACACAATTAAAATAATAAGAGATTTCATCCAAACTAGGTATTAAATAATAGTATTTCATTGTACTTACCAAATACTTTAAAATTTCTTTTTCTTAGTTTCACAAGGAAACTAAAGGTGGTTTAACTTATGTAAGACCAGTTCTTATAATTAGTGATCTTCTAATATTGTAATATAGTTAGTCATAACAGAGAAAACTAGATAAACTATTTCTTACTTTCAAAATTATTTGAATTTTAGCGCACTTTTCACACTATCAAAACGAAATCATAGACTACGTCCAACTTTTAGCGTATGATGGAATAGACTGAGCGTTCGGCAAGTCCTTGTACACTTGGCTACCAAATTGTTAGCGTTAACGTTAAGGCGTTAGCGTTTTTCGACATAGAATAGATACGGAGCGTTTGGCACTTGTCTAAGCCCTAAGATATGTGTATTGAGTACGAACAAGAAGAATAATATACTATCAATAGCGCAAGATCTACTACACAGTACATATGATATTTGTCACTACCTCACCCCGAGCGGAACAATCCGTCAACTACTTAGTGGTATTAAACAAAAATTATGCGAATTTACAATGACTGACTATTGTATAATTTTAATTGGCGAAGAAGAGTTTAACATAACAAGTAACTACTTTAACACGATCGTATATATACGTGACGTACTAAAAAAGATAACGCATACTAATGTTATCGTCTGTTTCCCTACATATAAGCTTGGTAACTACAATAATTTTTACAACTGTAGGGTGGAAACATTCAATAATTTATTAAACTTGGATTTATTAACTCATGAACATGCATACTACCTGGATTCAAATTATGACTTGAGCTGTGATAACAGCATGTTTGACAAACAAACAGGATTGATTAACAATAATGGAATGCGTAACATTTTTAGAAATTTAAAAAAAGTTATTAATGAAATTAACTTGATTAATATAACTCACTGCAAAGAAAATGTAGAAAATGCTGATACAATAAAGTCAAGTTCCGTGTTTTTTCGATATTAAGTATCTTAATGTGCTTCATCAAAACATTGCAGGTTTATTGAACAAGCAAGATGCCCTATTAATTAATTTAGAAGAGCTTAAAGACAGGAATATTGTCATCGACGTATTATGTATTACGGAGCATTTTATGTTAGCAGGCTATGAACAACATCTTAATATACAAAAATACACTCTTGCAACATCTTTCAGTCGGAAGTGTAGTAAGAGAGGTGGAGCTTGCATTTTAGTAAAGAAGGATCATAAATTTAGAGAACTTTCACATATAAGTAAATTGTCAATAGAAAATGTACTTGAATGTTGTGCAATTGAGTTACTGGATTACAATTTTTTTATTATTTGTGTATACCGAGTACCAAAAGTCAGTAACTTGAATTTATTTTTCGACAGGCTCGACAATATACTAAAATGTATTTCTAAAATAAGTAGTCATAATATTGTTTTAACTGGTGATTTTAATATAGATGTTATGAAAAGCAATAATGTGACTCTCGATTTTGAGTGTTTATTATTAAGCTATAATCTTAAATTAGCGTTAAAACAACCTACGAGGTTAGTGAGTAATACTTGTATAGATAACTTTGCACATGATTTTAAAAAACAGTGTAAGTCTGATGTGTTGGAATTTGGTTTATCAGATCATACTGCCCAACTAATAAAACTTCCAGTCAAAAAAATATTTAAATTAAATAATTGGTATAAATTACAATTACAGTACAGATAACGTTAACAAATTTAAAACGTACTTAAAAAACCTATCTTTCTGTGAAATTTATAGTACTAATGATCCAGATACTGCATATCTTCATTTTATTGAAACTTTTAAACTATTGTATGACTTGTGTTTTCCTCAAACGAAAAATATTATAAATGTAATTAGTAGACCAAAATGGATATCGCGTGGGATTAAAATCTGTAGTAAGAAAAAAAAAAGATTTATTGTGGAGTTTTAGGCGAAAACCGTCAATCCAAAATAGGCAAAATCTTATAAAATATTCAAAAACCTTAAAAAAAATTATAAATCTTACGAAGCGGGCTCAAAATAATAACAAAATAAGAATGTCAAATAATAAATGTAAAACAACATGGCAAATTATAAATAAAAATAGACTAAATATACCTAGGCATTCAATAGATACGATCAAAATTAACAATAACTTTATTGTAGATCCTTCACAAATAGCTAACGCTTTTAATAACTTCTTCATCGAGAAAGTTAAACCTATTTCAGGTGCTGGTTATGCATCAACAGCTTCAATAAGTCATCAAAAAAACTCGATGTTCCTACTACCTAGTCTGCCATGTGATATTTATAGAATTATAAAAAGCCTAAAAAACACAAACAGTGTCGGATATGATGGAATTTCCACAAAAATAGTTAAAGCAGTGAATGAGCATATATGTGATCACCTTAGCCATATCATGAATCTCAGTATATCGACTGGAACGTTTCCGAAAGGCCTAAAATTGACCATTATAAAACCTTTATTTAAAAAAGAAAATAAATACATCATGGAAAACTACAGACCTATAGCATTAAACTCTATTTTTTCAAAAATTTTTGAAAAATATCTTTATGGTGCAATAAATTGCTACTTAGAAAAGCATAATATTCTGTGTAAGGAACAAAAAGGCTTTAGAAAACATAAGACCATAAACATGGCGGTTTATGATTTTCTAAATAATGTTCTATCACACGTTGACAATTCTTTGCCGGTTTGTTCTATCTATTGCGATATGTCACAAGCATTTGAGCATGTAGATCATAATATTCTGATTAATAAACTTGACGCATATGGCATAAGAGGTAATGTTCTAGAATTGATTAAATCATATTTAACAGATCGTCACCATATAACTGAAATTTCAAAATTTAATGAAAAAACTAAAAGTGAAGAGATTTACTCCTCAAAAAAGCGTTATGTGACATATGGTGTTCCCCAAGGTAGTGTTTTAGGTCCTCTCTTATTTATAGTATATATAAATGACCTACCAAGTGCAACTATACAACCCATGTCATTGTTTGCTGATGACAGTACTGTAACTATAGCTTCCAAAGATATACATTTTTATAATTCTGATATAAATAATTCATTAAATTCAATAATTACATGGCTAAATAATAATAACTTACTAATAAATTTGAAAAAAACTAATATAATGCACTTTAGTCAACGAGAACGGATATGCAATTTTTCACAAATTAAATTAGTGTACCAAGACAATATTACAAATACAAATACAAATACAGGAAGCAGCTTCGGCCCGATTTCTGGGATTGATTATAGATAAACAATTAAATTGGAAAAACCACATTGATGAACTTAGCAAAAAAATCAGCAGTTCATCTTATGCTCTATACAAACTGGCATTCTCTGTCAGCACAGATACTTTACTTACAGCATATTAAGGGGCGGGTCTGCTTCTATGCTTTCGCTGTTGTAGAATGACACGCTTCGCCTAGCTTTGCGTGGTAGTATAGGTGCAGGCCTACCTTACCGCTTCCTTCTGAAGTAGTAAGGGGGTGAGGTCTTGGGGGAGAGCGCTACAGTCGTGTAGATCCCCAAGGCAAGTCCGGTGGTCTAGCCTTCTCGAGGTTGCCGCCCTGTTCTCGGTCTAATTCCTTCAGAATTAGATATAACAGAAAACACCGGGCGCCTTTGTATCCCCTATAGCACCTATTCCTAGTCACACAATCCTATCACCTGCTTCCCATCGAATTCTATCCCAATTCTCCCAACTCCCGTCTCATCCTATTCCTGTATGTAACACAGTAGCTGGGTTCGGAGGCCTTCTGGCGCGATCACTGTCGGGTGGGTGAGTAGCGCCGATGTGGTAAGTAGTGGACACCCAAGTAAAACCATGGACGCGAAACTTCAAAAGAAACTACCCCAGGCCGGTACCGACGCAAGCGTAGGAGAATCCGGCCCCGAGCATGTCTCGGGCAGACCCGCGTATTCTGGGGGGGTCAAAGGTTCGCAACCGACGGCTGGCGAGGCCAGCTCAACGTGGACGCCGTCTAACGGTGCCACAAAAGGACTTTCTGAGTCAGTTAGGGACGCCAGAAGGACCGTCTCAGGTCGTGGTGCTCATCGAGGCGGGAGAGGAGGCTTAATTTCTGGGGCCCTTATGGGAACCGGAGGGCCGAAACCCTGCCAAAGTGGTGCATCCATGCCTGGGGCAGGAACCTCAGGGCAAAAGGCCTCGAAGAGACCGTCAGGCGCTGAACGCAAACGCCGACGGCTCCAGAGGCAAAAAGGTTTAGGGGCCGGGACTCAAGAGGGACCGGCCAAAAGACAGCGGGAGGTCAGCGACGAGGCAAGTAACTGCGGTGGGCCACCCAAAAAGACCAAGGTGCAGCTGTCTGGGTCTTTTCGGGATGTGGTAGCAGCAGTAAAGCTTGCCATCGTCCCTGACAACCACCCCTACTCTTCGCTTGAGGCGGGGGATGTGGATCAGCTGAGGGGTCTCATCTTAGAGAAACTTACGGCTGCTCCGGATCCTCTGCCCATTCTGCATGTGGGTCATGATGTCGTGGCAGGGGCCATACACGTCTCCTGCCACGATGACATGGCAGCACAGTGGCTAAAGGCCACGCTGAGTGGGGTTCGGGTGAAGAGTGGGGCAGAGGTCAGGGTGGTCTTGGCAGCGGATCTTCCAAGACCGGTTAAAATGGCCTGGAAGAGCCAGAACACCCAACTAAGGGACGCGGAGCCGGACCTGAGGATGCTCCAGAGGCTGAACCCGTCTCTTAGGACGGCAGACTGGAAGGTGGTAGGAACTCAAATTGAGAGCCGCCACATTCGTCGTGTCGTCCTGATGGACCGGGTCATCCGAGGGGCCGGTTACGCGATACCGGGAGGATTAGGGCCGGCTGTTTTCAAACTCCTCGAAAATTCCGAGAGGAGGGGGGAAACACGCCGGAAAGAGTCAACGCACGCAGCAACCGTCGGAGGGGGAGGGCAGGGTGGTTCAGGTGCTCCGGGGGAGGGTCCGGCTTCGCCAGTATCGGTGAGGACGGATGACCTACTCGGGGAACTGGACCTACTCGGTCTTGGCTCACCGACGGGGGCTGGAGGGGCCTAACTATAGGAACCTCTTAACACCCATCTGTAGAGGACAAGATGGAGGGACTAAGGTGCGTACAGATCAACCTTCAACATTCTAAGGCTGCCTCGGCCCTTTTGGCAAGGCAGTTGAAATTGAATAAATTTGATATTGCCCTCATTCAAGAACCTTATGTTTACAAGGGCGAGATTAAGGGTTTAGGCGGGACAGGGGGGATAATTTATCAACATTCCGCTAATGACGTGCGAGCCTGCATCTATGTCAGAAATGGTATACATGCTTCCATCGTACGTGATTTATGTTCTAGGGACCTAACAACAACCTGGATCCACCTAGGGACGGGAAGGAGGGCACACAAGATCTTGCTCTCCTCAGCATACCTTCCCTATGAGAACAAGGAGCCAGTATCACCAATCATCAAAAAACTGGTGGAATTTGGCAGCCAAGGGAACACAGAACTGGTCATTGGCTGTGATGCAAATGCGCATCATGTCGTCTGGGGCAGCACCGATGTGAACAGACGAGGGGAGGATCTATTGGATTACGTGGTAAGCGCAAACCTTCAGATTCTTAATAAAGGCAGCAGACCTACTTTTGTTAACAGGAGAAGGGCTGTAGTTATTGATGTCACGCTAGCCACTAGTAGGGCAGGCGCACACATTGAAAACTGGCATGTACCGAATGAGATCTCCGGATCCGATCATAGGTACATTTACTTTAGGTATAGGACTCATAACGAATATGCGACTGTACTAAGGAGGAACCCTAGACATACCGACTGGGATGCGTTTCGCAGAGACCTGGAGGTGAATCTAGGGAAACCTATTGGTAAGCTAAATTCTGTATTAGATATTGAATTTGAAGCTGATAGAGTTACTAAGGGCCTGCATGCAGCGTGGACAGATAACTGTCCTGAGAAAAAGGCACTTGGTAAGAAAGAGCCGTGGTGGACTCCGGAGATAGTACAACTACGTCGAGATACACGACAGGCTTTTAATGCCGCCAAGGCAATTAACGACTTTTCGGGCTACAGTGCTAGCCTCACAAAGTTTAACTCGGCTGTACGAAGAGCCAAGCGTAGAAGCTGGAGGGGACACTGTCAGGCGATCGAGAGTGTTTCTGAAGGCATGAGGCTTAGTAAAGCAATTTCTACAACTAAGGCCATTCCACTAGCATCTATTAAGGATGGGAATGGTAAACTGGCTGAGACTGGGGAGGAGGTCTTGAATGTAATGTTCAAAACTCATTTCCCGGCATCAGTAAAACTGGATGATGATAAGGAGGACTCAGTGACCCTGGAGGAGCTATCTATTCGCACCACCAGGGCTGACTGGGATACTGCTAAAAAGGTGGTAGATGAACATAGGCTCAGGTGGGCAGTGATGGGTTTCCAACCATTCAAGGCCCCTGGACCGGATGGGATCTACCCTATTTTATTACAGGAGGGGGCTGAGACTCTGATACCGCACTTATGCAGGCTGTATAAGGCGTGCGTTTGGATACATACCTGCGCGGTGGAGGAAAGTCAAAGTAACCTACATACCCAAGCCTGGCAAGGGAGATTATGAAGATGCCAAAGCTTTCAGGCCTATCAGCCTCTCATCGTTTTTACTCAAGACACTTGAGAAAATGCTTGATAGGTTTATTAGAGAGGGGCCACTAAAAAGATACCCTCTCCATGGACTTCAGTTCGCCTATCAGGAAGGGAAGTCAACAGAGGCGGCATTACATTACGTCGTAAGCCGCGCAGAGGCGGCACTGGAATCGCAGGAGGTTTGTGTCGGAGCCTTTCTTGATATCGAGGGAGCCTTCGACCGCACAACCTTCGAATCGATACAGCGAGCTGCAGAAAACCATGGCATCAACCAAACCATCATCAGATGGGTGACTGGCATGCTAAGGAGTAGGATCATTCACTCCACTCTTAGGGGGGACACACTCCACGTTAGGACGACCAAAGGCTGTCCACAAGGGGGAGTGTTGTCACCGTTACTGTGGTGCTTAGTAGTAGATTCACTACTAAGCAATCTAAATGAAGGCCCTTTGCTAAGCGTGGGATACGCCGATGACATAGTTATACTTGTCAACGGCAAATTCCCGAACACGGTTTCAAATCTGATCCAAAGGGCTCTCTGTAAAGTAGAGAGATGGTGCGAAGAGAATCACCTCTCTATCAATCCAAACAAGGCAGTTGTCATTCCATTTACTAGGAAAAGACTGCTCTCAGGCCTTGGCCAACTTCGGCTATATGGCAAACAACTAAACTGGGCCTCAGAGGTAAAATATTTAGGGGTAACCCTGGATAAAGAACTGACGTGGCGAACACATCTGGACAATACCATAGCCAAGGCTCTAAGAGTCTTGGGTATGTGTCGCTCAGCGTGTGGCAAAACCTGGGGACTTAGACCAAAGGTTGTGCAGTGGCTGTACACTATGATGGTTAGACCAATAATCACATATGGCAGCATTGTTTGGTGGCCCAGGACGCAACTAGGGATATGCAGGGAAGCTCTCGCTAAACTACAGCGAACGGCATGCCTAGCTATCACAGGGGCGTTCAAAACCACACCAACAGCGGCGATGGAAAAGGTACTCAACCTTGCAGCGCTACATATTGTCATAGAGACTGAGGCCCGTCTTGCACTACACAGACTGGCAATAAATGGCCTGTGGGATAGTTCTAAGCCTAGAACTAGACACACAAAGCTTAAAATACAGGAAGGCCTTGACGAACTAACGAACATGCACTGCGACAAAATGCATGTTTTGGTTCAAGAGATCTTACAAGGTTCATCTACCGTCAAGGGAAGAATGGATGAAGGGACTCGACCCACCAGAGGAGGGCAGTCTGATATGGTACACTGACGGTTCGAAAACCAAGTCGGGTACAGGGGCGGGCATATATGCAAGGGACCATAAGGTCAGTCAAAGCATGGGCAAATTAGCTACGGTTTTCCAAGCGGAAACATGCTATTCTTGCCTGTGCACAACAGATGGAAAGTAGCGGTACCACAGGTAGGTCCATCTACATTCTTAGTGACAGCCAAGCGGTACTCATGGCCCTGACCTCCTACAGGATCGATTCAAGGCTGACCATGGACGCTGCCCGAACTCTTAATGAGCTGGGAAAGCGAAACAGGGTCAGGCTTGTTTGGGTCCCTGGTCACAGGGGTATTGTGGGCAACGAGCATGCTGACGAGCTGGCTAGGGAAGGTTCTGGAACCTCACTAATTGGACCGGAACCATTTGTAGGACTGGCCCCAAGCACAGTCAAAACGGCATTTCGGGAGTACGCAAGGGCGAGGCACATGGATGAGTGGTTGAGCCTCACGGGACTTGCTCACTCCAAGAAATTCATAGGTTCCTCATCGAAATGGCAAAATGCCATTTGGAACTCAAGCAGGCGGCAGGCCCGTCTTTTGATGAGGGCGCTGACCGGCCACTTCGGGACTAACGCTCTCCTACAAAAGATGGGTCATCTTTTGTAGGAGACACATCAGCCTGCAGGGCCTGTAAAAGGGAAATTGAGAGCATGGAACACCTTCTGTGTACATGCGATGCACTGGCTAGAAAGCGAATGTGCCTCTTGGGGCAGGGTTATCCAGGACCAGAGGACTACAGACTTATACCCCCAGGCCTCATTATAAAGCTTATGGAAGAGCTGTTTGAAGAACTGGGGGAGGATGAGGATTAGGTATCTAGGGGAAGCACAAAAGATCCCATTGGGTCGAAGTGCTCTGAGGCCTTGCTGCCTCGGCCCCACACAAGATAAGATACAGCATATTATGGCCTTGTAGAATCAATATTGAGATTTGGCATCATATTTTGGGGAAATTCAACCAATAAAGATATCGCTTTCAAGCTACAAAAACGTTGTATACGGGCTATGTTTGGACTACAAACTACTGATAGTTGCAAGCCAATGTTTATGAAGCATAATATTCTACCACTTCCGTGTATTTATATTTATGAAGTAGCATTGTTTGTTAGAAATAATCCACATTTATTTCCACGGTTGTCGGATAATTTCGTTAGGAGTAGACGAAATAATTATCAGTTATGTATACATCCAGCTAAAACTGCACTGCTTCACAGGAGTATTGTATGCATGGGCCCGAAAATTTATAACCAAATTCCAAAGGACATCAAACAATTAAATCCAAATTTATTTAAAATAAAACTTAAAAATATGTTGTCCAAGAAATGTTATTACAATATATTTGACTTCCTTAATGACAAGTGTTGATTGCTATAATTTAAAGTACTTTTTTTTTATATTTTTAATTATATTTTAATAAGATCACTTGTCAATTTTATATATTTGTACACCATAAATGGTATAACATGTAGCTACGTATATAATTTTAACACCATTACATGCATGTCATTAGTATTGTAATTCACACATGTTAAAGCAAATAAATATATCTTATCTTATCTTATCTTATCTTTGTTTAATTTACTTAAATGTTCAACAGGAAAAAGAAGTTTACCAATCTCTTATGAAATTCTAAAAAAAATCCGTATACTTACTAGTAAAAGCGTAGCTCTGAAGCTGCAATGGGTTCCATCTCATATTGGTCTAAAGGGCAATGAGGAGGCAGACAGATTAGCAAAATTAGGCTCACTTGAAGGAATTAGTTTCGAAATTTTACCCTATTAGGTACTCGGAAATTTTAAACATTCATAAAAAATATTGCTATGATAGTTGGAAGGAATATTTCGACCAAAGATCAAATGAAAAAGGTATTTGGTACAAAACTGTTCAAAGTGAGCCTCCTCGTTGCCCTTGGTTGGCTAATACTTCCTTAAATAGAAATTTAGTTGTTATGGCATTAAGGCTGCGAACTGGTCACATTCCATCAAGGAAGTTTGGCCACATGATGAAGCAATATGATTCGCCAAATTGTGAAATATGTGGTACAGTTGATGATGTTGACACTGCCTGATGGAATGTGAACGGAATCGGAGCAGCCGAGAGCAATTTTTCCGGAGGTTTGAAGTCAGCAAACAAAATATTGGACTGTTTCAGAGTATTTTAGCTGCTCCCAACTCGGAGGCAGCTGAACAGGTTTATCAAATGTGTAGACAACTAAGTAGTTCTTAATCGGCAATATATGTATTTTTGATACAATAGGACTGGCATATCCTAAGGATAAAAGTTCTACAAATAAATAAAGATAAAAAAAAAAACAGTTGTAGTGCTGGTCGGTTTGATTATGCAAAAATGAGGGATCAAATACTTGGAATCGACCTCTTGCAACTGACCCATTTCATATGGCTCAACTCCTCATATTCAGACATAAACTTGTGATACTCTGTCTTGAGTGGAATATCACGATCGAGTTTCGCTTCTAAATTAATAAACCTACGTACCGCCATCTGTCGGGACTCACCTAGACTGTGGTCTGGCCGAAATGGATACCTGACGATATATCTACCCTGCTCGTCACGACTATGTTCTTTCGCAAACAGCTCTTCGGCTAATATATCGTCCGGTTTCTGAAGCTTCTCCGTGGGTATATTTTCGACCTCCCAGAATGCGTTGATGACCTGGTCAAGGTTCGTGGCACATGTGAAGCTGCAGAAGGCACTATTTGCATGATCATTGACAGACATTGCGACAGTATCGCTACATGAAATCGGTTGATGTAAAATAACCTGTCCGTTAATAACATAACCGAATATAGATTTTAACGCTGCTGGCATTCCGATTTGATCAGGTAAGATTTTCTCTCCACTGTAAATATACGGAAACAAGTCGCCTGCTATCAGCATTTCTACTCGTGATGGTTTATGAAAGGTGGGATCGGCCAAGGCAAGATTTTGAAATCGTTGAAAAATGTTGCTTGGTAAACACATTGTCGGCAGACTACCTGTTATGTTTGATACTACCACAGCGTCAGTAGACAGAACCGGTCCATTAATGTCGCGTGGTTTTAAGGTGCATGTCGTTAAACCGAAATCCTGAACACGATTTCCACCTAAACCTATAGGTTGAAAGTTACATTTGCGACGCGACAAACCTAACTTTTTAGCACAATCTTCAGTTAAGTAACTTGACATTGCTCCACTGTCAATCAAAGCACGTACAATGGGATATAGCTGTTACCTGACCCACCTTAAAAATTTATGAATTTGAACCCTCTGCTTGTGATATTACGGGTTATTCAATTTGTATGAGTTAATCAGACTAGCGCTACTCGATGACAAATAAAATAATAATACAGACTACCTACTAAGCAATTTTGATCTTTAAAACAACGACCTAGGTCGTTGTTTTAAAGCGACTTGTTCAAGATAGGCAAATATTATAAACTACAGTTGTGCCAATTTGATCTTTAACACGTAACGTTAGGGTAGGTAATCTTTGAATATTGTTTTGTCACATGATTGAGGAGTTGTTAATTTCAATTATAAGTCAGACGTCCTTCAATGACCACTATGTAGTTTCCCGCTTTCCATACACATGGCGCACGTATTTTAAAGCAATAACATAACCAAAAAAATTTGGATCGCACTGGCAACTCCCGAACTCCGTGACGGCTGCTGTCATCCTGGAACTGTCATTCCTATTTTTCGTGCAAATGGCGCGCGGCGTAAATTCAACTTTTATTTTAATAAAAAGTGTTTTTACGACATCTTATACCAAAATAAGCATGCCGAAATGCAAAAGTGCTATTGAGTAGTTAAATTTCAGTGAAATTACGGAAGATTTTGTTTTGCAAATTGAAAAAGTACGACGATGTGGAATAACTATAAAAATCGTCGTCAAAATTGCCGACCTCTCCCCCAACTGAAGAAACTGCTAGACCTATGGTCAATGAAATTCCTTACTATCACCAGAACTTGAGGTTTTGTACATATTTACATCAAGAATTCAAGATACCTAACAAGGTACCTACTCAATAACCTCCTTCATGAAAAATGCGACATGTCGCCATGGATTCTGACCTAAGATCGATACTGTGGGGTCGTTTAATGGTCATAATTATGTCTAGGACCATCACTGTGGGGTTGGTCGATGACATTAACACGCCTAGGATTGTCACTGTGGGGTCATTCACGGCGTAGTTTACTGCCTAGGATTGGTACTGGGGGACCATTCATGGCATAGTTCACTGCCTAGGATTGGTACTGAGGGACCTTTCACGGCATAGTTCACTGCCTAGGATTGGTACTGAGGGACCATTCAATGGCATTATTTTGATGCAACAAGATGCATACAATAACAAAATGTATGTGTGTTAATTTTGTGACTGAAAAGAAAAGGAGGGGGGGGGGGGGGTATACGAAACCAAGGATCATAAGGTATGTAAGCTACATAGTTTCTGCTTTCAGATTGTGTAAAACATTGGATGAGAATTTCCAACAAGTTCTGAATTCACAACGAACAATATCTTTACCTGAACAAATTGGCTGTTAAATAAGTCAACCAAAGTATTACCTTAAGGGCAATACATGTTCAGATGATTGGGAGGCAGTAAACGGTTATAAATATAGCCTTGAAAAGAATCAAAACACATTATTCTAACAATCCTTATGTTGCTATACTTTTGATTGCTCGCAGTTCATTATGTTTTCATAGATTGTATCCTGATTGCTCGCTAAATACAGGTACTTAATAAAATAGAATTGTGCAATTTATTTAAACTAAGCTACGCGAAATTGCAATTGCACATATGACTGCAAAGGTGTTATTGGAGGTAGAACCAATACAGATTAAATTAAATTACTAGGAATTCCTTCCAGCACACAATGCTGGAAGAACATACTTATAGTGATGCCAGACCCAGTTGAAACCAGATAATGTGAGAACTCTAACCTCCTTGATAACATTATACTAATAAAACGGCTTAATCCGCAAGGAGGTACTATCACAACCCAATATGAATACACTCAAAAGGTTCATAACCCCAGTGAGGAGGTGAGGTTTCTGAAAACATAAGAAAAAACCTACCAAACCTTATACTAATAAGAATTGCAGCAGGCATGTCAAGTTAATATCTCGGAAGCGAGCTACAACAAGGACTGGAGGTGACCACAGCAGGGTGAGGAGGTAACAGCAGAGCCAGGAGGTAACCATATCAGAACCAATTTGAATACTCAGTGATCAGTGCCATCACAGTCATACTGGCAGGTTATCTTTTTATAATAACCAACCAACAAATGATCACTGAAGGTGAAATAAGGTTTTTACCTTCTAACATTTAAATTGGTCAAAGGATATGGTCCCTCTAACATTCTAATTAATCTTAGCATATGTTCCTTTATTCAACAACCAGTATACATAGTTATAATAATCATGCTATACTTACATCTCTCAAAAAGCAAATCTTTAAGTGGGATACTATACCTGAATCTTTCAAAGATCAGGACAGCTCAAGTCAAGTGGTATTGATAGTAATCAAACCAAATTATCCTTGACATAATGTATTGACTAAGTTTATTCAATACCTACTGACCCAGTTTTTTCGGATGATTAGAAGATTAAGCTTCAAATATACCTACCAGAAATAGTTTCTTACTAACTTCAGACCCAAAGGATATTTGGTTCAGTATATCAAACAAAATTAGAAGCAAGTAAAGTCATAATATGTAGCCATATAGGTACATATATGAAATATGTATGATAGAGGTCATAAGCCCAGTAGACTGTTGATTGTAGCAACAACATCAATCTCTAATAGTTCAGCCTTGAACCATCATATTTATTCTTACTAAAATGATGAAAGTAATTGTCTTGTTATCTTGAGATATCAAACTTTACCTAGGTTTAGGGCAGGACATTATAAGTTCAACAAGGAAAATAGCACCATAATCTATGAAATTTAAGAGTGATGTTTATAGTAAATTCAAAATATAATGATAGATACTAATATCAAAACAAAGAAGAAACTATTTAGTTGTAGGTACTACAGAGAATCAATATAATACATTACAAAGAACAGCTTTATAATTATATCAGACACTTTGCTGAAATTAATACTTAAATGATCACATAAATGGTGGTTATAGATAAGACATTCACTGTAAAGGATATGAACAATTTATGTTGTTAAATAAGGTTACTGCACCCTCCTACACTTGGGTTTTAACATATTAATAAAAAACCAACACACATGAAACTGGTAACTACCCGGTGGTAGTAGTCGCTAATCAATAATGAAATATTATGATTCATGCATCCTTATTCAGTTAAAATATACATATGTATATCTTAATATACTGTATATATAGATTACCTAAACGTTATAGACTTATTAGTAACATTAAAAATAAGTACTTGGATAGGTACTTAGCTTTATTACATTAGAAAAACAATTGCACAAAATGTACTCTAAAAGATATAGCCTTTGCTAAATATCAAATGTGAAATTCTAAGTATGAATTATTACATTGTTATAATTGATACCTCACTACACACCATTATTGGGACTATAAGTAAAATAAATAGTGTTCACCTTTTACCTTAAATTTCTTAACAAACATCATAATCTTAAACATCATAATTGAAATGTGTACCTAAGTAGGTGCACATTTGGTAAGTACATATGATGTGAAGATATGAAGGATCAAATAAGTAGTTGGTTATTGGCTTCAAAGATTCACCTAGAAATTAAATTGAAGACAGTTCATAATCCTCTGAATGATTTTGACACTATCTGATTGTATCAAGATTTGATAAGAATGTAATACGTTTACAAATTATTGGCCATCTTTCTTTATTAAGTTCTTCCACAATCATTAATTAATTCTTAAAATACCCCAATAAACTTTGATGATAATTAGATGTGTCTAATGAAAACGATTTTAATTGTACTAGTGGTACTTTTGGTCCGCCAACTTCAGTACCTATACTATATTATAGTAAAATAACTATAGTAAAATTATTGCCCATACTTGACTCACAATTCATGATTGTTAAACAGTTAATATTTAACTTCTTGTGTTCAGTGTCTGCAAATGCCTGTGCTATTGTCAGCAAGCATTCACAAGACGAATTAAAGGTAGCTTTCTCTTTGGATATCAAGATGGCTTCCATTAGCGAAACAACATTATAACATTACAAATCACCAATTACCGGTGGATGTGAGCCCTGCAATACAAACTATTTCAAGACTCCTGTTCTTAACACCAACTCATTCTATAATAAAATACAAGTGTAATCAAAGTACATCTTGTAATCAATATGTAATACCATAATTAAACAAATCTAATCACTTAAGTAAGTAGGTGCCCACTTATGTGAGAGAACAAAGAGTTACCTACTTAATATTTTATTTTTTGATTTTGTAGTTTTTCATTATAAATTCCTTCTGATAGTGGTCTTATAATCATACCTACTTATTTCCTCTAATTATACCGACAGTACCTATATATCATCATGAATGGTACATTTCTGAGGATCTCAACTGTCTTAGTAGCCAGTATATTATTTATAGGCAGTTCAATCAAAATGTTAATAATGGACAAGAAGACAGCAATCTCAATTCCTGTTAATAAAATTTAACTAAGTACATACTTATTTGATTATAGAAATCTCAATGCCAATATTAAACAGCCAAATACCCGATGGTATCAAAATTGCCAAATATACTTATAGTTCTTTACTCTGAAGATAAACCTTCAATTTCAAAGAGAACTCTGGTCCGTATACTTGCATGGAAAGTATATTGTTATACAGTGCATACAGTATGCATCTCCATCACAAAGCTGTAAATTTTTCAGATTAACTAGTCTGCAAAGATTTAAGTAGGTATAAAAAAAAAAAAAAATGTTCTCACCAATTTGTATATGTACTCAATGCGAAGCACAGAGTAACAATAAAAATAATTAGCTCTATGTGGCTCTATATTGTTATAAGAATGTACCTACTATACTACAAACCATTATACGGTAAAGGACAACTAAATAATCTTGAGTCAGAATCAGACTGAATAGGTGATTATTAAGTTTTACTCGTCATTTAACTATTATTTTGTACTTTTTAAATATTAAACCACTTTTAAATAAATAATAATAAATAGTTTAGGTATTATAAAAAGAGTCCAATACATTTTACTAATACTAGGTATCTTACAATTAAATTAAGCATGGTTTCATATATATGCCTGAATGGAACTTGTGTTTCAGGCTAGGAAGAGCAAATCTTGTACAGTTTAACCACCTAATTAGTTTACATCAACACATGGATAACTGCCGTTGTTATTGTGTGCGTAAACTAATAAGACGATGTAAATCAGTACGCATACTAACGTCCAAGCGAGCGAGTTCTACTACACACACACCTACATCAATACTTAGGCATGGCACTAGTATTCTTTTATCTGTGGCATGGCTAACACGCTATAATAGTCCTTATTACTAATTGGTGTGGTTGAATGCATTGCACTATTTCAAACAATTTTACTAGAGCAGCTTTAGCACCGTTGCTAATGTCTCTGACTGGTAAAACGAATGCCGTATGATCAAACCACACTTGCGAATTATATTCTTTTTATAATATTATTTAAATCTTTTACAAGTTACTATTAATCCAGTACTAGTATTCTTTTATCTGTGATCCAGTTCATAAGACAATCGAAGTTTTGCAACGTTTGAGATATGCCATCGAAACTAACTACTTAAGCATTTTATTTTGTGTCCTTAGTAGACAAAGCTACCCACAATTTTTCAATTATTTTATTTTATAAGAATTGAACGTCGTCATTTGTCCAGTCTATTTGCATTAACTATTACGACCTTCGTTTAAGCATAGATTGCTTCTTACAACTCCTTTAATAATTTGTGTGCGGTGTTATCCTATTTTTTATTGCTTAATCATGCAACATTTAACGATGTTTAAGAAGGCCGAAATTGTTGTATTACACGAGCAAAACATTTCTATCAGTGAAATAGCGAGGCGATTAATGATATCGGTGAGTAACATTTATGGACATTTTCATTATGAACCTATGCTCTTCTTGTCTGTAAACGTTAAATTATACTATATTATATAGTAAGTATATTAAATATTTTATTCTTTCCTAAATAAATTAATTATTATTTGTTTTAATATACTATATTAATTAATAATAGAATTAACTAATTATATTAATAATATAATATATATGTTTAAATATTATATTATAATATATATATATATATATAACACATAATATAATTAATTATTTTATTAATTAATATAGTAAGTATATTAAAACACATAATAATTAATTCATTTAGGAAAGTTTCATATAAGTAATACTGACTTAACACAATATATAAATAAATTAAATTTATGGCATAGGATTTGAGCCAAGATTCAATTACTTATTCGAATTAAGCAAGTAACTAATATTAATTATGTTTACTAATGATGATACAAATAATAGGTATATCATTGGAATCAATGTTTTTAGTATTATAATTATATTAACATGACATGTTAAATTATGATTAATATTTATTTACACATATTAGCATTTATATACTTATACTGGTTTCTGAGCATTTCTTTTTTATTACAGAGAAGAACCGTGCAGTTATGGGTTCGACGATTTGCAGATTCCGGTGACGTAGACCATCGCCGACGTGGGCCAAAACCATCGGCAATTTTTTCAAATGACACCGGGACATCATATCTAGGCACAGAGCGGACCCATTCCTCCCCACCCGAATAACCGCAACAGCTCATAATGTGTGCTTACAAACCGTGCGAAACCACTTGCGTGCAGCTGGTTTACGATGCAGCAAACCAGCACAGAAGATTTGACAACCAAGAAAACATGACTATTATTGACTGGCCTGCTAAAAGTCCAGATTTAAACCCCATAGAAAACCTATGGGGTCACATGGTGCTAAACTGGGACTCATCGAATACAAGATCAAAATCTAATTTAGATGACCTAGTTACGTCCACTTGGGAGTCGCTACGGGGTAGCAATATATGCGCTAGTATGGTAGCCAGCATGCCTAGAAGGTTACAAGAGGTAATTGATAACGATGGTTTGCCGACACATTAATAATTGCCATGACGTGTTATATTTTTCACACTATATTTTAAAAGTGATCACACTGTTTTAAACGACGTGTGTATCATAAATAATGAAAGTCTTTAGTTAATATGTAGCCATTTTGTAATGTGAGTGATGTTATTGTTCCTGAGGTTAGAAATTGCCTTAATTTCTTCCTCTAACATGTTGATTCACTTCACATTTTATTTTACTATGATTAAATTGATATACCTATACTCAATACTTTGACAAAATATATTACGTCCATCCTTATCCAACAAAAATAACTTTGTCTTATTATGATGTGAAAAGTTAACTTGTAAATTTTTATTTACTTACTTGACGTCTTTATTTTTGATTAAATTGATCACCTCTAACAAAATATTACGCTCATACTTACCCATCAAACAAAACTTTGTATTCATAACTGATAAAATAGTAACCGTTTCATTAAAGAAACGATTAACTGTAAGTTGATTTTTCAACCATTATTGTAGTGGAGGTTATCCTGTAACGATACGAGTAGTGTGTGTAATAATAAATAAATAAATAATAACTGCCTCGAGGCTCGATAAAATTGTTTTTCTATTGTGTATATTAATCGATCCGTTATTTAGTTAATTAAATGTTTTAATATACCATTTTTGTTGTTTTATTTCAATAACAAACAAATCAATACAACACAAATAAAAACAAGTCAATTAAACCAAAAGAGTTTACACAATTTACTTTTTTAATAAAAAGTATGACATAATGACAAAAATAATTTCCTCTACCGTGATTTGAACTCACGACACGCCGCTTGTGCTTCGATTCCAGTCACCTCACCGTAACGCTACGGAAGCTATTACTCTGCCGGCTAAAATACTGCATCATATTCCTTTTATGTATGAGATTAATTTCTGGTTTGGTTATAGTTGTGTGCAAGTCGTTTTATCAATCCTCGCTTGAGCGTGTGCATAATACGTACTGTACGTAGATACGCACACATTGAATTAGACAACACCGGTTGCCTGTAGCATCCGCTAGGGTCGCTAGTAGTATGTAAACCAAATAATTTTGTTTTTTGTACAATATTTGAAATATTCATTTTAGTCTTAATTTAATGTAGGTATCCTTATATATTGATAGATATATAAAAAAAAAAACGATAATTTAATAATTGAATTTAGACAGAAATAAAGAGCCTACTTTCATTATATACAATGATAATGTGTCTTTATTTTTACACACTCGTTACAATTTTGGTAAGGCTTTAAACATCTACATAGTGGTCATTGAAGGACGTCTGACTTATAATGAATGATTAAACGAACTTACCTGTAAGTGAAGTTCGATCATCATTATATGAAGACACTGTCCTTCAATGACCACGGGCAGCCCACCCATACCCTTTCGAAAGAATTCTTTCTTGCTTACCCAGTACAAAATTGTAATAAGTGTGTAGCTTTCAAAAGAATGACAGTTCCAGGATGACAGCAGCCGTCACGGAGTTCGGGAGTTGCCAGTGCGATCCAAATTTTTTTGGTTATGTTATTGCTTTAAAATACGTGCGCCATGTGTATGGAAAGCGGGAAACTACATAGTGGTCATTGAAGGACAGTGTCTTCATATAGTAGTAGTAGTTTAAATAAAAATAACAACAGAAATGAAAAACATTAATTATTATGATAACGATTTTATTAAATATAAAATACACAATTACTTGTCCTAGTTATATAATTATATAAACACCAACTTGGGCACTAAGTTGATCCAGCCCGACTGCCGTGCATTCCTGACTCCACCTTTTTCGCCTCACTACTCGATTCCGGTTGTATATTTCTTTTCCGGAGTGGCAACGGCGCAAAGCTGAGGGCGACGTTGCCAAACATACTCATCGAGAAAGTGATATACTTGCAATTTTTTTCCTTTTAATTTAGAACTTAATCGACTCCGTAACGGCCAAAATTCTGAGATGCTTAAACACTTATTGGCTCCGGTTTGTATACCAAATCTCAAGTCGTATGTTGATCTGTGTCGAAATACAGTGTTTAAGTGGCTCCACTTTATATTATCAAAATTGGAGCTTAATTTGATCCGACAAAACTAAACTATTTTAAGTAACGTACGTAGGTATATTTTTTATTTGTAGAAGTTAGTGCTCGTCGGTGATATAGCACTACCTTCAGGGTTGGTTGATAATTGATTGATTAGAATGTTTATGATTTGATAGATAGTTAAATGATACGAAATTATATGGTTTAGCAAGTTATATTGATAATTACAAGTTATTATAGAATGATGAATACTGAATTAGCACTAAGAAGATGATTTTAGCTTATTTGGTTATTATGATAATTATTTGATTTGATATGAGTTACGCGACTGGTATTCGAACACGCACTAACTCGTAATCGTAATGAGTTATTAATTTATAAAGAGCGCACGGGTAAATTGCTGAGCTGTGCGGTTGCAATATTGTTCCGAACATATTCCCGGGCTCAGGATCAGATAAGATCATCTTCGATAAAATACACATAATATAGTTTTCAAATTTTAAATTATAAAAAAAACATTGTACTTAAGTGTAAAATGGTATTCAAGAATAAAAATTATTTCGTTCATTACGCATCACACTAGGCCACCGTTTTGCTAAAAATGAACTTAAACCTATTTGTTCACTCTCGCCTTGATGGCGGTTCTCAGTACTTTGCTCCCGTGGTTGCACTTCACTTTGCCCTCTGTTTCTAGTGGACTTCGAAGTAGACGCCACAGACTCCTGTCTGTGGTGAGGCTCCGCACGGCTGGCCGCAGAACGCGAGCAGCATCTCGCTCTCTTCCAGATCCAGACTGCTGACGCGCATATCACAACACCCAGCAGTAGGTAGACGATCGTGTATTGGTGAATGTCATGGGTCGAGATGTCATCGACCTCTGCTTTGGTTTGATTTCAGAGTTTTGATCTGTTCTCCTAGAATAGATAGAGATCTATTCATGCTCAGATCATTTGGTAAATCTGGTTCCGTCGGAATAGTAATTTTCACAATGTGGTTTATCTGATCTATCTCTGGTACAAGTATATTTGGTGAAAAACTTAGTTAGTTGGATTGTTGATGTAGCGAATATAGGGCAAAATCTTTACTTTTAACAAAGCATTTCTGAGTCATGCTAATGACCCCTGCTCGAGTCAGCTGGCGAACAGTAACTTGATCGTCACATATGATTTTAATCGAATATGTGTCACAGCTAAAATATAGGTACTGTGACGTAGAGTGTAATTCTACCCATTTGTTTTTACACACTGTTTGTTCTGTTTTACGTCTGTGGTTTGCTGACTTAGTTTCGCAAAAATTTTCATCATTTTCCAAATTTAGTCATGATCAGCCCATACTAGTCCACTGCAGGACGTAGGCCTCCCCCAATGTTCGCCATTTCACCCTGTCTTCGGCTTGTCGCATCCAGCTTCCGCCAGCAACCTTTCGCAAATCATCACTCCATCTCGCCGCAGGGCGTCCTACGCTACGTTTGCCGAGTCGCGGTCTCCAACAAGAACAAGTCTACCCCAGCGGTTGTCGGTTCTTCTACAGATATGGCCAGCCCACTGCCACTTCAGCTTGCTAATTCGGTGCGCTATGTCGACTACTTTGGTTCTCTGTTGGATAACCTCGTTGCGGATTTTATTCTCAGAGAAACTCCGAGCATACTTTTTGAGCTTTACTTGAGCGACTTTAAAATTATGGACTAGCCGTACTGTGAGTGTCCACGTTTCAGCGCCGTAGGTCATCACGGGTAGGACGCACTGGTTGAAAACTTTCGTTTTCAAACTTTGCGGTATGGGTGATGAGAAGACTTGACGTAGTTTTCCAAATGCTGCCCAGCCCAGTTGGATCCTCCTCTTGGCCTCCCTCTCAAAGTTGTTTTTACCCAACTGCAAGATCTGCCCGAGGTAAGTATATTCTGAAACAACTTCAAGAGGATGACCATTTACAGCAATAGGTCTCAGATCAATGTGGTCATTGAACATGACTTTGGTTTTATCCAAATTCATGCTGAGACCTACGCTTTGCGAGGCCGATGCTAGGCTGTCCAGCATTTGTTGAAGCTCCTCTAGCGACTCTGCCATTAGGACTATGTCATCTGCGAATCGTAGGTGCGAGATGTAATCGCCGTTTATGTTTATGCCCTTACCTTTCCAGTCCAACGTCTTAAACAAGTCTTCCAATGCGCTCGTGAACAGTTTCGGGGATATTTAGTATGGGTTTGAAAAGCTCACACATGAAGGACTTTCCATGATACAAACATGTATCCAATTCATGGATAGTTGGTAAAAAGTAAGCGTCCTTTTTTAGGTTCACTGCGACATATTCCGATATTGGTGTTATGCTGACCATGCTGTAATTAATTTGATGCGGAACTGGTATTATCTTGTATAATTGAAAACTTTCTTTCGCTATGAACGGAAAAGTAATTTCAAAAATAATATATTTCTCAGTAACTCGAGCCTTTGTTTTTAAGAGCTTATAAATGTGCTGAAAGTCTGTTTCTATATTTTCGATGGACAGACCCAAATCTTGAGGCATTTGACCATAAATAATTTGTAGCTCTCGTTTGAGCTGTGCTGGTGTAAGTAAATGTAAACTCAATCAGATCAAAGTATCTTGGATCCGTTTCATGTTTTGCATCATGTTAATGATAGCTATCGATACTGATATGAAGTCCTTTTGTATGGTCATTGCATTGATTTCCTTCTGTACCTTATTGTCAGCTTTTTCTAAGTCATTTAAATGCTTATTTAAAATTTTGTGCTGTTTTTCTATTACCTCCTCAGTCCTTTGAAGAATGTTGTGCTCTGCTTCGACGATAATGTTAAGTTTGTCCATAACTGACCTTGATATTTTATATTACGGTGTAGAAGATCAATGTCCTGCCTGTACTTTTTGGCGAAACTTTCATCTAATACTCCGAACAATGAATTTGCAATTGAGCCAACAGCATTGATAAGACCGCGCCGGGTTCGTATGCGATCACCGTAATGCTGGCTAAGCAACAGCTGGTTGTAGTATTGTAATTCACTGTAGTTTGACGTATTTGTAGGAGTATCGTATGACAGTGACTTGATTCCATAATTGATTCACATGTTTTTTCGAGGTAATTTGTAAAACTCTTAATGGCTTTGTCTCCTTGCCAATATGGAGACATATAATATGTGACTAATTTCCACTTATCCCGAATTAATTGTACTTTCCCCACAGTGTCAAAGTACAAAGTTTTGCTGGTATCAAACTGCGTTATGTTGTTTGACGCGGTGGTCGGTAATATTATACCTAAAAACAATAATAATGCCAGGGCCATGTTTAAAATCTTGGGATAGGTTTTAAACGTTCTGGTGTTTGATTTCAGGTGGTTACATAATTAATTGTCGCCTCTAATGGTTTGATATTGTAGTGATTTTTCTTTTTGCTGTTCTAATTTGGCTGGTTCAACCTGGTCTATGGGTAATACAGATATTTTTACAATAGGGCGCTTTATGTAGCCGTTTCTAGTTTTTAGAGTAACTACTCTGACCATTTCGTCTTTTCCGGGATGGACTTCCATGACGCGACCCATTAGCCACTTCCCTGCTGGTAAATTATCGTCATGTATCAGCACTAAATCACCTACTTTCACATTCTTCTGGTATTTAATCCACTTACTTCTGATTGATAGTTGCGTCAAGTACTCCGTTTTCCATCGTTTCCATAAATCCTCAAATAATTTCGATATTAAATGCCACCTGCTTCTGGCATCTTCTGGTGTTTCAATTATTGTCAATCCTGGTCTTGCTGATAGAAAATGGGCTGGGGTTAGGAAGTCGAGGTCTTCGGGGTCTTCTGATAGCGCACAGAGTGGTCGAGAATTCAAACAGGCTTCTAGTTTCGCTAGTAATGTGGAGTATTCTTCAAATGTTAATTTTTGATGACCTATAACACGCTTAAGGTGGTGTTTGAGACTTCGCACCGCTCTTTCCCAAAGCCCTCTTGCGTGCGGCCAAGAAGGTGCATTAAAATGACACTCAATCTGCATCTCTGTTATTTCTTTGTAGAAACCTTCGCTATATATTTGCTGAAGGCGGTCGTACTCCTACTGAAGCATTATGTTGGCCCCCACGAAGTTTGTGCCATTGTCACTATAGATGTGACGTGGTGCTCCGCGTCGTGTTGCCATCCTGTTTATTGCGGCTAAAAAAGCTGAGCTGGTTAAGTCCGATACAATTTCTATATGCACAGCTTTAGTTACCATGCACACGAAAAGTGCTATGTAGCCTTTGGTAGTTTTGATGCCACGTCCCTTGTTTGCTTTGACTTCCACAAAGCCTGTGTAATCTACACCACAATGATAAAAGGATCTTTCAGGATTCTCTCGGGACGATAGTAAATCACCCATGAATTGGTATTGTTGGATGGGCTCTTGCTTCTTGCATGTGACACACTGACGTATGAATTTCTTTGTAGCCGTATATCCGCTGATTATCCTATAATTTGGCGAATGTTTGATAAAGTAAGGCGCGCTCCACCATGGTAGGTTAGCTCATGAGCAAATTTAATGATCAGTGTGGTAATTCGATGGTTGTGTGGTAAGATAATAGGGTGTTTCATCTCAGAGCTTATTTGAGCGTTCCTCAGTCTTCCTCCTACACGCAATATACCCTCCGGATCTATGATTGGATGTAATGGTAAAAGTTTACTTTTCAAATGTACATTTCCATTCTTTTGTAAATAATTAACGTCATCCGCGAACTCCATATGTTGTACACTTTTGATAATCAGCAGTTTTGCGCGACGCAGTTCTTGTAATGTGAGATAGGGTTGACGTCCTTCCTTTGTAGTAGGTAGTCTCAATATCCATGCAAAAACGCGTATTATTTTATCAAATGAATTTAATTTATTTAATAAGTGTTGAACGATGTTATCTATGGTCATGGTTGATTTTTGTTGTTGTTGCTCTACTACTGCATTACACTGTCTTATCTCTAAACTGGTTTCATATATGGTTTGAGGTATGGGATGATGATGGAAGCTCCTAATCCAGGAAGGTCCTTGCCACCACAGATCATGGTGTTTTAATTGGTTAATACGAAATCCACGACTTGCACAGTCAGCTGGATTCTCATTGGTTTTTACGTAACTCCATTTTTCTTTTGGTATTATTTTTATAGAGGTTTCAGGGGGTCTAGACAATGTGTCTAGACCCCCTGAAACCTCTAAATTGCTTCAAACGTCTTGAAATTTACTAAATGACCTATTTGTGGGGTAGTAATATAGGGAAATTTACATAACATACATACCATCACGCCTGTATTCCCCGTAGGATTAGGCAGAGCTGTACTAATGTACACCTACATTTCGCCCGTATGTTTAGATCCCATGTAATAGGGGGTGATCCTATTGCCATTAACCGGGCACAAATCCAGACTCCGAGCTGTAACTGGATATTTCATAGAAATACCCAATAACACTTTGCTCGACCTGGGAATCGAACCCAGGATCTCTAGCGTAGCAGTTGCGCTTGGGCTTGGTTTTATTAAATTTTGACTGCCTCGTTAGTCTAGTAGTAGCGAGGCAGTCAAAATTGAATAAAACCAAATAACAAGTAGGAGTAGATTTTATTCACATTTCAACTATTCATCATCATAGATAGGACCTATTAGTCTAGTGAAGTATTAGGATTATTAGAAGTTAGCTTATAATTGAAGACTGCCTCATTAGTCTAGTGGTCCTAGGCGCGACTGCTACGCTAGAGGTCCTGGGTTCGATCCCCAGGTCGAGCAGTGTTGTTGGGTTTTTCTATGAAATTCTCAGTAGCAGCTCGGAGTCTGGATTTGTGCCCGTTTAATGACCTTGCTTATTACATGGCACCTAAACATACCGGCGAAATGTACATTAGTACACCTCTGCCTAACCATTTGGGGAATACAGGCGTGATGGTATGTTATGTTAGGTACCTAATTAATATCACAAAATCATCATCATCATCATTATTTTTATTTTTTTATTTTTTAATTATCCCAATGCTTATTTACACTTAAGCACAATCATCGCAGTTATCGTATGTGTAATGTTCATAAAAAGCGAAATTACATTCCTGACACCAAAAATACTTTGTATGAACTTTGTGTTCACTGTTCGCAGAAAAAATGCACCATTTATTTCCGTCTTTAAACCTCATGTTTGTGTGAATAAGATAATGCGAAAGGCCAAGGGCGCCAGCAACCAATTGCTGAGCTCCTCACAATTTGTGGGCTCTGATTGGCTCATTTGAATCGGATCAACTTGTGCTCGAACGCAAAAAAGGTGGATTTGTATAAAAAACACGTAATTATTATTATTACTGTTGGTTACACTTGTGGCTCCAATCGGATCCATGTACTAACGGTGATGCGGCATTAGATCAACAAATATCACCCGGATCAACAAGTGAAATTGGATCAACAAATTACTACCTATACGGCACGTTTGATCAACATAGTGCCCATGGGGATATCTATATATATATAATATATATATATATATAATATATATATATATTAAAAAGCAAAAACGTAAAAAGAAGTTTTAATACTTATGATAAGCTTGATTTTTTTGATTAAAGTTGTTACTAAATATTTTCTTCGTTTTAAAGTTGCCTATAAAATGCCCATTTTTATTTTTAAAGTATGTAATTAATCTAATACATACCTACTTTAAACAGTAGTCAATGTAGTGAATCAACATGTTAAATATTTAGAAATATATTATAATATTTCTATTTTTATAACAATAACATCACCACATAAACTATCATACCTACTTTAAAATTTAAGTGACAATAGCACTATACTTTAACCTACTTTATAGGTTTTTAAATATTTGTATAATAATGGTTATGATCGCAAAAGGACATGCTTATTCACTGTAAGAAACACTTCCTTAGAAATTGTGATGGCAACAATTGATTTAACACACTGACACGTAAGTATTGTTAACTCCAGTGGAGCACCATCTCTTTCTATAATTTGTTGAAAGGGGCTTCGCATGCTGCACATCATGTTTCAGCAAGCATTACTTCCTCTCATCAGTTCCCATGTTGAAGTCACAAGTTGTGCCAAATTTTCTTTTGTCCTGACTTCTAATGAATCCCAATTTAAAATCATTTGACCTCACAAATTTTCTATTGGGTTTAGGTCAGGCAGGGCTTTTAGATGGCCAATTTATTGTCTTGACACCTTCTTGACTGGCCAGCCAATTTTGCACCACAGCAGCTCGGTGTATGGCGCAATTATCTTTCATGAAGAAAATATCCGTGTTGTCACGTAATATTTCCAAATATTAGTGACTATTTAATCGGCCCTTTCCCGTTTCTTCAAAACGTCTCAACCACAATCTGACGGTATTTCTCTGAAACAAAGAAGGTACCTATATAAAAATAGGTTTGATTAAAGCAATAGCTAGGTATAATAAAGAAATTTAAAATTATAAAAATACACTTACTGCTATATAAGTCTCCTAGCAATTTCTCTGATGCCAACATTCTCATCGTGTAAATAGTTTATTTTGTATTTTAAATAATCACAGACAATGACATGATAATAAAACTACTACAAAACATAAATTAAAAAATTGGAAAAATACGTTGTTTTTCACAATTTAGTAAGGCAAGGGAAAAAGTGTTCGCGCGTAGTCACTGCAATTGTGCGTAGACTGGCTTTAGCTTTGTTGTCACGGTTTATTTTTATTTTCCTACCCTCAAACTTAGTAACATTTGAATACCAGTTTTATAATGAACGCGTATTTGTCTTTCATCTACCCACTTATTACAAGTTAAGTGAAAATATAACCAAGTTAGAAACTTTATATTTGGAGAATGTGTCCGTCTATAGTTCTTTACAATAATGTAAGAAATATTTCTTGAATAAATTCTAAATTGAAAACAAAATAATATACGCCATGCAGGATTTGAACTCACATCTTGCTCGTCTCAGCCTTACACACGAACCACAAGACCAGATCTACTTGTGTGTATTAATTAAAATAAGCTATTAGTAGCAATGACACTACTTATACATATTATCTAAGATAAACCTTTAGTCTTACAGCATAAAAATCTAAATTGAATAACAAGTAGTTATAAATATCCTAACGCAAACGTTTTGCGTATCTGTATTATTATTGTATTCGTTCATCGAGTAGCGCTAGTCTGTTAAACTCATACAAATTGAATAACTCTTAATGTAACAAGCAGAGGGTTCAAATTCGTCCGTTTTTAGGGTGGGTCAGGTAACAGCTATAACCCATGGTGTGGTACTGACCCCAAGCATCTGCGACGTGGATGACAGCGGTGCCAAGCAATACCGTTTGATCGTTGGAGCAAGTGAGGGCTACCACATTCTCCTTGATATCTTTGGAATCGATGTGAAGAGTAACGTGGTGCTTTTCTTTGCAGACCGTACAACTATACTTGGACGTACAATCAGTTACGGTGTGATTGTCACGCAGGCAGTTTTCACATAACTTGAGCTCTTTGACTTTGGCAGTGCGGAGCTCAGGTGTAAGTGCGTTGTATTCGGTACCTACATCTATAGATAGAATGTGGTTTTTGACAAAACACACAAGTAGGTAACTTTTTGATTCACTTTTATCTGTATTGACTACACCTGAAGCCGAACCCGAAATCCGAATTTTTTGACGTCGTGGGAGGGGGCGTCTTGGATGGGTTATGCTTAGCTGGTGCCGCTGATTTGGAGACCGTCTTGCATTCCGACATCTAAAGGACGCGCGCCTGTCTCTCAACAAACATCAATAACTCCGTGATTGTAGGTATTTCACCCGGGGACATAGTTTGTTCAAACTCACGCCTGGTCACGGGGTCAAGGTTACGCAATGAAATGTAAAATAATATAAAACTTGACATGTCAGGTATTTTCAAACTCTCTATCGCATTAATGTTCTCTTGATAAGTTTGTAAAAAGTTATTAAGATTCCATGCGGATTCATTATTAATCGGTTTGCAACTAAATAGCTTGTCTAAGTACGTGGTAGCAAGTGCACGCTTATTCTCGTATCGCTTTCCTAGCGCGTTCCAAACTATCATATAATTATCCGCATTGACTGGCATAGACTTGACAATTGATAATGTTGGCCCACTGACAGACGACAGCAGGTAATAATATTTCTCGATATTGCTAATACTAAAATTGGTATGTATGAGACTTGTGAATGTATCACGAAACGTAGTCCAATTCTCAAGTTTGCCATCAAATTTAAATATTTGTAATTCGGGTAATTTAATACGCCTCCTAATAGGACGGTCATCATAGTCAGGTATAGCTGGTTCAATTTTAGTCGCAACCTTTTCCGGCTTAAGTTCGTGCATAACACTTCGGATCGCGTAATAAAGTTCGTCGATTTCTGCGTATGACGGCACGAACTTGGGATTATGTTTACGATTTAGAGAATTAATTTCAGCTACACATCGATCAAATTCTACACGAAGACTAGACAGATCTTTAACTCTGACCGAAAATTCCGTTTCTAATAGGGGATTATTTTTAACTGTTTTTGTACAAACGCTGAACGCGAAGAAAACACATTTCTTTTGACGTCATAACCGGTTGCAGCAAACTGTCGAGTTCCATTTCGTCAATCATTTTGAAGTAGGAACTAAATAAAAATAATTATTATAACACAAAACACTACCTAGGTACTTTAAATTTACTTTTTGGTATCGAAAGTGCCTAAACTCCGATTCGGTACCTACCCGGAATTCACAAGCGTTGTCCTAGCCCGCTGTGGCTACGTGACAAAGTTTATAAGTAAAAAGACAAAGTAAATAATGGCGGCCGGCCGGCGTTCGCACCAACAACAATATTTAATAATTTTACGCACTGAAAACTCAGAAACAACACGAATACACTAAATTTAACACTTTTTGTATGCAGTAACAACTTTTAATTGTTATAAATACTAATGTAAATCAAATTTTACGAATTTACGTAGGCAGGTAGGTAGGTATAAAATTATGTTCTGGAAGATTTTTTGTAAAAATATCACTTATTTCACATTGACTATTGAGTTATACATGTAACTAGTTATATAGTCTTAGGAATATGCAATATTGAATAGTATTTTGTTATAAACTAGCACAAATTACCTAATTTACGGGTGTAATAATGTGTAAGTATGTACCTACTTTAACACGTTTAGGGTTTCAAAAGTGGGTAATCCGGCTCAAATGAACCAAAATGTTGTGACTGATAGCTCAGTAATTGATTTATTTGATAATTATTGAAAAGAACCCCTAAAAAACTAATTCTGGGCCACCACTTACCCGCCTCCTGACCAGCTCTGCGCCGAATGTTGACGAAATCCAGATGTCTTAGTCTTCGAACGGGCCCGTCCCACGTAAGTTAAGTGTTAGCACCGATTAATTAGGTTTTAGGGCTTCTAGCTAGTAATTATTGGATTTTTATGCGGAGCACATATCGGTTGGTTGCTCGAATTTTTCTGCGCCTGAGGTGCCGCGCCGGCGATGCGGCAGCGCCGCGAACTATCTCGCTCGACGCATGAGCGTAGCGAATTGTCGCGCGCGGCTAGAGGCTTCTTGGCGGGATTTTTAAATAGGCCCAAGATCCTACACGCGGCCTTGAGCTCCTCCCAACTCTTGAAGGGTCGCTCAGATCTTAGCCACAGAGCAGCAGTGCCACTAAGTGGCCTCCTCGCCACAATGAGTGTCTGCAATGGCGTCCATTGGAAAATTTCCGCGTTGTCTTCAATATCCTGAGCCCATCGCGCTACTGATTGCGTCTTGTCTTGCCCATTGAACCTAGGCACTAGATCCTCCGCGTGTAAGGTACATGCCTGCCTCACAAGGTGCGGGGTGCTTGAGGTTCCAGCATCCGCGTGGCCCAGAGTGTCGTCGTAGTCGTGTTGACGGCTATGTCGGCGCTGATCCTTGCCGTGTCCGCCCATATTTTCGTCTTCTGCCTTGTCCGCGCAACCACCACGTCGTTGTTTGGCGCTGCCGGATTTGGTGTTCGCGTCTTTGGTTTTATTCCAACGTCGTGTGCCAAAATAGTACTATCCCGGACGAGCCCCCAAATTTGTGGGGATATGCACTATTCAGGCAGGAATAAAAACTTCGGAGATGGTGAAAGTTTCTTAAGCTTTTTATTTTTCGTCTTCAATTACAAAATCAACGTCTGTCGTCTTCTATCTTTCGATCGTCCTCTCTCACTCTTCGTCATCTGTCACTCATCTGTCATTCAACTGTCATCTGTCAATCATCTTTTAAATCATTCACATCTTCAAATCATACATTCTGAACATAATTAGTTGTCTCACTCACACCTTACCTGTCATAATACTTCATCTCTTTCACTCATCACGTTCCATTCCTAAATATCTATACTATCTATACTATCTATACTATCTATACTATCTATACTATCTATACTATCTATACTATCTATACTATCTATACTATCTATACTATCTATACTATCTATACTATCTATACTATCTATACTATCTATACTATCTATACTATCTATACTATCTATACTATCTATACTATCTATACTATCTATACTATCTATACTATCTATACTATCTATACTATCTATACTATCTATACTTCTATACTATCTATACTTCTATACTTCTATACTAATATATAAAGCTGAAGAGTTTGTTTGTTTGCTTGAACGCGCTAATCTCAGGAACTACTGGTCCGATTTGAAAAATTCTTTCAGTGTTAGATAGCCCATTTATTGAGGAAGGCTATAGGCTATATATTATCACGCTACGCGGACGAAGTCGCGGGCAGAAGCTAGTAATATATAAAGCTGAGGAGATTGTTTGCTTGAACGCGCTAATCTCAGGAACTACTGGTCCGATTTGAAAAATTCTTTCAGTGTTTGATAGCCCATTTATTGAGGTAGGCTATAGGCTATATATCATCACGCTACGCGAACGAAGTCGCGGGCAGAAGCTAGTATTATATATATTTGTTAACGAGGGTTCTTCAAATAAGTAGATGACACGGTGTATAGTGGATTAAGAACATAATTATAATTATAGATTTAAAGGAATTACAGCACGTCTAATAAGCTATTAGCAATGGGTTGTAACGACCACTTTCACGACCACGAGAAAATGACCAGGGGTAAGGCAAAGAAGGTCTTCAGGTGAGGAGGATAAAGGGCAAAGTGGACGACTATTTAATATAGCTTCTACATATGCGAAAAGGGTGGACAACTCTTCAAAGTTAAATGAGAATTGCCCATCACACGTTTAATATGGTACTTCGCCGATTTCATACCGGCCTCCCAAATGCCACCAAAATTAGGGGCGTAAGACGGTGAGACAATGAAATTGAATACCCTCCCCGCTTGCAAAATCAGAAATAGAATCAGCTTTAATTTTGAAGAAATGATTTAACTCCTTAGCACCAGATACAAAATTGCGGCCATTGTCACAGAATACCTCCGTTGGCCTTCCACGTCGTGACACAAACCGACGAAAAGTAAGAATAAATGCGTCCTTGGTCAAATCACTTACAGTCTCAAGGTGTAAGCATTTATACGTTAAACAAACGAAAAGGCATAGATAACCTTTAATTAATTTCGAACCGCGTCCTTTCTGATTTAAAATAAAAAAAGGGCCGGCAAAGTCTATAGGCATAGACTATAGTGTAACGCACACGTAGGAGGCCAACACAAATAACACAATGCACATAATTCACCGTATAAATCACACCTTATAATTATCTCTAATTTAATTACTCAAGACAACCTTTCACTTGACTCGATGTCGAACGAATGCGTAGCGCTCTGTAAAATTTGTCCCCACTTATAGCTCCCACTATAACCCCCACTATTTGACGTCACGCGCTCAATTTACCAATAAGTCGACACAACCACCCTCAAAGTGCAACAGCTCGGACATCCGTTAAACAACGAGTCCCGTCGTTAATATGTTCAATACATCTTAATACAATAGAACAACAAAATCAACCAAAGACAAACAATTTCCAATCAACACCTATACATAAGTTAATACCAATTATTTATTTTATACGACAATGCTATTATCTAACCATAATCCCTGAAAACTTAATAACTACTTTTAAGATATTACTCAAACTACTTCCTAATCATACAATATCTCAATTCATTCTTAAGACGTTTTACTCGACTTTACTACGTATTGTCCATGACAATGACTAACGCCTTCACGATGATTCGAGTCTTAAACATACCAGTCGGTAACCTTGACTGGGAACCTTTAGCATCATATACATAACGCATAAATTGGCCGGTTACCTTGACCAATGCATGCACATCTTTTGGATACACAATGAACCATGACAATGTCATTGTGTATCCCTTTGAATACATACATCGCTTCATAACATTAACCCTTTATTTTTTTATAGAACAATTCCTTATCATACAAAATTTACTATAACTGTAAATATATTACTTCATTCATCCTTTTCACTACAGTCATCCTTCTCGTTACATTCATCCTTCTCGTTACATTCATCCTTCCCGCTACATTCATCCTTCTCGCTACCATCATCGTCACTTATCGAATCATGAGGGTCAGATGCAGGATCACTAAAACTGAGCCATGGGGATATCTTATCTAGGGACACCACTGCCTCATAACGCCTATCCTTACTCCGCGATCATCAATACCAGCGATTAAACAATCAACGGCACGCTTTTCTGTAATATTACACCGATTCAAAAGATTGATTTCGGAATAATAATATAATTCTAAAGATTCCCCGTAACGAACCCTCAAATTTAACATTTCAATAAGTAGGTCCGCGTAGTTTTGTCGAGTTGGAAAAGATTCCCTAAGTTTATTTTTCCAAAAAACACACAAAACAGTACTGTAGGTAACCCCTGATACCACGACTTGGCTACTCCACTTAACTTCGGTAACGCATAATGAATCAATTGTCTATCATTCCATCCGTAAATATGAGCACATTCCTCAACCTTATTAATCCATACATCCATCGTCTGCTCTTTGGACATTGGGTCATACTCGGGTATGACATTATTGAGAACAGGAAACTTATCACGTTCACTAACATCCTTCATACCTTTCATAATTTTAACAAATTGCTTTAAAAAGTCATTTTGATGGTCATACCTTCGAGAACGTTTTGTCCTACATTCACCTTCGTCGGACGAACTGGTAGCTGCCCGCCGCTTCTTCTGCTGTCGGCGGCTTCCTCGGTGGCGGCAGGTCTCACGTTCATCAGCGCTGCTACTAGAGCTTCTCACCGGTCGCTGACTTTCTTCACGACGGCCCCTTTTTGGAAGATCGCGGTAACTCCGGTGTATCACTTCTTGGCATATTGGCGTTGGAAGGACAATCTACCGTACCTAATTGCCCAATCATCCCACTTCTGAGATGTAACGCACACGTAGGAGGCCAACACAAATAACACAATGTACATAATTCACCGTATAAATCACACCTTATAATTATCTCTAATTTAATTACTCAAGACAACATTCACTTGACTTGATGTCGAACGAATGCGTAGCGCTCTGTAAAATTTGTCCCCACTCCAATTCCAATTTGCTCCCACTATAAACCCCACTATTTGACGTCACGCGCTCAATTTACCAATAAGTCGACACAACTACCCTCAAAGTGTAACAATAGGGTAATAGGGTATTCAATTTCATTTTCTGACCGTCTTACGCCCCTAATTTTGGTGGCATTTGGGAGGCCGGTATGAAATCGGCGAAGTACCATATTAAACGTATGATGGGCAATTCTCATTTAACTTTTGAAGAGTTGTCCACCCTTTTCGCATATGTAGAAGCTATATTAAATAGTCGTCCACTTTGCCCTTTATCCTCCTCACGTGAAGACCTTCTTTGCCTTACCCCTGGTCATTTTCTCATTGGCCGGGCCCTCACCAGTCTACCATCTCCTTGTCTAGAAGACCGCAATTCTAACAATTTACAACGTTACCAAAGAATACAACAAATTCATCAACATTTCTGGCGTCGGTGGCAGCGTGAATATATCGCTGAACTACAGCAACGTTGCAAATGGAGAACCAACCACTCAAACCTGAAGATCGGTGATTTGGTTATTTGGTTCTGCTGAAAGAATATCTTCTTTCGCACGCGCCGCCTCTATGCTGGAGACTTGGACGAGTTCAAAGGCTGTTTCCTGGCTCGGACGGCGTTTCCAGAGTTGCTGATGTTGTGGTGTGGAGTGCATAGTGTGTATACTGCATTAGATATAAGTACCTTGAGATATAGCTGTATGTATATGTAATCATCAATCATGCACATTGATTTTATAATAAATTAGTATCGATTGCACCTTCAACCTGATCGTATGTGTTTTATTCACATTTCCCAACCACCGAACCTCACATGGCGACTCTGCCATAAGAGCTAGCGCCGCGGGTGGTCCGCGGTTTCGGTACCTTTTACGGACTTAAATAAAATAACGATGATTGTGACTTGTAAATTAAATGACTGTTACCAATACGGACGTTGGTCGCTCGTGTTCAATTTCTAAGTAGACAAAGATGTGCCAATCCACGCAGAATAGAGAAGAAGTGTTTATGAACCAGAATACAGCAGGTTCCAATAATGCAAAATTGGAAGACTTGGGATGGCATTTGGGAACCAATAACATAGTGATGACAGTAATAGCTGTGATGCTAGCAGTGGCATTGTTATACTTCATGTACAAGTTGTATGAACGATGCCATAGGCGTTGGATTCAACAAGAAGTATTCCACGCAAATTTTAGAAGTTTTCGGATGTCGTCGGGGCGAAGGCGATCTGTTCCTGTTATTACGCCACGCCACGTTCCAGGAAAGTCTGGGGATGAGAACTCATAAGTGTTTTGTGGTGTCAGTGTTCTTAAAGTGATATAGTACGGGTAGTACGGCGATATACTGCGACAACATGCGGTAACATTATAATTATGTTTTTTTTTTGTTTGTTAAATGCACACTTTTTATACCTACTTTTAATAATTTTAACTGTATTTGTACACACTACATTTACTGAGTGTTTATTTTAGATGCGTTTCGCTTTTATTTTTATATCTCTTCTATATTAATAATTAGTATGCACTATCTCACTATTCCAGGAAAAAGGAGTATATTTACCTTTTTTTTAATTTAGATTTTAAATTATGCTCATGTAAGGTAAGTTAAGGCTCACGTAACATATAAACCACTTCTTTTTATTGTAGATTTAATCAATATTGATTGAACTTATGTTTCATTGGATTCTTCGAAAAGGCCTTGCTAGGAACAAGGCTTCTTAGAAGGCCATTATAATAAATCAGTCATTTAACACTACAGTTTAATAAATAGCGATTAAATCTACAATAAAAAGAAGTGGTTTATATGTTACGTAATAAAACAAAGTATTACTTAAATATTTGTTAGTTTCATTTATCCAGCAAATAAACGAATAATAACTGTTTATTTGTTAGAGTGGCCTTCCATGGTACACCCACCTTATTTTAACGTCGTCGATTCCCGAAATCAATGAAGCGAGGGACCGTATTGCCAAAATAGTAGCGCGAGCGATTCGCCGCCGCGTCTGTAATTTTCAGTTCGATCGGTGTTTGTGTAAGTAGAAGAAATTTGTCATCACATGGCAATAACTACGACATTTTAATAATTGGCCTTCGAAGGAGCAAGGCCTTCCATGGTCCACCCACCTTACAATTTATAAAAATATTAAATATTTAAAAGATAATCTTTTCAAATTGAGTAAACCTAGACGAACACCAAAGACGTTAGGTGAGAAATTAGATGAAGCGACAGTGATATTTAAGCGATATCTTTCTTGTTCAGATGTTTTATATGACAAAATAAAAAACAATGAAATTCGTAGTAGCGACATAATTCATATTAAAGAAATTTGTATAAGGATAGAATCGTTATATGCAAAAATTGAGGAATTCTGTACCCGTTGTATTGAGGAGCCAAGCACCATGGAGAAGTTTAATTTGAAAACAGCGATTTCCCTCCTGCCCGTAATGTATGGAGAGGAGGATGTTACCAAAATGCTTATTGATGCTATTGAGTTATATAGTAAAATGATTGATAAGGAAAGTGATCCAATTTTGGTTAATTTTATTTTGAAAACTCGGTTGTCACAGAGTGCCAAATTGCGCCTATCTGCATCATATACTTCTTGCGACTTGCTATTAGCTGATATGAAAGAACACCTAATAACTAAAAAGTCTAGTACTGCCATTCACACTCAAATGATCAAGGAAAGTCAAGGTACAAGTTCAATTGACGATTATGGTAAGCGATTAGATCAGTTGTTTGTCGACCTCACCATATCTCAGGCTGATGGTAACAGCAATTCTTACCAAGTATTAAAGCCTATCAATGAAAAGTTGGCTATAAAAAGTTTTATAGATGGTCTTAGAAATCAAAATCTTAGGGTTATTTTAACAGCTCGCAACTACAAGTCTTTGAAGGACGTCATCCGACCGGCCAAAGATGAGGAAATGTCAACTTCGTGGCCCCAGGCTGAGGAGTCTCTTTTCATGGGGCGCCGAGGACAGTCAGGTAGGCCTTATCAAGTTTTTAGAGGTCGCGGCAGAAATTACACTAACTACCGCGGTTCACATCAATACCCGACTCAGAATCAAACTCGAGTAAATAATCAGGCTGATAGTCGAGGACGTATGTATCAGGGAAGTTCAGCGCAACGTGGTAGGTATAACCGGTCGTGGTACAATTTAAATCGTAGTAATCGGTCTCAATCAGCGGATCGGTTATTATTATTATTTTTTTTGGTTGGTTTTAGTCCGTAGATCGCTCTTTTCAGAGCGGAGTCCAACAAACTCCACCGCTCTCCCCGGAGTGGTGGATAGTGCATAAAGCATTTCCAACCCCGTCAAAAAAAAAAAAAAAAGATGCTGCTCCTTTTTTTTTTGTGCGTGTGGAAAATCCTCATGGACTTCCGCCGCCCGGGGAGGCGGCGGGGCGTGTCGGACTCCACCCAGAGTGGGTGACCTACCGACTAAAAACCACACGGTGTTCCTTCCTGCACGTTTTCGTCGGGGGCTACGGGAAACAGAGAATTCGTCCGCGGCCTTCTGCCCGCGACTTCGTTCGCGTAGCGTGATGATATATAGCCTATAGCCTTCGTGGTGGTTGCGCGGACAAGGCAGAAGACGAAAATATGGGCGGACACGGCAAGGATCAGCACCGACATAGCCGTCAACACGACTACAACGACACTCTGGGCCACGCGGATGCTGGAACCTCAAGCACCCCGCACCTTGTGAGGCAGGCATGTACCTTACACGCGGAGGATCTAGTGCCTAGGTTCAATGGGCAAGACAAGACGCAATCAGTAGCGCGATGGGCTCAGGATATTGAAGACAACGTGGAAATTTTCCAATGGACGCCATTGCAGACACTCATTGTGGCGAGGAGGTCACTTAGCGGCACTGCTGCTCTGTGGCTAAGATCTGAGCGACCCTTCAAGAGTTAAGAGGAGCTCAAGGCCGCGTTAATCAAGGAATTCCCGGATACTATTGACAGTAAGGCGGTTCATGAGATGATGTCAGCTAGAAAAAAACGTAAAGACGAGAAATGTCTGGATTATATGTTGACTATGAAGGAAATGGGTAAACGAGGGAAAATGCCCGATTATGTAGCCATAAAATACATAATCGACGGCATAGTAGACAACGAAACTAATAAGATGATGTTGTACGGAGCGACTACATACTCAGAGTTGAAAGAAAAGTACAAAATATATGAACAAATCAAGGAGAAAATGCGGGAGTGAGGGAAAAGAAATCGCAAGACAATGCAAGTGAGTCAGTGTCAGTGAAAACCAATTATAAACGATGTTATAACTGTGGCGAGAGAAATCATCAGTCGAATCAATGTCCAAACAAAGAAAAGGGGCTCAAATGTTTCAAATGTAACGAGTTTGGGCATATTTCAACGCAATGTAAACAACAGCAACAGGGCAATGACATTGCAATGACCTCAAGAGTGAGCGAGAAGGAAAAAGCACCCTCACGAACATGGCGGCAACATGACGGCGAAACTCCGAACACGTCCGGAAACAAACGAACGATATGTGTGACCAACTTCACTCCGAACATTTATGAGGTTGGCCAACATGATGGCAGCGCGAGCGCCAATGGCAGCAGCGACAAGATGGCGGATGGACAAGACACTAACTCGAACTTCAAGGATGTTTTTTTTTTTTTTATAAAAGCTTACTAGCAATGTGGGTCACACATTACTAGTATTCTTGTTAACCCCTCGTGCTAAGCTAAAATGCTTGTGTTACGAGTGGGTTCACGTCGGTAGTGCAATGGGTGGGGTTCGAACCGGCAACCACATGATCGCAAGTCCGACGACCTAGCCATTAGGCTACCGCCGCTTCGCCGTTTACATCGAAATTTCAACACCGGCGAACAATACGATAGATACATCGAAATTACAATTTGAAAATGCTTGCAAGTCGGTTATAGTGAATAAGTTCGAAGTGAACGCGTTGATTGACTCTGGCAGTGTATAGATAATTATAACCCTATCCAGACTAAAGAGAAGAGGCTCCAGTTGAGTTACGAATAGTATTAAAAGATGACATTCCGGTGGTTCAGCGGCCACGACGGATATCGCTAGCTGAACAACTGGTGGTGAAAAATCAGGTATCGGAATGGCTAAAAGACGGAATCATAAGAGTAAGTTTTTCTGAATATTCTTCTCCATTAGTTTTGGCACAGATAAAAGAATACTAGTACAGATGCCTCATCCCATACAAAGAAATGGGACCTTCCTATCGGGCGAGATTCTTCGGGCAGAATTGTTTTTCTTTTGTAGGCGATAGATGTCGCACGTAGCACGCGCGTTCACGCATGCGACATCTATCGCCTCGGGTTGTATATCAAGTGTTTACTATATATTTAACCAATGGATGGCGCTGGTGCGCCGGGATGTAGGTAGGTACCTAAAGTTGCTACTTGTTGTTATAACGGTCGCTCACCCCGAACAGGTACCTACCTCCTTCTCGGTAGCGCGTAGGTACTTATGTAATACATTTAATTTTATAAAACTACCTATCTTCTTACGCGTAGTTTATTTTCGTTATTATTTAACGTAAATTCATGTAAAAATGTAGGTGTCATTTTCAAGGTTTCTCAGGATACCTACTGATTTCATAAATGACATAATATATTTTTAATGGCCGACATTCTTTTTTTAAATATAACATGACGTGGGTGTCAATTTCATAGTTTCTGATTGTGAAAAAAACAAAATGTTTATAATCCAAGATTGTGAACATCTAATTATTATTTTTTATTTAATAAGTATTATAAAGCTAAAAAGTTTGTTTGGTTGACCGCGGAAATCTCAGGAACTACCTACTGGTTCGAATTTAAAATAGGTATCTTTTGTGTTAGATAGTGCATTTATCGAGGAAGGTTATAGGCTATAAAATATCACACTAAGACTTATAGGAGCGGAGCATCAATGAAAAATGTAGAAAAAACGGGTAAAAGTTATTTCTTTTGAGGGCTTCCATTGCGTGCGCTGCGTAAACGAAGTCAATGGCTGCATAATATACCTAGGTAGGTACCTACCTATCTTTCTGTTAAGGTTGACTCACTACCTATAACCTTTTTTGTTGTAGGTACCTAATCAAATTTGTTCTAAAATAATACATTATTTGCGAAGGTGTTTAACACAACAAAAGTGTAGGTATATACCTACACTTTTGTTGTGTTATGGATTAATATCATTAATCCATACCAATTAGGTACCTACTTAAATACGTTATTCATCACAAGTAGGTACCTATTTAATTTTGAACAGAATTGCCATTGACATCATTTGGTTTTAATGAATATCGGAGATAATTATCATAGTTTTAAAATAACTCCACGACAAAATAATGATCAAGTAGGTAGGTCGGTACTTACCTACCACTAGCGCTGGCCGGCCGTTTAAAACGAGACTTTGTCGCGGTTTACTAGAATATTTTCTAAGTAAGTACCTAGGTAGTTTAGTGATGGAAAAAATCGACTGCCTGAAAATCGAGCCTGCGTCTTCTGGTTAGATAAGTACACCAGACGACCACTGAGCCACCGCGAGTTTAACTATTGAAAAGCAAGCTGCCTACTTTGCTTGTCAACCGACATCGGTGTAGGAACCTACCTACCTATTTAGCCAGAAGACTCTACGCAGGTTCAATTCCGCCCTTCAAATTTTACTATATAGCTTAGAAAAAAAAATGCAAAATATTACAAAAAAATAGTTTAAGTAGGTACTTACTTAATTGATTATTTTGGGCTGGGAGGTGACAACTGACAAGTGTCCGTGATAAAGACCGAGTGACAAACCGAAATCCACGCGAGCAAAGCCGCGGGCGGAAGCTAGTTCTTATATATCTTTATCGCAAAATGATAATAAAGTTATTGTATAAATATACCTAGGTACCTACCTACCTACCTACGACTTAATCGTCAACTGGCGAGCGCGAATCTCGCGAGCGCGCGCGAGTTGGCACTTTTCGATTTTACCTACTTTTTTTGTCGTCAACTCGCGCGTCTATGTAAAGTTCAGTCAAATAAAAAGAGATTGAAAACAAAAACTATTAATAATTATTTATTGACCGCGTTAGCTGATTCTGTGAAGTACTGACTTAGATTACGATTTAGAGGGCCGAAATGAGAAGGCCTGGGGAACGCATCCAATGACACATACTATCTCGTCTAACGCGCATGCGCACAACAGTATAGCTGTCATAGCGCTATCTCTTTCTAATTCATTTTGCAAACTGAGTGCCTACTCCTTATGCACTTAGTTACAAACGATGTACCTGTCACGTCTAACATGGCGGAAGTGATGTGTGTGTGTGACAGGGACGGGTACATCGTTTAGCCGTTCGAAGTTCATCAGGAGTAAGCACCCTAGTTATTATTTTAGTGACGTTAGTGTTACGTAAGCTAAGCTGACGTTTACAGTGCACTTACGGAGTAAACATACTTACAGAGTATAAATGTTTTTATTAAGTCTATAAGAATGCCATTTGGTGTGAAAATGTGGAAGTTTTTAGTGATTTTGATGTACTGTGGGGGTAAGTTTATAACAATTAAACTTTTCGGGTAATACTCTCAAAGTGTTCTGTTACTTTTATCAGGCATCTTGATTAGTTAAACCTTAGATTAACTCGTTGTTCTTACTATTTTACTTTTTTGAATTAACATATGGCTTTACCCGCTCGGTTGCTTCGCAAAAAAATGCAAAGAGGGTCGCTTGCCAGTGATTTTTGACCGCATCTGAGCGTACGACGCGCCGTAATAAAAATTTGACTGTGACTCGCTCCAGAAGCGCACTTCAAATGTTTTAACTGCTCTGAATAGCCATTAAAATAAGCCTAAACATTGTGTCTGTTTTTTAATAGATCTTGTTTCCGTATTTTCCTATGTACCTTGAAACTTTAACTACCCAAATATTAGCTACTTGTATGGAAAAATGCGTTTTACTAAAAACTAAGATCGACAAGAGTATTGTTTCTTATTTTATTTATAAACTAGATTAATTACTAGATACATTTAATAACACATGGATATATTTCATGTGGAATAAAATATTTAAAACATTAAGGGAACTACAACTTGAAAAAAAAAAAATGGCGACGTCAACTTTATTTCGTATCGTGTACTAAGAATTAGATTTATAATGTTGTCAACTTGTATTTGAAGGTCGGATGATATATCAGTCTATGGTTTAGAAACGTTTCACGAGGACTTTATGAACTACAACATAAAGTTTAAAGTCGATTAGTAAAAATTGGTTGTTGGAAACGATTGTTGCCAGAAGCAGTCAAGGGTGTTCAATTTTGGAAAAAATTGTTTCCTTAAGCAGTTTATCGGTTACTTAATTGTTTTGTTCACTTTAACTTGATTGTCGTTTACTTTCTTATAGTGCGATTGCACTTTAAAATAAATACCACGTGGCAATTTTACACAGTATATTTATTCCATAGTAAAAAATATACGTTGATTTTCCATTTTTTATATAGATAATTTATATTTTTTTGTGATTTAGCTTTTTAGAAAATGTTTGTCATTAAAAACAATATTTTTAGGAAGTGGACCACAGACAGGTTCGTCCAGAAATGTAACTGGACACGACATCATTACATCTCAGCGAGGAAGTTCGATACTACTTCGTGCAGGACACAAATATAATAAAGACCGAGAAAATAAAGATGGTTCCTGTATCTGGAGGTGTTCGAAGAGGACTGTTTGCAAGGCAAGATTAATTATTGATAGCAATAACTGCATCAAACGAGATGACAAGCACGACTGTGAGCCTGATTTTGTATCAAATGAACTGGAGCTTAACTTCGACAAGTGCATGGAAAAAGTAAAAAGTGACTGTACTATACCCATACCAAATGCATTTCGACATACGGTCTCAACCCTTAAAGATAAAGGAATTGACCTCATAAAAAAAATACCTACATATAAAAATATTAAAAACAAATTTTACCGAAAACGGAATAAGTCATTGGGGGTAAGAAAGGTATGTTTTAAGTCGATTAAGAATGTTACTGTGCCCGAAATATTTGCAAACTTTTTACTAGCCGACTACCAAACAATCAATAGAATTTTAATATTCGCTAGTGAAAATTGTAAAACAATTTTAGCAAAACCAAATTTGACCATTTTATGCGATGGTACTTTTAAATTTTGTTTAAAACCTTTCCAGCAGTTGTACACTTTACATGTTGATTTAGGAAGTAGTAAAACTCATAATAATATTATACCCGTTATTTATGCGTTGTTGGGTAACAAAACAAGAGCAACTTACAAAATTTTGTTTCGCCTTATCAAGAGCCAAATTCCTCAGTTTAATCCCAAAACCATTCTACTAGACTTCGAGAAGGCTGCAATGTTAGCAGTCAAAGACATATTCCCTGAAACAAGCGTTAGAGGGTGTTTCTTTCATTTTTCGCGAAGTTTGTGGCGGAAAGCTGACGAAATAGGCATAACAAAATCTGTACTATTTAGAAAACATATAAAGAGGTGCGTTGTTTTGGCACATTTGCCCAAAGAAGCTGTTGAGAATGGTTGGTTGTATATTATGTCTCAATGTCCGAATGATAAAAATATTGTAAAATTTAATGATTATTTTGTAAGAACTTGGTTGAATGAGACTTCCATTTTTGCAGACAAATGGTCTTGTAATTTTAGCCAACACCGCACTACGAACATGGTTGAGAGCTGGCATTCTACGGTAAATAAAAAAATTAATAGCAAACCCAAAAGTATTGCACATTTTTTGACCATCTTAAAAGAAGAAGATAATTATTATCAGACTTTATACTTAAAGAAGTCTAATATAACTGCAAAATGTAAAGAAACTTGTGCTATTGACGAGCACATTACCAACACTGTTAACGAATTTATCCATGGGGTTATAAATATTGACTTATGTATCGAACTTTTGATCTTGTGATTTTTGATTTAATTTAGCATAGTCTGTTTATTTTAACGTTTGCTATAAAAATCATTTATAACAAACCATGATCTGTGATTGTATAGTCTGTGATTAGTTTTATTAGTAGGTCGTCAGTAATAACTTAGCCAATTGATGAATCTACTTATTGATAGTGTTTAGCGTTTTTTGTAAAAATCATTTACAACCATATGTGATCTGTGATTTTATAGTTTCTAAGACTCTTTCTATGGTTCCTAAGATTGATTTTATTAGGGAGCAATAATAAGTCAGTTTGTTGTCAATTACTATGTTTAGCTTTACTATTTTATACTTACCAATATTCAGTATACGAGTATGTGAGGGGAGTGTTTTCGTTGTTTCTATTTTATTTACTTAGTTTTTTACAATTTACATACTAGATAATAAGATAATAAGCCAAATTCTCAAATCAATGTGATATTGTTGATAATTAGTAAGGGAAATACTACTAATAATTTATATTTTGTCCTGTTGATTTATAATAAACTGATTTCAAAACGATGTATATTTTGTTTTATTTTAAAAATCAAATTTCATAAAGTTTCTTATACATTTATAGTAGGTAAGTACCTAACTAAATTAAATTTGTTATAACGTTTTTGTAGCTGACTATACATTAAAACATCAAATTATATAGACGCGCGAGTTGACGACAAAAAAAGTAGGCAAAATCGAAAAGTGCCAACTCGCGCGCGCTCGCGAGATTCGCGCTCGCCAGTTGACGATTAAGTCCTACCTACTTACTTACAAATGCCTACTACCTACATGTCGCACTCGCAACGCAACTCAAGTGGCAAGGCAACGAGATCTTCCCGCAAAAATAAAATATAATATTTGGCAGAGATTACTTACTTACTAAAAACACAGAGTAGTATATCTACTCATGTGCTAAAAACTAGGTAGGTACCTACCTACCTAGTTGCTTTAAAAAATAATTTTAATGTTACGAAAACAAACATGATCTTCCGACCTGCTACTAAATGCAAGAGAATTTATACCAAAACAGGCTTGTTTTAAAGATTAATTTTAAAATAACGAAAGCAAAAAATAATTTTGTGACCTGCTACAAATAATTTTAAGGGAATTTATACTTAAAGTCACTACGATTAGAGCTTATACTGTGTAACTCGTTCGCCTCGCTATTTATACCTAAGTACATCAGTCATCAGTTCATCACAGACACATACTTGCAGCTAGGCGGCTTGTGATTTTTTTTCATGGGGTTCACAAAAATAGTCTAGTGTTTGTTGAACGTGACAGGTGAACATTATGAGGTCCAGGGTTCGATTCCTAACTAAATAATTAAAGTTTTAAATTAAAGTTTAATTTAGATAGATCTATAAATGTTTAGTTAGGAATCGAACCCGGGACCATACATTTTTATCTAACATAATTATAATACATATACCGAAGGGTTAGGCAGAGGCGTGCTAATGTAGGAACACTCACAGTTTTCAAATACTCGCATGCATAGAAAATTTATCCATATTGCGATACGCCCAACGTGCATAATCGGATTGGCAAAAAAAAACTTTGAACTACGAGTATTTTCAACCCGCGCTGCCGGGACGCCGCGCCCGCGCCGCCCGCGCCGTCGCGACGCGCGCCGGTCCGCGCCTTACGCTGCGAGGCGAGGCGGGCTGTGGCTAGGGTTGCCAACTCTTTACCGGTCAAAAATAGAGGGTAGTTCTAAAATTATTACCCATAAAAATATAATAGATAACGAAAACATGTAGTAGTTTTGCCTACTAATACTTATACTTTTTTCAGAAATATTGTAGGATAATATTTATATTATATAGTAGGGTTAGAACTCTAGCTGTGCCAAATACTTTCAAGTAGGTAAGTACCTACCTATTTTGATACTTGGTTTTTGACACTGGTAAGTGTATCTCATCCCTACGCGCATACCTAAGACATCATGACAATGAGTAGATAAACGTATCTACTCATGATGACGTAAACACGCTATAGGGCTTCCCGCCCACAGTATTTTAATTTCATCTACCTACCTACTTGCATAGCGTGTGAGCTACCTACAGCAATGAAAACCTCTTACTATTCACTACAAAAGCTTAGGTACCTACTTAAAAAGTAAATGATAACGTAAATCTTATTAGATATGTACCTAGGTACCTCTACCTACCATTTTAAATATCTAAGTACCTATCATAAGTAATTATTTCAATATGATAGGTAAGTACTTCGTAAGTACATAAGTAGGTAGGTAAGTAAAACTAGTAAGTACCTACTACGTGTCTCACTTTTTACCCTATTCACTATCTAGGTAGGTAGGTATTTTGTTCGGTAGAAGAAGCGAAATACCGATCTATTAAAAAAAACAAATACTTAAACGTACGTAGGTACTAGTACCTAAGGTAGGTACCTACTTAATATTCTTCGTTCTCTGGTAGGTATATAGGTACTATGGTATATTATAGGTATGCTTACGGCTTTTAAACACAAAACCATCACGACACCGTTCGTTCGTTACGTAGGTAGGTAGGTACCTACTAGGGCGCATTCGCAGCTGTCGGACTACCGAGTGTATATCTGATCTACCGAACTCGAGCGAGACGCGATGGTATGATACCTACGACTCGCGTTCCGTTCCATTCCGACCGTCTGCATGATGCATTTATTGATGATAGAATACTGATATTTACCTATTTTGTGATATATATATATATCTATACCTAGTAGATACCTACTTGAACTATGTAGGTATCTACTAGCCTACCTTTTTTATTATGTAAGTACCTATATTCGGTACAAGGCACCTACACGAAGGTAACCCTAACTATTAGGTGTAAGTCGCTTTCTAGGTAGGTACTACCTACCTAGGTATGTTCGTGTTGTCATCATAGTAGACTATCGTATGTATTAGTGCTTCGCCCCCGATGGTACAAAAAGATAATACATCATTAGAAAAACTTCGTCTGAAATATAATATTCTTATAATAATACTTGATTTAAAAGAAAATGAGAAATAATTATAGACTCAGAAACTGCGAACAGCGCCATCTTTTCTTTTTGTAAAATGAGCGAAAACTGCAAACAGCGCCATCTATTTACCAAAGAAAGCGAGAATCACGAGGATTTAATTGAATATCATATAATTGAAGAAATTAGACTTAAATTATATTGTCCGTCCTATGTATAAACATTTGATATATGTAAGTACATATTTTTTTAAGGTCTTTCCTCGTAAGAATTTCGAAGCCAAACACACGAGGTTTGGGAATCAATACATGCAATGCCATCTATTAACAATTCATTTGAACTATGTTTCATTTGTTCGGGATGAGACCCCATGGTTTTGGTAAAGAAAAAAGATGGTAGTACAAGACTGTGCGTAGACTACAGGCTTATAAACAGGAAGATGGTCAAAAACGAGTTTCCTCTTCCTATTATAGACGACTTAATTGATAAACTGAAGCATGCAAGTATATTTACAGTGTTAGATTTAAAAAATGGTTTTTTCCATCTGAAAGTAAGTGATGATAGTATAAAATATACTTCTTTCGTCACACATCATGGACAGTATGAATTTTTGAGGGCTCCATTTGGGTTGTCAGTATGCCCAAAATACTTTATGCGTTTTGTGACTATGGTGTTTCAAGAGCTCATAGCAAAGGGCATATTAGTAATATTTATAGACGATTTGCTAATCCCTGCTTCTGACGAATTCCAGGCTGTGGAACGGCTAAAGGAAGTGTTAGCAGTTGCCTCACAGTATGGTCTTCAAATCAACTGGAAGAAGGCACAATTGCTGTGCAGAGAGGTGGAGTACCTAGGACACAGAATTAAAGATGGAAAAGTTCAACCTTCTAAGGAGAAAACTGAAGCCGTAACCAGGTACCCAGAACCAAAGACTTTAAAAGAACTTCACAGTTTCATAGGATTAACATCCTATTTTAGAAAGTATATAAAAGATTTTGCTTTAATAGCAAAACCCTTGACTGATTTATTAAAGAAAGATGTAAATTTTATTTTTAATGGTGAGCAAAGAAATTCATTTAACATGTTGAAAAATGCATTGTCATGTAGCCCAGTATTACGAATATATGATCCTCAGTTGCAAACAGAATTGCATACTGATGCTGCTTCAGTGGCATACAGCGCCATATTGCTGCAAAAAGATTACACAGGTGAGTTACACCCAGTACATTACTTCAGTCGCAAGACAACTGACGCTGAGAAGAAATATTGCAGCTACGAACTTGAAGCATTAGCTATAATAGAAGGAGTAAAGAAGTTCAGGCATTACTTCTATGGTAAGCATTTTAAGATTGTTACGGATGTCAAGCATTCCAGAAGACGCTGATCAAAAAAGATCTCACAACCAGAGTAGCTCGATGGGTATTACTGCTCAAGGAATATTACTATGTGGTTGAGCATAGGCCAGGAAAGAAAATGCAACATGTGGATGCTCTGAGTCGAAATCCATTTGTTGGTGTCATTGAGTTAAGTCTGCATGACCAGGTCAAGCAAGCTCAGGAATTGGATTAAGGTATCAAAGCTATAATTGAAATTTTAAAGTTACAGACATAATTATGAAGACTACATCTACAGTGATGGTTTACTTTATAAAGGTCAAGAAAGACGATTAGTAATTCCTAAAAGTTTGGATATGGAAATCATTAAGAAAATTCATGAAAAAGGTCACTTTGGTAATAGAAAAATGATAGAAATTTTAGAACAAGACTATTATATACAACATTTAAGTAAGAAGATAGAAGAATTTATGTTAACTTGCATACCCTGTTTGTTAGCAACTAAGAAGGAAGGAACAGAAACAGGAAGGATTCCTTAATTGTATTGATAAAGAGAGAATACCTTTGCATACAATACATTGTGATCATATAGGACCACTTTCAGAGACCAGAAAACTGTATAATTATATCTTAACAGTAGTGGATGCATTTACAATATTTATGTGGTTGTTTCCAGTGAAAGGAACTACCAGTAAAGAGCCAATTGATAAGTTATTGATACATCAACAATCATTTGGTAACCCTACACGGTTAATCTCAGATCGAGGTACTGCATTCACTAGCAATGATTTTAAAAAATACTGCAGAAAGGAAAATATTCAGCATATTATGATAACAACCGGTGTTCCCAGAGGAAATGGTCAGGTGGAACGAATTCATCGGACAATGATAGCAGTTTTAACAAAACTTTGTATTGTAGATTCCTCCCAGTGGTACAAACATGTCAGTCGAGTGCAACGTGCACTGAACAGTATTTACCAATGGAGCATTGATACAACTCCCTTTGAACTACTGGTGGGCACAAAGATGAAAGATAAAGAAGATATTGAAATTCATGATTTAATCCAGAGGGAACATCAAGTCAATTTTGTTCAGAATAGAGAAGAATTAAGAATGAAGGCTAAAGAGCAAATTCATAAAGTTCAAGAAGAGAATCGAAAGACATACAATAAAAAATATAATGAAGGGGATATAGTCGCGATAAAGCGCACCTAGTTTGGTACAACTTTAAAACTAAAGCCGAAGTATTTAGGCCCATACCGCATCACGCAAGTAAAGCAGAATGACCGCTACGATGTCGTGAAAATCAATCCTATGTCTGAAGGTTCGCAAATAACCTCTACATCTGCAGACAATATGAAGCCGTGGCCAAGTTCAAGCCGGTAAGATTGGGTAGGTAGATATGTAGGTGTTGGGTTTAGGTTGGATGCCCGTGGTAAGATTTCCGTTTTGGTTATAAAGTTTTATGGTAATCTTGACCTAATATGTACCTAACCATTATGTTAATTGTTAATAATTCTTAAGATTTAAGTAGGAAAAAAAAAGACTGCTTATGATTAGTATTGTAACTAAACCTATACTATAATATTAAGAAATGTTTTTATTTTGTTTATTCAAGTAGATAACACATGTTTTATTGATATAAATTCCTTGTTTGTATTAACTATAGATAGTGTTTTAAGTAATTTAGTGTAAGATTATTGTAATTATGGATCAGACTGAGGACAGTCTGATATAAAAAAAGTTCCTGAAATATTTAGATTTTAAAGCACAGAGATTTTCAGTGGATTACAATGAACGTTGTCACCAGTATAATTTTCTGCCATTAGAATATAGACGTACTGTCAATGATATATGTTTTTTAATTAACATCGCAAACGGCACAATCGATTGCCCAGATCTTCTAATTCATATATGATTGTGGACAAATCAATTAGGCCTTAGACAGCGACCTCTGTTAGACATACCATTTGTTTCTACAAACTACAGACGTAATGCTTTCTTCCCGCGCAGTGCTAAACTGTTTAACCCATTTGGACCCAAATATAAACCAGTAGTAAATTTTTGAAAAAAACTATCAATGTGACTATTAGAGGCTAGAAAGACAATTTATAAAAAAAACTGTAAAAAAAAAACACCGTCCTCAAATGGGGCCAATGGGCTCATGTATGATATTTTTCAAAACATCCTTTTTCGATGCACAATGTTTTGCGGCATTTTTTACATTCCCAACGTGCTTTCATGTGACATTCGTGGCATCGTAACTGGCTAGGCAGTTTCTGGGGGAAGTGTCCAACACCATCTTGACTCACACTTGGCACCGCAGAAGAAGGTTTACGACGCCTTCCATCGGGTCTTTCAGTACCTACACTCCTCAAATAAGCCCGGGCGATACTTCGGCGAAACTGTAGCTGGTCTAGTTTCTCTTCAGCGGTCATAACATGGAGACGCCAAGCATTAGCTACTGCCAAGTCCAGCATGTATGTAAACAGAACCCACCACCATTTTTTGCCTCGTATAGCTGTTCTGTATACTGCAATAGACTGGTCAGCTTGATCGACTCCGCCCATGCTTTTATTTTAGTTCTGGAAGACATATGGAATATTCACGTCGACCTTTCTTCCTTCTTCAGAGCTCCATCTTTTTACTTTACCAAGAGGGTAAACGAAGTCGTAGTTTGTACCCATGGTACAAACACTGTTGTCAAGCCATCGCACGAACAAAATTTGATTGGCTGTGTCGAACCGGTAATCAAATTCTGCTCGGTTCTTCTTTTTCATGTCCTTGACAGATACTAGTGGGCATTTCTTCGTTCTATTTTCTCTCACAGTACCAGTTGCCCGATAACCAGCGTCACGCAGATCTCGTAGCAATGCATGACTGGTGAAAAAATTGTCAAAATACACGATATGCTCATGTGAAACGCAGTTTATTTTTTCCAACAGACCCTTCACCACCTTTGATCCCAAAGGCTCATTACTGGATCCCCCTGCTGATTTACCGCAGTATACATCGAAGGCATAACAATAACCATCAGCACTTGCAATCATCCAGTTTTTATAGCCAAATCGTACGGGCTTGCCCCTTATAAACTGCTTGGCTGGATGACGTCCAAAATATTTCACCATTGATTCATCAACCGATAGATGCTCGTGGACTACACCCCACTGAAGGAATTTCTTGATCAGCAAATCAGCAAGTGGTCGTACTTTGAACATCTTATCGGTGGACGTAGCAGCAGCTACGTTGTCGCAAAAATGCAAGAATTTTTTTATTTCCATGAATCTGTTTTTTGACATTGCTTTTGAAACAATGGTAACATTGCAGTCCTCATCTAAAGACCAGTACAACCGTTCTCGTGGAAGTGAGTGATATCCAGTCAAGAGAAGAATGCCAAGAAATAATTTGAGGTCATCAACAGTTATTTGGAAGTCATGTTTGTTATGTTGTGCGGCATATAACTTCGTGTTTATAAGGATCATATCAAATACCTCCACATCAAATAACTTTTCAAAAATGTTGACTGGCGCTTGGTCTTTGAGCTGGTTTACAAGGTCTTCCTTTCGTTTCTGAACATTAGGTATCGCTGAAGGCATGTCGACATAGGAACCATCACATTTACGCCAACGAGGTTCCTGGATTTCTACTCTCCTGTGTCGTTGTAACGGTTCATCATCGCTGCTATCCCATTGATCGTCGTTCCTGGACTCAAACACTTCAACTCTACCTGGGATATCACGCGGAAGAATGTTTTGTTGGACATCGTCCTCATCGCCTTCTTCTTCATCCGTCAGAACACTCGGGTCTGGAGGAATGGCCACTATGTCGTACGTAATATCTTGATTATCCTCTTCATTCAAAATGTTTTCTATAGCCTCCTCAAGTCCTCGATAGTCATTTGAAACGTCAAACGATCGCTTAGTCATTGTTCACGCCGAAACTAAACCTGCCGAATAAAAATAAAAAATATAGCAATCAGCCCATTGGACCCATTTGGGGACACCTACTAAAATATCTCCCTTTACCGTAAAATCTTGTAAAATACTTGACATAATTGCATTATTTACTAGTACAAAGTATGGCAAAGTGAGAAATACAAAAATAGATAGATAAATACTATTGTAAATATAAAAAATATGACTTACCTTTGGTCAATTACCTATTTGTTCAATGAAGTGAATAAATTAAGTTATTCCAACCACTAAATCCAATAAATTACAAAATTTTATAATTGTTCCACAAAGTTACACTCCTTGGCACTCAAAATTTGCCTGCCAACTAAAGTTGTTAGTATAATTTAGAAAATGTGGGTACTTAAAGAAGTGGCCCCAAATGGGGACAGCGGGCTTAAATGGGTTAATAAAATGTCATCCAATTTAGAAATAGATCTATTCTGTAGTAGTTCGAGTTCTATAAAAAGAAGGATGAACAAAGATTTTTTCTCTGACATGCCCGACCGGCGTTAACTCAGACCTCAAATAGTCACCTTAATTAAAATTACATTACTTGTGCTTCTTTTTGGTTCGGTTGTATAATATAATAATGTATAATGTAGGTACCTATGATATTTTAAACTTGTGCTTCGAACATAATTTGTGAAAGCTTGTAATTAGCAATGTAAAATTTAAGTATACAGTTACTCACATGATTTATTAGACTGTAAGCTTTCCTTAAATAAAAAAAAAAAAAAAAACAGAATGGCCGAGCTGTAGGAATGGAACGTGATGAGTGAAAGAGATGAAGTATTATGACAGGTAAGGTGTGAGTGAGACAACTAATTATGTTCAGAATGTATGATTTGAAGATGTGAATGATTTAAAAAATGATTGACAGATGACAGTTGAATGACAGATGAGTGACAGACAACGAAGAGTGAGAGAGGACGATCGAAAGATAGAAGACGACAGACGTTGATTTTGTAATTGAAGACGAAAAATAAAAAGCTTAAGAAACTTTCACCATCTCCGAAGTTTTTATTCCTGCCTGAATAGTGCATATCCCCACATATATAATAATATAAATTATAATACATACATACACACACCATAAAACATCATCATAATAGTCTTATTCATCGTAATAATTGATTTCGAAAATAATATTTTCGAAATCAATTATTTAATAATTCATTATATATATAATAAGTAAATAAGATTTAAGTAGGAAAAAAAAAGACTGTTTATGATTAGTATTATATAGTAGATACCTGCCTATGCAATAAAATTAAAGGTGAATAGTTATTAATTTAAATTTAATATAGACGTGTAATGTTAATGTAATGTTGCGAGTAATGTAATGGTGTGAGTAGGTATTTTGACGATTTACGAGTAACGTACGCTTAGGGTTAGTGTTGGGCTTCTGGGTTTGGTTGTACACATAATTAATAGTAAACGCGATTAATCCGGTAAAATAAAATTATTAATTTTAGTAAAAAATGTCACAAAAGGAAAGACATCCGATTTGACAATTTTTTGAGAAATCTACAGCTGACGTTTCGAAAGCTGCCTGTAAACTGTGTAACAGGTCGCTTTCACTCGGTAGCCATGAGCCTAAAAAACAAACCTTGCATGGTCTAAAACAACTACTGGCTAACTGGCTAACTGATTGTGATATTTGTGAGTATAATTAAAATGTAAGTAACTGAAAATAAATAAACATAATATATGAGCATCATATTAAAAAAAAAAAAAAAAAAAAATGAAAAAAGTTTATTCGTTAACATAAAGTAGATTAAATTAATTGGTGTAGGGATATTCTTTTAAGCAAATTTCATGCTTGTGCTAGAATATCCCGCTCTTCCAGAAGTTGTTTACAACGCTACTAAGTATTATTATATGTTTATTTTATATATTGTAAATCTTTAAACTTATTCTAGGTTATATATTATATCCTTGCATGTTCACACATTGGTTGAGAATATATAAAAGTAGATGTACGCGTAAATGTATTGTTTTTGTATGTATGTGTGGATGAGTGTGTACGAGTCTGTGTTTGTGATGAGTGTGTGGTTGTGTGTGTATGTGTGTGTTTAAGCGTGAGTGGTGTGAGGTGAGGGAATAGGGTAGGTTGTTAATAATTTTAATTTTTAAGCTTAAATGTAACTAACTAGGGGTGTCCATAAGTATTGGGCAGGTATTACATGATTATTGTTTGCACTAAGGTTTCAACCTCCTCATATGTTTTGGACTTGAGCCATTCCGCTAACATCTTTTTGCATTCATGTAGTGACAATGAATAGATATTTAACTCTTTGTTAATGCGATTATACAGTTGAGACGATTGTCTAGGGTACTGTCTCTTTGCAAATGTTGATTTAACTACTATTATAGGAGCTACAGCGTATTTCCTCCTATTTTGTAACTTAGAGGGATCAAAAGTGATGGATTTATGTTTTTTTAGAATTATATTAAGCACGTAAAGTTTCCTAACCGTTAAGAGGTCTGACAGTGAATACAGGTCTTCTGTTGGAAATCTAAAGGGCTTGAAAAACATGACCTTTAATAGTGATCTTTGAGCCCTTTCCAAATCAATAAATTTTGTTTTTGTTGCTCCTCCCCATACTGGCAAGCAATACGCTAGCACCGACTGGGTTAGAGAAATGTAAATTTGTTGAAGAAGACTTTTCGAGGCTATATGACGTAAATTTTTGAATGTCCAAATAAGTTTCCTAACTCGTTTCATTATTAGTTCTGTGTGTATGTGCCATGACAGACGCTGGTCAATTATTATGCCTAGATATTTAATATGTTGAGCTTTTTCAATTACCTCGCAGGAGCAGAAAGCGTTGGAGAGATTTAGACATTTGTGTATTCTAATTTTATACTCTGTCGATGGTTGCGATCGATCATACTTAGAGAAGCAAACGAAGTTTGTTTTGGAAGTATTTAAAGTTAGTAGGTTATGATCGAGCCAGGTGGCAACGTTTGACAGTCCGCGCTCAGCAGAATTCCGGGCGCTGCTCCAAGTCGTACCGCTGAAGATTAATGCGGTGTCATCTGCATATGAGAAGATGTGAGCACCTGCAATTTTCATGTTACAGAGGTCGTTTATATAGACTAGAAAAAGCGTTGGTCCAAGTACACTTCCTTGTCCGACTCCGTAGGTGACACCTTGTTCCGAACTTTTGACGTTACCGATTTTAACAATTTGTTTGCGACCGCATAGGTAGTCTCCGAGCAGAGCAAGTGGTTGACCTCTTATACCGTACTTTTCTAACCTCTCCAGAAGGATGGGGACAGAAACTGTATCGAATGCTTTTTGAAGATCAAGGAAGACAGCTAGGCACTTTTGTCCACCGTCCACTATACTGGATATAGTGGAGGCGAGCGCTAGTGCTGCATCTTCAGTAGAAAATCCTCGCCTAAATCCAAACTGTGACGGAGATAGTAGGTTATTTTTATTTAGAAAACTTATCAGTCGTGAATTAATCAATCTTTCAAGAATTTTCGAAATAGAAGGCAAGACAGATATGGGTCTGTAGTTCGATGGATCAGTTCTGTCCCCACTCTTGTGGATAGGCGTTATCAAAGCTATTTTCAAGGCAGCTGGAAAGATTGCTTGCTCAAAGCATAGATTTGCTAAATGTGATATAATTGGGACAACGAGACTATGTGCACTTTTTAGGAACGTAACCGGTACCCCATCCCATCCCGAGGCACTGTCTGACTTCAAACTCATTAGTACGCTATGGACTTCTTTTTCGTCAGTGTTTAACAGTACCATAGATGAGACTGGCGGATGAACTAGAGTATCACGAATAATATTATGCACTCTGGTGGTACTTGTGATAATTTTATTAGCTAGAATATTTCCTATATTAGAGAAGTATCTATTTACCGTGTCTACAGAGTCCTGAGGAATAAACTTGAGTTCTAGTAGTTCCGTATTTTGTGTTTTTTTAGGTTTCCGCCGTGTGATATTATTAATAGAATTCCATAATTTTTTAGGATTTTTTTGTACTTTTGCTAATTGGTCTCGATCATATTTATGTCTTTGTTTTTTTATAATACTATTACAATAGTTCCGGTAGCGCTTGTAGGTGATTATTAGGATTTTATTATATGGATCTTGCTTTAGTTTTTTTTGCATATCGTTCCGGTTACGGATACAACGAAGTAAGCCAACAGTCATCCAAGGTTTGATTGTTCTATATTTAACAGGAATTGTTCTTAGTATAGTATTGGTTTTGAGACATTTTTGTAATATGTCTATTAATCGTTCCGTTAGTATGTTTGGGTTACTAAGACTTAGTAGGATTTCAAGTTCGCTATTTTTTAGGCTTTCAAGGGCTAGATTTAGATTAATTGTAGTTTTTGTTTTAGTATTTTTCTGTTCATTTTTTTGTTTTGATATTTTTAAGAAAATCATGTAATGATCTGTAATGGTGGTGTTAAGAATTGCTATAGTAGCGGTTTTATTAAGGGGATTAAGCTTAACCATAAAATGGTCAAGACAGTTTTTGCCTCGCGTAGGTAAAGAATGTCCAGGAAGTAGTCCGTGCATGGCCAGCATATTTAAGTAGTTTAGCCTATTTGATCGGTCGTAGCTGTGTTCTTCTTGATTGTATATTAAATTTATATTTATGTCACCGGTTATTATAATGTTTTTACTAGTTGCAATAGTAGTCAAGTGTTGACTAAGAGAAAAAATAAAGTCGTCTGCTTTTGATGTTGATGGAGACCGATAAATAGCCAGGATTGTAAGATCAGGGGGAATGTTAATTTGTAGACAGGACGCGTGTGCAAGTTTCACTTCTTGTATTTTAGCTGTATGTTGATTTTTAATGTATGCGACTACACCGTCAGCCCTGTTTATGTGATGAATAGTATGGTGAGATAAATAGTTATTTATTTGGGGTATATTTTTGTTAGGGTTTAGTCTACATTCAGTCAAAATGATTAGGTCAGCCTCAGTTTTAAGATTATTTAAATTTAATAGTAGGTCATCAAAATTGGAATATACACTTCTTATATTTTGGGATACGATTGTAAAATCCGTACATTTCAATTTAATTAGCTTGCTCCATTCATCTGGGGAACATTCGTATACTTGTGCAATCTCTGTGATATCAATGTTATTTAATGTTTGAAGAGTGCTATCCATAGCAAATTATATTATGACAGAAGTGTTTTGTTTTATACCACCATTAAAAAATCGCTAACTGTGTGTTACATATAATGTATTTTTTTCACTTTATAGGGTAGTTAAATTTTCAAACAGAACCTCTGTAACTGTGCTGAAATTTCATTGTGATAAATCTTTGAAAGTAGAAACCTGTAATTATAGGTCGGCGAGATGTTAATTTTAGAAAAAAACGGGCTTACTAACATTTTTTGGACTTTTTAAGGACTTTTTTTTTTATAAAAGGTTTGGTTTCGGCAAAATAACATGTTTCGGTCGGTCACTACTAATAATTCTTTTTGAATAGTTGGATAGTTTAACTCGGCTTTGTTTAATGGTCGGCTAGCATAAGCAATAGGCCTCCTATCTTTATTACAAAGAACCGAACCAATAGCTATACCCGACGCGTCCGTCTGTAATATAAATTCGTTGTTCGCGGAAAAATCAGGATACTGTAAAATTGGTGGAGAAATTAAAGCTTGTTTTAAATGATCAAATGCCTTTTTACATTCTGTTGTCCAAACAAAAGGTTGATGTTTTCTACATAATTTATTTAGTGGTATTGTTATTTGAGCAAAAGATGGTATAAATTTTCTGTAATAGTTACATAAGGCATCAAAACGTCGCGTTTCATCTGAATTTGCTGGTTCTGGATAATTTTTCAGTACCCTAATTTTCTCAGGATCGGGACTTACACCCTCAGCTGATATTTATTATTTATTATATACTTTATTGTACACCAAAATAATATTAAGGACAGGAAAATAAAAACAAAAAAACATACAATGGGTGGCCTTATCGCTAGCTGCAATTTCTTCCAGGCAACCTTGGGATGGAAATGTCAGAACTGAACTTGCAAATGGGGTTGATCACGGTGTACCTACTTATTTACACAGATACCTACATAAAACATAATAAAAACAAGAGTAATTATCTGTTTATTAAATAAATACCAAAATAGTTATATATATATACCTATATACTATAATATAAACTATAATAAAGTAAATAATAATGTATAATAAATAATAAGCAACAAATTTGTATGAAAATGACTACAGAAAGTTTCAACGTGTCAGCGATAAGTAATGCTCCTTCACGAGCTTTTTAAAGACAGGGAGTGATTGAGCACGCCTTATAGATACTGGCAGTGCATTCCATAAACGAGCCGCCTGAACTGTGAAGGATTTGTCAAAAAATGTTGTGGAATGCATTGGCATCTTTAGTTTCAAGTTATCCGATGACCTAAGAAATAGCGTGTGAGTATCGCCTAGGAACTCGAAACGGCTTTTTAAATAGAAAGGTGTAGAAGGAAGGAAAAGCACATTATATAGCAGTGAAAGAATATGAGTATTCCGGCGAAGGCGGATTGGTAACCACTTGAGCTTGGTACGAAATTCAGAAATATGGTCATATTTGCGTAAACCAAATATGAACCTTATACAAAAGTTTTGAAGACGCTCAAGTTTATCAAGTTGGTCCTCTGTAAAGTCAAGATAGCTGACATCAGCATAATCAAGGATGGGAAGAAGAAGGGATTGAGCAAGCGCAACTTTAGTCGCAGTTGGAAGGAAGTTCCGTATTCTTTTTAAGCCCGCGGCGGATGCAAATAGTTTTCGGCTCACTTCCTGCAGTTGAGCAGTCCAGGAAAGACTACTATCAATAAATATCCCCAAGTTCTTGACTTTATCACTAACAGGAATTACGGTGTTATCGAAAGAAACTTGGGGAAGAGCTGACCAGTCAATCCTAGAAACGGTTCTGGAACTACCAACTATAATGACCTGCGTCTTCGTGGGGTTAACCGTAAGTCCATACCTATTACTCCAGTCACAAATACTTGCTAGATCTTGATTCACTGTATGAACCGCATGTGACAAATTCCCAAGGGGAGCTCGACAATAAATCTGCAGATCATCCGCATAAAGATGATAGGAAGAAACTAGTCGCTCGGAAATAGAGTTAATAAAAACTGCGAAGAGTAGAGGGGATAGAACGCCACCCTGCGGTACACCGGCAGAAGTACTGCTCCAGGAAGATGAAGTGTCTTCGAGGCAGATACGTTGCCGTCGACCGAACAGGTAACTATGAAACCAGTCAATCGCCGATGGAGATATGTTAAGAGAGCGTAGTATGCCAAGCAAAATATCGAAATCAACAGCATTAAAAGCATTACTAAAATCCAGCAATGCTAATACCGTAAGATTACCGATTTCCATGCCTGACCTGATATCATCCGTAATATTCACCAGAGCTGTAGCTGTGCTATGACCCTGACGAAAGCCAGATTGGAAGGAATTGAGAAGGTTGTTTTTGGAAAGGAAAGAGTTTAATTGATTGTAGATTAGCCGTTCCAGAACTTTAGAAAGGAACGGTAAAATGGATATAGGACGATATTCGGAAAAGGATGCAGGATTAGATTTCTTTGGAAGAGGTATTACTTTCGCGTCTTTCCAGAAACATGGAAAGACTCCGCTGGATATGGAATGGTTAAGGATGTGACAGATGACAGGGAGAATAATGTCGAGTACAGGGAGAATCATTTTACGGCTGATACAGTCACTTCCAACTGCGTTAGAAGTTATTGATACTATGCTCTTTTTAACATCACATGCCGAGAATTGACTAAATGAAAATTGAGGATAGTCGGGAGCGGGAAGAGCTGAAAGATAATTCAAAGTATTATATTTTGTTGTCTGATCAAAGTTAGACGAAGCTGAGAAATATTGGTTAAGTGAGTTGAGGTCCAGATCTTTTGAAACAGTTTCTTGACGCGATTTTCCGACTCCCATGGATCTTAGAAATTTCCAGACTTTTGCTGGATCTCCGTTTTGTACAGACTCGTGGATATGTTGGCGTTGTGCATTCCTACATACTTTATTACAGTGATTGCGGACTGAGACGTATCTTTCCTTATTGAGGTCCGACGGTCGACTCTTATATTTGGATTTTACCGTCGCTTTACGATGCATTAGCGATTTGATTTCTTGGGTCAGCCATGGCGACGGTAAATGTTTTAGTTTGACCGCTCGAACTGGAGCATGCCGGTCATACAGCTGCACAAGCTTAGTCGTGAAAAAATCCACCTGTTCATCGACTGAAGCAGAGGCATATAGTGGAGACCAATCTATATTGCTAGCATCCTGACAAAGATTGTCCAAGTTGATTGCGGCAAAGTTGCGCTGCATGAGGATTTTAGGCTTGGCTTTGGGAGGACGAATTTTATAAGAAAGGAAGATCAGATCGTGATATGAAAAAACATCAGCTGGACATTGACCATGTTTAACAACATGATCAGGTGAGGAGATGAAAATGAGGTCGAGGAGCGAGGGAGTAGAATTTGGAAAGTGGTGAGTAGCATTTAATGGGAGAATGGAGAGATTATTAGAATCTATTAAAGAATGCAGAGAGGAAGAACGATAGTCTTGTTTAAGAAGGCAGGTATTAAAGTCACCCATGATTATGCTATGACTGTAATTGGGAATTAACATTTCTAAGATGTTTTCAAAAGAAGAGAAGAAGTTAATACGTAAGGAAGGACAGTAGTATACGCCTAGAAGAATTTTGGTATGGTTTAACTCGACTTCAACAAAGAGATGCTCGCCAGCATTTGACGGTGGCGGCTGCGCAGACACACTAACCACAGAGAAAGGAATATATGAGCGAAGGTATATGGCGACGCCGCCGCCACGTGACCTAAATATAATAGTTCTTTGGGGATGATGGGCAGCCAAGTAATAACGCTTGTCGTCGAGTAAAATGAAGAAAGAATAATAATTTAATTTACAAATAGCGCCTGTTTATATACAATTTAACAAGAAACGATTAACCAATAAAAACTTAAAACTAAATATTCACATTATTTCGACCAATCACATCACTGCACAGTTGTTGCTGCGTTCCGCAAGGTGTCGCTAGTGCGCGCGGTCGGTCGAGCGCGGTGCCGAGGTTATAAATACAAGCGACGCGGAGCGTGCAGCCCTTGGACCGCTCGTGGCCAATATTAACTAGTGTTTGCCTCAAGCTAAGTTACTGCACGGACCGCCCTTCCTGTTTTCCTTTGTGCTTACGGTAGGGTTTGTTTCAGACCCCGGCGTGAGCGCAAAGGGAACCCGCCCCCCGCCGCCCGGTGTGGCAACACACCGAAGTGGTCGCGGAGGCCACGCACCGCCAGCACCAGCTGCACAAGATGCCGAAACCCGGTGCCCGTGGCTCGCTGGGCCATGACACCGGGTCCCCGCCGATGAATCGGCCGGTGACGGACCGGACGGCGTCGCTCCCGAACATCGGGAACCCATCGTCCGGTGTAGCACCGCCCGAAGAGGTGCCGCCGACCCCCACCCCTGCCCCTGCCCCCACCCACCCCTGCACCGGCTGCCGTCGCGGCGTCGGCGACGCGGGCGCTTGCGCGCGATGCGCCAGCGCCGCCGCCGACGCGCCAGCAAGCCGTGCCCATCCGCCCAACCGCCTTCCGCCCCGTGCCTATTCAGGCCCCGGGGCCTGCCGCGACAACGCGCACCGCTGCTTCCGCGCGCGTCCCGGCACCGCCTACTCGCGCGCCACCGCCCGCGCCTGCGCCCGCGCGCAGTGCTGCGGCACCGCGCGCGCCTGTACCGGTACCCCACCCATCGCTGACGACGAGCTCGGTTACCGCCACCCGCCAAGCGGCCGCGACTGCCACGCCGCCGCCCGCCAAGAAGCCTCACGGGACCCGTACGACCGCGGCATCGTGCTTCGCGACCGTGACCGCGTCCACCGCGTCTCCCGCGCCCCCGCGTAGCTCCACCCGCGACTCGCCCGCGGTACTTTCGGCATGCTCGTCACGTGCGGACTCGAGCATGTCGCTTGCATCGGGGGCTGAAGAGGACGACGACTGCGCGTCCGATCACGACCGCGTGTCGCCCGACACGCCGGCGAGGATCGGTGCAGCGGAGCGCCGTCTAACATCCCCAACGGACTCCCTGGGCTTTGTGTACGAGTTCCAGCTGGAACCCAGAGCCCAGCGCAGACAGAGGAGCCCGGAGGACACGGCCGCAGACGAGGCCAAGTGGCCATGCCTGTGTAATGTCGGGCGTTCGGAGGACGAGTAAAACACAACTATCTCTTATGGTAGTCTATAATATACTACTAAACTACAAGCTAACGCTTACAATAGATACCTATATAGGGTGGAGGCGCGTCACACACTACACCTTCCCCGTTTTTTTTTAAAGAAAAACAATATATATAATTTTTTGTTTTTCTATTTTTAACACTAAAATAAACACAATTTTTATTTTCTTATTACCGTTGTATACCATAATAACCTTAGAATAAAAACGTATAACTATTACACTTGCATTGTTGACAATACCTGTCCGCGTAATAATATCAAAAGTAATATTACATATGTCATTTCAATAAAAAAATGGTTTAATTATTATTATTCCATTATTATTATTATTCCCTTTGGGACGGATAAAGACGTATATATGTTATATGTATTATTTATTAACTTTAACATTGCAGAGCACTAATTAGGAATTGATAATGCAGTGACCACTTGCTTTTATATAATATTTATTTAGAACCATCATCATAAATCCACTAATTATTTAAAATAAATTGTTTAATACTTCAATATTGACTCCATTTCCTTCCATAAAAAAAAAACACTTGCCTTTCCATATCTCCATACTCATAATTCATTAAATTAATAAATTCTACTAACATTCATTTAACTCATCATCCTTTTCGTGGTACATTTATAGACATATAATTATCTTTTTGGACCGGCCGGTCATTATATTACTTTTATGAAATTAGCAGGCCCGTATTTCCCCTTAGGCCCACAAGGCCCTGGCCTAGGGGCCCAGCCATCCTAGGGGCCCCAGTTCCAGTGGCGGAACCTGTTACTTAATTTGCCGGTTAGGCCAAGGAGTTCGCATAATTATGTACAGGCAGATTTTTTTCCTCGCATAATTAATTGTAAAATGTTGTATGATCTTCTTGCTAAAAGGTAGGGAGATTCCTGGAATTTTAACTTGAGATATTGGCCTTGTAATGAATACGCATACGTGGATGGTGGACGTCGCGAAATGTTTTGCATTTAAAAACGTAGATACATATTCGGTTTCGTGTAGTCAATTTAGCATCATGAAACGTAGAATATACTTATAATACAGAGCCGGTTTTAGTACCACCTGGGCGAGATTTTGATCGGCGCCAAACCCATACAAAAAAGGGAAAAAATATACATTATATATAATCATATATATATATAATAAACACATAAAAAAATGTAAGGATATTTTAATTCTAAATTAACTAAGACTAAGGGCCACTTGTACGAGCAAGCTCGACATAACGTTTTGCTGACATCACATTTGATGATGCGACACCTTAACATGTATTTGTTCAATAGTACAATAAAAACGGTTAACGCGATCGGACAGTTTTATTGTTAACATCTCTAACAACCTAACAAACTAACAAACGAACAATTCTGTGTAGGGACGACATTGCCCCTACATATTATGGTCCTTCGAGCCGGATGAACAGTTTTTTTTTGGATTGAACAGTTTTGGTGAAGTTTTGTTTGTGATTTTACTACGATAGCGAATCGGTTCAGTTGGTCTCCCAGAAGCGGGTCGCCCCAGCTGGATTGAGAAGGCGCACATATCGAGGTAATATTACACGGAGCATATAATTTCTTAACATCTGTTCAGAGCCTACTTCTAAACATTCGAACATGGAGGCTCTTTTGCAGCGTCAAAAAATTATAGCTGAAACAATTAGGAAGATACATGTGAACTTTAAAAAGGATTCTGCCAGCCGGAAGACAGCAGAATATCTTAAAAAACGTCTCGAAACTCTTCTGACATTGTGGAGTGAGTTCGAAGAAAATCATAAACTTCTGGAGTTTGAAGATAAGTCGCACATATACTTCACTTCCGATACTTTTAAACTTGTGAGACAAGAGTATGAGTCATTAATGACTACGTTAAGGTCATCTAAACCAACGTTATCTGAAGAGCGAGGTGTACCGTCAAAGACGGATGAACTGATCAACCAACAGAATACCAACTTTAGGGCTTTATCGAGATTGATTGGAAACATGAATATTGACCAAATTACAGAAAAGTGGGAAATTGAAGACAAATTGAGTATGTTGCAAGCCCGTTGGAAGACAATCGACGATAATCATTGGCAAATAGACAATCTACTGGTTGGGTCTGATGTGGATTACGAGCTCGAATACTCGAGACATGAAAACATTTTTGAGTCTATTAAAAGACAGCTCAATAGCAAGCTTAACTCTGCTGTCCACCAATATCGATCAGTTCCGAAAATTGAAATTCCTACGTTTGCCGGCAACTATACACAGTGGCCAACATTTATGGATTTATATTCGGAAGCTATCCATAAAAATGCACTCCTTACTAAAACCCAAAAGATGCAGCACCTGAAGGGCAAACTTCGTGGGGAAGCGGAGCGAATCGTCCAACATTTAACAGTGTCTGCTGAAAACTACGATGCCTGCTGGGAAATACTCACCCACCGTTATAATAATCTCCAACTGCTGTTCACTAAACAAATACAGGTATTTATGAATCAACCCAACATCCACTCACAAAATGCTTACGATATTAAGCGAATGCACGATACAAGCTTAGAAACAATACATGCGATCCATAATCTAGGAGTGGACACATCCACTTGGGACCCTATACTGGTGCATATTTTGACTGGTAAAATGGATCCGGAAACTTATTCTAACTACATGGAAACAAGAAAAGCGCCACGGGCACTGCCTACCTTCAATGAACTGATGGAATACTTAGAGAACAAATTTACGGCCTTAGAACCTGTAAACACAAAGAAACAATATAACAAACCTAACATTCAAACGCCTGCTAAGGACGCCCTACCAAAGCCGCAACAAACAGCTGGAAAATACAAACCCTATCCGCATAAAACTTATTATACTAGTACGGGGAGAACCTGTCCTATTTGCAAAACAAATCATATTTTAATTCATTGCAAGATATTTGAAAACATGACCCCGGAAATTAAACTCAAAACTTTAGAGCAAAGGGACATATGCAAGAATTGCTTATTTTCCCACGATGGCAAGCAATGTTATTCCCACAAAACTTGCAAGATTTGCAACAAACCGCACCACACCGTACTTCATGACATGATACGTGAAACCGGGTGCGCGCAAACAATCGCACAAATAAACCCGAACAATACGACACCTTCTACAGCAACGTCAGCATTACAACCCAAGGCTAATCACGCGGCAGGAAACAACGAAGTTTTACTTGCTACTGTACTGCTTAAAGTAAGAGCGGCTGATGGGATGTACATACAACTAAGATGCTTACTTGATCAGGGTTCGCAGATTAATCTAATAACTGAGGCTGCCGCTCAACGGCTTGGATTGCAACGCCGCAAACAAAACGCAACAGTATCTGGTATTGGGGTGTCTAACAATCAGAGTCACGGTATCGTGCAATTGATATGCAAATCAATCTATGATGACTATACGTTCTCAACTGAAGCCTTAGTGATGACCAAGATACTAAGTAATCTTCCGAACTACACATTTGAAAAGGAGCACTGGCCTCATTTACAAAACATAAATTTGGCTGATCCAGACTATAACATTTCAAGACAAGTCGATGCCCTCTTGGATGCAGGAACGTATGCCGAAATAGTATTAGACGGAATATTGCGTGGTGCTGCCCAAGCCCCCATCGCACAACAAACTAAGTTGGGGTGGGTGTTGTTAGGAAATTTTAGAACATTTAATTGCCATGCGGTACTTAACAATATTGACGAAATCTGCCATTTCTGGGAAATGGAGGAAATAACAAGCGACAAACGTGAGACCTTGTCCTCTGAGGAAGAATATTGCGAAAATTTGTACAAAAATACCACAACAAGACGATCTGACGGACGATATGAGGTCAAAATTCCTATGAAACTGAACTTTGAAAGTAAATTAGGCGCATCCAAACCACAAGCAGTCGCTCAATTTAAACAACTTGAAAAACGGCTGTGCAAGGATGAGGCGCTTTCTGAAAACTACAAGAAATTTATTGATGATTATTTGAACCTTGGACATATGAAACTATGTACCAGTCTACAACAAACGAGCTGTTTCCTACCTCACCATGGTGTTCTTAAGCCGGAATCCACAACAACAAAACTGCGAGTTGTTTTCAACGCTTCGTCTAAAACCACGTCAGGCTACACACTTAATGAGCTAATGGAATCTGGAGCGAACTTACAACAAGACCTTCAAACGCTACTGCTAGGATGGAGAGCTTACCAATTCGTGTACACAGCGGATATCGAAAAATTTTACCGTCAGATATTCGTACAAGAAGCCGATCAACATCTGCAAAAAATTGTATGGCGTACAAGTAATACAAACCCTATACAAGAATACCAACTTTGTACCGTTACATACGGCACAAAAGCCGCTCCATTCTTAGCAATGCGTACAATAAGACAATTAGCCAAAGACGACAGCGAACGTTATCCTTTAGCTGCAGATCTTTTAAACAACCAACTATATATGGATGACCTATTAGGCGGAAACAACAGCATATCAGAAGCTCTGCAAGCTCAGCAACAGCTGATCAACATTTTAGCTGGTGGTGGTTTCAAACTTCGCAAATGGACAAGCAATACACCTGAATTACTTATAAAATTACCTGAAGAATTAAAAAGTCTGAACATGTTAGACTTTAAACATGCCGAGTCAAACAAAACACTAGGAATTACCTGGAATCCACGAACCGATCAATTTACATTTCACCCAACGCAAACAAGTAGTGCGCATGACGTCATCACCAAGCGAATATTACTATCAGATTTAGCCAAACTATACGACCCGCTCGGCTGGCTATCTCCTGTAACAACAAAAGGAAAAATGATATTTCAACAAGCGTGGATAACCGGAGCCAACTGGGATGACGCCCTTTCTGAAAACATACAAGCGGATTGGACCCGATTTATTCAAGATATACAGAACATTCGTAACATAACAATATCCCGTTGGATGGGAGACACAACGAAGTTTATTGAACTACACGGGTTCAGTGATGCCTCTGAAAAGGCATATGGGGGCGTTATCTACTGCAAATCAATCAGCGAACATGGTAAATCAATCATCGAAATAGTGGCCGGCAAGACAAAACTCGCACCGCTTAAAAAACCTATATCTCTGCCTAGACTCGAACTTTGCGGTGCCGTGTTGTTATCGCGGCTTATGAAAAAGGTCATAGAGTCAATAAAATCACAGACTGTCGCAGTACATGGATGGACCGACTCAATGGTCGTTTTAGGATGGCTACAGGGTAACCCGAACCGCTGGAAGCCATTTGTAGCTAACAGAATAGCACAAGTAAAAGAAAATATGCCATCTTCTTGCTGGAAATACGTAAAATCAGAGGATAACCCTGCTGATTGTGCCAGTAGAGGTATATTTCCTTCACAGCTAATTAAACACGCCCTATGGTGGAAGGGCCCATCATGGCTAAAGAATAACAACCTGCATGAACAACCTGATACACTTGAAACAAAAGAAGAGTTGAAGAAAGAAAAACATGCATGCCCTACTCAAAAAATATCGGTACTTGTGGAGGAACTTCTACACAAACATAGCTCTATGTCACGGGTAATCCGAGTACTGAGTTGGATATTGCGCTTTATAAACAATACGCGGAACAAAAACAATGCCAACCGACTTTCGCACTTAACAGCCAGGGACATAGAAGTGGCTCACAATATGATTATAAAAACTGTTCAAGGCAGTGACTTTGCCCTTGAAATTTTACAACTAAAGAAAAATAACCGTGTGCATCCAACAAGTAAAATTTTGAGTTTAACCCCGATTTTGGACAAGAACAATATATTAAGAGTCGGCGGAAGATTAGAACATGCTGACTTGAATCAATTACAAAAACACCCGATTATCTTGTCTAACAAGAACAGATTAACTAAGCTTTTGATCACACAAGCACATGAGGCTACGCTACATGGTGGCGCCAGGCTAACTCTTGCGCATCTTCGAAACAGATACTGGATTATTGGCGGTATGAATACAATAAAGAAACAGCTTATCAAGTGTGTTAAATGTCACCGATTCAAAACATCAACAGAAAATCAACTAATGGCCAATTTGCCAAGACCTCGAGTAACCCCGTCACGCCCATTCACACACACTGGTGTGGATTTCACCGGCCAAGTCGAAGTTAAGGCTAATAAAGGCAGGGGAATCAAGGTCACAAAGGGGTATATCGCCATATTCATATGCTTAGCAACCAAGGCCGTCCATCTGGAGTTGGTGTCGGATTTAAGTACACCCGCTTTCATTGCGGCCTTGAAACGCTTATGTGCCCGTCGAGGAACACCCAAGCACCTATACAGTGACAACGGCACAAATTTTGTAGGAGCTGCTAAAACATTAACAAAGGAATGCAAAGAAGCGCTAAAAAATTACGTTAATCACGAGTTTATGGACAACATCAGTGGATTTGGCATCGAGTGGCATTTTAACGCCCCTTGCTGGCCAACTGCAGGCGGACTGTGGGAGGCCGCAGTGAAAAGTATGAAACACCATCTGAAACGGGTTCTCGGAGAGCAAAAGTTAACATTTGAGGAGTTCACCACACTCCTCGCCCAAATCGAGGCCTGTCTTAACTCAAGGCCTCTGACAACATTAACAAGTGATGTCGAAGATCTAGACTGTCTCGCTCCAGGACACTTTTTAGTAGGTGGGCCATTGCTTTCGCCTCCCTTGTCAGCTGACCTTGATAACAGAAATATTACAACGAGGTGGAAGTTAACTGAAAAGATGCATCGTGATTTTTGGAAAATATGGTCAAGAGACTATCTACAAACATTGCAAGGACGTGCAAAATGGCATTATCCCACAAATAATCTTGAAATAGGAGATATTGTTCTCGTAAAAGAGGAAAACTTGCCACCCGCAAGGTGGCTCCTTGGAAAGGTTATAGCTACACACCCAGGTGCTGACGGTCATGTCCGAGTGGTCACACTGAAAACAAAAAATAATAAGAACTTAAAGCGTCCAGTGACAAAATTATTACGGCTACCTATTCAGAACGATGAGCAACAAGAAGACTCCACCAATTTTGAAGGTCAAACAACTGCAAACAAACCGGTAAAAAGCTCACGCGGAAAAACCTCACGCAGTATATTAAATCACTATTTATGCATATTACTAATGTTCGTCGGTATATGCATAACACCATCTTCCCAACAACTACAAAACATAACCACTGTGGATCCTGCCAAGCTAATATATATGGATAAAATAGCGGATTTACAGTTAATACAAGAAGAATGGAAAATGGTTGTCTATTATAACATGTCTACCTACTGGCAAGGCCTAGCAAATATAGAAAAATACGTCACATACCTGAATAGTCTCTGCAAAACTGAGATTTCACTTTTAACAATAGCAGCTCAGTTCAAACACGATCTGAATGAACTGAACCATTATAACAACGTCCTACGGTCAGAACATGGGCAACGCCTGAAAAGAGGAATTATAGATGGTGTTGGATACGTAGCGAATTATTTATTTGGTGTCCTTGATGAAAGATTCGCAGAACAATACGACAAGGACATTAAAACTATTCAGGAAAACGAAAACCATTTACTCACCTTGTATAAACAACATACTTCAATCATAGAGGGCGAATACAATCTTTTGAAACGAAACGAAGAAATTATGAATAAGCAGTTTTCACTCATCAATAATCACTTAATGGAAACTGAATCTAGAATTAAACAAGATCGTGATACTCTGATGTATATAACTACTACAGCACTCGCCGCAAATATGGTCATCTCTAATTTGAGAAGAGTACAGCAACTATTATTGGACTTAGTTATAGATGTAAGAAGTGGTCGAGTTGACAGTCGTCTATTGAAACCAGATGAATTTGAGCATCAATTAAATATTATATCGGGACAAGTTCCTAAGGGATTATCATTGCCATGTGTGAACAGTTATATCTGCATTAGAGAAATGTATAAGTTGTCGCGAGTACACGTGAGATTAACAGGAAACTTTCTGCTCTTCGAAGTAAAGATACCACTTATTAACGACGAACAGTATGAATTAGCACATGTGGTTCCCATTCGTAAGATAAGAGGAAACATAATGGCAAGTATTATACCAACTACGGAGTACCTAGCCACGAATCTGAAAAGGGACCTGTTAATTCATCTTACAGCTGAAGATATCTCATCATGCATTACATTAAGCGAACATCAATTACTTTGCTCTATTAACAAGCCGATTCATGACATAAAAGCCACCGCATCAACGTGTGAGGCCCAGATAATAAATCATAAAAACATTTCAAGCTGCCGCACAAGACTATCTCATTGCTTGGATGAGTGGATCGGGTTACACAGTCGAAGCTCGTGGCTGTACACCTGTTGTGATAAGTGCGCCGTGCGCACTTTTTGCTCGACAGAGATAAAGACGTACTCATTGCATGGAACTGGAATTGTTTCACTTTCCGAAGGATGTGTCTTGAAAAGCGATCAGCTGATCATTCACGCTCGCAATCGACTACAGAGCAATGTTTTATTAAATGAAGAAGAAACATACATACCGGATTCTGGAGTAAATAGCGTTATTAACAGTAGCGACATGTTACATTTTCAACCTGAGAATCATGAAGAATTATTTAAAATACTCCATAGTAAACTTGAGCACGTGAAAGATCAACAGACTATTTTAAGTCTACAAGCAAATTATACGGATACCCATCACTATGTTATGTACGGAATCGTCATCGTCGGGGCCTTAGGGGTCAGTATTTGGGGCTTCTTAAAGCTGAGGCAGCGGTATGGACGCCAGGTACAGAAGCTACGAATAGAAAAACGGAATCCGACTCGGCCTAATGAAGATGCATCCAGCATTTGTAGTGAAATTAGGATGGAAACTTGTAAGGCTGTACACGCTGCCCATTCTAGTAAGGTCGATACGGCGACATCACCTATTACGGGCCGAAATATAATTGTTTAATTTCAATAATTTTAATTGTTTTTATCTTTCTATTTTTAAATTGGCAGCATGTACGAGCAAGCTCGACATAACGTTTTGCTGACATCACATTTGATGATGCGACACCTTAACATGTATTTGTTCAATAGTACAATAAAAACGGTTAACGCGATCGGACAGTTTTATTGTTAACATCTCTAACAACCTAACAAACTAACAAACGAACAATTCTGTGTAGGGACGACATTGCCCCTACACCACTTGTGTTTAAATTGTATTTAAATACAATTTTCTATTGTCATTTTGTGTTTAAATTCAATTTAAACATAGGTGGTTATTTCAGAAGTTGGTGCAAGTGGCCCTTAGTGTAAAAACTTTCTTCAAAAGTTTAAGGGATTAATTAGCTCTTTTATTCTGCCTAATTTTACTAATTTATAAATATTTAAAAACAAATGATGGTGCCAAAATTCTAGAAAGGCTACAAAAATCAGATTGTGTGTTATTGCTTTTTGTTGTTTATTTGAAAGAAAAGGGTGTAACTGTTAACTTTTTTTAAATTAACTGATTACGTTACACGCGTAGATACTATGTCGTTATTTAAGCCGGAAAGAAATGCTTCTAGCTGTAGGCATGTTGTTAAACATGGTCTAACGCGTAGTTCGTGAGGCTCTGAGTGTAAATTAAAACATGATGTCCAGGTTGTGATCACGTTATCGGGCTTCAGGAGATGTAATAGAACTGCATATGTACAGGCAGAAATCATGATACGCCTCCAAGACCTATCACGATTTCTGCCTGTATGGTCGAAGTCGAAGCATATCGGAAGAATTTGTGAGGCTTGAGCGCCTTCCTTCGGGAACTCGTGCGTTCTGGTCTCTTGCCAAAGTTCTCGAAGAAAATTTCTGCATGCCATCCTTTTCACCTCTACACATGGGAAATGGTCGTCGCTCAAATCCCTCAAACTACAGACCGATAGCCATGACAAGGGAGGTCATTTCTCGAAGATAAGATTGTCAAGTACGACTTTCGTAAGGGTCGATCGGCTGCTGATCTTCTATATGGTATACCTGACACATTGTTAGGCTTAGGCGATCGAAACTAAGGGGGAGCCTTGGTGTTCAGTTTGGACATAGCAAAGGCCTTTGATCGGGTATGGCACAAAACGCTTCTTTCGAAGCTTTCTTCCTATAGGCTTCCCGAGAAACTATGCGAATAAATCACCAGCTTTCTTGCAGACTGAAGCATGAAGGTCGTAGTTGACGGTGAATGCTCGGATTCTATACTTATAAATGCTAGTGTCCCTCAAGACTGTGTGCTATCGCCTACTTTGTTCCTCCTCTATATCGTCGACTGCCAAGATATTTCAAACCGACTAGACCCATTGGCGCTGCGAAGAGATTTGGCCTCGCTATGTATCTTCTATCGCCTATAGGAACGATCCCTGCTGCCTCTATCTGCCATCGTTCTACGTGACAGCAGGTTCATTCCCATAATCCAGATGATTGGCAGTCTACAAAAGTGCGTTCCTCTAGTAAGTTTCTACCTCTCACAACAAAACTGTGGAATGAACTGTCGCCAGCAATATTTCCGGACAAATGACCTTCAAAGCTTCAAGAAAAGAGCGTACTCTCTTTAAAAAGGCTGGCAACGCACTTGTGACTCTTCTGGTGTTGCAGCCGTCAATGGGCGGCGGTAATCGCTTACTATCAGGCAATCCGTCTGCTTGGTTTCCACTATTCCATAAAAAAGATTTCGGTCTCTCTATTGCATCGTTTTCTCTAATTGCTTAATAGAAAGAACGGAACTTGTGTAAAGCCTGCTGGAGGATGACCAGCTGCCAGTAACCGACCAAGCAGTGCAACGGTCACATGAAGTCGGTCTACATTGTAGAAAAGCCCTTAAGTCTTTCAGCTCTTCGACGTGGCAAACGCGATATACGTCTTTCACGGGATACGGGAACATTTAATGTGGTCTGATCAACAAAGGGCACTTGTGTCCATAGTGACTCGTTTTGGATTTTATCCTGAGTCACGGAAAATACGTGGAAAAGAAAACACCTGACAGGGTCTGCGGTCTCCGACACCCACAGGAAGTCCATCCGTATCTAGGTGGAAGAGATAAGAGGTAGTAGAAAATGCAGAAAAATAGGTACCACAAAAAAAATCCAATTCGGTTTATAAATGGCCGAATAATCTCGTAACATACAAAAAAATAGACGAATTGAGAACCTCCTCTTTTTTGAAGCCGGATGAAAATGGGGGAGGGGGGCCCCAAATGCCAAGTGCCTAGGGGCCCTGGCCCCCTAAATACGGGCCTGGAAATTAGGCACTTTATTTATAAGTAAGTCGACTTTTTTTTTTTTTTACATCATAACTAATTTAAGGACCAAGATTTAAGACATTTACATTAACAGTCTCCAAACAATTTTCACGGAGGAAAGCTCGTTCGCAGCCATGATCAAATTGAAGGACCTTGACCTTAGTACCTCTTTATGTGCCACATTATAACCTCTCAAACCTTTCACAACATTAAATTAACAACTAAATCCAAAATGAACAGTTTGGTAGAAAAGTTCTCCGTCGCCTCCCGGGTGATCAGTGCGGTAGCAAGCAAGAGCCTAATATACCAAACGATTCCCTGTTACTAACTATACGTCCTTTCAAACAAACCAAACTATCTCATAAAATTCTACCTATCATAATCCAGCAAATTGTATGAAACTATCAATATCCTTACAACTTTTAAACAGGAAAGTACCTAATGACCCTAAAGCTGACAAAAGATATTTCATACTATTCCTATTTCCTCGAATCTAAACGGAACCATCATAGCAACAAAACATGTTAGTCGTTCTAAATAAGTGGTCATATTTCAGTCACCAAGATTCTAATAAGTCAAGTTATTTGAAAACAATGAATGTTACGAGGTTCTGATTCCAACACCTAAAGAATGCAACGTATGCAACTATGCATATATAGAAGAACTATACCTATGTGCACGACACAATGACAATCGTAATGAAATTTATATTTTAAACTGTACCTAACAAATTTGCCTCTTTAATTAGGAAAAAAGTATTGGTGTTTACATAAAAAAACTATTTTAAAATAAGTACACTTCATAATACAATTTTTTTTTCGTAATTTCTGTAAAAGTTAAAAGGAATAACACCAATTAACTAATTTTAGACATAATGTGACATACTATTTTTAACTGTTTTAATACAATACAATTATCGTGTTTGCAAACAAGATACATTTTATAAAATATGTAGATTTAACAGGCAATGTATGGGGCAGAACATAGTACTAGCTGGGAATAAACTCGCTGTTACCTACATATTGAAATTTGAGCTTCTAATCTACACTGAATGACACAGGATACAATACAACACAGAGTAAATGCCTACAATGAAATTTTAAATACATACAAAGTTCCAATGAAATTGAAAAAAAAAGGTATCTGCATCATTATTATTATTTTTTAACCAAAACTTTACAATAATTTTATGATGTATCTATTTAATGATCAACTTAATTTCACAAACATCGTTAATTTTTTTTTTGAGTAACATGGTTTTAGGGATTATTGTCAACAAGCATTACCTACTTTTAATCTAATTATGTACTACATACGTACAAGTACCTATCTTATATTACATCTAAAGTATATATATGTAGTATATATGTATGTATTAAAATATTTTTAATGTCCGCGGCATTTTAAATTATCATACTAACCACATCACTATGTAAATCACCACACACAACATCAGTACACATTTTCTGGGTAAGGCGGTCCTCTGGCCGCTCCACCTCGAAGGATCCCGGCGCAACGCTGGCCTGGGATAAACACTACTGCTGCTTCAAGGTCACCCATATTACGCCGAAAGTGCCACATTTCTACTGATTGCCACTCCACTTTGCCTTCAGTCCAGTCATAGCGGTTCATATTTTAAAAGCTGCTCGCTGCTAAACTCGAACTTGAATTTCATGATTGACTCCACGAGTCAAGGGCATATTTTACTGCTCTATATATTGTATAATATTGTAATGCCTATCAGCGCTGCTTATAAGGCAGCACTGGCAGGGTCGCCATGTAATGTCGGGCGTTCGGAGGACGAGTAAAACACAACTATCTCTTATGGTAGTCTATAATATACTACTAAACTACAAGCTAACGCTTACAATAGATACCTATATAGGGTGGAGGCGCGTCACACACTACACCTGGACTCCCCACTGCCGCAACGCGATGCCCGCAGACGTGGTGCATCGGACGCGCACGCGCCTTCCCCCACGGAAGCGACGCGACACGCGCCCACACTCACGCCTGACGAAGACCAAACACCGGCACCAGACGCCCAGCCGATCGGTCAACCAACCCCGGCGGCTATGAAAAAGAAGATACCCAGGTACCCGCCACTGGTGGTGGAGAAGCTGCCAAACTGGGCCGCCCACTTCAAAGCGATAAGCGCCAAGCTGGGCCACCCACCGAATGCCAGACCTTACCAAGGAGGGGAAAGGTTCACACCCGGCTCGGAAGAGGAGTACCACCTAATCCAGTGGTACCCGACCCAGCTGGAGAAAGAAAGCGGCCTATCCTGGTTCGCATACTCCCTGCCGGCCGAACAGAACCTTAAGGTGGCCATAAGGGGATTGCCGGCGGATACCGAACCAGGAGATATTGAGGAGGAACTCCGCGCGTTGGGATACGAGCCGGAGTACGTGCGCCACATACAGGCGCGCCAGGGAAGACCCGGCTGCGTGTTCCACGCAGTACTGAAGAAGACGCCAGATGTACGCCGCATCTATGACACCTCCGTATTCATGTGCATGCGGGGTGTCAAAATAGAGGCGTGGCGAGCGAAGCGTGGGCCCGCGCAGTACCGGTACCGGTGCCAAAAGTTCAGGCACAGCTCGCACCAGTGCCACCGCCCAATAGCGTGTGTGCAATGCGGAGAAGGCCACTCCGCAAAGGATTGCCCCCGCCCACGGTCGGAGCCCCCCACCTGTGCAAACTGCCAGGGGGAGCACCCGGCCAACAACCAAAAGTGTCCCGCCTTTCGGAGAGAGATCGCCAACAGAAGGGCGGGTACCACGGCCCAGACGACGCAGAGGCGCCGGCCTGATTCGGCCATCGAGAGGCCACCAACCCAGCCAGCAGCAGAAGAGGCTCAATCTGCGTCGCTCATGGCGGCGGCAAATGGGCCCACCGCACGCGGAGTCCCCTCCACCACCACCACAAAGGCGAAAGGACGGAGGAAGAAAAAGCGCGGGGGCAGAAGGAAGAAGAAGGCCACACAACCCCCGCCCACCGAACCGACCCAGACCCGGGCCGACCCTGCCTCCAAACCGGCGCAGGCGAAGTCAGAGGCCAGGAGCGCTGCTGCTGCAGTCGGCACGACGACCTCTCAGAATCGTCATCAGCTGCAGCGCCCAAAGACGCCGAGAGAGGCGCCACCCACCACACAGCAGAGAGAGGAAGCCCAGCAGCAGCGCCACAAGTCACTGCCGCGCAAGGCGCAGACAGCCGCGGCCGTGGACGCGCCAAGCGCAGAGCGCAAAAAGGAGATTACCGCCTGCGCCATCCAGATCCTTATGGACCTCATCAGGGCCCTGAGGCAGGGTCAAGACCCAGAGACGATAATCCTTGATGGATTAGCCGCATTACTCACGTTGTGCAATGGCTAATTCATTAAGGATTATCCATTGGAATGCCCGCGGCCTGAAGAACAAGGTCGCCCCCCTCCGTCATCTACTAAAGGAACAAAACATTGACGTGGCGCTTGTGAGAATATGTATTGTATATAACCCTTGATTATTGTTTTATGTATTTCTGAATGTTTTATTCTTAGTTGTTCTATATCATAGATCATGATTTCGGAACGAAAGTTATGATCTATGGTACAATTTATTTATTAACTACGAAGTATATAAATAATTACTCTCAGACTTGTGTATAGTAGTATAAATCAATTAATGATTTATAGAATGATCCTCAGATTTTATTTGTTTATTTAATTTATATAGGACAGTCAATTGATGCAATGATTTATTGTGATAAAGCTAACGTTCACATATTTGTTGGTTTTCGAAGTTGCTTAATTATCCTACCATGTTTTAAAAGAGTTTTAATGAATTTGATCTATATATTATTGCTAATGTTTATTGTTATTCAGCTAAAAACATAACGATCTCCGATTGGTGGAAAATGGCGCGGTGTTACTAATATTGTTCTATTGTTTAGAAAACTTATAAAAAGGGAGGTATTCCTCAAAATTAGTTAGTCAAGGATCTACTGCTGTGTGTGAAAGTTAAGTACTCTGATTGTTACTATGCTGTTCTTATATGTTGTTACTATGCTGTGTTCTTGATATTGTTACTATGCTGTGTTCTTGATATTGTTACTATGCTGTGTATACAGTATCATTATAACAATAATGATACTGTTACTATATTGTGTTATGCTACTGTTTGTATGCTGTGATATTATGATACTGTTTCTATTACAGTTGTGCCTTGGATGCTAAATCGTTTATTGTATTCAACGAACTTCTAGTAGCCAAAGTACCCGTAACGAAATAATTAATTGTAAAGTAATTGAGTAAAATAATATATTGTATCTACCCACATCTTCTCATGATTTAATATAAATGATGTGATGGTGTTGATATTAGCTTGTTGATCTTTGAATATCAAAATGAATATGACTATGGAGTTTCTTGCCGGTTCTTCTCCATAGAATCTATTTGGAACCGTGCATTTGAGAAATATATTAGATTTGATTTAAAGTGATGCATTTGTTTGATTCCTTAAAATTATATCTACACTCTATTATACACATACACCACCCCCCTATTCTGACACGCTCATAAGCGAGACGCTGCTAGGACCCGGCGACAGGATCAAGTTCCCGGGCTACCTCGCTTATAGGAGGGACGAAAAGTCGAGTCACAACGTAACGTACCGTGGTCTGGTAGTACTAGTGAAACGAAGAGTCGTCCATCAGGAGATCCCATCGACGTCGCCCAGAAGCTTCTACGCACTGAGTGTTCAACTTCATGTGACCGGCGAAGACATGAACATCTACGCCGCCTACAAGCCGCCCGTAGCTCGCTTGGACCACTCTGAGCTACGGGCCCTACTTCAAGCCTCGCCGCGGCCCACATTGATCGCCGGTGACATGAATTGCAAGCACCCGGCGTGGAATGCTATGCGCACGAATTCCGAGGGAAGACGGCTCTTCGCGGACGCGGACGCCTATGGGTACACGGTGTCCGGACCAGAGACGCCCACCCACTACCCGGATCAACACCAACTCACCCCGGATGTGCTGGACATCGTGATCCACTCAGGAGGATCCGGCTACCAGATCACACAACAAGTGATAGACGACTAGTACCATTCGGACTATCAGCCCGTGCTCGTCGTCGTGTCGGGAGTGCCGACTCGACTCCCCCCTCCTGCGCCACGTCGAAGAACCGACTGGACAAAGTTCAGGGAAGGACTGGATACCACCACCCCAACACGGCCTATAGTTACCCCCGCAGACGTCGAGGGGCTGGCAGCGGATGTCACCGCTTGCATCCAACTCGCGATGGAAGCAGCAACCACCGTTACAGAATCCGCAACACCACAGGGGCGACAGTTGCTACCGCCCCTGCCGGGACATATCGCCAAGCTCATCACTGAGAAGAGGCGCCTTTGCAAGCGGTGGCAGGGATCTCGCTGCCCAGCGATGAAGACCGAGCTCAACCGTCTCGCGGAGAGGGTTAAGGCCGAGTTGTCGGCGCACAACTCAGAGAGCTGGGAGTCACGTATAGATGCCGCTGAAGGCGACTGGCCGGCGGTACACAGATTGTGCCGCCAGCTATCGAGTACCCCAGCTCCAGTGCGCCCCCTGTTAGATAGCGGCGGGGCCGTGAAATACTCCGCAGCCGATCGTGCGGAGATATTCGCCGAGCATCTGGAGCGTCAATTCCAGCCGAACTCGACTGACGACACCGAGCATGTCGCAATGGTCGAGAGGCACCTTGGAGACTACTTCGCCACGCCGATAGCCTCTGACGAAGACCCCCTACACTCCTCCCCTGGCGCGGTCAGACGCGCCATCCTGAAGACGAAGCTTAAGAAGGCCCCCGGATCCGACGGGATCACAAATACAGCGCTGCGCCACTTGCCGCACCGAACCGTGGCAACGTTGGCGCGCCTGTACACCGGGATCCTACGGACGGGGACATTCCCCAGTACTTGGAAGGAGGGGCGCGTCATCATGCTCCCGAAGCCGAGGAAGAACGTGCTGCGGCCAGAGAGCTATCGGCCGATCACACTATTGCCCACTATCTCCAAGGTGTTTGAGTTACTCCTGTTGCGACACTTGACACCACACATCACACCGCGCCCAGAACAGTTCGGGTTCCGCGCGGAACATAGTACGACGCTCCAGCTGTCGAGGGTACTGCACCTGCTGGCGACAACCGTCAACAGGAAGGAATACGCGGTTGCAGTATTCCTCGACATGGAAAAGGCATTCGACCGCGTATGGCACGCTGGCCTGCTATACAAGCTGGCCACGTCGGGTGCCCCCCGCCGCATCGTCAGAGTAATCCAGTCCTTCCTTGCCCACAGATCCATCAGAGTAGCGGTCGACTGGGCGCTATCCAGCGCCCATCCGGTGTCTGCTGGCGTGCCGCAAGGCAGCTGCATCTCGCCGGTGTGTTACTCACGTTACACGGACGACATCCCCACTACGGGGGATACGACGCTCGCGCTGTATGCTGATGACGCCGCGTACATCACGACCTCGATGAATGCGAGGCACGCGGCGGTCAAGATGCAGCGCGCCCTCGATCTACTTCCCGAGTGGCTCTCCAAGTGGAGGCTCTCGGTTAACGTGAGTAAGACACAGGCACTGCTCACCGGATACGTCCCGCTACCACCACCACTGAAGCTACAAGGGGCCGACATCGCATGGTGACCTCGGCGTGACCATCGACCGTCGGCTCACCATGGGACCGCACGTCCGCAAGGTCGCAGCGAAAGGTAGGACAGTCCGCGCCCTCCTACGCCCAGTGCTCACATCCCGCCTCCCACTACGCGTCAAGCTGGGTGTGTACAAAACGTACATACGCTCAGTGTTGACGTACGCTACGTAGAGCTTGACGCTGCGCACCATCGCTGCAGCCCCTCGCTGCGTGAGGAACGATGTGATTCGGCGGGACCTCAACATCGAGAGCCTGGACGACTTCGCAGGGCGCTTAGCAAAGAATATGTTCGCGCGTGCCGACGCCTCTGCCTGGCCCCATATCCAGGACTTGGCGCCGTGGCACGCGCGCCCACCCGACGCGAAGCGCCTACCGCGCGACCTGCTGTCGGACGCTGCCTCCCCCCCCCCCACCGGACTTGACGCCTGAGTAAGTCGCAATCACCTACACGCGACCTACTCAAATAATAAACACTCCACACACACAATATGCACTAAGGGTACGACGTGTGCTAAGTTAATATAGGCACGGCGTACACTTAAAACATACAAGCATTACTGCACAGACGCCTAAACACACGCGCCGAGTGTGCCGCGCGGGCGCACACCTCGGACGCAATCACTGAGCGGTGCTACACACAAGTACAAACCGCTCTTACACACACAACGGGCCCCCAACCCGAGGCGCGACCGGCTCGCTCTGGGAACGTATCGGGCGGGACCCAGCATCCACTGTGGGGAGCGCCCCTAAAGTCGCCGCCTCTGTCGCTGGTCGTCCCTCGCTGGGCTTCTCCCGGATACCCGGGAGTCTCACCTGGCGGGGCCCGACCGCCGAGGCGGCGTGAAGATAGCGGAACGCTTCCGCGGCGCTCTCACAGTACACCCAGTACATATGTTCGGGGTGCAAGGTTGCGTGGTATTGGTTGCAAAGAATTATGTTTGTTAAAAATAATATTTATTAAAGTTTCCACAAATTGTTCTTATTATATAATGTTAAGGTTTAATGTTAGAGTTATTGTTAATGTTTATGAATGCACCCGGACGGTTTGGTGTCTGTATATGCACTGAAGTTATAAAAGTTAAGTAAACGTAGAATACAAAGAGATTATTGCAAAGTGTCGCGTTGGCAAAAGGTGTTCGGTTGCGTTAAACCGAACAACATATACACACATATAGGTGCGCTGCGGCAAAACTGCCGCGCGCCCACTGACCTGCCGTCGTCTGGCTACACAAGGACCTGCCCGTAGTCACGGGCAGAGGTTGGCCACCTCGGTCAGGGGGCATAGCTCCGACACCGACACGCGCGCGGTGTCGGAGCGGCGGTGGCGGGGGCGCAGCGATTTCTCACAATGAGTGCAGCCCTTTTTCGCCGCCGGCCGTCGACGAGTCAAGATGTTCCAGTGTTGCGTCCGCGATGGTTGGACTTGTGTTCGTGCTCGTCGATCAGCGGGGCTCCTGTCCTGTCTCTGACTTGGTGGATGGTCATAAACGTAAAAAGGTTCTTATCAGAACTGCTGCTTCAACGCCGTGAGTGCCCGTGCTGCTGTGAACTGCTTTCCTGTCTCTGGCGTCAAAACGTAAAAGTTCTTATCAGAACTAGTTGTCGCTGTCAAAACGTGCTGTGATGTGTGGTGGCTACAGTTCTGACTTTAAAAATTCACACTTTCGTGGATTAATTTTTAAGTTTACCTTTGTTAGTCTTTCGAAAACGTCAATTAAATTGTTATTATGGGATTCTATGTGACGCCCAAATACAATAATGTAATCCATGTAAATAAATGAAAAAAAAAAAAAAAATGCTTTTTCACAAGTAAGTCCAGGCATCGCTATTGACATCACACGGGAAAAAGCGCTCGGCGATATCTTAAGTCCCATTGGTAGGCGTTTCATTTGGTATTGGCCAGAGCTTGTTGTGAATGCTGTTATTTTTCTGCTATCTAAACTTAAATTTGACCGATAATAAGATTGCTGTAAATCTAGATGTGTAAAGTACATGGCACCTGATAACGAGTCTAATATTTCAGTTATGTGTGGTAATGGAAATGTATCATTCTGAATTACACTATTTACTTTCCTATAGTCTATTACTAATCTCCATTTCTTTTCATTATTATCACTTCTTTTGGGGACCAGAAGAATGGGGCTATTCCAATCACTATTTGTCCTTTCTATAATATCGTCATCTAACATTTTATTTATTTGTTTATCAATCTCTGGTTTTAACGAATTTGGTAATCTATACGGTTTTACGTAAATAGGTTTTATATTTGGTAGTAAATCAATAGACTGGGTCATAATATTTGTTGTGCCTAATTTATCTCCGTCTAAGTAAAATATATCTGAATACTTTGTACAGATACATTCAATTTGTTTTCTAGTATCTGAGTTCAAGTGATCTAACTTCAAGGTTTGTAATAAATTCTTTACTCTTTCTACTGAATTATTAGATTTAGAAAACCTATGAACGTTATAGTTCAACACAGAATCTAATTCTGGTTTAAATATAGGTAGCTTTATATCGTTATCATTTACGTTTAGTATCCGCACCGGTATTTTATTGTTTTGCGGTTTAACCAAAATACTTGCTAAAAATGTTTTCGGACAATTCTGTAGGTATGACAATATATTCATTATTCGATTTTAAACTAGAATCTATATTTAAAAAGTGGACAGATTCACTTCTAGCTGGCAATGTTAAATAAGAATAAGAATAATTTATTCAGTGAACATTGCTGAAATAAGTATAAACTAGGTAATATAAAGTATAAATTAATTACAATATTATACATGTGCCTGAACTAGGTAATCCTGTGTTTCAGGCGAATAGAGCTAATAAAATCTAAAATAATCACAAACAAAATACATACGAAAAAAAAAAAAAAAATTATAACAACTTAATCGAAGCATAATTAATTATTAAATTAATTAATTAACAAACACAAATTCCATAATCCGGTATAAATAGAAAAACATAAAAGAAAAAGCAATATTACAATTATTAATCTTACTTTAGTAGGGGAAGGTGAGGTATAATGATCCCCTTAAGGGAAAAACTTAACTGTGGCTAAAGTTGAAAGGAAAATCGCAAGATTTCTATTGTTAGAGGTAGTGAATTCAATTAACTTTGTAACTGCATACTTATTTTTTATTATATGTATGTAGTTTTTTTGTACAAGAGGTTTTTGTAAAAGTTTAGTAAAGGATCATTTTATACACACCTATGTATAAAATGATCCCTGGGGTAGGGGTAAAATAATCCCAGGGATCATTTTATACCATAAGTTAATCAATATCAGTGAAATAAACCACTCAGCTTTTTATTTTAATCATATGTATTATTCATAACAACAGGAACTTAGAAATAGACCTATAGCCTCATTTTTTTTTTCACACTTTCAAATTTGTTACTAGAAAGGCAAATATCGCAAGTAAAGTCGCCTTCATCGTCACTATCTACGGGAGTAGATAAAAAAATTAATTAAAAAAAAAATTGGGCTTGCCATCCTTCGCCTTTATTGTCTTTGGAGTAGCTTTCAGTACAGAAGAGGCATTCGGTATCATTCTCCTCTTCCGAAAAATCTGATACGTATTGCTTTTTTTGCCTTTTCCCTTTCCGCCTCCTTTTCCTTTCCCGACTCGATTTCCTTTCCCACCACCCTTTCGTTTATCATTCTGTTTGTTGGTCACCGTTTTTTTTTATTCGTTTCCATAAGGGCTTTCTTTTTTCTATATCTGTTTTCTTTTGGCTTTCTCTCCAAGGTATTTTTTGTAGGGTGTGCTGGTCAGTACTGATGTGTCTACTCTTAGGTTTAACACATTTTGTTTGCTACCTAACTTTTTAGCGGAGCCTACAGCTATTTTGTTTTTACCTTTAGCTCTTCTTTTTAATGCCATCACAGGGACCTTAAACTCTCTACTTGCGGTTTCGTAAGGCATTCCATCTCTGACGGCATCTAATGCCTTTTGCATTTCTTCAGGCCAATTTTGGCCATTAGTTTTGCGTATATACATTCTCGGCGTGATCTGTAAAATCCCCAAATATTAATGGGGTAAAATGATTCCAGGGATCATTTTAAACACACAGAAAGGGATCATTTCGCCCCAAACAACAAATTCCAATATATCAATCAAAACATAACCTTCAAATACCGCGTGCGGAGATCGAACGTTGCTTAAATATTAGTTAACTGCTATTAATACCCGCAAATAAAACAACATTTCAATAAACACGAACATGTAAAAAGTAATGAAAGTTCAAAAACAGACTTACCTTAGATCAGAGCCACATTTTTTGATTATTTTTTAATAAAATCACGCCAAGCGCTCGCACCGCGATGACACTTGGAGAGGCAACTGGCAGGGGTGCAGGACACATGTTTCATGTGCATTTGGATAGATGGCACTAATTGCCTTAGATTTACGGCGGGGGATCATTTGACCTCCAAGGATCGTATTACCTCACCTTCCCCTACAATTAGTAACTTCCTGTATCTTCGTAGGACATACTTTGGAGGGCCTCCTGGACTTTTATTTTACAATTGATTAAGTTGAGGGGATAAATATTTACTTTTGCATTAATTCTATTGTAGAGAAGTGGCCCTAAGAACACATAAAATTTTGTCGTAAATGCACGCTTAGTTCCTGTATTTTGAGTGCAAACTATATCTTTCCGTCTTTTATTAGTATAATCAGTGCTATACGGGAGTGCTGCATGCTGCTTTAATACAATGCTCATTATAAATAACTGTCGAACTGTTAGTACTTTACAAGATTTGTAGAGGTTAGTGGGAAACAGGAAAGGGCGAAAATAAGACACCTTGAGAATCGCTCTCTGTGCTCTCTCAATGGTCAGTAGCAATGTTTTGCCTGCCCCACCCCAAGAGGTAATACAGTATGTCAGTATTGATTGACACAGAGCAAAGTAAACTTGTCGTATTATTTTTGAGTCTGCAATGTATCTTAACTTTTTGAAGGCAAATATCAATTTCCGAATTTTACTACTTAAAGCTTCGATATGTAGCTTGAACGTAAGAGTTTCATCCAATATTACACCCAGGTATTTTATTTTATTTGTACCTTGAATCTCGGGGCACACACATTGGTTATCATTTGGGTTTCTACAGCAATGAGCGAATAATGTTGAGTTAGTATTAGTATTAGTAGATGTTAGTTTGCGCATTGAGAACTTAATATAATTAGTCTTATCTGTATTTAGTGTTAATAAATTATGCTGCAGCCATTTATTAACAACATTAAAACCTTGTGCCTCTTATACCTATGGACTCAAGCTTTTGCAATAGAATAGGAATAGAAACAGTGTCAAAAGCTTTGGCAAGATCCAGGAATATCCCCACTGTGTGGTTACCCTTGTCAAGTTCCTGTGCTAGATGGTCAGTCAGAAGATGTACGGCATCGGCAGTTGATACGGTACGCCTAAATCCAAACTGCGTCTTCGATAAAATAGATTTTTCCTCTAGATATTTTACTAATCTTTTATTTATATTTTTTTCTAATATTTTGGATATCGAGGGTAGTAAAGAAATAGGCCTATAGTTTGTCACTTGTTCTTTACTGCCAGACTTATACACAGGAACCACAACAGCTCTTTTGAGACACTTGGGAAAGAGCCCTGCAGATAAACAACTTTGGAAAATATAAGTCAGTGGTGGAACCAAAATGCGCCTAAATTTTTTGATAATTTTCGTTGGTATATTATCCCAGCCAACTGCACAGTCGTCTTTTAAACTCATAATAATGCTTTCTACCTCTGTTTCATCCGTATCCAGTAACGCAAAGGATGTTATGGTAGTGTTACACCTTATAGGATTACTAGTCAGAGTCTGTGATTGGCGCTGAACTTTTTCTGCAAGGCTCTTACCAATATTGACAAAAAAATTATTTGCGATGTTAGCAGATGTCAATTGTGATGAATGTGCGTTTAACAAACCTGAAGAAGATTCATGTTGTTTGGAGGAACATGTTACACTTTTAATATATTTCCAAATCTTTTTACTATTTGATCCAGCTTTTTCCAGTGCAGTTTTATCATAGTTGATTTTTACTTTTCTTAAGAGATCATTACAAAAATTTCGATATCTTTTATATGATATTTGCAATACTGAATTTTCGGGATTGGATTTAGCCTTCATATGCAACTTATCTCGATTTCTCATGCAGCGAATAAGACCTGGTGTAATCCACGGTTTTCTATTATATTTTTTGTTACTCAAACAGGTAGTTGATGTATTTATTTGAATTGCATATTGAACATTTTTTATTAGATGTAACAAACAAAACTGTGGGTCAGCGGAATTATAAATAGGTTCGAAGTCGATGTTGCATAAATCTTCTTTAAGTTTATTTATGTTTAATTTAGTAATTGTGCGAGTGATATCATGCTTAGGTAATTTGCAATTTAAGGTTAGTAGGGCAGCATTGTGATCGGTTATTGACGAGTTTATAACTAGTGGAAGTGAAGGTAAATTCGTTTTTAGTATGATATGGTCCAAACAAGAACCACCTTGATGTGTAGGAAGTATATGAGCGGGGAGCAAACCATGAAAGGAGCAGAGATTGAGGTAGTCCTGCACCGCAGCATCAAGACTTTCTGGAAGAATATTAATATTAATATCTCCAATTAAAATTACGCTTTTGAAGGATGATAGGTTTTGCAATGTACCATTCAGAGAGTCTGTTAAATTGTTTATATTTCTAAAAGAGGGGGGTCTATACAATGCTAAAATTGCAAAAGCTGATCCAATTTTGATTAGCAAGCAGTTGCAGTCGTCCATATTTGGTTCCTCGACTGAAACATTTAGATGATTTCTTACATAAATTACCACCCCATCGTTTTGGTTGTAAATTTGATTACTCCTATACATATTATATCCCAGCATTTGTGGTATGTTATATTGATTAGCAAGCCAACACTCAGTTAAAACAATAATGTCACAATTTACGTTAAGTCTATGTAGAAAAGTATTGAAATTGTCAAAATTCTTATAGATACTACGTATATTTTGAGTTAGTATGGTTAATGGATTACAGTAGGAGGATAGATATAGTTTGCAATTTTCTACTTCACAAGTTTTAGACTCTGACACAGAGAAGTTATCTAGGTCATTCATTAAATTATTTATCATATCTAAGTAAATGTAAACAAAAAGATAAAAGGAAAAAATAAAAATTAATAAAGGTCAAAAAAACCTTAAGTAACGGCGCTCTCAGGCGCCTCCATAATCAATAGAGTTTATATACCTCTTTTCAGCCATATTTCTTGCCGGGCACTCTGCAGATCCTGTAATATGACTGCTTGGCTTTTTGAAATGTGAGCAAGTAGCACATTTAGATTCCCCCGATTTTTTTGGACACTCATTTATCGAGTGTCCTTCAATAGCACAGTGACTGCAGGTATAGGTTGACTGCCGACATGACTTAGCTGCATGACCATATTGCTGGCATTTAAAACATCTAGTGACCAAAGTAAAGTCCCTCACAGGGCAAGATGACCAATTAATAAAAAATCTATCTTTGGTTATAAGGGCTTTGCGTATAGCTGCTGATACTTCTATTATATAATTACAGGTCTCAGCCTCCTTTTTTCCGGACTTGTGGCTTAATTTGATTAAGGTCAAAAAAGTCTCAAGGGTAACATCTTCAAGTAGGTCGGCTAAATTCTGATGGTACAAACAAGTAAAAACCTCTTTTTCTTGCATAGAAGTGGGCACTCCGATAACTACGACTCTAGGCTTCCTTTTGTGCGGCTCGTCAATTGTAAGACCTGAGTTCGTCAATTGTTCTGACTTTTTTAACTTCTCAATGTCGTCCTTCGTATCAGTGCTAATAATGACACCACCGTTCCTTGTTTTGCGCAGGCCTCTCACGTGTAATTTCATCTGCTCAGGGCAGATAATTTTTTGGACTAGGCATTTGGTTTCCTCGCTCGATTTCAGCTTATCATTCGGGTAAATGGCTACTGAACTTAACTTTATGGGCTGAATAAAGTTGTTGGTACCTTTTTTAACCATATCCGCAAATGAAGTCCCCAAGACAGGTTTAGAAGACTCATCTATACTAGATTTTAGGTCCCGAAGCCGCTGCGACAGATCATGTTGGTCTTGGAGGGTTTGAATTGTAGCGTACGCCTGGGCAGTTTTCATCTTGAGGGACTGGTACTGCACTGCCATTTGTGACGTGCCATGGCCAACTTTCCGGCATAGAGTACTAACTCGCAGTTTCTGCTCCGAGTTCAGCTTGCCTTCTGCTGCGATGTTACAAACTTCATTTAGGCACTGTTCAATGGACGACATCCAGCTCTGTATTTCTGGGGTTGAAATAAGGTCACAGACATCGCCTCCTTGGCTCGGCCCTTTAGGACACGGTGCAGGAGTAGGAGGTGGAGTACGAGCAGTCCTGCCACTCCGGTTGAAAGGGCTGTTGTCCATTGTGTAACAAGTAACTTGTCAATCACTGTTCATTTCTATAAACAGATTTTTACACATAATAATACTTATAGGTAACTAACATATGACACACTTATGTACTGTTGCGAAAAACGAGGTCACGATTCAGCGAGTGATTATTTATTTATTTTAATAATTACGCGACACGGCTGTTCTCTGCAAAGATGCAAAAATAAATGTTACTTCTAGTACTTGTGTGAAATCTTATAACGCTCTTCTGTGAATTTGTTTGTAATGTTAGTTGCTCAGATTGTAAGTTTATAATTGCATTATAATTTCTCAAGAAATCCGATCCAATTATACCGTCAGCATGGCACGGCATATCGTGCAATACGTGGAATGTATGCTGAAATAAGACACCGTCGTGTGACTCTAAGTTTATCGTAACAACATAATTAGATTTAATATAACCACCTATTCCTCTTATCTCTATATTATTAGAATATACATAGTTTTATGTAATCGGGAACTTTATCTTTATGTAATATGGATAAACTTGCACCGGTATCTAATAAAAATGAACATTGTTGACCGCCAATTCCTAATTTCAAGGTTGTTAAGCCGTCGCTAGTTAATATTTTATGCTCGAAAAAACTCTGTCTCGCTATGCATTTGCTGTTCCGTATTATTTTCTACGGTCTGGCTCAATTGGTTATCGTCCGAAAGGGAGTATGTTTTAACTATAACCCCTACGACCACGATATCTAGGATTACTACATTGTTGACCGCGTCCTCGATAAAAAACTGTCTGACGGCCCCTGTAATTACCAAAAGTATTACCTCTAGCATAGTCTTGGCGTGTGTTTTGGCGTGTGTTCTGCCATCCGCCATTTCCACGAGAATGCCATGCACCGTTACCATGGGAATGCCATTGACCTTGACCTCTTGCGCGAAAACTCTGCATTCTACCTCTAAGCTTACCTCTCATGTTCATGATTGTTCCAGACGATGATAGGTGTTCTGGCGCCTCATCCTTGGCAGCCTGAACCGCCTCTTTGAGCTCGGTGTAGTTGCGAGCAGCGATAATGGTGCTGAACCGCTTGTTTCTCAGGCCATCTGCAAACTTTTTAATAGCTAAGCTTTCGTATAAACGAAAGCTTGAGACCCATAAGGGTCTCAAAATTTCGCTAGCCTTTTGATTTTCACCTGCTTGGGTAATTGTGAGATTAGTAAACAACTCTTCGACCTTATCACCATATTCATCAATAGACATTTCATTTTGATTTATTTTATTTAACTGCAATAACAATGAATTGGCTGATTTCTTTGTTATCAAAAATTTCTTTATGTCTTTTACTAAATCTGCGACAGAGCTATAATCTGATTTTAATTTTAGTTTAGATATTTTATTCAATTTTGTTTTCAAAACAAATGAAATCAACAATTTCTTGTTATTCTGATCTTTAAAAATACTATCTAACATCTCAATGCCCTCTATTAATCTTTCAACTGTCTCCTCCTTTCCATCTAATACAGGAATGAGGCTTCCTACTGCCTTTAAATCAAAATGTTCAGCCATTATAATTTGGTTCTTTCTCCGTATCCTTAGAACAATATCTTAATATACTATCAAAACATTTATGTATTTTCTCATCTAATATATCTAAAATATAACTAGTTAATTCACCTGATACGTGTGAAACATGCAATGATTTAATTAAATCTTTATTTGTAGAGTATAGTACCTTAGCTTTCTCAACTTTATCTAAACCTATTTTTTCTTTCCTTCTTTTAGGACCTAATTTTCTTAAACTAATTCTTATATTTTCTAACTTTTCTAAAATACTACGTATCTCTAGTTCCATCAAATACCTGTGTTTCACGCACTTTTATCTTTCACCATACTCACTTTTTATTTTTATTTTTTCACTCACATTTACTCACATTAATTACCGATATAATTTTCACGCACTCACTCATCGTCGACGAATAACAGCAGTTTCTCGATGACCTCAGATGTTAGCTTCCTCATCCTGGACCGACTTACGCTGGCCACGGCCTGACAATCTCCTCTGAACTCGCTGGAAGAGCTCACTTCGTAGTTCCTTCTGCATCCATCCGTGGTGGCAACGTTTGTAATATTTGAAGAGGAATATCAAAATTACGATTCCTGCGATAGCCAAAATAGTGCTCAGCAATACATTATTTATATGTATGTGATCCTCGCGAATCCCGGTCACGCCGTTGTCACCCACGGCGTTCTGCGTGATGATCACTTCTTTGTCTTCTTGCTTAGAATAGGTCTTCCCCATTTTGAAGCATATTTGGTAAAATTGCACGTACTAGCAGCGTTGATGTATAGTCCGCAGTGTCGTACAAGGGAGTAGTGGAAAAAACCATGATTATCTATAACAATTGTGCTACCGTTCCAAAAATGATGACTTCGCGGCGATGCACGATGCTACGATTCTCGGAAGCTAACCCGATAGCCCGGCGCACAAGCGCAAGGCAGGGTCGCCATGCGGTGTGCGGGGTTCAGAGGGGATAAATGAAGAATACGTGTTTACGTTACGAAGGTTTATTAGCTACTACTTACTGACTACATGATATATTCTTACAACTAAGTACTTCAACCACTACACGCATCTGAACTCTTGCTTATTAATATGGGATCTCAAACCAGCTCTTAAGATCTCAAATCAACTCTTACGCTGATATGGGTTTATTAAATACGGGCCTTTAGACTTATCTCCGTTTGGACACGACGAACTAGAGAAAGTCAATAATACCACTGCACCAGTGGTACAGCCACCGGTGCTGACCAATTCGCCACCGTCAGATAGTCCACCTCCTATTATAATGTATAAAAGGAAATTGAAGATGACCAGTATCAGTGCAGCAACACTGAAAATCAGTCCGACTCTAACCCGTCTGGTGAACAGATACGAGACACTATTAAAACTAATTAGTCAAAGACATTTGAAAAACCAGAAGTAACAATGTGCAGAAAATTTTGCTCGTGGCACTAACGAGTCCGGTCAAAAAAGACATTCAAGGTTACCTAACGTGAAAAGTAAACGGCCCAACTAATCTCGGGTGAATTGAAACCAAGGAGTTCAACAGATCGCCGCGCGACGTCGATTCAAAATTGCGAAAACAATGAGTTCCATATGTATATGTATCCCACATATGTACTTTCTCTTAGTGATGAAAGTACTAAAGCAAGGTGTTGAGCCAATCTGTAGGTCGGTGAGTCGATTTGGCTGACTTTTGGTCTTAGCTTATATCATTGTTTCAGAGAGCGCGTGGGATCTGTGATGAGCAACACCTGGCTGCAGAGCTTCAACATGTCAAGAAAGTGCTGCATGACAACAAGCTCCAAATACCGCGCCCTTGTCACAGAAACCGCGTGAAACGTGCCACAGTTGAGCGTCTGCCTGCTATATTGCCATATGTTAGAGGAGTCACAGACAAGATTGGCTATATCTTGAAGCGAGCTTCAATCAAAACATACTTCAAGCCGCTGAAGAAGATTAGTCAGTTCTTACCACCTGTCAAGTGCCACATACCTCTTCAAGATGCAGAAGTATACAAGCTTGATTGTGATTGCGGACTCTCATACATAGGCCAAACTAAAAGAAGCATAGGGGCCCGCCCGCGTAAAAGCACACATTGCCGATGTCAAACAGAAAGCGCCGTTCCAGAAAGTCAGCAGTTTGTGGACATACCTTAGACAAGACCCAGCACTACATCAGATTTGATAAACCACAAGTCCTCGCAAAAGAAAACCGATTCCTACCCAGGATGATTCGTGAGGCTATTGAAATTAAAAAACAGCCAAATTTCAATAGAGAAGATGGTTGGGTTTTACCAGCTGCTTGGAATCCCATTATAGAATCTATTAAATCTAAATCCAAGCCCAAAATTGCAAGACCAAAGGATACGGTGAGCTCGTTCTGCGTGAATCGGATCGCTAATAATAAATGATCAAACGAACTTACCTGTTGTGAAGTTCGATCATTATTATATGAAGTTCCTCGTTCGAAGATATAAGGTAAACGCAGCTATCAACGACCCATCGAAAATCTGTAGTTATTACCGACCCATAAAAGTAATTCGAAATTTTTATGTGACCAGAACTATTCTAGCTATAGGTAGGTAAAGTTACACACGCGTTTATTCCTTGAGCATCGTATACTTTTATTTTAGTGTAAGTAGCTGTGCAAAAAAGAGATAAAATACTTAAGTTACTGCGGGGCAGTGTGGACCCAGGACTTGTCGTACGGTTCCCTTGTTCCTTCAAGTAAGTACGTGACTTTTCTATTTAAGACATTTATACAAACAAATGACGTCTAATCTTTATCTTATATTACTAAATGAATTCATTTAAGTGTCAACTCTTAATTTCCTAAGACATTTTTTTTATAAAAAGTAATTTGAAACGATAAAACTTTAAATTAAAATGGGATGGTGTTAGCTTCATCAGTTTTAGTCGTGGCAGCTATCGACGACCCATAAGTCGGCAATGGCAGCAACGTATCTTTTCGTTTTATATTTCTTTTATGTTATTATATCACACTAACACAAGTATTTTTATGGACCAGTTTAAATCTAAGCTATCAGTCTTTATAAAAATCTATTAGCGACTAAACTTTTTTGTCTAGTTTTTAACTTTTAGCGTTGTCAATTTAACCAAAGTTATGATATTTTTCGAGGATCGATATTGAAAAGTTACAGTAATAAATCACTGTTTTTGTGTTTAAAACAGTGTGCATTTGTTCATATTATTTGTGACATTAATCAATTATAATCAATTTTATAGTCCGAAGGTCAATTGAATTAAAATAACCATTTTTTATGAGTCGGTAATACAATTTGTGTTTATATTTACATACTGTATTACCGACCCATGAGGGTCGGCAATAGCAACTAAAAGAAGCTATTACCGATCGTATATAGATTATTTAGTTTCTCACCTACTTTTATGACATAATAGGTACCTATTAATTAAATTAATTAATCCTTAAATTAAAATATATGTGTATTAATAGTATGTTGATTTATTAAAAGTTTATAATTATTTAGTTCATAGGTATTACTAAGAAGTACTAATTTGTTTTATTAAAAATAACGATACTAAAAAAATACGAATAAATATTTGCATTTTTATTTTGTTTTATTTTATTAAGATCGGTAATCACCATTATCACTAGCTTATATACATTCCATTGCTGGAAAAAGGCCTTCACTCATACACGATCGGGGATAGCTGCATAAAAATCGTTAATAGCTTCACAGTCGTTTTTATGGGTCGGTAATTGCAACAATCGACTAAGTCACATTATAAATTATTTTTTACAAGATACTCCTTTATTTAAATGTATTTGATTCAGTAAATAAATTTTTTATACATACCACTAGCATATAAAATGAAACTATTAATCTTTAGAGGAACCAGTATACTAAAAAAATATGGTTGATTTTAAAATTGCCTTAGGGGGGTCGTTAATACCTGCGTTTACCTTATATTTAACCAAGCAGCTCTCTCCATTCACTGGCAATTATATTGCGTCCCTCTCTCGATATATATTTAACCAAGCAGATGTTTAGAGTATTGGTAAATTTGAGATAAGCCGTAACATAGCAGGTATTCCTGTAAAATAAATCTGTGTGCCCATGCGTACCATTACTGCAGAAGAAGTGGCTGAGACCTTTACCAGAGAATGGATTTCGCGATTTGGCGTCCCAACGATCATAACAACAGACCAAGGTACTCAGTTTGAATCTGACCTGTTCCACCGACTCCTTCTGCAATTTGCCACTAAGCGCATCAGAACCACTTCCTATCACCCTTCCGCTAACGGAATGATTGAGCGTGTCCACCGTTAGCTTAAAGCTGCTTTGATGTGCCATCAAGAGTCTTGGGTTAGATCCTTGCCCTTAGTGTTACTGGTATGCGTTCTGCATTCAAAGATGACCTAAAAACAACCGCGGCAGAAATGCTCTACGGTGAACCGCTGCGCCTTCCAGGTTAACTATGCCTAGTCGCGGTGTGGATAAATCTGACGATATTAGCGACTTCGTCGTTCAGCTGCGAAATAAAATGTCGACAAATTTCTATAGAATTTCTATAGAAAGCATTCAGAGAAAACTCGTTAGGTACATTCAATTTCGTTCAAAATTATATCTGCCTAGTTACGTCAAGCGATGTAAAAAAATTCACATTCTGCCACTTTATGAACGCAGAAAAATGGCAGACTTAGCATTTTTGTTTAAAGTCATGAATGGATTGGCAGACACTCCCGAGCTCGTGAACAAAATAGGGCTACGCATACATCCTTACGCAGATCAGTAGAGTAAAATTGGGGGACCTGGATCAAGGAGATCCAGGTCACCCCAATTTTACTATTCATTTCATCAATATTCAAATATTATCTCATACTTTCTGAATAGGTACACTTCATTCTTGTTCTATAGCGACTGGTAAAAAGTATTGTTCAAATAATGTAGCATATCCTTTACTCTTAAGTAAATGCTGTCAGTGTGAATGTTCTTCACAATGTGCTGAAAACTAATTCAGCACTGCACTGACATACGGACTTTTCAATGCTTTCAAATTGATTTGCATTAAAGACCTCAATCCGAATTACTTTAGACCCGGCTGACACAGTTTTGTAAAAACTTAAACAACTGTTTGTTATCCATATTATTGTTCGCTTGTTCGATGCAGAAACATCAAATTTACACCGTCATTCATTTTATTCAAAAATAATGATTTAGTGATATATATGATAGTTAGAAGATGGTTTGGACATGTTGAGAGAATGAATGAAAGACGATTAACGAAAGGAATTTATAAGGCGCATATCAGCGGCAACGTCAGAAGAGGTCGACCTAGAAGGACCTACACCGATCTTATTGGCGAAGTCCTTCAAAAAGGTCAGGTGCGTAGTACTCGCAACCGGCGCGTATGTATGAGAAGATGTATGAATGTCGCAGAAGCAAAAGAGGCATGCAAGAATCGTAGCAAGTGGCAGACTATAGTTTCTGCCTACCCCTGTGGGAGAATGGCGTGAGTGTATGTATGTATGATTTAGTGGTTCCTATGTTTATTTATTCAGATTATAAATATTTAAATGTTTTCTAATATCAGGGGTTTTTTGATAGTCGATTTATGTCTTTATTTATCTTCTGGTAGAATCTCAAAGCGTATAATACGAGTAACATCTGAATCAGGTATCACTATTTCATGTAATATGTTCGTTTCATTATCATTCATATTTTCATAAAATAAACCTTCCTGCATTGTATCGCTGAATCTGCTCTCGATTTTTTATGAGCATGCTTCATATTATCAGCAATATATATAATCTCACCTTTTGCATTCTTGATAATAAGTTTACAAATACCTTTGGAAGTGCATTTCACAGAATCTTGCATAATTGCTAATATCAATTATTTAATTTATTTTAAATTGTTTAATTCAGTTTGTGATCCGACCGTTTAAACTCACTTCCTAGTCCTGGATACAGATAATTCTAAACGTATAATGACATCGCCCAGCTGTTGTCAGCAACTTATAATCATAGGACAGGATAATGTTTGGGTGGGGATAGAACACTCGAAGGTCTTAACTAATTATAGAAATTAAACAAGAAAATGTTTATTTAAAATTTTTATTATCGTAGCACCATTTATTTAAACACAATACATTCTTCAAAGCGCATAGAGAGACATGATAAAAACAGTTACACAAATCTTCAGAATATTTATATTGATCGTACAAACTTATCAAACTAGAGCAACCTCTATCTTCTAAATTAAAAATATTACTATTACTGAACAGGCTTGAGAACATACCTTACTCCTGACTCCTGCCTAACTCCTTCCCTTGTCCATTCATTTAAATCTCGCGCCATGGCTGCATAAACAAAATCAAGACACAGCGACGCCCTCCCACGGCGCCTGTGGACACTACCCGGCTAACTGTCAAGTCGTCAACGACCAAAGAAAAAGCGGCGGCCGCTCGCGAGTGAAATAATTCAAATATGTGGTGAAAAGACTCTGTTCTCATGAAATAAGGTGAAAGTGGTGGTCAGCAACCTTGTGAGTACCTAATCTATTGAATTCCTATCTATCTCTTCTGTTTTCTGCCTGTTTCAACGTTCGGGGGGAAACTTCATCTAACTTTAATTTCAAGCTTAAACATAATTTTGGTCCATCGAGCCGTATACTTATGGTGATAACAGTGTTTAGCTATTCTCAGGTTCAATTTCATCAGAAAACTCTGTGAATTTAGCTAAATTACCTACGTATTTTTGTTGCAAAGGTATTAACCTACCAAATTGTGGTGGTTATACCTATAGTAATAACCTATTCAGATTCACTCGCCATCTTAATTTAGTCGTATTATCGATCTATCTAGAAAAAACCTACCTACATAGGTTCATAAAATTAATATCTTATTATTTAAGTTTATAACATTATCGCATTCACCACGATTAGCCATTGTTTCAAACACCTAACACTACCTTAGCTATTTAGGTACATCTTGCCTAAGTTGAGTGCAATTATCTTCATATAATTAAGTACCTACCTACCTACTTACCTATTTCAAAGATGGAAGGAAGTAAACTTAAAATACTTCAGTCACAGCGCGAATATGTCTTCCGAGCTATTCAAATCCTTTACGACTTATCTAATGAAATGATTCAAGATCGTTCAAAGGTATCGGCGTTCAAGTCGAGGTATACTCGAATACATTCAATTCGTGAGGAATTTGTTTCATTGTGTACTGAAATACAAACTCTCGAGTTAGCAATAAAATCTGATGTGCAAATAAACCAGAAGGCTTTAAGTTCCTTTGATGATTTGTACTATGCTGTAATCGACGCGGCTAGTACTTTGTCAACCAGCGAGAGGAGCGGCAACGTCGCCGGACCATCGCCGGACGGCACGGGCGGCGGGTCGTCGGCAGAGAATATGGCTTCCGTTTCCGAACTCGTGCGCTTTGGGAAATCAGCAGTAAATACGCGTTTACCTAAACTTGAGTTGCCCAAATTCGATAGTAAAATTGAAAACTGGCAAACATTTTATGATACGTTCACTAATTTAATTCACGAGAATAATTCTATATCTCAAATAGAAAAATTCCATTATCTTGTGTCGTGTTTACACGGACCCGCGTTATCAATTGTAAAAGGGGTTCAGATGACCGCGAAAAATTATGAAGTGGTTTTCAATACCTTAGTTGAACGTTATCAAAACAAACGGATTTTAACTTTAACATATTTAGATAAATTTCTGAATTATCAAGCAGTAAAATCGGGTAACTTCCAAGAACTACAGGTTTTAACGAACGTATTTTATGAATCATATCATGCACTCCAAGCTTTAAATATTACAAACTTAGGTGATTTTATTCTATTTTACTTAGCGTCGCGCGCCCTAGATTCAGATACACGTATGCAATTTTGAGAGGTATCTTTATTTCTCATAAGAATTTACAATAATTCACTTCATGAGAATGTTTAAACACATACAAATAAATCATGATAATCTTATCCTATACGTACTTACGCTAATGTATTAATAATTTTCACTCAATCACAAGTAGGTAAAATATTGTTAGAGTGGTTTTTTAGAAATAAGTAGTTCAATAGTTACTTTAAAAAACGAAATACATTTTATAGGGTAGTGGGTACTTGCAAAAAGAAAAAGAAATCTACCTACGTAAACAAGGAGCAAACAATGCGTGGACGCGCTTGTTACATAGATCGAGCGTAACTAGAAGAGACATGTGAAACAGTTAATTTATAGTGCGCTCAGATTAGATATTAAATATTTTTTTAAATACTTTTTAAAACTCGGCATTGATTTTGCATCTTTGATATTTTTTGGTAATCGATTATACAATTTTACACCTTCGTACATCAAATTTTTTTTGCCATAATTGGTTCTTGGGTGTACCAGGCAAAGGTCATTTGCGCGTCTTAGTTTAATTTTTTGTATCTGTTGTTTCTTTGTGAAGGTTATTTGTGTGTGTATGTCTTTATTTAATATCTTTCTTATTAGTAAACATGTTTTAAATATGTATGATTGAGTTATGTTAAATAATTTTGTTTCTTTATATCTAATCTTTATATCTAAATATAATCTCAGAATCATTCAGAAATACCTACTTTCAGTGAACTATTAAAGTTTCTTCAAGACTACGTAAAAATCTTAGAAACCAGTCAATTATCTTCAAAACCTAATCTTAGCCGTAACCTTGTAGACGGAAAGAAACAATTGCCAGTGAATAATCGGCAGAATAGCAGCGGATCAAAACGCTCAACTTATCTCACCAAAGCTCAACCAACAACAACATCAATTAATTGTTTCTGTTGTAATGAAGCGCACTCGATCTATAAGTGCCCTACCTTTCAATCTTTAGACTCTCGTGCTAGACTCGCTTTAATTGAAAATAAAAAAATGTGCACAAACTGTTTACGTAATAATCACGTCATAGATAAATGCTATTCTAAAGTATGTTGTACCCTATGCGGACTACGTCATCATACCTTATTGCATACTGAGCAATCTAACCCTAACGCTGCCACTCAATCAAGTACCAGCGCTGCCACTCAGGCGAGCTCCAGTGCTCACGTCGGGGGCACTAGTGGTGTAGTACTTTTGGGTACGTGTCAGCTGCGTGTGTGCAACATAGCCGCCGGTACACAGCGCACCGTGCGCGCGTTAGTTGACAGCGGCGCGCAGGATTGCTTTATCACTACGGCATGCGCCCGTACACTTGGTTTGAAGCTCCGCCGGTGTAACTTTACGGTAGGAGGTTTAGGGCAAAACATCGTCTTTCAAGTAAAGGGTGTGACGGAATCCGTTTTAAGACCACTTGAAAGCGATAATCCGCAGTTTAACATCAGTCCCATCGTGTTAGATCATATTACAGCTCAGATGCCTAGTATTAAGATCCCACCAGTCGTTCGTGAGCATTGCAAACATTTAATCTTAGCGGATCGCAATTACGATATTCCTGCTGAAGTCGATATCCTAATAGGGGCAGAACTTTTCCACGAAATTTATGATGGTCAGCGTATCAAGCTAGGGCCCGGCCTCCCGGTCGCTCTGCATAGTATTTTTGGTTGGATACTCACCGGTGCAATCAATGTTGATTTATCATTACCTCCAGCTACTACATCATCTTTGGTAGCAGCTACGTGCAACCTTGATGAACAGGTTCGAAAGTTCTGGGAAGTTGAGGAACCACCGTGCGTACCCATTACTGTACCCGAAGATGAAACGTGTGAGCGTTTGTACACAAATTTAACTTATCGAGAACCTAATGGCCGCTATGTCGTACCACACCTCTTAAAGGATCGCGATTGCCCATTAGGAAACTCTTATAGCAGTTCTTTGTCGCGTTTGACTCATCTTGAAAAGAAACTTAGCCGGCAAAGTCAACTCAAAACCGATTATGTTAATTTTATGCGAGAGTACGAAAGTCTAGATCACATGTATCCGGTATCTCATACTACCTTACCTTCTGATAACCGTTATCTTATCCCGCATCATTGCGTCCTTCGCCCCGAGAGCACAACTACGAAGCTGCGCGTTGTGTTTGACGCAAGTGGCAAGACCACAAATGGTCTATCTCTAAACGACATTGTGTATACCGGACCTAAGCTCCAAGTTGACATTATAGACATTATAACTGGCTTTAGATTACATGCTGTAGTGTTTACTTGTGACATATCAAAAATGTACAGAGGAATCCTGGTTAGACCTGACGATCGTCATTTCCAGCACGTGCTGTGGCGAGAATCTCCAAGTGATCCAGTTCAAGAGTACGAATTAGCAACTGTCACTTACGGAGTTAGCAGTTCACCTTATCTCGCTATCCGTACCCTTCATCAACTAGCTACAGATCATGGCGCTGAGTATCCCCTCGCTGCTGAGGCTCTTCGTCATGAAACTTATGTTGATGACGTCACCACCGGAGCGCCCTCTTTGGAAAAAGCAATCGAACTAAAAGATCAACTGGTAAACTTATTGAGCTGTGCTCAGCTTGAGCTTCGCAAATGGAGCAGTAATTCCAGTTCTTTTCTTGAAACCTTACCGGTAGACCATTGTCAAACTCCAAAATCCTTTTCAGAAGAAAGCAGCAAATCTACGCTTAAAATCTTAGGAGTCCAATACGATCCTGTAGTTGACAACTTTACCTATTCACAATCCCCGATTGAGAATGCTGAGGTCACAAAGCGTTCTATTTTATCCAATGTGGCTCGCATATTCGATCCTTTGGGGTGGCTTACACCTTTTATCCTAAAAGCCAAAGTGCTCCTTCAAGATATATGGCATCTCAATCTTTCCTGGGATGAACCTGTTCCCAGAGATATATCTCAAGACTGGTTATCTTTTATCTCAGATCTTCAGAACTTAAAACTTATAGAAATTCCACGTCGAGTCATACCTCAGCAGTCTAAAGAATTCCAACTTATTGGATTTTGTGATGGCTCCACTAAAGCATATGGATGCTGTGTTTACCTCCGTGTTGTTACCCTTGAAGGCGTTCAAATGCACCTTCTCATCGCTAAGTCCAAGGTAGCTCCTTTAAAGGTTCTTACAGTCAATCGTTTAGAACTTTGCGGTGCGGTACTACTGTCTAAAGTTGTTACCCGTATGTACGCCTTGCTTAGCAAAAAACTTAATCTTAAACAAACAGTGTTATTCTCGGATAGCTCAACGGTGTTGTCATGGTTGAACACCGAACCTCACAAACTCAAAACTTTCGTAGCCCACCGGGTGGTAAAAATTAACGATACCTCCGTTCCATCTGTGTGGCGATATGTTTCCACCCATGACAACCCTGCTGATATTTGTAGTCGAGGAATATCTTGTATACAGTTAGCTAGTTGCGAACGTTGGTGGTCAGGTCCACAGTGGCTGACCAGTGACTCGACAAACTGGCCTAAGTCAGTTGTCGAAAATCACGACAACGTTAGCGAGTTCAAGTCATCGTCACACTTGTCTCATACTACAGTTATGAAACAAGCAGCTGACATGATTGACACCTTACTGGAACGATCCTCCTCTCTTTCACGTGTGGAAAGAGTAGTAGCATGGGTCTTTCGGTTCATTAACAACGTCAAACATAAACCTTCCGATCGGAATTTAACATCTTTTCTAGCTTCAACTGAGCTCGATAAATCTCGAGACTGCCTAATTAAATCTGCCCAGTATCAATATTTTAAAGACATAGTAATTCAACTCAAATCTAATAAACCTCTTCCGAGATATTTAATGAAGCTCTCTCTGTTCTTCGACTCTCGCGAAATCTTGCGAGTGGGGGGACGACTCAAAAACACAGACTTACCGGAAAGTGTCAAACATCCATATCTTTTGCCGAAACTATCTCGGTTGAGTACTCTCATTGTTGATCATTACCATACAACTTATCTTCACTGTGGGCCTCGCCTACTTCAATCTTTAATTCAGCGTCGTTTTTGGATACTCGGTATTCGTAACCTTATCAGATCTCGGTTATCAAAATGTGTAACATGTTTTAAGGTAAAACCAATACCTCTTCAGCCGGTTATGGGTGACCTTCCGCCATCCCGACTGAAGCCAGGTCAATGTTTTCAGACTGTCGGCATCGATTTCGGTGGCCCGTTCATGATCAAAGAGTGTAAGCGCCGTAACGCTAGATCTTATAAGGCATATTTATGTCTCATAGTCTGCCATGCAGTCAAAGCCGTTCATCTTGAGCTGGTCACTGAGTTGACCACCGAAGCCTTCATCGCGGCCTTAGACCGATTCGTATCCAGAAGAGGTCTTTGTCAATTCATAATTACCGACGGAGGCACTAATTTTGTAGGCGCCAAACGTTATTTGTCGGAAGTTTTTAACTTACTTAAGAAAGAAAACAATAATATTTCTGATCAGCTTGCTGCTCGTGGTATAACGTGGAAGATTAATCCACCATCAGGCCCTCACTTCGGAGGCATTTTTGAAAGTGGTATAAAATCCACTAAATATCATTTGAAACGGATAATTGGATCTCAAATTCTGACTTTTGAAGAATTCTATACTATCTTGACGAAGATCGAAGCCATGCTAAATTCTAGACCTTTAGTAGAGCTCTCTTCCGATCCTTGTGAGGTTGACGCTCTTACTGCTGGTCACTTCGTTATAGGACGACCGCTAGTATCGTTACCTGAGCCGGTCTATACCGAAACTCAAACTCTGCGAACTAAGTAGATGGCAGCTTTTACAGAGATTATCTCAAAGTTTCTGGAAAACCTGGCAAAGGGATTATTTGCATACGTTACAACAAAGAAAGAAATGGTTTAAGACTGGGAATCATCAACCGAAGTTGAACGATCTTGTAACTATCTACGAACCTAATTTACCAGCGCACGAATGGCGGTTAGGTCGTGTAGTTCAGCTTCATCCAGGAAAAGACGGCATTATTCGCGTTGTGACTGTTAAAACCGCTAAAGGTTTGCTTGTACGACCTGTCGTTAAAATTTGCCCACTTCCAATAGATAACTAAAATAATCAACTAATTATAACTTACTAATTTTATATCTTACTAGCTACTTACCCAATAATATCTACATCTAATCTTAAACTTAATCTTTTATCTTATATCTCACACTCAAACTTATATATCTGTATACATAGGTACACTGCTTACCTGATGGCTTATGAATCTGCATAGTCGTAAATTCTTAATCTTATCGCTTATCTTATGAAATACCTCGGTTATTTCATGAACAGGCTTGAGAACATACCTTACTCCTGACTCCTGCCTAACTCCTTCCCTTGTCCATTCATTTAAATCTCGCGCCATGGCTGCATAAACAAAATCAAGCCACAGCGACGCCCTCCCACGGCGCCTGTGGACACTACCCGGGTAACTGTCAAGTCGTCAACGACCAAAGAAAAAGCGGCGGCCGCTCGCGAGTGAAATAATTCAAATATGTGGTGAAAAGACTCTGTTCTCATGAAATAAGGTGAAAGTGGTGGTCAGCAACCTTGTGAGTACCTAATCTATTGAATTCCTATCTATCTCTTCTGTTTTCTGCCTGTTTCAACGTTCGGGGGGAAACTTCATCTAACTTCAATTTCAAGCTTAAACAATTACTATTGTCTAAAATAGGCTTTAACCATAAAACTTTTTCTAAGCCTTTGACGTAGACACATTTATTCCTTAAAATATCCGTTATCAAAGTCTGATAATTAGAATAGGACACAAATCCTTCACTCCAATGTATCTTTCTGTTACGAAGTCAGTTGGATTGAACCAACTGACTTCCCGTCTTTCTGGTTTTGTCAAATTGTAAAACGGAAATGGCGGTTTAATTAAAAATACTTTTAATTTTTTATTGTACAATACAGCGAATTCTTTTATTATAAATTCATTTGCTTCTGTTTTAAAGCCTTGAATATCCAGAATAGCAATCATGATAGCTTGCGCACAATGTTGCTGAGAGGTTTGTATTGCACAAGTCGATCGTTTATAATTAAACAATATGCAGTCGTCTTATCTGGTATTGTTGTGGAACATTCAATTTCCAACCGCACGTCCACTGGACCTGTTTTTAGACTATCGTTTTGCCTTGAGCAGTCTAATATAGAAAGGGGGGCTTTTTCCTTGAAGCTCTTTAGGTTAAGCAACGGGTCTACTGGGCAGTTGTAATACGACTGACGAAATTTCGTATACATTTCGTATAATATACTATATTTGTTCTCAGAAAACTTTAAACCTAAAGGTTCATATGGATAATATTGGGAATTCAAAAAGAGCGTTACGTTTATCACTTCACAATGATCAAATAGTGAACTATCTTTAGCTTTATTATTTTTTCTATTAGTTTGTAAGCAAAAAATGACATATCTGGGTTTTTCTAATTGTGAAGCACTCTTAACTGACCAAGAATGCTTTGTGGTTTTCGGTAATAAAGGGTACTCGTATAAATCCCAATTTCTAAAAGCCATCTGAATAGGTTTATCTCTTTCTAAATGTTTTAAAAGTGTCAGTCGCTCTCGATCTGATACTTTTATGTGTGGCACTCTCCACTGAACTCTTTGAATATCTATTTGAAAATGAGCAATATCATCAGTAAGAATAACACTGTTTAAGCTAGAGTTACTTCTATTCAATATAAATTCATGTTTACAATTTATAACAATTTTATTATACTTATCCTCTGCAAACGCTAATACTTTATTTAATGGTATCACAGCACTAAAATACCCATCACTTTGGAATCCCTCCAAGTTCCAGCCCCATAAGGCAGCAACTTTATTTTCTGCTTCATTTAATGAGATGTATGATTTTATAGTTGACGTTATTCCCGAATTTTTTATGCGATCTATTTCAATACCATTCATTTCGTACCTGATGTCTTGAAACAAAGACATAACAGGGTTATTAGTGAACGTAACAGTTTTCTTGATTGGATTCCCATCTTTGCCGAAAACCTTTGCTTGTCCTTCGACATAAATTGAACTGGCTGACGGTAGCACGTATATGTCTTGCTGGTGTATGGGAATTCTGATTTCATCGTTTTTTCTAAAGCTGTTATTGTAGGGATTGTATGAATGGACTTCATAACTTTCAATCGAAGTGTCGAAGTGCGGCAATTCAGTAATCTGTAGTATATTCATACTTAGATTTATTTATAGGCTTTAAGAAAATCTTTATTTGCTTCAGTTAATTTCTTAACTTTTTTCTTATGTCTTTACACCTTGGCAATCGCAGAAGAACTAAGACGTTTTGTTTTCACAGGGGTATTTTTATGGTATACTATCATTTTGCTTTTCTTAAATGAAGACGTAGTTGAATATGTTCTTCTCCAAAGTTAATTGTAATTGATTAACAATCTTAACAGATATAGATGGAATTATGTTTTTGTTTACTGGAAAGTAAATAACGTTTTGCGGTATTTACATGCACCGATGGCCTAGGGCAGTATCACATACAAATTCATGAATAAAATGAGTTGGTAATCCGTTGCAGTACGAACCGTGAACAAGATCACATTCTATTCTGATCACGGACAGACTGTTGTTAATAATTGGAATATTTGGTCTTGAATTTAATACTGAAAAGTATAGCAAACCGCACTCGTATTGATCAGATAAATGTAGTGGTGGTTGAAAGTATGTAACCAATTCTGAATTTTTTCCAGAGATGGTAACCGTAGTAGACATGCTTGTATACTGAACGCTTTTGTAAGATTTTGTTTATTTTATACCACTATACCAAAAATTCTTTAAAAAGTTTAAACAATGGTGTCCACAAATAAAAGGGTGATCACGCTGAATATTATCGTAATTATAGTGAACTTTGGAACCCATGTATTTTATAAATTCCTTTGAAGGTTTTAGATTTCCATAACTGTCAAAATACTCTATATAATTATTGTATTTTGCATAGGCTACCCAATGAGAGCCAGGATTTTTAGAGCTATCTAAATTAATAACTCCACATTCTTTTTTAAAAGGGTGATTAGGGAGCTCATCTCTCATAAAGACACCTCTAAAATAGGGAATATTATTTGCATACTTCAATATGTCTAAATTAGTCAAGGCTCGTTTGGGTAGCCGATATCTTAGTTTTTTTTCTTTCGATACAAAAATTCCAAGCCCATCTTTATGTGGTTTAAGGTGAAGTCTTTTTCCGATGCAGAGAGCCTCCATCTTTTCCTCCTCAACTTCATCTTCTCCAACTTTTTTGCCATCTTGAATTCATTTATGGTTTTAGCCAGCTGCGCCGCCTGCTAAGGCTCCCGCCGCAGATAATCCCGCAAAAATAGGAATCAAAGGTAGTACTCCACCAGATTTTGGTATAGGAATAACACGAGGAAATTTAATGGATGAATCATTAGCTAGCTCTCTGGCAGCAGTCATAGCTAATTCTATCGCCACTTTTTTGAATTTTGGTTTTAATTTTTTCATATCTCTTTTCGTTTTGTTGATAACATTTTTAAATTTGTTTTTTAACCCTTTTCCAGATACAGTTTTACGCGAACACTCTTTACTACTTTTTTTAAGACCAGCGCCAGTTTTAACTTTTGTTGACATTACGCTGCTTACTAAACGTGTTGCCAGTTTTTCCCCTACACTCGCATCCGGAGCAACTGCTCGCTCTTTTACCATATTTAACAAAACTAAATCTGCCTTGTGGCGATCCTTTATGTTTGAAAACTTGTGATAGGCAATGTCGTGTTCTTTACAATATTCGTCTAATTTATTGTATAGTTCAGAGATAGGCAGTTACTTACAGTTGGGTTGTTGGATGTGAAGTTCAAGTTCAAGTTCAAATGTTTTTATTTCAAATAAGCTTTTACAAGCATTTATGAAACGTTATGCTTCTAGTTGCACGGTTCCAAAAGGTTGATCCTATGGAGAAGAATCCGGCAAGAAACTCCATGGACAATCTTTTAAAATAAATAAAGTTACAATCTTCACGCAGGTACAATATTGCGATAGCAGCTTATGTGAACATTGAAGGTTTATGTCTACGTGGAAGAGGTCGATATAAAAAATTAATAATTAACTATGTGGAAAACACACACATCGTCAAAGTATATAAAACTAGGTGTCCACTTAGACATGCTACAATGTACTCACATTTACAAGTCCTGTTTATAAATAGTTGGGGACAACAATAAATAACTAAATGATGACAACGAAATTTTTGTAAAAAAAAGTATTCACGAATAACCTCAGGTTGCCAGGGAGGCCACATGTGCATTCGTATTAAAACACCACACATTCTTATCATCAACGTAGTCCTTGATTTTATAATAGGCTTTCTTAACAAGGACAGATTTGACGTAATTTTTAAATTTCTTACCAGTGAGATCGGTGACAGATTTTGGTAGTTTATTGTAAAAACGTACACAATTTCCCAGAAATGATTTATGTGTTTTAGATAGTCTAAATTTAGGTACCACTATTTTGTGTTTATTCCTGGTATTAATGTTGTGAAAGTCACTATTGATGTTGAATTTTTGCAGGTTTTTACGAACGTACATTATGTTTTCAAGGATGTAGAGTGACGGCAGTGTAAGTATATTGATGTTCTTGAAAACTTCTCTTAGGGAATCGCGAGGGCCCATATCATAGATTGCGCGGATGGCCCTTTTCTGTAAGATGAAGATTGAATCTACTTCTGCAGCTGATCCCCACAGCAGAATACCGTATGACATAATGCTGTGAAAGTAAGCGAAGTACACTAGTCTGGCCATAGATATATCAGTAATCTGTCTAATTTTTCTCACTGCATATGCAGCGGAACTTAACCTGCTAGACAGTGCTGAAATGTGTGCGCCCCACTGCAACTTACAATCAACAGTAATACCTAAGAAAACAGTTTCATTGATTATGTCAAGTTTGCTGCCTTCAAGAATTAAATTAGTTTCAGCTTGGGGTACATTTGGTAATGAGAATTTTAGACATTTTGTTTTGCTAGCATTAAGTAGTAAGTTATTAGCAGCAAACCATTTAGACAGTGATTTTAGGCTCTCATTTACATTAGCTAGATCGCTATCATTTCTATTGATTTTAAATATAAGTGAGGTATCGTCAGCAAATAATACTATATTCGATAACTCGGACATCATATAGGGAAGGTCGTTTATGTACGCTAGGAAAAGAAAAGGGCCTAAAATAGAGCCCTGTGGAACACCCATTTTAACAACAGACCCGAGAGATGTAACTCCATTTATGCCCACTTTTTGTCGCCTCTCGGAAAGATAGGAACATATGAGCTCCAAAGATAGCCCCCTTATACCGTAATGGTTTAATTTACGGATAAGCGTGTTGTGATCAACGCAATCGAAAGCCTTCGAAAGATCACAGAAGATGCCTATGGCATCCTGTGACCCCTCCCAAGCTTCTAAAATATGCGACACTAGCTTCGTACCAGCATCAGACGTTGACCTACCTTTCGTGAAGCCAAACTGAAAATGAAGCGGCGGAAGCCTAATGGCTAGGGCGTCGGACTTGCGATCACGTGGTTGCCGGTTCGAACCCCACCCATTGCACTACCGACGTGAACCCACTCGTAACACAAGCATTTAGCTTAGCACGAGGGGTTAACAAGAATACTAGTAATGTGTGACCCACATTGCTAGTAAGCTTTTTTAAAGAAAAAAGAAAAAAAAAAAACTGTTGATCATGCAAGATCTTGTTTACATTAAAATGTGTTATCATTTGATTAAGCATCAGTTTTTCAAATATTTTGCTTAAAGCGGGAAGAATAGAAATGGGCCTATAGTTAGAGGGATTCGCTTTACAGCCCGATTTGAAAATTGGTATGATTTTACTTTGTTTCATTAACTCTGGAAAGATTAAATATATTGATTATATTATATTGATTAAAGATTAAATATATTAGCAAGAATCGGGGCGATATTGTTAATTATTGAATTCAGTACTTTAACAGATATGCCCCATAAATCTTCTGTGTTTTTCATATTTAAACTTTTAAACGCTTTTATAACCAAAAGAGGAAATACTTTACTAAATTCAAAATTTGGAATATCTCTGTTGAAGAAAGTCTTTGTTAAAGACTCAGCTACTAACGAGGACGAATGTAAAGGTTTTGTGACCTCGATCGAAATATTAGTGAAGTATTGTTCAAAAGCGTTAGCAACTTCTGCTTTGTCTGAAATTACTTTGTTGTTTATTTCCAAATTAAATTCTGTGTCCTGTTTTTGTTTTTTTCCCGTTTCCGAATTAATTATCTTCCAAACCGTTTTAATTTTATTATCAGATTTGATTATTTGTCTACTAATCAATTTTGATTTAGCTTCAATACACACTTTTTTAAAACACTTAGAACATTTCCGAACATAGTCATGGAAACCAACATCAGAGGTTAACGATTTTTCGTAATACAGCTTATAAAGCACATCTCTACTTTTTCTAATGCCGCTTGTGGCCCAGTCGTTAAATTTACTATTTTTACGTTGTGAAGCTCTTCTAAGAGGGCATGCCTTGTTAAATGATTTACATATAATATTGAATAGATTGGTATAGTTTATATTGGGATCCTTTGAAGTAAAATTTGTGCTACATAATTGCATTTAAATTAACTCCTGCATAGAACGTAATTTATTTTCCGTTAGAGATCTAACCGAGTTGTTATTATTAATAAGTTTCCTTTCGTTAGTCTCTATGGAGATCAGTTGTCCCATATGATCTGATCTGACACCGCTCACTCACTAGGGAAGAGCCTTAAACTGGACAATTTGAAAATATATTATCAATACAAGTAATGGAAGTAGTAGTAATCCTAGTAGGTTGATTAAAGATATGTTCTAAATTGAAAGAATTAAACAAAGCTAAAAGTTTACGTTTTCCGGGCGATTCTATTAAAATATCAATGTTTAAATCACCACAAACAAAGATGTATTTCTTGCACTTAAAAACTTTCCTAAGAATGTCTTCCATTACTGTTAAGAATTTTTGAAAACTTGCAGAAGGTGGCCTATACACACATATAATAATCAAATTTTCTACTTCAGCACATGCTACCTCACATAAGCGATCAACAGAGCAAGAAGTGATGTCTTTTCGTTCTTTAAATTTAAGATGACTGTTACATAGAATCAATGTTCCACCACCCGCAGCTGATATTCTATTGTACGCACTGGCAATCGTGAAGTTACTTATATTAAATTGCATTGTATCAGGTTTTAACCATGTTTCACAAAAACAATATATCAATGCAATATTTTTCTAACAAAAGTTCTACATCTAAGATTTTGCCAGAGAAGCGGTTAATGTTCTGGTGATAAAGAAGAACACTATTGTTATGCCTTTCTATTGTCGGTTGGGTAAGTTTAAACAGTCTATCACAGTATCATTAGAATAGCTAGATGATACTGATTCGTCACTTAACCTAATTAAACTAGTCTTTGGTATTTTAACTATCACAGAGGTAATATTATATGCTATTAACGAAGCCATCAGATGTCTTGAGGTTTTGGGAAGAAACATAGTTTCCCCATTGAATTTAAATCCCTTCACAAACTTATTAGTGTCAAAGTACAATAATTTGTCATTATAACGACATGTCAACAAATGCATAACATTGTTCAATTTATAAATATAGTTATTGGCTCTATCAGATAACAGGTTTGAGTAAGGAAGAGCACATAACGTTATTTTTCCCACATTTAATTTCAATAAGGTAGTAACGCCATTCACAATGTCCCCTTTTTTAATTCCAGTACTATTTCCTACAAGCAATACAATATTCAATTTGTTATTTAAATTAGAGTTTGCAATCTTTCCAATAATTTGATTAAAGTTCAAGTTAGGATAACAGTTATTGTGAGTTATACACTGTGAGTCAGATTGTTTTGCAAAATTGATCCAAAACCGACCCCTATCTGGTCTGAGTAAACAAAGGTACTATATGTAAATGTGTGGTCGGCAGGACCAGACTTGGGTGGAGTAAACTCAGGTGTCACAGTAGTAGTTGGCTGATGGTCCAAATGAGGAGCAGAATGCACACAGCTGCATGAGAAATTGTTAGTCAAAGACTCAAATCTTTCAGCGTTGTACTTCACAATGTCCATCAGCTCACCGGCCTCCAGCATACGCTGGCTGAGTTGGTCTTGGGTAGCTTCATACTTATTAAATATATCCTGTAACAGAGTGCTCAGTGTGTAAATCATACCTAGCCACGCTATGTTCTAACTCAGTAGCATTCCTTTAATTGTTGAACTAGTTTAAGGCGGTCTTTCCGCAAAATAAGATTAACTTTATAAATATTTCCTTTTTTGATAGCTATCCGGGACCTCTTGATTAATTTCTTATTTTTTATATATTTCTTTAACTTTTTATGACTTAGTGAGTTGACGAAAACCACGGACTTCACTAAAAGTTAGTTTAATCGTAAAAGTTACACGTATGTTCAGTTGGATGCTAATCCGCGGTTATAGCGCTAAGGCAGTTATTAATCAACTAAAGAAATTATAATTATAAAAGTCAATATAACGAGGAGCCAAAAGTAGGCCGCAGTGTAAGCATTTTGCCTGTACGTGAACCGTACATGCTCCCGAGAGAAAAGTGGGATGAGCATCCATTGCAAAGTAAATTATAAAATCAGAAAAGTAAAGTTAAATAGTAAACAATATGTTAATATATATGTCGGCGCGCGGGAAAATCAGCGCGCGATGCACGATTTATTTGATTAACGTTGATAGCCTTTATTATGGTAAATCATTGAATACTCATTTTATGTAGTTTCAATTGTTTGGAACTTACCATTGTTAGCACTGTTTATCTAACCCGATCTGCGTTAACATTATGGCGTAGTGGATACCCCAATGGTAGATAATAGAACACTCGTTTTATGAAGTTTCAATTATTTTGAAATTTAGGACTGTGTAATTAATCTGCATTTACACTTTGGCAAAGTAATAAATCCGCTGCCTGATAACAAATACAGGGACCGATTGGACCCAACTGTCATTTTTATGTGAATAGCTCTAGACTGATACAGGGACCGATCGGACCCAAGACTACCGGTCCATTTAAAATATTTTTTGTAATTTTTAGAGCATACTTCTCCTTTTCTCTTTTTTTTCATAGCCAACTAGAGTAAATCTACCATTTATTACAACACTTAGAAATCGACTAAAAGTTATCTCGATTTCGAAAAAAAAACGCAAAAAATTCGCAAAAAAAAATGGCAACACACATTCTCGTCACAGAAATCGACTATAATTTAAAATTTTGTATGCTCTGTGGTAAACAGCTCCATATTTGTAATGCTCTTAGGTAAATTTTATTAGCCTGGACACATTTTATTGGTAGAAAAAAAGTTTCCATTGCATTTTTCTAGCAAAGTAAAAAATGGCGTGGCTCATCAAACTTTTAGTGCGCCCCGGTGTGTTTTATCATGTTTTAATTAATTTTAACGGGTGGAATGTGTATAATTCTACCGGCAACACGTGACGGAATAGTTTATCAAGCGAGAACAATAGCTTTGTGTTGAGTGAGCGGCGCAAAAACAATAAAATTACCGGTCGTAAAAAAATACCATGTGGCGCGGCTACTTGACGGTGCGGTGTGAGTTTCAGAGTGGTTTTTATATACAATGCAGTTAAATGTTTACTAATAGTGTGTGATATATCGCTATAATGTTTCATAATCTTGATATTGAAACGAGTGTTAGTGAAGTTTTATGTGTTTTTTTTTTTCGTTACAACTTCTTGTGTTCACCATCGATGTTTGACCGTCGTTGAACTTCAGGTGAGTAAAACTTATTTATGAACTAGTCTTGGTGTCAAAATTGTTATATTTCGGTATAGAAAAACTATTTATTAGTTTATTACCGTTTACACAACGGAGAAAGCTAGTGCCGTTAACAAAAAAAATAACATCTGGTGATCGTAAACACATGGCGGCCACTTGACTTCGCTTATCGCCCGTGTCGGGTTTCGAGTGGATTTATTATCAACATTGCGGTCAATATTTACTAATAGTGTATGATAAATCGTTAGAACGTTTTATATTCTTGTTATTGAAACAAGTATTACTAATATTTATGTGTTTTTTATTTTGTTTCAACCAGATGTTTTCAACCATTGATTTTTTACCGTTATCCAACTTCCACTGACTTCCAGTGAATAAAACTTATATAAGAACTAGTCTTGGTGGCAAAATTATTATATTTCCGTGTTGAAAAACTATTCGAGAGTTTATTACCGTTTACAGAACGGAGATAGCTGGTGGCGTTCAGTTCTTATAAGAATTTTAGTGAGTCCAGTTCTTATAAGAATCTGATACGAATTTACCGGAAACGGGGCCCCCCTATGTTCCTCGCCCCCGTAGATAGGAATTCCAAATTGACGCGTCAACTGGTAAAGTATGGGTTCGAAGAATGGCGGTAACATGTGCACTGCAGATGCACTTTTTAACCAACGTAGTCGCGGGTCGGCCTATGGTGAAAAGGGACACATTGTAATTTCTGTTCTGGACAGCAATGGGTCATTCCAAGGGGCATTTCTGTTTTGAGACATCGTGAAGTATAGGCGCGACCTGCGAAAACGTTCCGCTCTGTGAAATCTCTATGTTATTGCTTAAAGTTGTGCGCTAGTATCATTTGATAGTTGTGGCATATTTACCATAACCCTTTTATTATTTATAGTCGCGTTACCACGCCCAATAAATAAAATCACTTCTGATTTCGTACGAGAGCGACTCGCTAGTTTCTATCCGTCCGTTACGCTCCGATTTATAAATGTATAAATGTAAAAGTACAGTATAACACTCAATTTAATTCGTCAAAGTGAAATACTTTCTTCGGCTGTCTTGCTTCGCTGTAAACGGGCTCCGCTGCTGTCGAATGAATTTCTTGTAGCTCGATGTCCCTTCCAGAGTTATCCCTTCCTGTAGATGTGATTCCTGTTTTGGCAGAGAGTGTTTTGACGCCCTTTGTTTCGCACCATCGTTTCATATTAATAAATAGGACAAGCACAGCTACTCCTCCCAACAACAAAGAAGTAACCGAGTAGAGATAGATATCATGACTTAACATGTCGGACGCCTTCGGTAATATTTCTCTATTTTTCTGGTATTCCAACTGCTAATCTATTTTTCTTGTTTCTTCTGCAGTTGGCGTTTCTTGTTCTGTTATATTTAATTCTGCATTCTTCCAGCCGAGGTTAAAGATGTTGTTAATCGTTGAATCTATGGTCGGTATTTTTATCACTGGTTCCATGTTAAAACTACTTCCCAGCTGATTGTGTGTAAATATTATGGCGTCCTTTTTCTGCAGTAAGCACTTTGATTTCAAGGAAATTACTCCAGTCCCGTCAATGACCAGTGGCGTAATTTGATCGTTACATATGACGCGCATCAGCTGTTTTCCGCATAATGTAAATAGCCACATGTTCGATTTGTGAAGCTTTATCCAGGTTTCTTTACATGTTACGTCATTAAGGACGCATGATAACTACTCTTGTTGGTTGAAAACTTGGGCCTCACATGGTGCAAATTTATCGTGCATGTTGTAGACAGGATTCCGTAAGACGCAAATGAATTCGTCTTCTCTGTATGAAGGACATTGGCGCATGTCTTGTTCTTCCATTGTTATGTAAGAGTTTTTTACTAAGTTGATTGCGATTAAACTAGAACTTGCTTGTATGAGTTTTAAATGTCCTTGTCTAAGGAACGGTATTGGTATGACCCGATATATTTTGTATTCTTCATCGCTCAGCAAGGGAATGTGTATTTCAAATAGCATGTAGTTGTTTGTAATTCGAGCCTTCACATGGATGAGGTCATAGATATTTTTCAAATCCTTTTGAATGTCCTTTACAGGTAACGACAATCCCTGTGGTAACCTTCCGGATATTATGTTTAGCTGTTCTATCAGTTGGTTAGCTGGAAATAGATGGGTATCTAAATGTCCTCTGTAAACGTTGGCGAGACCATTCATCAGCATTTCCAGTATTCGATTTAGATCACTTAAAATTAGAGTTGATGTCACGGCCGCGGAATTTATGTCATTCATCGTGAATAGCATTTGCGCTTTATTTTCTATTTTTGTGATTTCGCGGCATGTTTGGTTCATGTAGGCGCGCAATGTTTTGAATTGCTCATCCATAAAGGCAGTGTTTCTTTTGATAATGTTGTTTTCAGTCTCTACAATTAATGTTTGATTCTTCATAAGTTGCAGTAGGTAGTCATCATTAGATTGTAGATTCTGTATATCTCTTTCGTACTTTTCGGCAAAGTCTGCGTCGAGCACTCCGAAAAGGGTTCTTGCTAACTTCCCAACTCCATCAAAGTAACCTCGTTTAGACCTTGAGTGTTGAGTGAGCAGCATAGAGTTGTAGTCGGCTAGGTGACTCAGTTCATGACGTAGGTGGCCGACAACTGTTTCGCAAGGTGTGTAGTCATGTGATATTCTTTGGCATAATTTATCTATCTGGTTCACGTAATCATTGATCCGGTCAGTTGCTTGCCAGTATGAAGTCAAGTTGTAGTAAACCAATAGGGTCCATTCGTCATGTATTAGTCGTTGTTTACCAGCTTCATCGAAGTAAATCGGATGATTGCTCGGGATGGATATAACTTTCAAATTATTCGTCGTCGTTGCTGATTGTGCAATTCCCAGCATGGTTAGTATGGATAGAAGAACCAGTGACAGCCAGTTTTTCTTGTTTTTTTGTGGTGCCTCCACGTTTTTTGGTTTCCGGAGTAGATTCCTCTTCTTCCTCTTCGATTTTCATCATTAATGGTGAAAGTTTTGTTATTGGTAGTTTAAGTGGCCCTTTCTTAGTTTTTAAGGTAACGACCCGTACTCGACCATCGGCGCCTGGGTGTAGTTCCTGGACTCTTCCTAAAGCCCAGCGGCCAGGAGGTACTGGTTCGGCTTTCACTAATACTAGAAAGAAAGAAAGAAAGAAAAAGTTTTTATTTTCGTCCTTATGACGCACAACAAACCAAAAATACTAAAAATATTAAGTACCTATTATAAAACTTACTATTTATAGGTTGCCTAAAGATTACCAGCTGGCAACACAGCCAACTACTTTTATTATAGATTTTTGTGTAGTCTATGAACAAAACGAAGGAGGTACCAACACAACAATAACATAATGTTAGTAAACATAGCACATCAAAAATGACAATAGCAGAATATTATTATCAAACAATCAGACAATATTGGAAATTAGTACAATGGGTTATAGCTGTTACCTGACCCACCCTAAAAAAGGGAAGAATTTGAACCCTCTGCTTGTTACATTACAAGAGTTATTCAATTTGTATGAGTTTATCTGACTAGCGCTACTCGATGAACGAATACAATAATAATACAGATAGGCAAAACGTATGCGTTAGGATATTTATAACTACTTGTTATTCAATTTAGATTTTTATGCTGTAAGACTAAAGGTTTATCTTCGATAATATAATTAGTGTCATTGCTACTAATAGCTTATTTTAATTAATACACACAAGTAGATCTGGTCTTGTGGTTCGTGTGTAAGGCTGAGACGAGCAAGATGCGAGTTCAAATCCTGCATGGCGTATATTATTTTGTTTTCAATTTAGAATTTATTCAAGAAGTATTTCTTACATTATTGTAAAGAACTATAGACGGACACATTCTCCAAATATAAAGTTTCTAACTTGGTTATATTTTCACTTAACTTGTAATAAGTGGGTAGATGAAAGACAAATACGCGTTCATTATAAAACTGGTATTCAAATGTTACTAAGTTTTAGGGTAGGAAAATAAAATTAAACCGTGACAACAAAGCTAAAGCCAGTCTACGCACAATTGCAGTGACTACGCGCGAACACTTTTTACCTTGCCTTACTAAATTGTGAAAAACAACGTATTTTTCCAATTTTTTTATTTATGTTTTGTAGTAGTTTTATTATCATGTCATTGTCTGTGATTATTTAAAATACAAAATAAACTATTTACACGATGAGAATGTTGGCATCAGAGAAATTGCTAGGAGACTTATATAGCAGTAAGTGTATTTTTATAATTTTAAATTTCATTATTATACCTAGCTATTGCTTTAATCAAACCTATTTTTATATACCTTCTTTGTTTCAGAGAAATACCGTCAGATTGTGGTTGAGACGTTTTGAAGAAACGGGAAAGGGCCGATTAAATAGTCACTAATATTTGGAAATATTACGTGACAACACGGATATTTTCTTCATGAAAGATAATTGCGCCATACACCGAGCTGCTGTGGTGCAAAATTGGCTGGCCAGTCAAGAAGGTGTCAAGACAATAAATTGGCCATCTAAAAGCCCTGCCTGACCTAAACCCAATAGAAAATTTGTGGGGTCAAATGATTTTAAATTGGGATTCATTAGAAGTCAGGACAAAAGAAAATTTGGCACAACTTGTGACTTCAACATGGGAACTGATGAGAGGAAGTAATGCTTGCTGAAACATGATGTGCGGCATGCGAAGCCCCTTGCAACAAATTATAGAAAGAGATGGTGCTCCACTGGAGTTAACAATACTTATGTGTCAGTGTGTCAAATCAATTGTTGTTATCACAATTTCTAAGGAAGTGTTTCTTACAGTGATTAAGCATGTCCTTTTGCGATCATAACTATTATTATATAAATATTTAAAAACCTATAAAGTAGGTCAAAGTATAGTGCTATTGTCACATAAGTTTTAAAGTAGGTATAATAGTTTATGTGGTGATGTTATTGTTATAAAAATAGAAATATTATATTATATTTCTAAACATTTAACATGTTGATTCACTACATTGACTACTGTTTAAAGTAGGTATGTATTAGATTAATTACCTACTTTAAAAATAAAAATGGGTATTTTATAGGCAACTTTAAAACAAAGAAAATATTTAGTAAGTAACAACTTTAATCAAAAAAATCAAGCTTTCATAAGTATTAAAACTTCTTTTTACGTTTTTGCTTTTTAATATAAGTATATATATTATTTTAATAATATAATATATATAATTATATATCTATGACAAGTAATTGTGTATTCTATATTTAATAAAATCGTTATCATAATAATTAATGTTTTTCATTTCTGTTGTTATTTTTATTAAAATAGTATTTAAATATCATATAAAAACATTTGGAATTCAAAAAACAATATATTTGAATATTGTAAACATAAAAAGCTATAAGAAGCGCAGGGCTAGTTTTGAACTCATAACCATGCTAACATAGATACACTGTTGCAACCACCAGACCAAATCACCTTAACAAGTATTATTGAAATTAACAACTCCTCAATCATGTGACAAAACAATATTCAAAGATTACCTACCCTAACGTTACGTTTTAAAGATCAAATTGGCACAACTGTAGTTTATAATATTTGCCTATCTTGAACAAGTCGCTTTAAAACAACGACCTAGGTCGTTGTTTTAAAGATCAAAATTGCTTAGTAGGTAGTCTGTATTATTATTTTATTTGTCATCGAGTAGCGCTAGTCTGATTACCTCATACAAATTTAATAACCCGTAATATCACAAGCAGAGGGTTCAAATTCGTAAATTTTTAAGGTGGGTCAGGTAACAGCTATAACCCATTGTACCTAAATAGTTTATAGAAATTTATTAATTTAGTACAGAGTAAAAACATGAAGAGGATGTGCGCCATCTCGGTACGAAAATTAGGTCAACGCTCAGCTTAAATGCTGTGGTGTCGCAACTAAACAACACCAACAGCGCTGGTTTTCAGCGATGACCCTGGTGACACCTTGCGTCCACCGGTCCTGTGGAGATTGTGTTTTATGGAAATTAGAAAAATAACAAAAATAAAACTAACTGTGTAAGTATATCTATATTGATAGATTTTTTTTTTTGAGAAGTGATATTGTGTTTACTAAGTGTGTAAAGCTTAGAGATTTGTGTGTGAATAAATAAATAGTAGTGGTGATAAGAGTTGGACCCACAGAACAAAAAGACCAACATCCAATGACATTAGTTCTCAATACATATTATTCATGAATATAAATATTGTATCGATTAGATGTTAACGGCAGCTGCGCCATGCATGACTGATAAATAAGCGATCGATCCAGCGGAGTCAGCGGCTTGATCGATCGCTCTTTATTCCTATACATATTTTTTTTTTTTTTTTTATGTGATAGCAGGCAAACGAGCAGACGGATCGCCTGATGGTAAGCGATCACCGCCGCCCATGGACACCCGCAACACCAGAGGAGTCACAAGTGCGCTGCCGGCCTTTTAAAAGGGAGTACGCTCTTTTCTTGAAGGTTTGAAGGTCGTATTGGTCCGGAAATACTGCAGGCGACAATTCATTCCATAGTTTTGTTGTGCGAGGCAGAAAGTTTCTAGAGAAACGCACAGTTGTGGACTGCCAGCCATCAAGATGATGGGGATGGAACTGTTGTCGCGTAGAACGATGGCGAAAAGAGGCTGCAGGGATCAATCCGAACAATTCCTCGGAGCACTCCCCATAGTATAGGCGATAGAGGATGCAAAGCGAGGCCACATCTCTACGTAGCGCCAAGGGGTCAAGCCGGTTTGAAATAACTTGGCAGTCGACGATTCGAATTGCTCTTCGTTGGATGCGGTCCAGAGGGAGAAGCTGGTACTGGGGTGCTCCTGCCCAGAGATGAGAACAGTATTCCATATGAGGCCGGACCTGCGCCTTATAAAGTAATAAGCGGTGGGCCGGAGTGAAATACTGTCTCGATCTGTTAAGCACGCCAAGCTTCTTTGAGGCTAACTTAGTCTTAACCTCTAAATGACCGCGGAACTGGAGTTGATTCGATATGTCGATGCCAAGTATTCCAATATTGGCTGAGGCAATTAAGGGGGTGCTCTCAAAACGAGGAGATACGACCAACGGTAGTTTTTTTAGCGGTCAACACGCAAACTTGTGTCTTAATAGGGTTAAATTGGACCAAATTAAGTCTGCCCCAATCTGAGACTTTCTCCAAGGTGGTCTCAATTTCAGACACAAGTTTGTTTCGGCTCTCGATGACGGTTTCCCGAGAAATGTTAGCACGGCCGGTATATAAAGCATCACCTGTGCTGTCATCCGCATAACAATGAATGCCGCTGATTTGCAGCATGTCATTGATATGGAGGAGGAACAGAGTAGGCGATAGCACACAGCCTTGAGGGACACCAGCATTAATATAAAAGGAGTCAGAGCACTCACCGTCAACTACGACCTTAATGGTTCTGTCTGCAAGAAAGCTGGTGACCCTGACCAAATTAACTACTATTTTCTAAATGTGCCTGGTAGCTTGGTAATAAGTACGTCTACATTAGTTTATTACGAATGTCAGCGGTACAGTGATGTTGTGTTTACAATATCACCAGTCAGTCAGGACGAAATATCGCGCCTTATATCACATCTCAAATCTAATGCTGAGGGCTGTGATAACATTAACCTCGATATGATATTGTTGACTTTACCCTATACACTCGAGACTATCACTAATATTGTAAATAAGTCCATACAAACTTCTACGTTTCCTGATATCTGGAAAATAGCTACAGTCCGGCCACTGCCTAAAAATTCGAACCCAGTAGCTATGAAGGATTTGCGGCCCATTAGCATTTTGCCGTGCCTGTCTAAGGTTATGGAAAGGGTGGTGTGTAACCAATTGACTGACTTCTTGGAGAAAGGTGACATACTTCCTGCACTACAGTCTGGTTTCAGGAAGTGACGCAGCACCAGTACCGCTTTATTAGATGTTACTGATGATATTCTGTCTGCCCAAGATCAAGGTATCTGCACACTGCTGGTGCTGCTGGACTTCTCCCGCGCCTTCGATTGTATAAATATTTCATTGTTATTGTCCAAACTACAATATTACGGATTCGACCAAAACGCCGTACAGTGGTTCCGCAGCTACCTATATAACCGTCAGCAGCGCGTTGAGCTCCGTCTACAAGATGGATCTTCTTCATTCTCTGATCTCGTTACCGTTAATAGAGGTGTGCCTCAAGGGTCGATCTTGGGTCCTATTTTTTTTATTTTATACTGCGCGGACATTACAGATTGTCTTCATAAATGTAATTATCATTTATACGCCGATGACGTACAGGTATACATTTCTTTCAAACCCAGCGAGTACGAAACAGCCGTATCAGCGCTTAACGATGACCTCACCAGGATTGCTGAGTGGGCCGAGAGTCACTCTTTAGTTCTCAACCCTAATAAAACGAAATATATGTCACTTGGCACTCAACATATGTTATTATCGGTCCCTACTTTGAATTTAACTTTACTGGGGGAGCCAATCGATAGAGTGGATGAGGTTCGCAACCTTGGGTTATGTATGGACTCTAATCTTCGTTACGAGAAACATATAGCTGAATCAGTTCGCAACTGTTTCTATCGTCTAAAGATTTTGTATAGGATGAGGCCTTACCTGTCAGAGGAACTACGCGTGCGTCTGGTCGAGTCACTCGTTCTGTCCAAATTAAATTACGCTGATACAGTTTATGGTCCTCGTTTACTATCGCGTACTGACCGCCTTATTCAAAGGGTCCAAAATGCCTGCGCCCGTTTTTGTTTTACAATCACAGCTAGAAGCCATGTTACCCCTTTTTTAAATAAGCATTACATAATGAAAATGAAGTCTAGGCGAAAGTTACACCTGGCATGCCTTATGTTTGGTATCATCAAGGATGGGGAACCTGATTATCTGCACAAAAAACTCAGTTGGGTGACAGGCAGGCGCGAGTGTGGGCACAGACAATGTTCACTGCAGCTGTCCATTCCGCCACATAAAACAGCCGCATTCCGAGGTGGATTCCGTTACGCTGCATCAAAAATATGGAACAACTTGCCACCGCCTATTAGATCTCTTAATACCATAAATACCTTTAGGGCACACCTACGGCAGTTCCTAATTGAGGCACAACGGAAGTTAAATCTAATAAATACAAACACGTCACTTATCTAGTGATGGCTGGGGTGCGCGCTTACATGCTTATACTATGTGCGGAGAACATTGCATCTGTGTATTCCTCCGCCTGTCAGTCGCTCGCACTGGCTGTTGGTAAAGCTGGCCACCTCTCTTGTCTCGGTTCAGATTGTTGATTGTTGTGTCGCGTCGGCTTCATAGGAGACCTAAAAATAAAATAAATAACATAAATAATAACTTACTGCTATACTCTATAACATTACAATGTATATGCAGATAACATCACATACCATCACGCCTGTATTCCCCGAAGGGTTAGGCAGAGGCGTACTAATGTACACCCACAGTTCGCCGGTATGTTTAGGTCCCATGTAATAGGGGGCGAGCCTATTGCCATTAACCGGGCACTAATTCCTAACTCCGAGCTGCTACTGGGAATTTCATAGAAAAACCCAATAACACTTTGCTCGACCTGGGAATCGAACCCAGGACCTCTAGCGTAGCAGTCGCAGTCAGGACCACTTGGCTATTGAGGCAGTTTAGATAACTTACATATACTTATCTTTTTGTGATTTTTTTGCATTTTTCATGCTAAGATTATAAAGTTATTTTAGTGAAGGAAAAATTCGACTCGCAGGCAGGATTCGAACCTGCGTCTTCTGGTTGGATACACCAGACGCTATGACCACTAAGCCACCGCGAGTCGTACCTGCCATGTCGAAATTTGCCTTCACATTCTGAACTTACGTCTTAAAGGTGACGTCAGTAACATCTATTGACAAGCAAGTTACTTTGCCTCTCAACCGACACGACTTACCTTACGGTTAGTTCTATGTCGTACTTTCGGTTGAGTCGATTTTTCGGTTTAAAGAATTTTATTTCCCAAAAAGAACATTACAATAGTTCACTTAAAAATGAGAAACTTAACTAATTAACATCAAAGTACAAAAAACTTTATCGATCCACCATAGCGATATTTCGAATTTTTCCTTCACTAAAATAACTTTATAATCTTAGCATGAAAAATGCAAAAAAATCACAAAAAGATAGTTAGTAGGTATGGTAGCATCGTACGACATAGAACTAACCGTAAGGTAAGTCGTGTCGGTTGAGAGGCAAAGTAACTTGCTTGTCAATAGATGTTACTGACGTCACCTTTAAGACGTAAGTTCAGAATGTGAAGGCAAATTTCGACATGGCAGGTAGGACTCGCGGTGGCTTAGTGGTCATAGCGTCTGGTGTATCAAACCAGAAGACGCAGGTTCGAATCCTGCCTGCGAGTCGAATTTTTCCTTCACTAAAATAACTTTACATATACTTATTATATACACACCTGCTGGGTTTTGCTTCCGGGTGATGGCCGCTCGCTTCAGACCAAGTAATAAGAGCCTGAGGCCAATACAATACCTATCCGCTCATCAGTGTACCTTTTATGAAAATCTAAAAAGAAAAAAAAAAGTTTCGTAGACATTTATAAATTATGACAGATTAATACAAAAATATACATACCACACAAAAAAAACTCAAACTCGTTACATGCCCATTTATATCCTCCATCAATCGCACATAATGTGTGAACCAATATCATTATTAGTTATATAACTAGGTACTTAGTTAAATTGGTGTCAACCGAAAAATGATTATTATTCCAATTATTATTATTGTTTTTTCTTTTTCTTATTACCTACTACTAAACGATAACACAAAATAATTAAGTATTATCTACACCAAAATACAAAACATGTTGGCGTGCGCTGTGATCGCTGCCTCTCAGCGTATGGCTATAGGCATACGGCATTATTTTATTCCTCCGTCGCGTCGCGCCTCGCCGTCGCCATAATCTCAACTTCCGAGAACCCAATACAATAGCCACCGCACGGCCACGCACACTAAGTACATCACATTGCACAACATAACCACACACACACGCTATGTGCCTATTTTCATATTAATTTTATTTTATTTATTATAAAACAAGTTCATTATGTTTAGATAGATAATATATACATTTTTAAATAAACAATTGTACGAATGAGTGTTACTTATGGTATTTTTTGTTATGTAATATCACATATATTTAATTTTATTTTTTGTAAACTGGTTTACAATCCGTTCGTCATTATAGGTCTGGTTGAAAACCAGCGCCAGGCACTCCGTCTGGCTTATGCTGAACCAGCGCCGTTTCAGCGCAATTTATATTAGAGTTTAGGTAATTATAGATAGTATTTAAGGTAAAATTGTGCTGAATAAATCATTTTTCTTTCTTTATTTATTCTTCGCACAACGTGTACAGGCGGACATAATGCCTAAGGCATTCTCTTCCAGTCTACCTTAGGGTGATGCAGAAAAAAAAAAAGCGTGGCAGGTGCACTATAAATATTTAGGATATATGTACTTAGATAGATAATAAATAAATCGAATTAAACTACTAAACTACTTTCACTAACTTAAATATTATAAATAAACAATTACATAAATACGATAATATACATATAATTATATACATATATACATACATACATATACTACATATATATTAAAATATTATCCGACAAGACAATTCCGGCTAATTAGTGATCTCAATTCCGGCTAATTAGTGATCTCTAAATGCTTGCGAAGTTTCTTCTTCAACGTGTAGCGACTGTTGACCATCCTGATCTCCCGAGGTAGCGCATTCCAGAGAATAACGGACTGAACAAAGAAAGAGCGGTGTATGGAGTGCGAAGAATGAGTAGGGCAGTTTAGTCGACGATTGTGGGATGAGCGCAAATTTAAGTCGTGATTAGAAGAAGTATATTGGAAGTAAGGAGATAGATAAGAAGGTGGAGTGGGAGAGAACATGAAAGAATAAAGAGTGGTCAGAGCCCTCACCTCACGTCGCTGTCGTATGGGCAACCACTTTAGTTGCGACCTTGACGCTGAAACGTGATCATACTTGCGAAGGTTGAAAACGAATCGAATGCAGTTATTTAGAAGTCAGTCAAGCTTATTGAGGAGATCTGCATTCAGGTCATAGTAACACACATCACCATAGTCAATAACAGGAAATATCAAGGTCTGCACAAGCATTGCTTTCGCATGGGATGGAAACAGGTTCTTAAAACGATACAGGAACCGCAGCGTTCCGGTTACTTTCTGGCTGACCCTGGCGACTTGAGCACGCCAGCTGAGGGTGTTGTCGATGTGCAAGCCGAGGTCCTTAACGTCTGCGCTAAATTGAATAGTGGTGCCATTGAATTTAAGAGGTGGTAACGTAGCGCTATCCACTTTGCAGACCATTCGTGAGCTTCCAACAATTATAGCTTGGCACTTGGTTGGGTTTACTGCCACGCCGAACCTATCTGACCAAGACTTGACTACATCCAGATCCTGATTTAGTTTCCGGATCGTATCAGCTAGTTTGTCGACACATGCTTGCCGATATAGCTGTAAGTCATCAGCATACAGATGATACGCGCACTGAAGTTCGGGTGTAAGAATATTGATAAAAAGGGAGAATAGAAGAGGAGACAGAATACCGCCTTGAGGGACGCCAGTTTCGAGTTTATTCCAGTTCGATGAAGATTCATCGGTTCGTACACTCTGCTGACGCCCCTTGAGATAGGAAGAGAACCATTGAACCGCCGCCGGAGAGACCATAAGATAGGAGAGGATGGATAACAGGATGTCGTGACTGACGGTATTAAAAGCATTGGAGAAATCAATCAGGACAAGAATAGTTAATTTGGTGTCTTCCATACCTGCTCTAATATCGCCAGTCACTTTTAGGAGGGCAGAAGTCGTACTGTGGCCTGGTCTGAAACCCGATTGGAGTGGGCTTATGAGGTTATTAGCGTGTATAAAATGCGTGAATTGCTTATGGACACAGGCCTCCAGCACTTTGGATAGAAAAGGAAGAATGGAAATTGGGCGGAAGTGACTGGGGAGGGAGGGATTAGAAACCTTAGGAAGGGGACGTACATACGCTTTGCGCCATATGTCGGGGAAAACTCCAAACTGCAGTGAAAAATTTATTATGTGAGTTATCGGGACAAGGAGATGTTCTAGGATAGTGGTGATCATATCAGTAGCGGGTAATGCTGTCACAACCTACGGCTTTTGATTTTATTGATAGGATGACCTTTTTGACCTCTCCAGCGTCGACAGGTGTGAAGTGAAAAGGTGGTAAGTTAGGCCGCGTTAGACCAGATATGTAAGATAGAGTAGAAATTTTAGTTTGATGATCCAACGTAGATGCTGTTGAGAAATGATTGTTTAGATCATCTAAACTAATGGTGTTTGGAAAGTCTAAATGTCGCGATTTGCCGATACCTAGAGTTCCGAGGAATTTCCAGATATCGGCAGGAGAAGAAGAAGTGATGTTAGAAAGAATATGACGGCGTTTAGCGTCGCGTATCATCTCATTGCATCGATTTCTTACCTTCTTGTAGGAAGCTCTGTTGTCATCAGTCCGATCCCTTTTAAGTCTCCGGAACGCTCGGTCCCTAAGTCTCATGGCTATTTGTATACCCTTGGTCATCCATGGAGCAGGCGGACGTTTTAATTTTACTTTTTTGACCGGAGCATGTGTGTCGTAAAGATTTGTGATGAGTTCGATAAAGATGCAGACTTTATTATCAATTGAGGTGGCCACCTCAAGAGGTGTCCAATCAATTTCGGATGCATCACTTTTAAGTTTATCGACATCCATACGCGCAAAGCTACGCATGTACATTACCTTGGGTTTGGGCTTAGGGTGTTTCAGGATGTATGAGAGGAATATTAGGTCGTGATGTGAGAACCCAGGCGCAACGTATTGTCCATGGGAGGAGACAAGTGAAGGATTGGAGGTGATAATCAAGTCCAGCCAGGTGTCAACACCAACACCACTACTGTGTGTAGCTTGCAGTGGCAACACGTGTAGGCTGGCTGACTCTATGACATGCATTAGTTTGCGGGATCGAGGGGAGCTTTGGGCAAGGAGATTGGTGTTGAAATCGCCCATGATGATGTGGTGTGAATACTCTGAACCCAACGATTCTAAAACTGATTCGAATTCAGTGAAGTAATCAATTGAAGGTGGGCAGTAAACTACACCTATAACAGCTTTGACACCAGTGATGAATACCTCTAGGAAAAGAAATTCGGCCGAGGCCGAGTAAGCCGAAGGCGATGATGCCAAAACCTTGTAGGGGAAGTCGCTTCGCAAGTATATAGCCACACCACCTCCCCCCTTCCCGACTCGATCGTTCCTAATAAGAACGAACCCAGGGAGGGGATAGGAGGTTGATGGGAGGCTTGGTTTGAGCCAACTCTCAGAAATCAGGACGGCATGAACGTTATTATTGGAGAACGTGTCGAACAGTTCACTATGATGACTGGGGATGCTTTGTGCATTTATATGACACACGTTAAACAGTCGGTTACTCTGATCACTGAACCTTTGGCCCAGTAATTCGCCAAGGGTATCCGTCAAAGAGCAGAAACTTACATCACCCGAGGAGACAGTAGAATCATTAGCCGAGTGGAAGGAATCATTATCGGATAACATTATTAGATAAAAATATATATAATATAAATATACTTATTAAAATACTACGTAGAAATACAAAGAAAAAAAAAACAAAAAGCAAATGGTACAAAGTGCGTTGCTTGCATCTCTGCACCACCCGCCAGCTAACAAACAGTAAAATATCAAAAAATAAACAAAAGTCACAAAGAGAAAAGCTAATACAGAGAAAAGTTCCATATTTAAATCATCAGAAATTTCTGTTTACATAAACCTTATATCAGTGAACTAAACGTACAGATGACAGGCCAAATACCCGAGGTCAAATCCCTCGGTATTGATGCTATGAGAAGAAAAAAAAAACAGTAACAATGACATTGACAGGTGATGCAATAACTGTCAACCTGTCATTTGTCATGTCATTGTCATGTCATGTCATGATCATGAAAGCAATAAGCAAAGCAATGTATTTCGAAATTGCGATAAAAAATGAATATTACCCTTTTTACTCAAAATGAATGAAGTAGAATAAAAGAAATTAGAGGGTGATGAGATAAAGCAGTAAATGAGCTATATGAGGGTGACTTACAAAATAAGATCTAAACTGTATTGAAGTGAAGCTATGTTATGCAATTTAAAGATGGATGATACAGTTCATTAATAACCTTCAACACAGAATCCTTCCCGACTGTGCCCAATGAGAACTTGCCACAACCATATCGGTGATGTTCAAAGTATGACAGTTGGGAAATATTTGTGTTACACAAGCCTGGAACATCTAGAAATGCGCTATTCATGGCATCCGGATCATTGAAATGACCCGGCAGCTGACTTTCTACATGCTCTGGAAGTACGTCAGATTTGAGGTTCTTCCAAAGCGCTTTGGGGTTCTTGATGTTATTATTAATATTTTTTGTAAAGAAAGCCTTTTTTTCTGAGAATAGTCCAAAAGTGGCCTGTCGTGTGAGGTCCAAGTCCAAGGTCTTTCGCATGGCTAATTTGTGGGACTTGCATTTTAATGGAGCATGCAGATCAAATAAATATAATACATGTGAAGTGAAACAATCAACCATAGCATTTACATTGTCCAGTTTAGCCACTTCTGACCAAGTAATTGAGTATAAATCTAAGTCAAAAAAATCTGGGAGAATGTCTCGTAATTGGCGGTACTGCACCAGTCTGGGCTTGGGTCTTTCCTTTTTTATTATAGTGTCACAAGTTATAAATGAATGGTGACCAAGCTCAGTGATATGGTCCACCACAATATTACGAATCACGATGTCAGTACAAATGATATCAATTAATGTGCTACTGTTTCCTACGAAGTGTGTGGGTGTACTGATTATCTGGTTGAGGCTAAGATAATTTATAAATTCTATGAGCTTTTTTGTTTTGTCATTGTCTGCCTCCAACATATTAACATTGAAATCACCTAATAATACTATGTTGTCGTATGGGGACAAAGCGGTGATGCTATCAGTTAAGCCCTCTAGAAAGCTAGTTAGATCAGACCATGGTGGACGGTATGCAGTTCCCACTAGTAACTTTTTGCCATTGTGAGTTATAGTTAACCACATCTGCTCAATATCTGGATGCTCGGGGGGGGGGATCTAACTCGCGCGCTAATTCCGCGTCTAAGGTAGAACCCTACTCCTCCTCCGCGGCCTCTACGTATAGCCGCTGGTTGGGGGATGTGTTTTAAACTATAGCCTGGCACACTGGGGGCTCGCCCATCTTCTCCCGGCCGCAGCCACGTCTCATTTATGGCCATAATGTCTACTGCATGGCGGTCCATGGCCAACAGAAATTCGTCAGTGTTTGTCGCCAGGGAGCCAGCATTAAAAAGACCAAACTTTAAGTGCTTAGTTCGTATCATTGTAATAAGTGTCTGTAAGTGAATATATTAAAAACTGTGTATGTCATTTTAAGATTAACTTTGTAAAGTAGTATGTTGTTAGTGTGAATGTATATATTGTAGTAGTTATATAATTGTTGTAAAATAATGTTGTTATGTAGAATGTTTAAAAAATATAATACATAAATATTGTAAATATATATGTATACATAGTTATGGTGTAGAATGTCATGTAAATATACCATGTATTGTAACGTTAATTTCATATAATAGTTATTATTCCACAAAACCTCACCGATCAAAAACGTGACTTCTTGAACGTCACACAAGAGACGCACAAACCTCTTCATATAGGGAAAACAAGAAATAAACTTATCTAGGTAAAAAGTAGAAATAAAAATAAAAATCTGTAAAATTAGGAGACTATAGCTTCACTTGTAGGCCCAATAATGGTTGTGATGTCTGTTTCAGACCTGATTCTACGGGTTGGGTCGCCAGGTTTGTTGCGAACCAATATGCGTCCTCGGTTTGTCCAGGCGAACCTCCAACCATGAAGACTGGCGGCACTACGAGTCTTCCGAAACAACTGACGATTTGTTTTGGTCAGCCGTTCGTTGAGGAAGAACCTCCTTGCCGGACCGCTCATGCCGAGGTCAGCTGTGGTGGCCCCACGCCGCACTCGAGCGCTGCGCATCAGCTCGTCGCGTAAGTCGCGGCGCGCCAGTCGTACAGCAATGGCACGTGGTCGCTGTTCCACGGCTCCTCCAGGACTGCTGGCAATGATGTGGCGTCCACCGACTCGTTCCGCGCTGACGATGTCACGGTCTTCCACAGTGACCCCCAGTTTTTGGCCGATCAGCTTCACAATATGGACTGGATTTTCCGTCTTTAACTCGGGCAAGTTTGATATTTCAATATCGTTAGCGAGGAGGTCCTGGTCCCTATCGTTAAGCTCTCTTCTGAGCTCCTCAACAATACCGTCCACATTTGAGTCCAAGGAGGTAGCAGCAGCCCGTTCTTCTATTGCCTCAACTCTTGCCTCGAGGCTGTCTAGGCGCGTGCTGCAGCTACCCATGGATACTTTTAGCTCGGCCAGCTCCGTCTGCATCTGTGCCCTGAACAACTGTATCTCAGCACGCACAGCTTTTAGCTCCCGCAACACGATCTGCATGTTTATTTATTTATTTATTTATTTATACTTCTATGCACAATAATAGTAGTACATAAGGCGGACTTAATGCCATATGGCATTCTCTACCAGTCAACCTTTGGGTTTGGGAAATGTTGTAATAGGTACACGAAACAAAATTGTTTGGTTTACATACTACTAGCGACCCTAGCGGATGATACAGGCAACCGGTGTTGTCTAATTCAATGTGTGCGTATCTACGCACTGTACGTATTATGCACACGCTCAAGCGAGGATTCATAAAACGACTTGCACACAACTATAACCAAACCAGAAATTAATCTCATACATAAAAGGAATATGTTGCAGTATTTTAGTTGGCAGGATAATAGCTTCCGTGGCGTTACGGTGAGGTGACTGGAATCGAAGCACAAGCGGCGTGTTGTGAGTTCAAATCACGGTAGAGGAAATTATTTTTGTCATATGTCATACTTTTTATATTTAAAAAAAGTAAATTGTGTAGGTAAACTCTTGTGGTTTAATTGACTTGTTTTTATTTGTGTTGTATTGATTTGTTTGTTATTGAAATAAAACAACAAAAATGGTAATTAAAACATTTAATTAACTAAATAACGGATCAATTAATATACACAATAGAAAAACAATTTTATCGAGCCTCGAGGCAGTTATTATTTATTTATTTATTATTACACACACTACTCGTATCGTTACAGGATAACCTCCACTACAATAATGGTTGAAAAATCAACTTACGGTTAATCGTTTCTTTAATGAAACGGTTACTATTTTATCAGTTATGAATACAAAGTTTTGTTTGATGGGTAAGTATGAGCGTAATATTTTGTTAGAGGTGATCAATTTAATCAAAAATAAAGACGTCAAGTAAGTAAATAAAAATTTACAAGTTAACATTTCACATCATAATAAGACAAAGTTATTTTTGTTGGATAAGGATGGACGTAATATATTTTGTCAAAGTATCGAGTATAGGTATATCAATTTAATCATAGTAAAATAAAATGTGAAGTGAATCAACATGTTACAAGGAGAAATTATGGCAATTTCTAACCTCAGGAACAATAACATCACTCACATTACAAAATGGCTACATATTCACTAAAGACTTTCATTATTTATGATACACACGTCGTTTAAAACAGTGTGATCACTTTTAAAATATAGTGTGAAAAATATAACACGTCATGGCAATTTATTATTAATGTGTCGGCAAACCATCGTTATCAATTACCTCTTGTAACCTTCTAGGCATGCTGACTACCATACTAGCGCATATATTGCTACCCCGTAGCGACTCCCAAGTGGACGTAACTACGTCATCTAAATTAGATTTTGATCTTGTATTCGATGAGTCCCAGTTTAGCACCATGTGACCCCCTAGGTTTTCTATGGGGTATAAATCTGTACTTTTAGCAGGCCAGTCAATAATAGTCATGTTTTCTTGGTTGTCAAATCTTCTGTGCTGGTTTGCTGCATCGTAAACCAGCTGCACGCAAGTGGTTTCGCACGGTTTGTAAGCACACATTATGAGCTGTTGCGGTTATTCGGGTGGGGAGGAATGGGTCCGCTCTGTGCCTAGATATGATGTCTCGGTGTCATTTGAAAAAATCGCCGATGGTTTTGGCCCACGTCAGCGATGGTCTACGTCACCGGAATCTGCAAATCGTCGAACCCATAACTGCACGGTTCTTCTCTGTAATAAAAAAGAAATGCTCAGAAACCAGTAAGTATATAAATGCTGATATGTGTAAATAAATATTAATCATAATTTAATATAATTATAATACTCAAAACATTGATTCCAATGATATACCTATTATTTGTATCATCATTAGTAAACTTAATTAATATTAGTTACTTAATTCGAATAATTGAATCTTGGCTCAAATCCTATGCCATAAATTTAATTTATTTATAACATGTGTTAAGTCAGTATTACTTATATGACACTTTCCTAAATGAATTAATTATTATGTGTTTTAATATACTTACTATATTAATTAATAATATAATTAACTATAAGTATTATGTATTAGATATATATTATATTATATAGGTATACTTATATTATATTATTAATATAATTAAATAATTATATTATTAATTAATATAGTATATTAAAACACATAATAATTAATTCATTTAGGAAATAATAAAATATTTAATATACTTTCTATATAATATAGTATAATTTAATATTTACAGGCAAGAAGAGCATAGGTTCATAATGAAAATGTCCATAAATGTTACTCACCGATATCATTAATCGCCTCGCTATTTCACTGATAGAAATGTTTTGCTCGTGTAATACAACAATTTCGGCCTTCTTAAACATCGTTAAATGTTGCATGATGAAGCAATAAAAAATAGGATAACACCGCACACAAATTATTACAGGAGTTGTAAGAAGCAATCTATGCTAAACGAAGGTCGTAATGGTTAATGCAAATAGACTGGACAAATGACGACGTTCAATTTTTATAAAATAAAATAATTGAAAAATTGTGGGTAGCTTTGTCTACTAAGGACACAAAATAAAATGCTTAGTTAGTTTCGATGGCATATCTCTAACGTAGCAAAACTTCGATTGTCTTATGAACTGGATTAATAGTAACTTGTAAAAGATATTTTAAATAATATTATAAAAAGAATGTAATTCGCAAGTGTGGTTTGATCATACGGCATTCGATTTACCAGTCAGAGACATTAGCAACGGTGCTAAAGCTGCTATAGTAAAATTGTTTGAAATAGTGCAATACATTGAACCACACCAATTAGTAATAAGGACTATTATAGCGTGTTAGCCATGCCTAAGTATTGATGTAGGTGTGTGTGTAGTAGAAGTCGCTCGCTTGGACGTTAGTATGCGTACTGATTTACATCGTCTTATTAGTTTACGCACACAATAACAACGGCAGTTATCCATGTGTTGATGTAAACTAATTAGGTGGTTTCACTGTACAAACAATAAATATTTGAGTGACTAGTGATAGAATAAGAATACACAAATAATTTAATATATACTTAAATACATACATACATAGGTATATATAATTTAACTATTTATGCCAGAGACGAAATAAATAAAGTAAGAAAGAATGAATAAATGAATAAAAGAAAGTACAGTTATTGATTCGCCGAATTGCGGTACTATTCACGTACTTTGCACTTGAATGTCGGTATTACACGGAGGTTGGCAGGTATCCTCTACTGCTGCGACCAAGACAGGTGGTCGGTGCGTCTTATTCGTGGCAGTGCTTCGAACCGGTGTGGTCACTCGTACGACTTCTGCTACAGGGCTATCACTATGTGGTAGCTCCTGCGAGTCGTCTGCCAGGGAGCTGTTCGTAACACTGTTGTCACTTTGTTCTCCGACATCCAAATCAGCCTCCATACTGACGCCGACTTGACCACTGGCAGCTCTCACCGTCTCTGTCTTATTGTCGCTGGGTATTTTTTTTTACACTCCGGACAGCGCCAACTCTGTGTTACACTGCCTTTCGTTGGTATGCCTACGCATGCCCTATGAAACTACACTACACTTCGCTAGCGGCATGATAAAAGCGAGAAACTCCGCTAGATGGCGTAAAAGTACTACAGTGTCGAGTGTCTCTCTTCGCTATTAGATGGCGTGACCGACTCAGATCGATCGCCTTTACGGTACGTGTACGGTAGATGACGCTGACTTAAAGTGAAGGCTAACTTATATTTAAACAGCTGATAAAGTTGAGGGTAAATTGTTAATCACAAAAATTATCACACGGTTTAAAGCAAGATTTATAGCACTTTTAACCACTATCATTGTTTCCCTTCACTTACACTAGTGTATTATGTCACTTAGATTACTTTTATAAATTGTTTTGGATCTATTTGCACTTGTTTTATTTTATACTTAATTAAAAATTGGACTAGCACCCCACCGTGACAAGACGCAAAACGTAACTCCTCTTCTACTACTACTAGGCTTCCTTGTTTCAGGTTTTCTTTTGATTGTTGCCATTTGCTTCGGATTTGCAGTTGATGTAGATATTCGTTCGACCAGCGCTTCCAGATGTGCACGTTCATTTGTTCAACAAGCTTCCATCTGTTTCTTAGATCGTGCTGCGCAAAATCTTGCTCTTCTTGTGGTAGTGACAGTAGGGGACCGCCAATGAGGAAGTGACTGGGAGTTAGGTATTCCAGGTCTTCGACATCCTCTGTTAGTGGGCACAGTGGACGAGAGTTAAGGCAGGCTTCAATCTGGTTTGATAAAGTCGTGAATTGTTCAAAAGTTAGCTTCTGTTCCCCCAGTACTCGATGTAGGTGATATTTCATAGCTTTAACTTCGTCGCCATAGTTTTCATTTTGAACGTTCTTGATGACCAATTCTGTTGCTCTCATAATGTCTTGTGGAGACAAACACATAACCTTTTTGTTACCGCAGTCGGCTAAGTTATTGGCCGAGTTTAGTGTGCGTTTTTGCTTACGAATTTTGCTCAGTCGTAATATCCATCCAAGCACTCGTATTACGCGTTTATAATTACTGTATTTATTCAGCAATGTATTAATTACTTCACAACTCTTGTAGGTGAATGCGCAGCAGTTTATTTCTCGCAACTCAGCGTTTGTTGTGTAGGTCAGGCGATTGTCTTGATGGATTTTTGGCATGTTTATTTTTAACCAATCCGGTCCATTCCACCAAAGTTTAAAATCTAGGAGTTGAAAAGGTGTGAGTCCTCGAGTTGCGCAGCAGGATTTTCTTCTGACTTCACATAGTTCCAGCAGTTTGCTGAGATAATGCTGTTTATTTGTTTCACTCTATTCGCTACATATTTCTCCCATCGGTTTGTATCGCCCTGCAACCAGGCTAAAACGACTTTAGAGTCGCTCCAGCAATTTATATGTAAGTTTTTATTGCAGAGAGTGTTCTGAACCTTTTCTAGCAGTTTAGCCAGTAAAACGGCCCCACAAAGTTCCATTCTAGGTACAGTTATCCTGTTACTGATTGGTGCAACCTTTGTTTTTGCTGTAATTAGTGTAGTCTTGTATTCGCCGGCTTGATTTTTTACTCGGCTATAAATGACGCACGCGTACGCTTTTTCGCTTGCGTCGCAAAACCCGTGTATCTCTAGGTTGTTTTCATGACATTGTAACCATCGTGGTATGGAAAGTTTGTTTAGCAATGAGATATCTTTTCTCATAGTTTCCCATTCCGTAGCGATATCGTCTGGTAAGCGTTCATCCCAGTCGATTTTGCTTAACCAGATTTTTTGGAACAGAAGTTTAGTTTTTATTGTAAATGGAGATAGTAATCCAAGTGGGTCGTATAGCTTGCTTATCTCGCTCAGTAGTACACGTTTTGACAGTTTTTTCTTGATCGGTAGATCCCATTGGTATGTGAAGCTATCGTTGTCTTGATTCCACCTCATGCCCAACATTTTCGAGTTTGTTGTTTGTTCTGGGCTAAAGTTGATGTTAGTTTTGCGGCTTTTTTGATGATCTCGCAAGTCTTCCAAGATTATAGATAGGTTCATTCGTTTTCCATTTTCTCAAGTTGAATCCTCCTTTTTTCAGAAACTCAATAAGCTGTGTGACCAGAGTTTTCGATGTATCGATAGTCTCCTGCCCGTAAACCAAATCATCCATGTAGAAATAGTTTTTCAGGACGTTTCCAGCTTCCGGATAGGTATCTTTTTCATCTTCTGCAAGTTTATGTAGAGTGCGCATTGCCAGATAAGGTGCACTTTTCGTTCCGTAAGTTACTGTGCCGAACTGCCAATGTTGGAGAGGTTCATTAGGGGAAGATCTCCAGATTATAGTTTGTAGATGTTGTTGTTTTTTCATTCAGCCAAATGAACCTGTAAAGTTTTTCTACGTCTGCCGTAAAGACGTATCTGTATGTTCTCCAATTAATTAGTAGTGTCAGTATATCCTTTTGTAAGTTCGGACCGCGGTACATGTGATCGTTGAGACTGCTGTCTCCTTTTGTCTTGTACGACGCGCTGAACACTACTGTCAGTTTTGTTGTAGTGGACTCAGCTCTCAACACGCCATAGTGAGGTAGGTAGACTTGGCCCCTATTTTCAGATGTGACCGGTTTCATGTGTCCCATAGCGATGTTATATTGGTTTTCTGATCCCTTATGAGGTTGCTTTTCCGATTTCCATGGTTTGTTTGATGACTGTAGCGAGTAGGCAAGTTCACTCGCACGACACAACGCAGCACAGGATCATACGATTTTACGTCACATGAGGTGATCTTGGTGCCGTGTGCAAAACAAGTGCATAGCCCCGCCTCCTAAGCCGTACTACCGGGCCTAATCACGCCTCCCAGAACATGGCGCCGGCGCATCTATTGGGCGATGCGCTAATGAGGCAAGATGGTCGCTAATGAGCCTATTGTTCGGTGTTTAGCGACCATATTGAATAAGGCGTTACTCTTGCGCAGAAACGGTCAAGCCCGAACCGTTTTAATTATTATTGTTAATTAGTTTTAAGTATATGTAGGATCAGGACAGCCAAGAGCGGTATGTCAGGGTTTGGAGTTCCCATGTTGCAGGGATTAAGTAGCCACAAATTAACAATCTAAAGGTTGATTTATTTACACACTAATTACAATTACATTATTACATTATGTAACGGTGGGTACAAAACAAAGAAACAGATGTATAATCACACTGACTTTAATTGTCAATAATATTAGCACACAATCGGACAGAGTTTCAGCTTAGTAATTATGGCGTTGCGAGAACCCCGAATGTGAGCGTGCTCGAGCTTATATTCGCTTACCCCCCACTAAGGGCATTCGGTGGCGGTAGTGGTGGCTTGGCTATGATTGGCTTGGCTATGATTGGCTTGGCTATGATTGGCTGGCTTTGGCGGTGCGCTGTAATTGGCTGGCATGACGTAACATTCGGCCGTCCTGAAACAATTGCTCCCGCAATGGGAGGATGCTCAATTAACTTTCAAGAAGGTCAATAAGGTCTTAAGTTTCAAGTTGTTCATCAGAACTACTGGCACTGTCAGATATAGGGACTGTACTATGGTAAGGTCTCAGGGAATCCGCAGCCACTAGTCCTGTAAAGGCCTTGTAACCTCGGAGACCCTTGATACTTCTAATCCGATATCTGTCATTGCCTACTACCGTGGTTACAATGTATGGACCCGAGTAAATGTCATCTAGTTTAGTGTTTACTTTAGTCGCACTACTCGTGGGCGCTTGCCGCCAGAGAACTAAATCTCCCTTTCTATAGACCCGGCTAGTTTTGCGTTTCTTATCAAAGTTACGCTTCATCCTATCACTGACTATTTTTAAACGAGTACTAGCTTTGTTGCGCCTGACTTCCACGGGCTCACTAATACTTTCATTAGTGACGACATCGCAACGTGGCCTAGAGCTTTTGGCAAACATCAAATCATATGGCTTATAGGTTGTACTATCATTCGCAGTATTGTTAATACCCCATAGAATATCAGGCAAACAGTTCGCCCAATTATTTGCAGCTTCGCTAGGGTCAGTGGCGCGTAATGTATTCAATATGGTTCGGTTGGTACGCTCCACTTGGCCATTAGCTCGCGGACATGCGACAGAGGTCAAGATGTGTCTGAATTGTTTAGCAGTTGAAAACTCTTTGAAATATCTACTAGTAAAAGCCTTGCCATGGTCACTAACAAGTTTATCAGGGTATCCAAATAAACTGAATATTTTTTTAAGTGCCCTAATTGTTTCGACAGAATTAACTGTACGGGTTGGCTCAGCAATAACAAATTTTGAAAAAGCGTCTGTAGTTACCAGCATATATTGGTAGCCTTTGGCTGTCCTACAAAAGGGGCCTAAGTGGTCCACATGAACCATGAGCATGGGCTCTGTGGGTTTAGGGATAGGGAATAATTTTCCTTCCTTCTTTCCGTGATCACCTTTACCGTAAGCACAATGAAGGCATGCAGTAACGTACTTTCGAACAAAGCGAGTCATTTTCGGAAACCAGTAGTCCTTTTTTATCAAATCCATACATTTTTGAAATCCCACATGCCCTATGTCATCATGATGCATTTGGACCAATTTCCATCTGGCCAAGGCTGGCACTACAAGACGATTACCATGTAATGTTTTTCTATACAATTTACTATTGGAAAACGCATAATTGTTTGTTATTTCTGTAGCAGCTGAGCCATCCCTAAGCTGGTCAATGATTCGCTTTAACTTGTCATCCTGGTACTGGACAGTATAAAACCAGTCTGACACTTCAAGGCGATTGATATTTATAGTGTCTACAGGGTTCCTACTTAACGCGTCTACATGCTTCATCTTATCTCCAGGTCTATACTCTATACTCATATCAAAATCTTGGATCGATAGCCACCATCGGGCAATACGCGGAATTATATCACGTTTGGTTAAGGTGGCGCGAACAGCTGTACAGTCAGTCACGACCTTCACATGTTTACCTACAACATACACCCTAAATCTACGTAACGATTCGACCACAGCGAGTGTTTCGAGTTCATAACTATGATACATACTTTCCTCTTTACTAGTTACCCTACTGAAATACATAACGGGGCGCAGAGTATTATCAGTTTGTTTTTGCAGCAAAATACCTGCAATACCCGATTTGCATGCATCCGTGTGAATCTCGGTCGGCAGTGCAGGGTCGTATAGGGCTAGTATAGGTTTTGTACACAAACAACGTTTTAATTGTTCAAAACTATTAGATTGTTCACTACCCCAATTCCACACCGCGTTTTTTTTTGTTAAATCGGTTAATGGGCGAGCAATTATTGCGAAACTTTTAATGAATTTACGGAAATAACTACATAATCCTATAAATTGACGTATTTCGTGAACGTTACTGGGAATGGGAAACTGTGACACAGCTGCTAACTTCGATTCACCCGGTTGAATGCCATTTGATGAAATTTCATGTCCTAGATATGTGATCTTATTTTGTAAAAATGAACACTTACTCATATTAAGTTTTAAATTTTCTGATCTTAGTTTATAAAGCACTTTCTCTAAAATGTCTAAACCTGATTGCACATCGAATGAAGGTAATAAAATATCGTCTAAAAATGCTAGTACTTCATAACTATTTGAAAAGTCATCATTAATTTTCGTGCTACCGCCTATTGATTTATTGTTGGAATTTTTTATAGAATCTACGATTTTGTTTATGAGACGCATAAAAACAGATGGTGCATTAGCCAGACCAAATGGAACACGCGTATATTCAAAGTGACCCTGTGGTGTTATAAAAGCTGTTTTGTGTGTATCTTCAGGATTAATTTTAACCTGATGATAACTTTGTGCTAAATCCAGACTCGTAAAGAAATGTTTTCCAGCTAACTTTGAGACCTGGTCGTCGATGTTCGGTAATGGATACCTATCTCGGACTGTAATAGCGTTAAGCCCTCGATAATCGACACAGAGTCTACTGTCGCCGTTCTTCTTCTTTACTAGAATAACCGGAGAGGCAAAGCATGATTCTGATTCTCGTATTATACCTGCGTCTAACAATTCGGAGACCTTGGACCTAACTATATCCTGCTCACTATGTGACAAGCGGTAAGGCTGGCGGAATATAGGCTGTTCACTTGTTAGTTTTATTTTCATTTGTAATAAATCCGTACATCCTAAGTCTTGTGTTTTATTCGCAAAGCAATCACTATATTTCGTCAATAAACTAATTAAACTTTCGTAATCGTTTTTATTTAATGGGCCACACTTTATCTCATCCAAGTTTATCCCCCAAATAGTGCTAACATTGGCGAGGCTAGTGTGCAGCACAGATGCTACATGATGGCTAAAATGATTGTTGGCTTTGGCAATGGAATTCGATGGCAAAGAAGTATACTTTTGTGGACTAACCTGAACGTCCAGTGGTGGTGGAGTTGTGCAGCTGTCGGCTCTCGTCAATACCTTGCCTTGTTCCCAGATGATGTCTTGTGCGCTATTGTTGATGACCTTGATGTAGCCGGCGGCGCCTCGTAGCAGGGTGGCTGGGATCGAGTATGATACACCTTGCAGCTCATAATGTTGTGGCGTGGTGACGACGTCTTTATCTTCATCATTCTGCAGCACGTTGACTTTAATGATGGAAAGACCAGGTAATACGCACTCTTTCTCTGCAGTGACAACCTTGAAGCGAGTACGCTCTTCAATTGCGTTTATGCGTCTTGTAAAGTTGATGTCTCGTCTGAGTGTGGCTTTCCCTTCACTGACCAACAAGGTCATTCCGTCACTGTTGATAATGGGTTGTCCAACCAATAGATTGATGTTTCCCATATTCACATCTGTTAAATAGGCCTTGCAAGGCATGTGTATGCCGTCGATTACTAGTTCGAAGTCTACTTCCCCACGGCTAGTTAACTGGTCTCCAGAGAATCCCTTGAGAATTGTGCTAGTCGGGTTGACGTCAAGATCCAGTAACTTCGAAACGTGGGTAGATAGTACATTAACTTGACTGCCGGTATCAATATAAGATTTAACATGCATGCCGTTGATTTTCACCACCTTTTCGTAAATCTTGTTGTGATTTTGTATGAGTTTTATCTCTTTCACTTTATCGTCAGTTATTGTCGTAAGCTTTGGAGTAATTACGCAGCACGTAGCAATATGTCCTTGCTTGCCACATTTGAAGCATGTTCGTGAATCCGGATAAGGGCAGCTGCGTAGAATGTGGCCAGTCTTCTTACAACGTGGACACGGGTCAATATCTGGGTTGATAGTGGTGTATTTCTTATCGTTCACCTGCCGATTGTTGGTGTCTTTATTTGTTGCGGTGCGTGTTCCCATTGACGTGGATGGTGGTTGATAGTCATCCAGTGCGCAGAGAAAACCTTCATATAGTTCTTCGGGTCGTTCGCACTGGTATGCTCTCGCATTCGCCTGAAGTGATGGTGGTAAACCACGAATAATGCAGGAAACAGTCGCGTTATCAGATAGCTTACACCGGAAGCACATGGCCACTTTGTCCTGGTAGTATTTCGTCATTGATTCTGCGGGGAGTTTCTTCCTGTTCATCATCTCTTCTAACATGTTGCCGAAATCGCGATGTCTGGGGAAAGCACGCATCAGCATCTGTTTCCAATCTTCCCAGGAATAGTCGTATTCATCAAGCCGGTTGTACCATCTTCTTGCTTGACCTCTCAGTCTGTCTTGTAGGTAGAACGACTTCGTAGTCTCGCTCCAACTGTGAATTTCGCCAAGTTGATCAATCTTTTTGAGCCATGCTGATGCAGTAGTACATTCGTCACTATCGGGGTCGAACTCAGGAATCAATGAAGCTGCGCGGTGTTCTCTCCTTGTATTGACAGAGGGTAGTTCTTCGCTTAAGTCACGCATCGCCTTTTGTACTTCGGTTTCCAAAAGTCTTCTAAGGATTTTTCGGGCCGGAGGGGTAGCCGGTGATGTGGCTTCATCTTCATTGCCGCTCATTTCGGATGCATCTTGATATTGAGATTCGCTCCATCCTTGCGGTCGGACTAGGTGACCTATTCTTGCTGATTCGGCGTGATTGCGCTTCATAGCTTTCTCTATTTATCCCACTTCTGAGATGTAACGGTGGGTACAAAACAAAGAAACAGATGTATAATCACACTGACTTTAATTGTCAATAATATTAGCACACAATCGGACAGAGTTTCAGCTTAGTAATTATGGCGTTGCGAGAACCCCGAATGTGAGCGTGCTCGAGCTTATATTCGCTTACCTCCCACTAAGGGCATTCGGTGGCGGTAGTGGTGGCTTGGCTATGATTGGCTTGGCTATGATTGGCTTGGCTATGATTGGCTGGCTTTGGCGGTGCGCTGTAATTGGCTGGCATGACGTAACAATTAGTTACAATAAAAATAGAGACACAAAGCAAAATGGAGGCGAACAGAATCTTAGTTCAACGTTCGTATAGTGGCAACACAACCACCCGAATAGCGTATTGCCTAAGCAATATAGCTATAGCATAGGGTATCGCGTCAGCAATTCCGCATATGCAATATACAGCGCAAGACTGTACCAGGTAAAGCAACAGTTCTGTTGGGAGCAGAGCTCTTAATCGAGTCTAATCCGAAGATAGACTGCCTGCACACGCCAGTGCGAGCTCTTATATAGGGGTAGGCCACGCCTCCCAATCCCTCCAAACAGCTCTGTTCAATGGCGTACGGAAGTACGTCACGTGTTTACTCGATACAATTTACAAAAGGATCTAAATCTAACAAGTTTAACTATTAAAATTCATCAAATAATCTAATAGGAATTATCGTGAAGTTATTTATAACAGATTTTTTAACAACTATAATCTAGTTTCAATGTCAAAATATACCCTCAACAATGTTTTGAACAGTACCAACTAAATGTCGAACTTGGTTATCAAATTTAATTTCTCAACTACCCTCGACACGGCCAAAACTGACGATTCACACGTCCTCGTGTGGTACTGTAACAAAACACAATCGGGAAAATATCGATCGGCCTTTCTGACCAACAATAAAGAACAGAAACTTTAAAGAAAAATCCTGTATCCATCATAAATCATTTAAAAAAAAAGAAGTAAATAATTACAGCTGTTACAGACATAAATCATAACTCAGTCGAAATCACACCATGGGATTCGACTAATTGGAGTTGAATAGACATCCCGCATAAGAGTCAAGATCAACATCCAAAACTTGGAGTCAAGATAGACATCCTCAGGCGTCAAGTCAAGATACGACAACCCACATTGGCGTCAAGCCAAGATAGACAACCCACATTGGCGTCAAGTCAAGATAGACAACCCACATTGGCGTCAAGTCAAGATAGACAACCCACATTGGCGTCAAGTCAAGATAGACAACCCACATTGGCGTCAAGTCAAGATAGACAACCCACATTGGCGTCAAGTCAAGATAGACAACCTTAGACATTTTGTAAATTGTAGCTATGATATGTCAGTAACAGAACAATCACTATCATCACCGTCAACATTGACGTCCTCAATAACACTAACTGGACATTCAGGCATTTTTCTTACACGGTCATGTTTTATATTTGTAAACTCTATTACTATTTAAAGATTTTAACAAATAGCGATCACCATCCAATAATTCTATTACAACAACTATGTAGGTAGTTCAGTAGGTTGTGGTACGCAGGTGTAAATAAAAGAGATATGTTCGGGTCAATGTTCCGTGTAATAATGAATAATAAATACGTGTGCAGTTACATTTATTTTACTTTTTATGCACTTTTTAACATATTCGTTTACGTCATGAGTCATTCCTGGCCAATAATAGTGTTTCCTAATATTGTTTAACATTCTGTTAACCCCCGCGTGGCCACTTGTGGGTAACAGATGAAAATCATTTAAAATAATAGTCATTGTGTCTCTGTCAGTTACTCTTGTGACGTCTTTAATTACAAGCAACTTTGGGAATGTCATGTAATTGAGTCATTTATTTTATAAACACATTTATTAAATGTTCATTTTGTTTACTTTTCATTAATACGAGCTCGTGTAATTGTCTTAGTTTGCAAAAACGTTGTAATTCTCTCGCTAACACACTTACGGTCGATAACGATCGAGACATTACAAATATTGCCGATTTTTCAGGCACATAATATAAATTACCATTATCACTAGTGAAATGCTTAAACTTTTCTAGCTGTCTTAAAGTACTTCTGTTACAAGTCAAAATTAATTCAACGCTGTCAGTTGGTCGTTTAAGGATTTCCACTACTTTAGGTTGATCAGGCCTAGGAGTAGGGAGCACCTCAGTGGTGTCATTGTTTTGTAAGTCGGTACGTAACCTACGAGCTTGTGCTCTTGTCATTACTGACACTACATGTCTATGCATATCTTTCAAATCAGTGGAAGTCAAGGGAATCCGGCTCAATGCATCTGCAGCTGCGTTGTACCGTCCCGGGATATAACTGATCTCAAAGTCGTACTCCTCAAGATAAAGTCTAAATTTAGTCAGTCGGCTTGAAGGATCGGTCATATTAAATAAATAAATTAGTGGCTTATGATCCGTCTCTATTCTAAACCTTTTCCCGTATAAATAAGGTCTAAACTGTCGAACAGACCAGACAATTGCAAGTAACTCCAGTTCAATCACAGGGTATCGCGTCTCAGCTGGTTTCAAGTTACGGCTGGCGTACGCGACTACTTTACCATTGTTATTAGACAGTACGGCGCCTAATCCATGTTTTGATGCATCAGTTTGTAGCGTAAAGGTGTTATTATTAGAAAAGTCTGGGTAATCAAGTATAGTCGGACTAATTAATATCTGTTTTAACTTATGAAATGCACGGTCACAATCATCAGTCCATACAAACGTGACATTTTTCTTACATAATGCGTTTAAAGGGTATGCTATTTCAGCAAATTTCGGTATGAAACGCCTGTAGTAGTTGGCAAATGCCACAAACCTTTTGACTTCGTCAACATTCTGTGGAGTGGGATATTTTTGAAGACATTCTACTTTTGATGGATCGGGGTGTATACCTTCTGCCATGATTTTATGACCTAAATAAACTATTTATTTGCGCAAAAATTCACACTTCAATGGGTTTAATTTCAAATTAACTTTTCGCAGACATTCTAAAACTTTTATAAGGTTACTATTGTGCGTTTCGAGACTATTACCCACCACAACACAATCATCTAAATAAATAAAACATGACTTATAATTTAAACCAGACATTGCGATAGTCATAAGACGTGAAAATGCACTAGGGAAATAGTGTCACAAGTTATAAATGAATGGTGACCAAGCTCAGTGATATGGTTCATCACAATATTACGAATCACGATGTCAGTACAAATGACATCAATTAATGTGCTACTGTTTCCTACGAAGTGTGTGGGTGTACTGATTATCTGGTTGAGGCTAAGATAATTTATAAATTCTGTGAGCTTTTTTGTTTTGTCATTGTCTGCCTCCAACATATTAACATTGAAATCACCTAATAATACTATGTTGTCGTATGGGGACAAAGCGGTGATGCTATCAGTTAAGCCCTCTAGAAAGCTAGTTAGATCAGACCTTGGTGGACGGTATGCAGTTCCCACTAGTAACTTTTTGCCATTGTGAGTTATAGTTAACCACATCTGCTCAATATCTGGATGCTCGGGGGGGGGATCTCACTCGCGCGCTAATTCCGCGTCTAAGGTAGAACCCTACTCCTCCTCCGCGGCCTCTACGTATAGCCGCTGGTTGGGGGATGTGTTTTAAACTATAGCCTGGCACACTGGGGGCTCGCCCATCTTCTCCCGGCCGCAGCCACGTCTCATTTATGGCCATAATGTCAACTGCATGGCGGTCCATGGCCAACAGAAATTCGTCAGTGTTTGTCGCCAGGGAGCCAGCATTAAAAAGACCAAACTTTAAGTGCTTAGTTCGTATCATTGTAATAAGTGTCTGTAAGTGAATATATTAAAAACTGTGTATGTCATTTTAAGATTAACTTTGTAAAGTAGTATGTTGTTAGTGTGAATGTATATATTGTAGTAGTTATATAATTGTTGTAAAATAATGTTGTTATGTAGAATGTTTAAAAAATATAATACATAAATATTGTAAATATATATGTATACATAGTTATGGTGTAGAATGTCATGTAAATATACCATGTATTGTAACGTTAATTTCATATAATAGTTATTATTCCACAAAACCTCACCGATCAAAAACGTGACTTCTTGAACGTCACACAAGAGACGCACAAACCTCTTCATATAGGGAAAACAAGAAATAAACTTATCTAGGTAAAAAGTAGAAATAAAAATAAAAATCTGTAAAATTAGGAGACTATAGCTTCACTTGTAGGCCCAATAATGGTTGTGATGTCTGTTTCAGACCTGATTCTACGGGTTGGGTCGCCAGGTTTGTTGCGAACCAATATGCGTCCTCGGTTTGTCCAGGCGAACCTCCAACCATGAAGACTGGCGGCACTACGAGTCTTCCGAAACAACTGACGATTTGTTTTGGTCAGCCGTTCGTTGAGGAAGAACCTCCTTGCCGGACCGCTCATGCCGAGGTCAGCTGTGGTGGCCCCACGCCGCACTCGAGCGCTGCGCATCAGCTCGTCGCGTAAGTCGCGGCGCGCCAGTCGTACAGCAATCAGGCAGGAAAAAAAAAATTGCTTAACAATTAAATTAACTTACAGTAGGCAGTTCAATGGACGCAGGTATGTAGGTCATGATGACGTCTGAAGTACCGTGATTTCTGCAATACTCCTAATGGACTCGTACTACTCCCGGCTGCTCCTCATCGGACCCGTTCAATGTATCTCCCGGCGCCCTGCATTTCCTGACATCAATAGGCTTGAGCATACCCCCGGCACCCGGCACCAACAATCCTTTTCGTTTTCCTATTAACATTTAGCCCTCGTCTTGGTTCTCGAAATTCTTCTGTAAACTGCTGTCTTCTGTTAGTTATGGACCCATAGGTATATCTTGCTTGAGAATATTTAATAGTTGGTATATCTTCATCTTCTCTCTTTTATTTCCAATTTTTTCTTCTTCTTATCTTCACTTTTCTCAGACATCAATAATAATAGAGGCAGCTTCGGAACTTCACAGAAGAGACTGGCTAAGGGTCGCCATACAGTAGGTTGTGGTACGCAGGTGCAAATAAAAGAGATATGTTCGGGTCAATGCTCCATGTAATAATGAATAATAAATACGTGTGCAGTTACATTTATAAGGTTAGGCGAGCTGCACACTACAGTAGATTCATAAAGCAACTCGCGATAGTATAACGATTAAAGTGACTCAAACTATATCGTTAGCAACAACTATGCAGGTAGATTTATAAAAGAACTCTCGATAGTATAACGACGCGCGCTCAAATCGAGCCCAGTATGTGTAGTCCGTCCCGACCGGAGTCTGGCAACAAAATATGCGCTGCCGCAGCTCGGCTTCACCGATGCAGCAGTTCCTCTTCCAACCGTCGGTCGCAACTGATACCATTTAGCAACACCAGGTGGCACAGTCGTCGCAACAGGGTAACAGACCATCTGCAATCATGTCTCGCTCGGACACGGCCATTCTGACATGACACGTCCTCGTGTGTCGACCTGTAACCAAAACTCAACGAAAACACTTGGGTCGAGGACGTGGATGGGGAATAAAAGCACTGATGAAAATAATTACAGGTTTTAATAAACAATCCTTTCTATCGAAGCTCACATGTTAAACAACCATCTATACTCTACTCAATAATAGGATACTCATTATATTACAGTGCCCATATGACCTAGAAATTTGGTCTGATATGAGTGGCAGTGGAAACTTATCTGGTACAGTATTCTACTAAGTCCACGGTAATCCACACACATCCTATCAGAACTATCACGTTTCTTGACTAACAAAATGGGACTAGCAAATGGGGAACAACTAGGTCTAATTATTTGGGCATCAAGTAGTTCATTAATTTTAGAACGCACCAACTGCCTTTCATCAGGAGTAAGTCTGTACGGTCGGCGATAGACGTATCTTAAGTTCACTAGAATTAACTCGGGCATGTGGTAATCCATTCACAAAGGCATGAAAGTATTGCTTATAGAGTTCTGACACTGATCAATATTTTTAATTTTTGAAATACTGAAACTATTTACTACGGAGAAAATACGTTTGCCAGACAATTTATTTAAAAAAAATATTCACTATTAATAGAACATTCAGCTCCACAGTCTTAACAAAATGAAAGTGTCTCACCAGAGTGCTTAAGTACACCAGTGACAGGCCGTACTTCACAAGCTTCTACCCGTTTGATCGTTGGTTGACTGCTCGACGATTAGATCCCGGCAGCGCCACTCATACCACCCGGATGCTTCCCGGATGAATTTGGGCAGCGCGGAGCTACATGCCCCGACTCCCCACAGCGCCTTCGGCACCGGTTTGTATGAAGAGCCACTTGAAGAATACGGTTTGGATTTCTCCGCCTTCTTATGACAGTTAGTAGATTTGTGCCCAGATATGCCGCAGAAGTGGCATACCACCGAAGCTGGTCTGAATCGCTTACTTTCAGTTGAGTCAGAATTCTCTGAGGAATCATTTTTCCATTTCTTTTTATAGTGTGATAAAACACTCAACTCCTGTTGAAGCTTATGCCTATCAGACATTTGGGTAGTAAATGCCAGACGGTGAGCACCGGGAATCGAACTTTGAAACGTGTGCCATCACAGTAGGAACAGCGATTTGCTCAATACTCAAGCTATTCCATTTGGAAGTAAAGTGTGGTAACTAGACGACCAGCATAAGCAGCTATAGACTCACCATCTTTTGGTTGGCTATTTTGGAGGTTAATAAGAGTAGCGGCAATAGTTTCGGTTACATCAAAACGAGAAATAAAGAGACTCTTAAAGTCTAACCAGGTCATACCTGCGTATGATATTTGGGAAAGCCATGTGGCAGCACTGCCTTTTAAGGCTTTGCTTAAAGCAATAATAAGAACTCCGCCCTGAAGTGGTTTCTCGGTCAGACAAACATCTACGGTATTACTCCAAGCTAGAGCATTAGAATCGGGCAAATCAGGATTAAATTCGGGCAAGCGTATCACAGGCGCAGGGGTGGTAGGCGTCCTAATAGCCTCGATTAATTGGGCCATGTTACGGCTTTGAAGCTCTAACATTGCACGCCATGGATCCTCAGCCTGCGACACCTGCGCTTGTCCTGATCCCACTTCTGATGTAGGATCAGGACAGCCAAGAGCGGTATGTCAGGGTTTGGAGTTCCCATGTTGCAGGGATTAAGTAGCCACAAATTAACAATCTAAAGGTGGATTTATTTACACACTAATTACAATTACATTATTACATTAGTTACATTATTACATTAGTTACAATAAAAATAGAGACACAAAGCAAAATGGAGGCGAACAGAATCTTAGTTCAACGTTCGTATAGTGGCAATACAACCACCCGAATAGCGTATTGCCTAAGCAATATAGCTATAGCATAGGGTATCGCGTCAGCAATTCCGCATTCCGCATATGCAATATACAGCGCAAGACTGTACCAGGTAAACCAACAGTTCTGTTGGGAGCAGAGCTCTTAATCGAGTCTAATCCGAAGATAGACTGCCTGCACAAGCCAGTGCGAGCTCTTATATAGGGGTAGGCCACGCCTCCCAATCCCTCCTAACAGCTCTGTTCAATAGCGTACGGAAGTACGTCACGTGTTTACTCGATACAATTTACAAAAGGATCTAAATCTAACGAGTTTAACTATTAAAATTCATCAAATAATCTAATAGGAATTATCGTGAAGTTATAACAGATTTTTTAACAACTATAATCTAGTTTCAATGTCAAAATATACCCTCAACAATGTTTTGAACAGTACCAACTAAATGTCGAACTTGGTTATCAAATTTAATTTCTCAACTACCCTCGACATATAAATAGTTCCGTCGACTTTGTAATAAAACATTATATAATAACTTCTTAACTACGAGTAAACTCTGTCTCTGAGGATTGGAATTTCATTTGCATCGCCTGCGCCAAATTCCTTCGATAGCTACTCTAGTTGAAGTATTGCAAGTAGTATAAATAATTTAATAAACGGAGTACTATACTACTTCAATGACAATAATTTTTGGTTATTCCCCTGCAGAGCTTCCAGTGACATGAATTTTGATTCTAGAAACTCGGTGAACTCTGCCAGGTCGGGAAATTCCCTGGGATGTTTGATCTCCTTAATATATTCGTTATATGTAACGCAATCTAGTTTTTGAATCAATAGGTGAATCACGATCGGATCCCAATTTTTGATGTCGAGCCCGATGTTTTTTAGACCATTCAAGCACTCCATCATGACGTCGTGAAGCTTCCGTATGCTTGCAGCGGTTGGTTGCTGAATAGTAGGTAGATTCAGGAGGGTATTCATGTAGGATGTGAATAACAGCCGTTTGTTATCGTAGCGGTGGGTCAGCATCTCCCAGCATGATGCATAGTTCTCAGCACTGATGCCAAGATGCTGAACCAGTTTCTCCGCCTCACCTTTCGGTTTTGTTTTTAAGTGTTGCATTTTTTGAGCCTTCGAAAGTGTTGGATTGTTGTGTACACTTTCGAGGTAGAGGTCTCTAAAAGTCAACCATTGGTTATAGTTTCCATGAAAATCCGGTATATGAATTTTAGGCGTAGATTTCTCATCATGTGCATTGTTCCAGATGTTGTGTTGTAGTTTCCGTTTCAGATCGTCATAAAGATTTTCTGCTGTATTGTATTTCTGTTGATATATGGAGTCCTCATCTTGTTGTATGTAGTCTAGTTCCCAATTTGCCTTTTCGATATGCTCCCATTTAGTTTTCAGGGTGCTTAAGTTGTCTTCCAATTCCCATTTTTCCATTGGTACCGCTAATGCTAAGTTTATCTTCTCTACTGTGCGTTCGAACGCTCTAAAGTTGCAATATTGTTGACGCAAGAGATCTTGTTGCTTTTCCGTCGACTCGCTTGTTCCCCGAGGAGGTATATGGAATTTTATATCGTCAAAAGTGAATTTAGATTGTCCATTACCTTGCTTAGGCGTCGCAGGTGCGGGGTCCGTCTTGCTTGTAGATGCAGACGGTAATTCCGATTTACGTTTCAACATATCTTGCAGCACTTCTTCATACATCTTCTTTGTACGGTTGAAAATGTCGTCGTTAAAGTATGGAAGGTCTTTTTCTCCCGAATCTTCCAATAGTTGATGGTTGTGAACAAACTTCTCCCAGTTATTGTTCAGCCGAGAAAGACGCTCTTCCAGGTACGCCAAATTCTTCCTAGTGGGACTGTCTTTCTTGTAGTTCGTGCAAATAAGCTTCAAGTCTCTGAAGATAGTTTCTTGACGGCTTAACAGCTCGGCCATACTCTGAACCATTGTTGCTAGTTATAGTTTCGACCGTTGGTAGAGCAGAGTTGTGTCACCAATGGTACTAGTTCACGGATGGTTATGGATAAGTGTGTTCGCACTCTACTAACGCTATGTGCGCCTTCTCAATCCAGCTGGGGCGACCCGCTTGTGGGAGATCAACTAGACCGATTCGCTAACGTTATAGTAATAGAGACACTCTGCACACTTAAGATCCGGCTCGAAGGACCAATTTTATGTATAGTTCAGAGATAGGCAGTTACTTACAGTTGGGTTGTTGGATGTGAGTTGAAGAAAACCACGGACTTCACTAAAAGTTAGTTTAATCGTAAAAGTTACACGTATGTTCAGTTGGATGCTAATCCGCGGTTATAGCGCTAAGGCAGTTATTAATCAACTAAAGAAATTATAATTATAAAAGTCAATATAACGAGGAGCCAAAAGTAGGCCGCAGTGTAAGCATTTTGCCTGTACGTGAACCGTACATTTATTAACACCTTTATCTCCACGTGTAAGCCTTTTAATTAATTTAGTGCCAGGCCCGCAATAATTCTATCCTGGTAAATGTAATTCAAATGGTAAATTATTTATAAGCCAATTAAGAAGACTGCTCTGTCCAATACCCATCATAAGACTGATGTATCATGAGTTGAACATTTAATAAATATTCGATTTATCAATCCAACTGTTTTCTGAAGAAGGCAAACCTAACCATTTTACTAATACCCTATTTCCTTTACTTCTAAGAACTTTTTCAACTAGATATAAATTAGGATGTTTTGTTTTTTGCAGCTCTTGCATATAAAATGCACCTAAAATGGGTTGACCTCTGATTGTATCCTCGATTAAGTAGGTAATAGGAGTTGTATTTTGTATTTTCCGAATTTTAAATATTTCTGTCGACCAGTTGGGAGTATACCCTTTTTCAAATGTTCCTTTGTATTTACTGATACGTACATAATCACCCGCTTTAAACTTGCTTTTTATATTATAGGTTTTTACCAACCCGAAATATCTCTTCAATATGCGTGTTTTATTAGTATTGTCCACGTTTGCCGGGATTTCATCAATTGTCCGATGATATGTGTGATTGTATTTATAGATAACATTATCTATCCAGTTATAGTCACCTCTTAAACTAAATTCCTTATACAGTTTAGATTTTAATGTTCTTATAAGTAAAACGCTCAACTATTGATGCCTTCTTTGTTGAAAAGGTTGAATAATGGTTTATACAATAAGATTTCATAAGTTTTTGAAATTTATTATTATAAAATTCTGTTCCGTTATCCGTTTGCAGATTTTTGGGGACACGTCCTTTATCCAACAAGATTTTGAAAGAGTTGCATACAACATCTTTGGTCTTACTTTTCAAAGGAAAGGTCCAAGCGTATTTCGAAAATGTATCAATAACATTAAGAATAAATCTGTAATGTTTATTTTCTTTAGAAATTGATTGCATATCAATTAAGTCTGCTTGCCAAAGGTCATCTATATCTTTCATAATAACATGCCTTCGTGGGAAGTTTACCCTCGCATTTTTATGAATTTCGTTTACCACATCGGGTTTACTCATATTCAAAACTCGGTATATAAACATTTGTAGTGAATCCAACAATGATACTGAATGAAAACTATCTTATTGCTACTATTTATTCTTTAATTATGTCAGCTTCTTTTAATTCTTCAATTATCGATAGTATTTCATTATCATGGTTTGTATTGCCCGCATATTTTGAAGCAACTAACAGTTTCAATCTCTCAACTAATTCATTAGGGTCATCCCAATATACCAGGTCAGTGTTTTTTTTATGTCTTTAACATTGGCAAGTATCCTCCAAATTTAGTGTGAATATTATCGTTTAAAGTCTCGGAAAACAATGGTTTGATTATTTCACGATATTTTATTCCTTTATCACCCTTTATTTTACCTCTAGGATTGAAGTCTCTCTTATGAGCATAATGCAATATATCCTTGTAGACAAGTTTATCTTTGCTGGATATTAGTTTTAAATCAGGTTTTTTTTTAAGTAAAAGTTCTTTCAGGCCAGGAGTTAAATTGTAGGATTTATTACCGATTTTAATCAAAATAACACTATCATTATTCAAACTGTCAATTTTAGAAAATGATACTACTGAATTTCCCATCAATAAAGTTTTGTTTTCACTTCTTAATCCAAACGGTATATTTACGCCATCATAAATATCATAGATGTCCTGACCCTCTAATGAAATTTCTAAATCATCGGGAACTTCCATTACAGGAGACTTTTTAACCAATTGCGAAGAATTAAGTTTTGGTTCCTCAAACTTTGTAGATGAGCTAGTATTAATTTAATCCAATTCCAGATCTTCAGAATTAGTGAGTGTTGTATTTTCTAAATGTTTTATTTTACCCATAGTTATATTCGAATCAACTAGAGTTTTAAGAGGGTCTGTGACAGGCTTTAGCATTTTATCGAGTGACAAGTTCATTGAGTGTTCCTGGTCCTTCATTTGTTTTATTTTATTCTTTATGGAGTCTACAGACTTCATTAATTCTATTTTAATATTTTTCTCCATGTTATATTGTTATATCCAGTTATACTTATATATAACTTATATAACTACGTTCAGTTAAAGAACAAATTATACGGAATTTAATTTTGCATGTTAATTACTTATATGTACCATATGAACAGTCAGTCAAATTTAAAAAAACATATCAAAATTCTGTCTGTATCTTCCGTTATTTAGCGACGATTCTTTATTAATAATTAGAAAATTATAAGGTTTACTCCAAACAGTTTGACTAATATTTCTGAACTCTTTCCATTGTAAATCAGAAGTAACATGCTCTTCATAAATATGTTTTAAATTCACATCATCTTGTTTGAATATAATAAGAAAATTAACATTGTCACGTAACAATTGCTTCGGAATTTTAGAATAAGTTTGAGATAAATAGAAACAATCTATTTGTTTATGCCTACCCATACAAAAGTAATTGCGGATATTTACTTGATTTTCACACGCAACATCATCAAAAATAAATACAGAATTTGTTAAAGCTTCACTCGGAGAAATGACATCTTTATCATCATTGAACTCGTAAAAGTTAATCTGCGGCACTCTTTTTAATACTTCGGTCAAGAAACGATATTTTGGTTGAAAAGAAGTTTTCGAGTAAAGATAAAGATTTTTAAAGTAAATAAATGTAAAAATCTTATCTCAACTAGTACGCAAACAGAAATAATTTCTATGCCATGTAAATTGAGTGTTGCTAACCAAACAGAACCTTTTTTTCGTTCCCAATAATGTCTTTACCATACTCCATCATAATGTTCAAGATATTAGATCTAAACTAAGCGAATTAGAAATATTATTACAATCTATGAGTGTAGATATTTTTTGTGCAAGTGAAACCTTTTTTCGGAATAAAGACTCGGAAATATTACAATTACCCGGGTATAAGACGGCCAATTATTTTTTAAGGAAAAATAAACAGAGGGACGGAGTATGTATATATGTCAAAAACGCTGTACATTATAATAAATTAGACTGGTTAAATGATATATCTGTCGAATTACATTTTGAATGCTGTGGTATCGTCATTCCAGATACAAACTGGTTTATTTTATGCTTATACAGGACTCCTAACAGTAATTTTGATCTATTTATTGATAAACTTGAAAAAGTATTATTTAAACTTACTATTCGCTCAAGGAGCATGCGTAAATTTGGGTGATTTCAACATCGATACTCTTACTGTAAGCACAAAAAGCAAACTATTTATCAATACTTTAAAAAAAATATATTTATCACTAACTATAACTGAGCCCACAAGAAAAACCTCACATTCTGCTACCTGTATTGATAACATAATCACAAATTACAAAAAAAATAAAACAAAGATTTTAGACTTAGGGATTTCGGATCACACAGTGCAAGCTATTCAGATTCCCTATAGCTTAAGTTTTAAAGAAGAATTTTGGTTCGTCAATAAAAGAATTATACATTCAAACAAAGTGTACAATTTCGAGTACAAAATCCCTCTGTTTACCCGATGAGAAATGAAACACAACATTTACTCTGACGGAGATAATTTATTTATATACCCCAAATCTACGGTCGTAGGCCCTATCGCTTACGGTCGCGTTTAGCTAAAATACGGTCGATTATTTAAGCGAAGTCAGTATATCTCAAAGTTATCAAAATCTGCATTAATATATATTTTTCTCTCCGACATAAAATGGACATACTACATAAATGTGGCACCTGTCACGATCCATTATCGGATGGAGTGCGCTGTACTGTTTGCGGCCTGGAATTTCATTATCAATGTGCAGGCGTCACCGAAGCAGGTTTTCGGAAGCTGGGGGATAGAAAGTTGACGTGGCGATGCATGAAATGCAAACAGATTGGTGCTACACATCCACCCAGTTCTCCTCGACCCAGATCGCCAATGTCGGAACCTGAATCGACAGTCTTGATGGAAATTCGAGCATTGGCTGCAAAATTGGCTCCTTTGGAGGGTTTAAAGGATGAAGTTTCTGCGCTAAGGAGTGAATTTGCCGACTTGAAAACCTCTTTAAACCAACAATTTAATGACATTGTCAAAGAATTTGGTAACAAAATCAGCGACATGGAGCAGCGCATTAATCAGCTTGAAAAGGTTCAGGACCAGATGGACCAGCTGCAAATTCGTATTGATAGATTGGAAGAGGAATCTAACAACAAAGATCAATGGTCACGTATGAATAATGTGGAGGTGAAGGGCTTAACTCAGGTAAATAATGAAAACCTGTTCAATATCATATCCACTATTGGTGCCAAAATTAATTATCCTTTATCAAAAAATCAGCTCAACTTTATAACTAGGGTACCTACGCGTGAAAAAGATCAAACAAAGCCAGTTATTGTTTGTTTTAATAATCGTTATGTTAAAGAAGATTTTATTGCTGCTGCTAGATATACCTTAAAGACATCCCCTCTCAGTGCGACTCAAATTGGATTGTCAGGAAACCAGAGAATTTTTATAAATGATCATCTAACTACAAAAAATAAAATTCTGTTATCAAAAACCAAGAAGGCGGCAACTGAAATGAATTTTCAATATGTGTGGGTGAAACACGCGAGGATACACGCAAGAAAAACGGATACCTCCCCAATAGTGTTGGTGAAATCAGAAAAGGATTTATTAAAAATTGTTTAAACAAATTTAGATATATTCCATTCTTTCGTACACATAACATAACTCTTAAGCAGTTTGAGTACCGCAAACCGCAGTGTGCTACTGACGTTTTCCTATTCCTTCTGTGTTCTTGCACGGTGCAGCAATGTAAGTCTTTTAAATATCATTTTTTTGCGTTTTTACTCTGTCTAATCAAAAACAACCTTAAACAGTACGGCTTAGGGTACAATTTTGAATGTAGTGAGATGTGTGATGTTACTATTTACTGCTGGTTTTTCTTATCTTGCTACCGGTCACCATCTTTTGTTTCAATTCATAACTCATTAGCATTATGTTATTCAATTTTACTTTTTGTTCGACACTGTGTCTTGCTGTGCATATTAAAGATGTTGCATCCTACCTTCAATTTAGATTTGGAATTATATTTTTGTTCTAAATTCTATAACGAAATTTTGCTTCTACGCATTAAAACATTATATTGTATTGCTATTGTTAGTCTTGGGGATGGCTTCGCTTAATATATACTACCAAAACGTTCGTGGACTGCGTACGAAAACGAACAATCTATTTCGTAATATTAGCCTCAATTTTTATGACATCATTGTCTTTACGGAAACTTGGCTCGTAGATGATATAAGCAGTAATGAGATATTTGATGGTCGGTACCTTGTGTGGAGACGAGATCGTGATTATTCCCGTACCGCACAAAAACGGGGCGGTGGTGTCCTGATTGCGGTGAGGTGCGACTTAGCAGTCTTTGAGAAGCGGGATTGGCGTAGTTCTGCTGAAGATATTTGGGTCTCACTTATTCTAAGAAGATCTCGACCCGCAGTAAATTACAATTTACATATTTGCTCACTGTATCTTTGCAAAGAAAACCTTGGCAATTCCTATCACACTCAATTGCATAATTTTATGATTAATGTTAATCATTTAATCTTAACCCATCCGTTGGATAAATTTATAATAATGGGCGATTTTAATTTTGGTAACGAGGTAGCTTGGGTAAGTGACGGAAATAATGAATTAATTCCACAGAATGTTACATGTCAACATTTAAATGAATTCTTCGATGGAATTCTCACATGTAACTTATCTCAGTATAACAGTGAAAGGAATGTAAACGGTAGGTTGCTAGACTTAGTTTTTTCAAATGATGTAGTAAATATAGCGGAATGTCTCGATCCTCTCGCAGTTCCTGTAGACTCACATCATAAACCATTGATAATTCGCGCCGATTTTTGTGAAATACACAAATTAAACAGTAAAATTACAAAAAGGTATATGTATTCGAAAGGTGACTATGCGACGATTAGATACGAATTGGATAATATAAATTGGGCTGAGTTTTTACAAGTTGAGTCGTTAGATAGCGCGGTCACTATTTTTTATGATAAACTGTATGAACTCAGGGATAAATTCATACCTATAAAATCATGTAAGCAATCTTCTCACCCACCTTGGTACAATTCCGCTCTCATAAAAGTTCTAAGAGAAAAGTACAAATTCCATCGAAAGTTTAAAACATATGGTAACATTTCTGACTACCACTCGTTTTCTATTTTGAGGAATAGAGCAATTAATTTAGAGAAATCATGTTTTACTACATATATGGATAAAGTTGAGTCATCAATTATTGAAAACCCAAAATATTTTTGGTCGTATGTAAAAAGCAGACGGAACAATAGCACCTTTCCTAATGTAATGTCTTATGGTGATAGGATTGCTACTACAGGTGAGGAGATCAGCAATTTATTTGCCACTTATTTTCAGTCCACCTTTCAGGAACCTGTTAATACACCTGTCACATCGTGTGGGCCTTCCACTGAAAATAATATAGCGAGTATCGGCTCGATTAATATATGCCACTCTCAAGTTTTAAAGTTGCTTAAAACATTGGACCTTTCTAAATCGGGCGGACCAGATTCGATTTCTCCTGTATATATAGTAAACTGTGCCGAGAGCCTTGTGACCCCATTATGCATCTTGTTTAGACGATCACTATCTGAGGGATTAGTGCCAAAACTTTGGAAATCAGCCTTTGTCACGCCAGTCTTCAAAAAAGGAAATAAGTCCGAAATAGAAAACTATCGTCCAATATCCAAGATATGTCTGTTCTCCAAGATCTTGGAGCGTGTAGTATATACCGATGTATATGCGGCAATGAAAGTAAGCTTTGCTGATGAACAGCATGGTTTCCTTAGAAATCGTTCCACTACTACAAACTTAATCTTATCCCATGAATTTATATCCAAGGGAATGGATCAGGGGGCTCAAGTCGATGTTATCTATACTGATTATAGTAAGTGTTTCGATCGCATCGACCATCGGCTGCTATTGGAGAAGTTGCTGAGAGCCGGAATACATGGAAATTTATATCGTTGGTTTTCCTCGTATATTGAAAATAGGACACAGACTGTGGTGCTACAAGGATATACTTCTGGATGGTGCTCTGTTCCTTCAGGAGTGCCTCAAGGTTCAATTTTGGGGCCTCTCTTATTTACACTTTTCATTGCTGATGTGAAGCACTGTTTCAAGCACTCTTACATTTTACTGTATGCTGACGATATGAAGATACATAAAACTGTACGTAACATCTCTGATAAACACCAATTACAGGCTGATATAAACAGTTTTGAATTATACTGTACGCGTAATAAGCTCCAGCTAAATGTATCTAAATGCTTCCATATGACCTTCACACGTCAGAAGTCGACAATGCATTTTGGCTACACACTATACGGTCATAATATACGCATAGTCAACAGTATTAGGGATCTTGGAATTATTCAAGATACTAAACTTCTATTTGACCAGCACATCGAGAATATAGTTAAGAGTGCATCAAAGGCACTTGGTTTTATAATAAGAACCTCGGTCAATTTCCGTTCTCTTAAACCGGTCAAAGTCCTGTACTGTTCGTTCGTACGCAGTCACTTGGAGTATGCATCACAGGTGTGGAATCCTCAATACAACATTTATAAATCTCGTATCGAAAGTACCCAGAAAAAAATCCTGAGATATCTTGATTTTAGGGCGCAACAGGTCTCAGACGATTACTACCATCGTTGCAGAAGGTACCATTTTCTGCCATTGGACTGTAGACGTCACATAAATGATATCTGTTTACTGCTTAACATTGCTAATGGTTCGGTTGATTGTCCTGAACTTATTTCAAAAATAGAAGTGCGCACAAATCAGCTTGGATTTCGGCAACGACCACTTCTGCATGTACCTTTTGCAACAACAAATTACAGGCGTAATTCTTTTTTCCTAAGAAGTGCGCATAGTTTTAATACAATTCCTCGTGAATTTAACATTGACCTGTTTTGCACCAATGCATGCACTGCTAGGAGGCTTTTAGCCAAATCATTTTTTGCACAAGCACCATCTGCCAGCGGCACTTAAACTGCTTAGTATAGTTATGCTTATCTCTATGTATATTTTAGTCATATGTTATTATAGGTATAAGAATATGCAAGTATACAACTAATGGTAAATTGAGGTATATTGTTTTGTAATATAATCGATTTCTTTTTCTTAATTTATCGGTGGAGGCTTTTTATTAGCAATGTTTTTATCTATATTGCTTATGTATAAATGTTATTAGTCTGTAAGCCTTCTTAAGAGAATAAAGTAAAGTAAAGTAAGTAGATATAGCTTATTCGCGGTAACGAAACCATAGCGACTTCTAATTCGACGGCAACGCCATCTAGTTACGTTAGCGGAACTAAAATAAATAAAGTTTAACCATGTTGAACATACCGCCCACCAAAAGGGCTTAGTCCTTTTACTACCGCTCAACGAACAGTGTGTAATGTACAATTAAAAAAAAAGAAAGAATAAGAATAATAAATAACGTATGATTAACAAAACAAAAATACCTATTCTGTGACCGGAAGTAGACATAGCTTTGAAGTTGGACGTTTGATCGTTGTACCCTTACAGAAGATAGTAACGACGCGCGTCATATTGTCCTTTCCAGGATGTAATTGGACAATCCTACCGTACAACCATTTGGCTGGAGGTAAGTTGTCCTCTTTCACCAACACGATGTCATTAATTTTAAAATCAGGAATTCGATCAGCCCATTTGTAATGCTGGAAAAAATGGGTCAGATACTCCTGATTCCACCTTCGCCAGAAACTCTGCACCATCCGTTGCACTAACTGCCACCTGCGTAGCGCGCTCACTGTGAAATCCTCATAATTGTAGTCAGGTGCAACCACCAAGGGATGCCCTACCAAAAAATGACCAGGAGTAAGAGGTGCGGGATCTTCTGGATCAGAGCTACTCTGAGACAACGGTCTGGAATTTAAGCATGCTTCAACTTGTGAGAGCACTGTTGACATCTCTTCAAAGGTGAGGGTTGAATCTCCGACTACGCGTTTCAAATGGTGCTTCACACTTTTAATTCCTGCTTCCCACAGTCCGCCGAAATTGGGAGCGCAGGGAGGAATGAAGTGCCATTCTGTATGAGCGTTAGCAACTGCAGCAGCGATCTCTTTCATCATCGCGCTTTCTTGAGAAAATAACAACTTCAGCTCCTTGGCGGCACCGACAAAGTTTGTACCATTGTCACTCCAGATGTGGTTACAATGACCACGCCTGGAGACAAAACGTTTGAAACAGGCCAGAAAACCCTCTGTAGTTAAATCTGAAACAGCTTCAATATGAATGGCCCGGGTAGCCATACATACGAACAAACAAATATACCCCTTGTATGACCGCTGTCCACGTCCTTTCGAAACTCGCAAGTTAATGGGTCCTGCATAATCAATGCCACAATTCAAAAACGGTTTGCTAGGCTGGACTCGACAGGCTGGAAGATCACCCATAAATTGGTGCGAAGTGGTTGCTGCGTATCGAATACAAGGGACACAGCTACGTATATATGTTCTGACAATACTCTTAGCTCTCGATATCCAATATCGAGAGCGTATAAAATTAAGGACTAGTTGTGAACCTCCATGAAAGGTTCTTTCATGTGCATTCGCTACAATTAGTTTGGCCAACGAAGCCTCATGGTGAATCAAAACGGGATGCTTTGAATTTTCACTCAATTGCGAATGACGGATTCTACCCCCAACTAGCAAAAATCCAGTAATGTCAAGGAATGGTGTTAATGCGTGAAGTGGGCTCTTCTTATTTATAGGACGATTTAGTGTTAATGCTTGGATTTCCTCATTGAACCACTACTGTTGACTCTTTCGGATGCAACAATTTAAAGCTTCCTTGATCTCCTCTACAGACAAGTAAGGTGTTATGATTTCTTGATTCTTACGTTTTCTCGTGAGCAACAGAAATCTCCTGCATAGCGCAACTACTCTAACTAATTTTCTCAGTGATGAGAACCTTGACCACAGATCCTCCGATTCTATTTTAGTTGTGTATGTCTTTAACAATTTCTTTTCTAGGTTAGTAGTTATAGCACTCGGTCGAGAATACTGGATTTTATCGCCTTGTAACCAATTTGGTCCCCGATTCCAAAGATCGCTTTCTAGGAAACCTACCAGAGATGCACCGCGTGAAGCAATATCAGCAGGGTTATCTTTGGATTAGACGTGTGCCGATTGTGTGTTATCTAATAAATTAAGGATATCAGAAGTACGATTAGCGGCGTAGGTTTTCCATCGGCTAGGGTGGTCACTTAACCATGCTAACACCACAGACGAATCGGTCTATGCATGTAAGTTTGTTTTAGGCACATTTAATACCTCAGCTACTTCTGTCAATAATCTGGCTGCCAAGACGGCTCCATTGAGCTCCAGGCGAGGAATTGACACCTGTTTTATTGGAGCTACCTTCGTCTTTGCCGTAATGAGGTTACAGTGAATCTTTCCTTCAACATCTACTATTCGACTGTATACCACAGCAGCATACGCCATGTTAGAGGCATCACTGAAGGTATGCAACTCGAACGTGAGGTACTCTTTCTTCTTGCCCATCCATCTGGGTAAGTGGAAATTAACTAAGTATGTTAACTGTTCTCTGTAACACTCCCATTCTTTCAGAAGCTCCACTGGCAACTCATCATCCCAGCCCACACCAGCTATCCACAATTTCTGTATGAAGACCTTTGAGGTAATTATACAGGATGCTATCCAACCCAAAGGATCGTATAATCGTGATATTTCAGAAATAACACACTTTTTGTTGCAGGTACAGCAGGCGAAGCCATCTTAACTGTATAATCGAATTCATCTGTTTTCCGGTTCCAGGTAAGTCCCAATAATTACATGGAATGCCAACGGACTAGTCGCACGACGACGAGAGCTAGAAATCTTTCTCCACATGAAAAAAATTGACGTGGTATTAATATCCGAAACTAGATTTACCGACAAAAGCTACATCTCAATTAAGGGCTATAGCATTTATACTACTAACCACCCATCGGGAAATGCACATGGAGGAACGGCAGTACTCGTAAAATCAAATATAAAACATCACCCACTTGAAACTTTTTCTACAGATAAGATACAAGCCACTCTAATAAAAGTGAATGACAATAGCTCGGATATTACCCTTGCTGCAGTTTACTGCCCTCCGAAACACCAGATAACGAAGGAAGACTTTAAGGATTTTTTCTCCAAACTTGGAAATCGCTTTATAAGTGGAGGTGACTGGAACGCTAAACACCTGTTTTGGGGTTCCAGACTTATAACAACCAGAGGAAGACAGCTTTATCAAGCCATAAAAGATTTTAATCTTGATTGCCTGTCCACTGGAGAACCTACCTACTGGCCGACTGATCCACGCAAAACGCCCGACTTACTTGATTTTTTTATATCGAAAAAAATTGCAATCAATAACACTAAGACAGAAACCGACTTTGACCTCATCTCAGACCACTCAGCTATTATTCTAAACGTATATAGTAAGGTAATATTAACAGAAGCACCACCCAAAATCTACAATAGGAACACCAACTGGGGAATATTTCAGGATATCATAACATCAGAGATACAGCTTAAGATATCACTGAAAACGGCTGACGAAATAGAACATGCCATAGAAGGACTAAACATACTAATTCATGACGCAGCGAAAAGGTCTACATCCCATCACAAAGCGGGAGCTGTAAAAGAGCATGTATACCCTGAGTTCATTAAGGACTGTATAAACGAGAGGCGTAGACTCCGCAGAGTATGGCACAACACTCACTATCCTGGAGACAAGACTGCTTTCAACAAAGTGTCACAACATCTGAAAATACTAATTAAAGAATTGGGGAACCAGAATCTACAATCATATCTCGCAAAACTAACACACACTAGTGACACAAATTACTCGCTATGGAAGGCTACTAAAAACTTAAAACGTCCCAAACAACAACTTACACCACTAAGAACACAAACGGGGTCTTGGGCCCGCTCCGACAGTGAAAAAGCTAACACTTATGCTAATCACCTACATACAGTTTTCGAACCACTTCCTAGTAACAACCTAAATCTGGACAACGAAATAGAAAAATACCTCAAGTCACCCATTCAGATGTGTCCACCACTAAAGCATGTGACACCAAATGAACTGAGGCGGGAAATTCTGAAACTCCAGGAAGGCAAATGCCCTGGCTATGACCTTATCGACGCTACTCTCCTGAAACACCTCCCAAAAAAAGGAATTTTGCTCATGCTCGCAATCTTCAACGCATGTTTAAGAATTTCATCATTCCCAAGTCAATGGAAAATAGCACAAGTAATAATGATACTGAAACCGGGAAAACCACCTCAAGAAGTATCATCATATAGACCTATTAGTCTTCTTCCGGTAATTGGAAAATTACTGGAAAAGATCATACTAAATAGAATGAGGGAACATTTAACAGAGTTATTACCCACACACCAGTTCGGATTTAGAGAAGGTCACGGAACCATCGAGCAAGTGCATAGGTTGGTTGATGTCATAGGTAGAGCACTGGAAAACAAACAATATTGCTGCGCAGTTTTCTTAGACATTAGCCAAGCATTCGACAAGGTATGGCATAAGGGGCTACTCTTTAAGACAAAAAAAACCTTACCACACTCATTTTTCCCGCTTATAAAGTCCTATCTTGAAAAAAGATGCTACGAAGTAAAATATAACTCCAATATATCACAAATGCATGAAATTAAGTCAGGTGTTCCGCAGGGTAGTATACTGGGACCAGTCCTCTATTTAATATTTACAGCAGACCTACCCACTCATGCCAATACCATTACCGCCACATACGCAGATGATACCGCACTACTTTCAACCCATGAGAATCCTGATACAGCATCCGAAAGGGTTCAATCACACCTAAATCTCATCGAAGCATGGTTTCAGCAGTGGCGAATAAAAGCCAATACAGATAAGTCGGCCCAAGTAACTTTCACACTTAAAAGGAAAAACTGCCCACCTGTGAACCTCTACAATAAGGTGATCCCACAATCAGATGATGCCAAATACCTAGGTATACACCTCGATCGTCGACTCACTTGGCAGAAACATATATGGGCTAAAAGGAAACAACTAGACAGCAAACTCCGCAGCATGTACTGGCTCATCGGTCGTAAGTCACAATTGACAGGTGCCAGTAAAATGGCTATCTACAAAGCTATACTAAAGCCCATATGGACTTACGGCATCCAGCTTTGGGGCACAGCAAGTCATAGTAACATCGAGATACTGGAAAGGTTTCAAAGCAAAACAATCAGAATCATGTTCAATATCCCCCAACATATAAGCAACAAATATGTGAAACTAGATCTCAATCTGAGAACCGTGAAAGAAGAAATCGAGTTGAACAGCATGAAATATCAAGTTAGACTGCACCAACATATAAACGAGCTAGCTGCTGAACTGCAAGGAGAAGACAGTCTAAGATTCTCTCGCCTTAAGAGAAATAGTATATCGGAACTAGCGAAAAGATTCGCAGACAAAATATGAGGATTGCGCCACTGGGTGCACGTCTCTTCTGATGACAATAATTCACTGATGAAAATCTGACAGCACATTAGATTATTGTTTATAAGAAACAGATCGCTAAGTAGCAGGATATAAAAAAAAAAAAAAAAAAGGTTTAGTAGTTATAGCACTCGGTCGAGAATACTGGATTTTATCGCCTTGTAACCAATTTGGTCCCCGATTCCAAAGATCGCTTTCTAGGAAACCTACCAGAGATGCACCGCGTGAAGCAATATCAGCAGGGTTATCTTTGGATTAGACGTGTGCCGATTGTGTGTTATCTAATAAATTAAGGATATCAGAAGTACGATTAGCGGCGTAGGTTTTCCATCGGCTAGGGTGGTCACTTAACCATGCTAACACCACAGACGAATCGGTCTATGCATGTAAGTTTGTTTTAGGCACATTTAATACCTCAGCTACTTCTGTCAATAATCTGGCTGCCAAGACGGCTCCATTGAGCTCCAGGCGAGGAATTGACACCTGTTTTATTGGAGCTACCTTCGTCTTTGCCGTAATGAGGTTACAGTGAATCTTTCCTTCAACATCTACTATTCGACTGTATACCACAGCAGCATACGCCATGTTAGAGGCATCACTGAAGGTATGCAACTCGAACGTGAGGTACTCTTTCTTCTTGCCCATCCATCTGGGTAAGTGGAAATTAACTAAGTATGTTAACTGTTCTCTGTAACACTCCCATTCTTTCAGAAGCTCCACTGGCAACTCATCATCCCAGCCCACACCAGCTATCCACAATTTCTGTATGAAGACCTTTGAGGTCATTATACAGGATGCTATCCAACCCAAAGGATCGTATAATCGTGATATTTCAGAAATAACACACTTTTTGTTGCAGGTACAGCAGGCGAAGCCATCTTAACTGTATAATCGAATTCATCTGTTTTCCGGTTCCAGGTAAGTCCCAAGAGTTTTGTAATATTATCCACCTTGATTTCTAAATTTCTATTTGTAACCTTTTCTAATCCTTGTAGTAACTGATCCTTATTACTTATCCATTTTTGCAATGTAAATCCGCCTCTTTTCAACAATTCATTTAACTCCTTATATACTTGTATAGCTTCCGTTTCAGATTGGCAGCCAGTCAACAAATCATCCATGTAGAAGTCATTCCTTACCCTTTCAGTGACTAAACTATATGCATGACCTTCATCGAAAGCTGTTTGTTGCAGCGCCTTGACAGCTAGGTAAGGAGCGCAGGACGTACCGAATGTAACCCTTAATAAACGATAATCTTGAATTTCTTCCGCAGCACTGTCCCGCCAGACTATCCGTTGGTAGTCTACGTGTTCATCGGCAACTTTTATTTGGCGGTACATCTTCACGATGTCTGCCGCCATACACACAGGATGTTGCCGCCATCTCATGACAATGTGGCGTAAGTCCGCTTGAAGGGTAGGCTTCATCATTCAACGAAGCTCCATTAAATCCCTTGCACGATGCGTCAAACACTATCCGCACCTTAGTAGATAATTTGTCATGTCTGATCACCGCATGGTGAGGAAGATATACTGCATCGGCTCGATTACGATCAGACTCCTCCGTAATCTTTTCCATGTGTCCAAGAGTCAGATATTCATGAATGACCTCGGAGTACTGTTGTTTAAGTTCTGCATTTTTGCACAATTTGCGCTCTAGACTGAGTAGTCTTTTTATAGCAACAGCCTTTGAGTTGCCATATTTGCATGGTGGATCTTCCGATCGAAAAGGAAGTTTAACTATGTAGCGACCTAAACTGTCTCTCTGTGTTGTACTAGCAAAAAGATCCTCACATGCCTGTTCTTCGGGCGTGAAAAGCTTTCTGCTTGGCGATGGGTCAGAATCAAGCTCCCATAAACGCTTCAGCAAATCATCTTGTTCTAGCCGTGTGTGCATACTTCTAACAACGTTATGCTCCTCTCGGACGCTACTTCTTCCGTCTATATGACCGGAGACAATCCACCCAAAACAGGTGTTTTGTGCCATCGGTGATCCCTTTGGACCTTTGATCAATCCGTCTTTTAAAATGTGGCAATATATTTCGGCTCCTAACAAAATATCAATTTTGTTGGGCACATTAAATTGTGGATCAGCTAGCTGCATCGTAAGGAGTCCCGGCAAACATTGACTTCGAAACCTTTGTCAGGCAAAACCGACGTCAGTGCATTTAGAACATGAAATGAAATGAAATGATATTTATTTCTGTAAGTAGATCATTAGAGACACTTTTACAAGTCAATGTTTTGTTTTTTTTTATAGCTAGATGGCTTCGGCATTTCCTAACTGACGACCTCTGAGAAAAAACGCCGAAACAAACTCAGAGAATCATGGTCTCTTTTAAAGTCCAGACATAAAATAATGCAAATAATGTGAGTGGGACAATGCAGGGCAATGTCTGAAATGGCCTTTTGAGGAAAGAACCATAGCAGCTTTGAGTGGACCAGTCCTAACTGACGGCAAGCATGCATCAGTCATCGTGTAGCTCAACCATATTTAAGGGAGCTCAACGACCCGTCGCACGACAATACCAGATCAGTAGGACATTCGTGTAGGTCGTATGAAATTCTCAAAGCCTCCAGACTATAAAAACTGGTATAATAAAATCAAGCCTACATGGTACTCACATTTACAAAAGAAAAGAAAAATGACTAGAATAGACATAGATGTCAAAATAAATGTCAGTATACATTGTAATGTCACAACAAAATATTAATAAAATTCATAAATGTCAAAATTCAATTCACTAATAACAAGAAAATCTTTATAATCAAAATAATGTCAATGATCAAAATAATGTCAATACAAAATAATGTCAATAATCAAAATAATGTCATTATATCACAGTGTCTGACTAGCATAGTAATAGCCCGGTTCATCAGAGCAGCTCAATCCCAAGCATTTTTATCGTTCAAATAGTCTATCACTTTATAAAAACCTTTTTTGCATAGTCTATTTTTAATATGAGATTTAAATTTGTTGATGCTTAAATTTTGAATGTGGCTTGGGATTTTGTTGTAGAAACGAATACTTTGACACTTAAATGAATTACTGACTTTTTGGAGCCTAGTCATTGGTAATATTAGCTTGTTCTTGTTTCTAGTATTGACATCATGAATATCGCAATTTCTAGAGTATTGTGTAATATTCTTTTTTACATAAATGAGGTTTTCATAGATATAATGAGATGCGACAGTCATAATGTCAATTTCTTTAAATTTATCCCTCAGTGAAAGTCTAGAACTAAGGTTATAAATTGCGCGAATCGCCCTTTTCTGCAACACAAAAATAGTTTGAATGACGGCAGCGTTTCCCCACAACAAAATGCCGTACGACATTACACTATGAAAATAACTAAAATATACTAGTCTAGCCGTATCTACATCGGTTAACTGACGTATTTTAAAAACCGCGTACGCTGCAGAACTGAGCCTTTTCGCCAACTTATTTATATGTGGGCCCCACTGTAGCTTTGAATCTAAAGTGATACCTAAAAACGTCGTGGTATCCACAAGATCCAACTCTTCCCTATTTACTAACACACTGGTTTTCACTTGCTTAACATTAGGTGTTATAAATCTAATACACTTAGTCTTTTTTTCATTTAAAAGTAAATTATTCACATTAAACCAGTGTACTATTTTAGAAACAGCGTTATTTACATTGTCAGTTATGGGCTGCTGTCGTTTTAGTTTAAATAAAAGTGATGTGTCATCTGCAAATAACACTACTTCGTGATTGTCTTTTATTAGGCTAGGTAAGTCATTTATATACACAAGAAATAAAAACGGGCCAAGAATAGAGCCTTGCGGAACTCCCATGGTGACCATAGACCCCGGGGACCTTTCTCCGTTAACATCCACTCTTTGAATCCTGTTACTCAAATACGAAGTAAGAAGATCCAAAGCAATGTTCCTTATTCCATAGTGATGTAATTTCCTGACTAGTGTTTCATGAAAAACGCAATCGAAAGCCTTAGACAAGTCGCAAAAAATACCTAGAGCATCATGCGACTCCTCCCAGGCATCAAAGATATGTTCCAGAAGCTCGACACCGGCATCGGTTGTCGAGCGACCCCTAGTGAATCCAAACTGCTTTTTATGTAATAATTGGTTTTTATTAAAATGACTAAGCAGCTGATCAAGCATTAACTTTTCAAATATTTTACTAAAGGTAGGTAGCACGGAAATAGGTCGAAAATTTGTGGGGTCAGACGTGCTACCCGATTTAAACAACGGTATTATTTTACTACTTTTCATCAAGTCCGGAAATACACCACATTCTATACTTTTATTATATATTATAACTAACTCAGGTGCGACTATATTAATAATTGTTTTCGAGACTTGTACAGAGTGTCCCCACAGGTCAGCAGTCTTCTTTACATTAAGTTTGTTAAAGGTTTTGATAATATCTCTAACACCGACATAAGCGAAATTAAATTCAAGATTGCACATGTTAACATTTTCTATTAATAAAGACTCAGCAGCTGTTGGTGATGAATTTAAAGATTTTGTAGTTTCGACTGGAATATCAGTAAAGAAATTTTCAAATATGGTGGCCACTTCCGAATTTGCTGCGACTGTCTTGTTGTTGATACAAAGACAGTAGTCTGTGTTCCGATTCTTAACTCTTCCAGTCTCTTTATTTATAATGTTCCAAGTCATTTGTATTTTATTATTACTAGTTTTTATCTTAGAACTTAAGTATCTTATTTTAGCTGCGCTACAGATTCTTTTAAATAATTTAGAGTAATTTTTAACATATTCATAGAATTCTTTGCTTTTATTATTATTTCTTTCTTCATATAACTCATAAAGCCTCTGTTTACTTTTGTGAATTCCAATAGTAGCCCATTCACTGAAGGTTGTAGTACCCTTGACCGAGATTTTCTTGGGGACAAATGTTGAATTGAACTCTGTACAATACATAGAAAAAAAGGCATTGTACATTTCATTTGGATTTTCGCTATGATATAAATAAGGTAATTTATGAATTAATTTGTTTCTAAACACCTCCAAACGACCCACGGTCTTGGGCACTACAATAATATCTTTCTTTCCAACATTTTTTTCTTGCTTGACAAATGTAATTAATTGTCCACAATGATCTGAATCTAGCTGGTTTATAATCTGTTTGTTAATAGGTATTATATCAGTAAAAATATTGTCTAAGCATGTAGCTGAAGTAGCAGTTATTCTTGTAGGTTCTAAAAAATGCGCACATCATGCGCAGTTACTTCCAAAGTAAAAGAAGGGTCATGAAGCGACTGCATTTTGATCCTTACCACGTATTTTGAGGTAATGCCGCCATCATGACTAACTCCAATACCAGAGATAGCACACTTAGTGTTTATCTTTCTAAGCCGTAGCAACTACGCCGCTGCTTCGGTAATGAAGGATGCTTGTGATCTTTGATCTATGAGCGCTCTCAAAACTTGAAAGGAACCGTTATTTGCTTCTGCTTTAATAAGAGCAGTAGCAAGAAGGACTTGCCCCTGCCTATTTTCCCTCAAGCAATGAGTGGCTACTGCTGCGGTAATCTCATCCTGAGCCGCACTATTATGTGTTTCATCTCCTGAGGTTCCTGCCTCCACCGTGACAGCAACCTCACTACTATTATTTGGGTTTTTGGGGTGCAATAAGGTGTGGTGCTTACGTTTACATATTCGGCATTTGGTGAAAACTACAAAATTTGGTAATGTGGCTACTACCCAGACAGTTAAAACATAAACCTAGGGACTGGACAATATGACGACGCTGATCAAGCCCCTCCTTAGAGAACTTTTTGCAATATGAAGGCCTGTGATCCTTGTGATCCTGGAGCAATGTGGACATTTAACACTGGAGGTAAGCATGACCTTGGGACTGGAAACGTTACTATGGGATCCCCTAACCTTGCTCTTAGGCTCGACAAACTCAAGGGCACGAAAACGACTTTCTAGGAATTCTGTGAATTGTGAGAATGTTGGTAAATCCTCAGAGGACTTACTGACATGCAGTTCCCATTGCTTTCTTGACTCGACGTCCAACTTCAACGCTACTATGTATATAACGATGACATCCCATGAACTTACATCGATTCCAAGGTTAGTCAACTCATGTAAACAATCACTTGTAACATCCAATAATTCCTTTAAAGCCGTTGATGATTCTACTAACATATTTCTTTGACCAAATAATCTCTTCAAAATACACGTAGACATGAATTTCTTATTATTATACCAGTGTACTAACATTTCCCAACATTTCGAATAATTATTTCCTGTAATTGGCACATGCCTTATGAGCTATTCTGCCTCACCAGACAACTGTGTTTTCAGGTAATGGAGACGCTGAACATCGTCCAACCTTTTATTTTTGTGAAACGAATAAATCTCTGAATGATGACCATTCGGTATACTTGCCGCTGAAAGTCGGTATATTAATTTTTGGTAACTTAACATTTTAGTCGGGTGAAACATCACAGGGTTCATATGCTTCAAGAGATTTCACCTTTGACAAAGAATTTTTAAGTTCTACTTTATAATTAAGATACGAGTCACACACGCTATCATAAACATCTTCCTTAAAAAAGTCCAAGATTTCTTCGTTTCCGTACTCACTGACCTCTCACTCTCATGTTTTGCAGAAAATGTCTTGAACTGCTTCTCCAGTACATCAAGTCGGGCATCTATATAGTTTTGACATATGCGGTCCTTCGGTGATTTTTTAACGTTGATCCTTCCTTTTTCTATTTGGCCTTTTAACTCAACCAATACTCTTATATCTTTATCCATATTGAATGCAGGATTTCAAGATAATGTATGTTAGTGAATACTGTACCAACTTCCCAGTCGCAAAATTTTCTAAGTCCAATGAAGCTAATTTTTCTAAGTCCAATGAAGCTAATTTGTCTAAGTCCAATGAAGCGAATGAAGCGAAGTGTTTTGCACTCTTATATCGCTCAGAAATAGGTTCCCCGTCTCGTCGTTTTTCTTAAAATTATTCTAAGTCCTAAGCTACTCTTCTTAACAAATCTAAGTCTTTGATTAAATTGAATTTTTCTAAGTCCCTGGCTGCACTTAATGATTTTAATGTACTTACAGTTTTGCACGGAACCACACTTCACAATCACTCACGGTTTTCTAATAGATTCAGTTCAGGAACTTGATGTTTCCACCGTGCACCCGATGACAAGACGAACTCAGGAACTTGGAGGGTGCACTACTGTGCAGCCAATTCACAGTTTCCGAAGGCGAGGCTCCAAACTTCCAATAATTGTTAAACTTGGGTGAACTGTAACTTCAAACTTTTATGGTACTACTAGCGCCACCTATTTCACTGTCTGCCTTAGCTTTCACTCAAAAACCGTCCTTCGGCTCAATGGACCATGTACAATTTCGAGTACAAAATCCCTCTGTTTACCCGATGAGAAATGAAACACAACATTTACTCTGACGGAGATTACTTATTCATACAGTCACAGGGTATATAGCTTATTCGCGGTAACGAAACCATAGCGACTTCTAATTCGATGGCAACGCCATCTAGTTACGTTAGCGGAACTAAAATAAATAAAGTTTAACCATGTTGAACACAAAGAAATATTTCTAAAATATCTATCTCAAATCAGTTTTAATGAAGTATATAAACAGTCAGATGCAAATGCAGCTTATAAATCAGGACTTTCGCCAGGCAATTTGGGTGGTTAATGATCCTTTTTTTATATGATTTTGTATACTGCAGAATTTCTTGTCTTACTGTACTGACTTGCAGGTCGTGATGCAACTGTTCGTTTGTAACGTACCAGGGGGCATTGGTGACCATACTTAGCATTTTATTTTGAAATCGCTGCACAATTTCGATGTTAGAGTGAGAGGCTGTCCCCCATAATTGGATGCCATACGTCCAGATTGGTTTAAGTATACACTTATATAGAAGAAGTTTACTGCTCAGCGACAATTGTGAACGGCGGCCCATCAACCAGTAGAGCTTTCTTATTTGCAAACCGAGTTGTTTACGTTTGGTGAAGATGTGTTTTTGCTATGTAAGCCGTTTGTCGAGGTGTAAGCCTAAATATCTTGCGTGGTCTGTTTGGGGAATCTCGAGGTTGTTGAGTTTTAAAGGTGGGCAAATACCTTTCCTCAAAGTGAAGGTAACGTTGACCGATTTCGTTTCGTTTGCCTTTATTCTCCACTTCTTGAGCCAGTTTGAAATACTGTTTAGTCCATTTTGTAGGATTTTTGATGCCTCCGTTGGATCCCGATGAGAAACCAGAATCGCAGTATCATCAGCGAAGGTTCCAGTGGTTATACAGTCTGAGGTTGGTAGGTCAGAGGTGTAGATTAGATAGAGCAGAGGCCCCAGGACGCTACCTTGTGGTACTCCTGCGTTAATACCACACAATCTTGAGAGTGCCTCACCGTTTTGAACAAGAAAGTGTCTATTCTCTATAAAAGATTTGAGTATTTTAAAGATGTAGTTGGGAAACAAAGATTTTATCTTGTATAGTAATCCTTCATGCCACACCCTATCGAATGCTTGGGATATGTCCAAGAATACACTTGCGCAGTACTCTTTAGCTTCAAAGGACTTGTCTATTTCATTCATTAGTCTGTGTATCTGGTCTATAGTGGCGTGCTTACGACGAAAACCGAACTGATGGTCAGGAATGAGATTGTGATGTTCTACTAAAGGTAATATACGTAGCAACATAAGAGTTTCAAATATTTTTGATGGAATAGGAAGTAGGCTGATAGGTCGGTATGATTTCGGGTCCTCAGGTTGTTTACCTGGTTTCAACAGCATTATTATTTGAGCAACTTTCCACTGTGGTGGTATAAACTGTAGTATAGTCATCGCATTATAGATTTCTGTGAGCAGCAGTGTTCCAGAGTCAGGGAGTTCCTTTAGAATTTTATTTGTGATGAGATCATAGCCTGGGGATTTCTTCGTGTTGGCTTTTTGGATTACTCTTCTGACTTTCTGTGCTTTGAATCTTTTTGGTGTGATACTATCTGCCCCGGCCTCATTCAGATACTCTATTACCTTTTTTTCGTGCTCTGGTGGTCCCTCGTAGGGATGGGGTTGGAAAACATTAGTCAGGTGTTTAGCAAATGTGTCAGCCCTTTCCTGGTCACTACGGGCCCAGCTGTTATCAGGCTTCCTAAGTGGTGCGGAATTTACTATCGGTCGTTTGATTTTCTTTGTTGCCTTCCACAGCGAATAATCAGTGGCTGCAGTGGCATCGAGACCCTCAAGATAAGCTTGAAATCCTGCATTTTTGTCCTCATGAAGAATGTGCTTGAGTTGTTTTATTTTGTGGTTTAAGAGTTTTTTCGTTGATGGACATCTATTTTGTTGGCACAATTTACGAAGAGCTCTTTTCTCGCCGATTTTCTCGAGAATGTTAGAGGGTATGTGTTGGTCAGTAGGCTTGTGCTCATTTATTGATGTCGCATTCCATGCCGCACTTTGGACACTGGTGGTGAAATATTCAACGGCATTTACAATATCATCTCGTGTTTGGAGTGGAATTTGTACACTGAATGTCTCATCCATAAGAGCACGAAATAATGGCCAGTTAGTCCGTTTATTATGCAACGTACATCTCTTAGCAGTTTCTCTGACTTCCGCGCTGATTTTCACTTTGTCAGAACGTTCCTTTCTAGGACAGATTTGATACTATAAACATCCTTATTGTTAGGATTGGGTTTTTTTAATTTATTTAAATGCACAAAACACATTACAATCGTAAAAATAACCATACATATCACAAATACAATGTTTTGATCTGGATAGTAACGTAACAAATATGTGCACACAACAAAACAAAATAACTAGACAGCTAACAGCTCTATATTATTTATGTAGTAGGACCTTCTAAGGCCCACGTGCTATGGAGGATGTCTTTAACAATTTTAATATATGAATTAGAGTTATGATCAAAAATATCCAATAACCTTCACCATATTGTTATATTGACGGGCCATTCGCGTCAGTGGGTTGAAATAGGAAATGTTATTTTTATAAATTTGTAAGGCAAATAGATTCGTTTGTTTCGATCTACGAGCACTATATTTAACATTAAAACTAATTTGAGAGAGCAAAACTGGTGAATCGATGATATAATGTATTATTTTATAAAAATATACTAAATCGAAATATATGCGTCGGCTTACTAGAGCCTGGACTTCAAACTTGGAGAGTCTATCATGGTAATTTAGATTAGATCGACCGGGGTTTTGACGATAGTTGAGAATTCTAAGGAATTTTCTCTGAATGCGCTCAATGTTCTCTATATGAACTTTGTAATTCGGCGACCAAACGGGAGTACCATATTCTAATACAGATTTCACCAGGGCAAAGTATAAATATAATGTACTACGAGGATTTCTAAAATCTTTAGTAGTTCTCAAAACAAAGCCTTGCATTTGATTGGCTTTGCCTATAATATGATCATCGTGAGCACGAAATGAAAGTTTGTCGTCAAATAGGATGCCTAAATCTTTTACTATTTGTGTACGACTAAGTGCTTGATCATCAATAGTATAGTTCCAAATAATTTTATTACGCTTTTGAGTAAACGATATGACAGAGCACTTGCCAGGGTTCAAGTACATGCGATTAGACTTGCACCACTCAGATATATTATTTATATCCTGTTGAAGGGCTAAGCAATCATCTGCTTTAGATACTAATGTAAACACCTTTAGATCATCAGCGTATAATAGGCAGTTGCAAGATAGCTGATTGATTAAATCGTTAATAAAAACGATAAAGAAAAGAGGTCCTAGATGGGAACCTTGTGGTACCCCAGATGTTAGTACAGTAGGTGTGGAGACGAAACCCTTTAATGCAACCAACTGAGTCCTGTTATCAAGGTATGAACAAATCCACCTGTATAAGTTTCCATGGATACCATATGAAGCTATTTTGTGACAAAGCAGTTGATGGCTGACTTTGTCGAAGGCCTTAGAAAAATCTTGACCACCAACGGAAAATGCCTGGCAAAGATAATGTTTATACTCTAACAAATTAGTGACCGTCGATCTACTTTTAACAAAACCGTGTTGTTTATCTGAAAGAAGTGGTTTTACATGACTATAAAGGTGCCTATAGACCAGTGATTCAAATATTTTTGCAAGACATGATAGAATACTTATGGGTCGATAGTTTTCACAATTTGTCTTATCGCCACTTTTATAAATGGGGATAATATGCGCAGTTTTCCAACGGTTCGGAAAGATGCCACTAGTTAATGATTTGTTATAAATAATGAATAGAGGAATGGATAACTCCTCTCCAAAACGCTTTATGAAAGAAGGAGGTAACAGATCAGGGCCAGCTCCCTTATTACCATCTAATTTATTTATTTTCAACATAATATCTCTGTTCAATTGAAATATTAGACAATGTATTCAGAAAACCTTCGCATAAATAATCTAGATGATTACGTCTGCTGTTTGTAAGTAAGTGCTGGGTTGTAAGTCTATGAAGAATATAGGGAGAGGTTTCTTTGTTTTATTGTTTTTAACATTCCAGATGTTTTTGGGTCTATGGTTTAGTTCTTCTAAGGCCTCTTTTATTTCTTCAGTACCAGTTTAGGGGTGGATGCGTTTTAGTACTACTCTGAAGCTTTTTTCTTGTTTTGGTTGCTATGTAAAGAACTCAGTGTTTCTATTCTTGAGTTCTTTGTAGATATTTGAGTATGATTCAGACGATTTTAGCTGGATTTTAACTCTTTCCCTTTGTAAGATTTTGATTTCATAATCTCCTGGAGTAATTTCTATATCTTTTTATCTTTTTATCATAAGTAATCTCTAAATAACAGTAATCTCTTCCAAATAAGTATTATATTTTATTTTTTGCGGGAAGATCTCGTTGCCTTGCCACTTGAGTTGCGTTGCGAGTGCGACATGTAGGTAGTAGGCATTTGTAAGTAAGTAGGTAGGTAAGTAAGTAGGTAGGTTTTGTAGCGATGTCACTATAATGTGACATCGCTACAAAACGTAAAATTCTGTCAGTCATAGCACAGATATTTGACCCCATTGGCTTGGTCGTTCCATGTATTGTAGAAGCCAAGATAATCATACAGCAATTGTGGCTTGCAAAGTGTTCTTGGGATGAGCCTGTTCCCGAACAGATTCAGCATGCATGGAATAATTTTCGAATGAGTTTACCTCTTTTAAATGATTTCAGAATACCACGGTGGATAACGTGTGATTCAACGTCTTCTGTGCAATTGCATGTTTTCACTGATGCATCTGAAAGGGCTTATGGGGCATGCTTGTACGTCCACGGCGTATCTCAGAGTGATACGGTTCATGTCCATTTGCTTACCGCTAAAAGTAAGATAGCTCCGGTCAAGTCAGTGACCATACCCCGACTCGAACTGGCTGTATACAAAAGCACGTCAATCACTTACTTTACATATTGATGATTCTTATTTTTGATGTGATTTCACCATCGTTTTGGGTTGGTTGTCAGCATCGCCGACGCAGCTAAAGACTTTTGTTCGACATCGAGTGTCTGAAATTCAGGAAACTTCGGGGGGCAGGGTTTTGCGATATGTTCCGACACATGAAAACCCCGCAGACCTCGTTTCGCGTGGACTCAGAGCTGACAAGCTATTATCTACCTCTCTGTGGTGGTCAGGACCACAATTCCTTCACAAAGATATATCTTCATGGCCTCAATTTCCTGAATCACATCATCAAGAACTCGAAAACCTACCGGAAACAGTTACGTCTTATCATGTTCATATTTCAAACCATACTGATAATCTAATTTCTAAATTATGGTCAACATTTTCTGATTTTAACAAAATTCAACGGTTTACAGGATATTTAATACGATTTATAGACATCAAACTCAAGAAACTACCATCTTCTTTCGGTCCACTTACATCTGAAGAATTAAACAGGTCATTATACCTCTTGATAAGATTATGTCAACAGGAGTCGTTTCCTGAAGAGTATAAACTTCTTTCATCAGGAAAGGACTTACCAGCAAAAAATAAGTTATTATCGCTTTCTCCATTTTTTGACAAAACATCTTGTCTAATTCGTGTTGGAGGCAGGTTAAATAATTCGTTTTATGATTTTAACACTAAGCATCCTATTCTTTTATCCAATTCACATATTGTTTGCAAATTATTATTTGATATGTGTTCGCGACAGAAGATCAAAATGTGTGATCTGTGAGTGTGGTAAAAACAATGTTATATTTTTACGTCAAAGGGACGACAATTGGGTGTTTTACCCTACTAGAATTATCAGATAGCGATAAAAAAGTTACACACTAGCGCCGCCAACCGCCGAATAGTGAAAATACAAATAATAGTTATGTAGGCAGTAGCACGCTAGCGCCACCTACAGTCGGAAAGAGAAATAATACGTAGGTAAATAATAGTTATATAGTTTATGTATTTACCTTAGCCAGCACATGGGCACCGTGTATTGTAGAATTTAGGAGTACATCATAAGTAAATAATAGTAATGTAATATCGGTATTCCTAGTTACTTTAGCTTATAAGTATGTAAGCGCCATCTATTGTCGAATAGAATAGTTAAATATAGATTATGATTAGCTATATTAGGTTACCTATATATAGATTATGTAGGTAGGTGGCTCGATTATGTATTACTTTACCTAGCGTGCTAAAGCGATCTATTGTTGAATGGAAGAATACAACATAGGTAGTATATAACAATAGATAAGTAATATACTCCTATTTACCTTATTAGCGTCATAATTACGGGGGTGCCATCTATCGTCAAATAGAAGAGTTAAAGATAGTAATGATTAGTTATATAGATTATATAGGTATAGATGGTTCGATTATATACTTATTTTACATGGGATGCTAGCGCCATCTATTATCGAATAGATGTACCTAATCTAGAATATTCGTGATAATATTATTAAATCTAGGTTTTATAGTGAAATAATTAGGCATAGGATAAGTTTAGAATATTGTAGTGAATTTTCCTAACATGTACTTATCACCCCCTTGCTATTTGTTATAGTAATATAATAGGTTTTGATATTTAATTGATAAGGTGGTAATAGGTAAATATCTAAAAAAGTATGTAAGTTTGGTACATAATCATGTTAGGATATGTATATTTTAGTCATGATAGAAAGATCTAGTAAGATAACATTGTATGTAACACATCGGGTTCAAGTTGCCAGAATTTTCCCTCGACGCGATCTTATTTACGTGAAAGTTCTGGAAATGAGAAATGCTATTTCGCAAGTTTCGCGTTATAATTTAGTATAATTAGTTGAATCTTGCTTAGATAGTAATTAATAGATAGTAAATAACCGAATATAGCATTATCTCTAATAGATATAAAAGAATTCGTGAATAGAACGTTTCAAGTTATAGTTAATGTTCTAGAAACTTTTTTATTATCAGTGTTACATTTGTTATGTATATGTTATATTATAGTACAGTTCAAGACGCATCCAATGATGTATATAACATCTACCTTATGTAAGGATTTATAGAAATAAATAGGTTCCAAAGGGTTCGGTAATAGGCCAGATTTTTCTCGAATGGTTGTGTGGTATAAAAGGTATCGCCGTTAGTTCGACAGTGGCAGTTGTAATCCAGTCACCGAAGATGACACACCTCGAGTGAGAACCGAACCCCTAGGAACAGTGTTGTGACAGTGTAGTCGTGTGTTTTATTGTAGTTCAGTAGTGGTGTTCCTTCGTGCTTTTTAACCGACACTATTCGAACCTATAGTGTGCAGGACGTCAGCGGCTCGTTTATAATACCGATACGACTCGAGTCCGCCCGTCTGGTACAATTCGCTGGTCTTTCGAGCCGGATAGTCAATACGTCGGTTGGACCTACTACCTGAACCTCACCAGTGAAGATGCCGATTACCCGTTCACAAGGAAAAGCGTGGGTGGTTGACATCAGAGGCGGACCTTCTATAGACATGCCAGCCGCCATTCGAAATGAACTACTACGTTCACCGTCAACTGCAGACAGCGTCGAGTCGCCGCCGTCCCTCCCGCTCTTTAAGGGGGGGCCCCCCGCACCCGCTATAGACATGCGCTCACTGCCGAGCCACCGAAGGGGGATCCGAAATGTAGGCGACTCGGACCGAACAGTGCGAAATATGGAACACGCACCGCACCCCGCACCGCCGACTATTAGCCGTAGGGGAAATAGCAATGAAGAGTCATCAAGAGAACCTATAGATACAAGTGCGAAGTCACATAGGACCCAGCGGTCACGACGAAGAATTCGGAAGGCCCGTAAAGAAATTATAAAAATTAAATTGGAACTCGCTATGATCGCACTAGAGGAGGCAGAGGAGGAAGTCTCCGACGATGACTGCGATGAAAATTACAACTCGAAGGCTGAATACAATAGATCGTGGCTGGAAGGCAACGTCGACCCCCAACAAGAGGGTATCGAAGCAACATCCGCCGCCGAGGGGATCGGTGGCATCCGACAAGTATATTCCGCGCCGCCGCCCCTCCCGGAGGATACCGACGAGCATACAGAGCACCGATTGTCAGCAGCACCGATCACCACAGTCGAAGCCGCAACTGCCGCCGAGGGGAATGGTGGCATCCGACAAGTACACTCCGCGCCGCCACCCCTCCTGGAGGATATCGATAAGAACACCGAGCTCCGACTGTCGGCAGCACCGATCGCCACAGTTATTGGAGACAACTCCGAGCCTCAGCAAGAGGATGTCAAAGCCGAAACCGCCGCCGAGGGAAATGGTGGCATTCGACAAATATACTCCGCGCCGCCGCCCCTCCTGGAGAATACTGATAAGAATACCGAGCGCCGACTGTCGGCAGCACCGATCTCTACAGTAATTGATGCAAATCAAGAAAGCAAACCGCAAGTAGAGCTTCTGAAGAAAAATAAACATAGTGAAGGAAGTGGCACGCTGCAACCGTTCATATTCGAGTTCACTTCCGCTATCGCCGCGTCGGTCAGCAAACCGAAACAAGCTGACATATCGATATATCCGCTCAATCTAGACCTGAAGAATCGATATGGAAAGCAAATGGAATTTCTCCGCCGCAAGTATCTCCCGGAGCTGCAGCACCGGCGGGAGCCTCATGATTGGGGCCCTAACCTTCCAAGTAGGCGACACCGTCCTGATCGGAGACGGGCAGCTACCGCGAAACACTTGGACTCGCGGTCGGGTGGAAGTGGTCATCCCTGGCGCCGATGGTCAAATCCGGACCGTCGAGGTGCGCACAGCAGGTGGAATTCTGAATCGTCCGGCGAAGAAACGCGCCCCCCGCCCAAGTAACGTCGTCGCTCACCGGGATGATGCAGTACTGCTCCCGGTCGTCGCCATACTGCACGGCGGGAGAGATGTTCGCGACAGAAGATCAAAATGTGTGATCTGTGAGTGTGGTAAAAACAATGTTATATTTTTACGTCAAAGGGACGACAATTGGGTGTTTTACCCTACTAGAATTATCAGATAGCGATAAAAAAGTTACACACTAGCGCCGCCAACCGCCGAATAGTGAAAATACAAATAATAGTTATGTAGGCAGTAGCACGCTAGCGCCACCTACAGTCGGAAAGAGAAATAATACGTAGGTAAATAATAGTTATATAGTTTATGTATTTACCTTAGCCAGCACATGGGCACCGTGTATTGTAGAATTTAGGAGTACATCATAAGTAAATAATAGTAATGTAATATCGGTATTCCTAGTTACTTTAGCTTATAAGTATGTAAGCGCCATCTATTGTCGAATAGAATAGTTAAATATAGATTATGATTAGCTATATTAGGTTACCTATATATAGATTATGTAGGTAGGTGGCTCGATTATGTATTACTTTACCTAGCGTGCTAAAGCGATCTATTGTTGAATGGAAGAATACAACATAGGTAGTATATAACAATAGATAAGTAATATACTCCTATTTACCTTATTAGCGTCATAATTACGGGGGTGCCATCTATCGTCAAATAGAAGAGTTAAAGATAGTAATGATTAGTTATATAGATTATATAGGTATAGATGGTTCGATTATATACTTATTTTACATGGGATGCTAGCGCCATCTATTATCGAATAGATGTACCTAATCTAGAATATTCGTGATAATATAATTAAATCTAGGTTTTATAGTGAAATAATTAGGCATAGGATAAGTTTAGAATATTGTAGTGAATTTTCCTAACATGTACTTATCACCCCCTTGCTATTTGTTATAGTAATATAATAGGTTTTGATATTTAATTGATAAGGTGGTAATAGGTAAATATCTAAAAAAGTATGTAAGTTTGGTACATAATCATGTTAGGATATGTATATTTTAGTCATGATAGAAAGATCTAGTAAGATAACATTGTATGTAACACATCGGGTTCAAGTTGCCAGAATTTTCCCTCGACGCGATCTTATTTACGTGAAAGTTCTGGAAATGAGAAATGCTATTTCGCAAGTTTCGCGTTATAATTTAGTATAATTAGTTGAATCTTGCTTAGATAGTAAATAACCGAATATAGCATCATCTCTAATAGATATAAAAGAATTCGTGAATAGAACGTTTCAAGTTATAGTTAATGTTCTAGAAACTTTTTTATTATCAGTGTTACATTTGTTATGTATATGTTATATTATAGTACAGTTCAAGACGCATCCAATGATGTATATAACATGTACCTTATGTAAGGATTTATAGAAATAAATAGGTTCCAAAGGGTTCAGTAATAGGCCAGATTTTTCTCGAATGGTTGTGTGGTATAAAAGGTATCGCCGTTAGTTCGACAGTGGCAGTTGTAATCCAGTCACCGAAGATGACACACCTCGAGTGAGAACCGAACCCCTAGGAACAGTGTTGTGACAGTGTAGTCGTGTGTTTTATTGTAGTTCAGTAGTGGTGTTCCTTCGTGCTTTTTAACCGACACTACTCGAACCTATAGTGTGCAGGACGTCAGCGGCTCGTTTATAATACCGATACGACTCGAGTCCGCCCGTCTGGTACAATATGTTCCACCTACGACTCTTACATCCTGGACCTCAGCTATTACTGGCCACGATTCGTCACCAATATTATCCGATTGCCGGTAGAGCATTAGCTAAAAAGGTTACATATCAGTGCGATAATACCATGCAACCTATTATGGGTAACCTTCCCGAGCAGCGACTACACTTAGAATTCCCTTTTTTGGATTCAGGTGTCGATTACGCGGGACCAATCATGATAGCTGACCGTAAGGGGAGGGGATGTAGACTCGTCAAATCCATATACTAATACAACGTGTAATTGAAATAACTGAAAACCTCAGACACCCCAACTAGTTTTTATTATAATAAATGTATTTACGAAGTTATTATTTATGTGCAAAAATTATCGCCGGAGATATTAGCAAAATTTGGTTTTGTAGTCATTCTTACCGATTCAAAGTTCTACATTCATTCATAAGCGTCGACGTATTTACAATTGCTACACACATGAGGTACCTCGTTCGTTTACTATGGTTTCATATCGCTAGAACTGAAGGTGAATAACCTGTGATCATTTTGCATAGTTTTGAAAGCGTAGGCAATAAATGTGACTACAACTTCTATCACACATTTATCAGGCTTTGAACTAGAAACATGCAGGGCAAACCTGCCGCGGGTGGTAGTTTGAGGGGGCTTCAAATTCTTAAAACAATAATACCTATTATGTTTTAAACAAAAATTGTTTCACCATATTACTTAATCCATTAATTATTAATAAAAAATGTACTGTTATGTTTAAAAATTCCGGTCACAAAAATTACCAAAATCTTTGGACAGGGCGCGACGATCAAGTTTCTGCCTCGATTCGAAAAAACCGGATATTATCTTATTAAATTATTGTTTACACAGATTAATAAAAATTAAACTAACTGCCTCATTAGCCTAGTGGTCCTGAGCGCGACTGCTACGCTAGAGGTCTTGGGTTCGAATCCCAGGTCGGGCAAAGTGTTATTGGTTTTTTCTATGAAATTCCCAGTAGCAGCTCGGAGTTTGGAATTTGTGCCCGGTTAATGGCAATAGGCTCGCCCCCTATTACATAAGACCTAAACATACCGGCGAACTGTGGGCGTAGGTACATTAGTACACTTCTGCCTAACCCTTCGGGGAATACAGGCGTGATAGTAGTACCTATAAAAATAACAAATGGGGTTATTTCTCCGTAACTTAACCGCACGTTCGATACTGCAGAGAAAACCTTAATTACCTACCTACCTACTCATGGTCATGAAATTCGAGGCGTTATTTAAATATTTTGACTATAGCGGCTAGCTATTGAAACAAGAAACACGAGTGAGATCTTATTCCCATATTATTTATGAGTCGCTGAAACATATGAAGTGGTACCTACAAGAGACCTTGCAATGTTTTCTTATCAACATGGAGTATGTTGGCGTGTTTAAATGATTTTAAATAACGATTTTTACAAATATTAGGCTTACCGAACAACTTATTCAAAACAATTTAAAGAAAGTAGATTACAAAATTATGTACCTACCTATCGTAGCAAAGATTCACCTTGCTCGATACAGCTTAGTGCACGTTTTTTTACATTGTATTTACCTAAGTGAATTAAGTACATCAATCTCACTATTACAGTTTCAAATGCCGATCTTATTTTATTGAAAGCAAATTTACGGTTAGGAGTTCTAGGTATGTATCACTAGTTAAGTGTTACAAAATATTGGGCCTAAGACGTAATTATGGTCCGATGATACCCGCCCCGATACATTTAGCTAAAATCTGTGCTGGAATGAAACTTCCTCTGGAGTTTTCGTGTGGTGTGGTGGTTAAGAGTTCTTATTTGGTAAAGGTACAATCGTCCGTCCAAAGAATGTTTCTACTTGGGTCTTCAAGAAACCATTGAAAAAATCCAAACGGGGCGAGTAATCTGAAGGACTTAATCCTCGCATCGTCTGTAGCGATATGTCTTTTAAAAAAATACATACGTAAAAGTGGCTACAATGGAACGTCGTGCTGCTTGCTCTGGAACTAGCCGTTGGATTTTCATGAAAACAATTAAGAATTTCTACTTCTAAGGCGTGATGGTTTCGGTTAGCTATCAACACCAGTGCCGGATTTCTACCTAGGCCTACAAGGCCCCGGTCTAGGGGCACAGCGAGCCTAGGGGCCCCAGTTCCAGTCAGTGGCAGGACCTACAAATAAGCTTGCCTCGAAGCTTGAAGGGGCCCCAAACACCAAGTGCCTAGGAGCCCTGGACCTCTAAGTCCAGGCCTGATCAACACCTGTCGATTGCCTAAACGTGGTCACGTAGGCGTTGCGTAGCCGCTAACATTGTAGCATTAGATACAGACACTCCAAAACGTTCACGAAAACTGCGCACAGCTAAGTTATGTTAGGAATCATCGAATCCCGCTAACATTCTCACCATTTCACAATACTGACATCAGTGTGTCGAAAAGCCATTATTAGGTACGCCGGATACGCGGGAGATAGCCGCACATGCGCGCGTAGGTACATGAGCACCTGTTCTGATGAATCGCGATGTGGCACTTGCGTCAGCGTCGGGCAGACTGTCCTTTATCCTATCGGCCGTTAGGCGCTGGCCATGCGTCCCGCTCGGCCCCGCAGGTGTCTGACGTATAAATGACGTAGTACGGATTCTGTTTCAAACGTAAACATTGGTCGTGATTTCGTGAATGGCGCGTACACAACTCGTCGCATGTCTAGTTGCTTGAGAAACTGTTAGACTCGACATGATACAATAAGGAAAAAGGGGTAAAAATTAACCTATATTAAAAAGTAGTGTAATCGATCCGGCTATCGATTCTGAACAAACCAGTTTCAGGTTTTCAGTTAATTCAATTACACGTTGTATATAAAGCTGAAGAGTTTGTTTGTTTGTTTGTTTGTTTGCTTGAACGCGCTAATCTCAGGAACTACTGGTCCGATTTGAAAAATTCTTTCAGTGTTAGATAGCCCAGTTATTGAGGAAGGCTATAGGCTATATATCATCACGCTACGCGGATGAAGTCGCGGACAGAAGCTAGTGCTTTATATGTGTGTTTGTGTGTTTAGCTACGAGAGCCGTCCACCTTGAACTTGTATCGGATCTAACGAAGGAGGCTTTTCTTGCTGCCATGAACCGCTTTATTGCTCGACGGGGAAAGCCACGTAACATCTTTTCAGACAACGGGAGCACGTTCGTTGGTGCTTTCAACGAATTGGCCAGCCTTCTTTCACAAGATTTAAACTTCAGTGAGATAGATTCTGGTATTAACTTTTCTTTCATACCAGCCTATACTCCCCACTTTGGTGGATTATGGGAGTCTGCGGTAAAGTCTACCAAACATCATCTGAGACGTATTTTAGGATTAACAAATTTAACTTTTGAAGAGATGGTAACATGTTTGATTCAAGTGGAGGCTATCTTAAATTAAAGGCCCATAACTCCACTTTCCAATGATCCTTCAGACCTTATTCCCCTAACCCCGGCCCACTTCCTTATTGGACGGTCGCTCATTATGTTGCCTCATCCACAGATCGAGAACACCAACATCAATAACTTGCAACGGTTCCGTCGCATCGAATATTTGAAGCAGCACTTTTGGACTCGCTTTTCCAATGAATATATTATTTGGCTTCAAGAAAGAACCAAATGGCGCCGATCTTCAGGGGAGCTCAAGGAAGGATCTCTTGTCGTCATTAAGGATAAAAATTCACCTCCTTTATTATGGCTTTTAGGACGCATAGTCAAGGTGCTTCCTGGCAGAGACGGCATCGCGAGAGTCGCCGACATTCACACACGCAAGGGAGTCATTCGGCGAGCATTCAACACCATCTGCCCGCTACCAGTCTCCACTGCTGTTGAAGATACTTCAACCCGGGGAGTATGTTGAGTCGTACAACTCAATAGCAATGCCGAGGCGGGCTACAGGAGGAGCGGGGCGGACGCGACGGGTCGACATTCCACGGTTCTGCGCGGCCACACCTAACGAGTCAGCTGTTACCTGCGTTAACGCACAGCCGCGTACTCGCCTTGTATCAATACTGTAATAGTACCGTAACCTCTTGCATTTTAACTTAAATATTTGTTAATTGTTGTTCAAGTGCATATTATATACATCATTTATATACAGTCCACTAGTGTTATTACCTCATCCGAGGGCTTCACAACCCCAACATCTCAGTCTTTTGCGATTATTCACTTCTTGCCAACCTTGTGTGTCGCTACTATTAGCATGTTGACTGCAGTCTAGCTCAGTTCGTGCATCAGTTGTAGGTGCCTCCGCCTGAAGGCAAGGCCCGCTATAAGAGTTTGATTTTAGTCTGTTAGTAAACATTCCTCTGTGGAAGATCTGCTGAGTAAGTGTTACATTATTAGAGCGAAATTTGCCCCCCCCCAGAATCCGAGGGGCTGCCTGAACTCTGCCCTGGAGAACAGCGCTCAGGGAGGGATTCTCCATTGTCAATGGTACCCTCCTGGGGTACTTTAGTTTTAGATTCCGCCATTTCATGATTTTAGCTGATCCACAGCTTCGTCTTTTCTGTTGGGGGTCGATCCCCTAGGCCGCGTCTTACAAGACTTAAGGCACGCCCATGCCTACTGGTTTTGGTTCGCGCTGGGTATTTGATTTCCCCAGTACCTCCCATATCTGGGGGGCATTCCCCTATCCACCACCCGGGGACGCGGTCGATGGAAGTCCAGCAACTCCACACGACATGTGAAATATGACATACTTTGTGAAACAATTAGACAACATTGGTATCAGAGGCTTAGGTCAAAAATTCATTGAATCTTACCTTAAAGACATAGAACAAGCCACAGTTATTAAAACTTATAATAAATCTACTAAAGCGATAGTCTCTGTACAATCAGACTTTGAAAAAGTGTTACTAGGCGTACCTCAAGGAAGCATTTTGGGTCCTTTATTATTTTTAATCTACGTAAATGATCTTCCAAATATAATGAACCACTTATGCGTCATGTATGCTGATGATGCAAAATTTTTATATGCAATGATAATTTAAATGAAATAGAATACAAGGCAGAAGTTAGTAATACATTAAAAACTGTAACTACATGGCTAAAAGAAATAAATTTAAAAGTAAACCTAAACCACAGATAATAGAATACTAGTACAGATGCCTCATCCCATACAAAGAAATGGGACCTTCCTATCGGGCGAGATTCTTCGGGCAGAATAGTTTTTCTTTTGTCGGCGATAGATGTCGCACGCAGCAAGCGCGTTTCATGCGCGTTGCATGTGACATCTATCGCCTCGGGTTGTATATCAAGTGTTTACTATATATGCAACCAATAGATGGCGCTGGTGCGCCGGGATGTAGGTAGGTACCTACAGTTGCTACTTGTTGTTATTACGGTCGCTCACCCCGAACAGATACCTACCTCCTTCTCGGTAGCGCGTAGGTACTTATGTAATACATTTAATTTTATAAAACTACCTATCTTCTTACGCTTATTTTATTTTCGTTATTATTTAACGTAAATTCATGTAAAAATGTAGGTGTCAATTTCAAGGTTTCTCAGGGTACCTACTGATTTCATAGATGACATATATTTTTAATGGCGGACATTATTTTTTAAAATATAAATTGATGTGGGTGTCAATTTCATAGTTTCTGATTGTGAAAAAACAAAATGTTTAAAATCCAAGATTGTGAACATCTAATAATATTTTTTTATTTAATATTATAAAGCTAAAAAGTTTGTTTTTTTGGTTGACCGCGGAAATCTCAGGAACTACTGGTTCGAATTTAAAAAATCTTTTGTGTTAGATATTGCATTTGTCGAGGAAGGTTATAAGCTATAAAATGTCTTATCACGCTATGACTTATAGGAGCGGAGCATCAATGAAAAATGTAGCAAAAACGGGTAAAAGTTATTTCTTTTGCGGGCTTCCGTTGCGTGCGCTGCGTAAACGAAGTCAATGGCAGCATAAACCTAGGTACTTACCTACCTACCTATCTATCTGTTAAGGTTGACTCACTACCTATAACCTTTTTTGTTGTAGGTAATCAAATTTGTTCTAAAATAATGCATTATTTGCGAAGGTGTTTAAAACACAACAAAAGTGTAGTATACATGATAATAATATTAATCCAAAACCAAATAAATACGTTATTCATCACAAGTAGGTATTTAATTTTGAACAGAATTGCCATTGACATCATTTGGTTTTAAATGAATATCGGAGATATCATAGTTTTAAAATAACTCCACGACAAAATAATGATCAAGTAGCTAGCGCTGGCCGGCCGTTTAGAGCGAGACTTTGTCACGGTTTACTAGAATACTTTCTAGGTAGGTAGTTTAGTGATGGAAAAAATCGACTGCCTGAAAATCGAGCCTGCGTCTTCTGGTTATATACACCAGACGACCACTGAGCCACCGCGAGTTTAACTATTGAAAAGCAAGCTGCCTACTTTGCTTGTCAACCGACATTTGTGTAGGTACCTACCTACCTATTTAGCCAGAAGACTCTACGCAGGTTCAATTCTGCCCTTCAAAGTTTCTTTTGTAATCTTAGCGTAAAAAATTACAAAAAAATAGTTTAAGTAATTGATTATTTTGGGCTGGGAGGTGACAACTGACAAAGGTCCGTGATAAAGACCGAGTGACAAACCGAAATCCACGCGAGCGAAGCCGCGGGCGGAAGCTAGTTCCTACTTATATAATTTTATCGCAAAATGATAATAAATTGAAGTTATTGTATAAATATACCTAGGTACCTACCTACCTACTTACTTACAAATGCCTACTACCTACATGTCGCACTCGCAACGCAACTCAAGTGGCAAGGCAACGAGATCTTCCCGCAAAAAATAAAATATAATACTTATTTGGAAGAGATTACTGAATAAAAACACAGAGTAGGGGAAGGTGGGGGGGACACTTTTCACTTCGAGCCCTATAGCAGGAAAACTAAACGCTATTTGAAAACAATTTAAGCATTGCTAGATTGCTTATACATTTGGCTACAATGTTCCCTTACACGACTTGTTCATAGAAAGAAGCGTGTCCAGGCTATTACGATTTAAAAAAAAAATGGAAATCGTACGAATGTACCCCACACACGGGGTAGCTTCGTACATGTGTTGGGGTACCTTCGTACATTGTGGGGTGCCTCCGTACATCAAGATAAATAATGCTATTTATAGAAAATACAACGTTTATTGAGATCTAAATTTCACAGAATCAGCCTTGAGTGCTTCAGTACTTAACAATACGATAGTTTTAAATACAATTACAACCTTTGTTTTAATATTATTTAACTTCTTATGTCCTATAGAAACTAATCAACAGTAACATTTACCATTAGGGTAACAAGAGTCATCATATTTATATGAATCTACTTATTGCACATTGTACATAGACAGATCTTTTTGAAAGCTAAATATATTAGCTGTTCTTGCTGTAGAAGCAGATGTGGGTTCTGGCAATATACATACCATGTCTGATATGTAAACAGTACCTTCGTCTATGTTATTGGGAAAAACAAATTTCCAGACGCCGGGTTTCTTTCTTAAAAATGAAACTTTGTACTCAGTGGGACTATATTTGGTAATCACCTGACCAACATAGTGTTTGACAGACTTTTTCTTCTCGAACTTCACTAGAATAAAGCCATTCTCTTTCACGAATTCAGTTAAAACTGGAGTTTCGTTCTCCACATCAGATCCTTCAGCAATCTCTTCAATGGGAGAACAGGAACTTTCTCTTAAACTCGTGTCAGTCTCATCTTCACTTTCAGTATCTGTACTTTGCTTCTTTCTCTTTGGTTTACTTAAATCTCTACCCGAAATCAATTTTAAAGCCCTCTTCATTTCTTTAGCCCTTTGTTTTCGCTCTTGCTCTTGCTTTTTTAGCTGTTTTGTCTTTTCTATATCTTCCAGCCTATTTTTTTCTGGAGTATCTGTGTAAATTCGAGATTTGCCAGGTAGTTTGCCTTTTTTGGACTTTTTGTTCAAATCTCTAGCCACTTTAGGGTAGGGTCGGATCATTTCTGGCGTTATTAACCCAGCAGATGTAGATGGCTTCTCTAATAAAGACGGCGAGTGTGCCTCTGGTCTTGGTGATAGTTGATCTACTTCAGTAAAAACTATTTCTTCTGAAATAGCTTGTTGCCCATTGTCATCAGGGCCTGCTGTAGACTGTGAATGATAAACTTGCACGGCGTCAAAATCATCATCGCTGAAAGTCAGCTTATTGAGTGGCCATATTCCAGTTTTTTCGAAGGCATTTGTTATATTTTTGGAAGTGAATGCTTCAAAATATGCGATTTTGGCCAGTTTTGGTATATTGTATATATTGAGGGTCTTCCCCGCATTGCTCACGTGCCAATCATTAAAAGCTACCTTTAGCTTGGCTTTGAAAGGCCCAAATACTCCCACGTCTAAAGGTTGTAGACGATGTGTCGTGTGGGGTGGGAACGACAAATAAATGATGCCGTGATCGCGGGCGTAATCCACAGCTTTGATTGTCACATGACTTTCGTGGTTGTCGACCAGTAGTAGAATGGGATTATCTTTGGAGCAGCATGTTTTTTTTTTATATGTTGCAGTACTTCCAAAAATATACTGGCGTTTATCCAGCCACTCTTCGTAGCTGCTCCTAGGCTGCCTTCCGGGGCATCCATCATGAAGTGATCCTTAAAATGAACCCTAGGAAAAATGAACAAGGGCGGAATGGTGTTACCACTGGCTGATATGATCCCACCAAACGTAACGAGTTCTCCTCTTTCGGCCGAAACAAATTGGCCAACTTGTTTCTGTTTTTTCTCAGCCAACACCCTAGGCGTGCTGAGTACTGTCGATATCCCAGATTCATCAAAATTGTAGATTCTATCTGCAGAGAGTTCATATTTGACCAAAATCTTCTCCAAATTGTCGTAGAAATCACTCACGGCCGTTTTGTTGAATCCGTAAGATCTTGCTGCACTCGTGTTTTCAGGCTTCCTCAGACTCAAATTTTCGTTCCGCTTACGATAGCTTTCCATCCAATCTTTCCCTGCCATTTTATTGTGATCCCAGCTAGTTGTATATTTTATATTATTAGGCTTAGCAAATTCGTATGCCAATTTTCTCACCTGTTCAATTGTTAACCCATAATGCATTTTAGAACATTTTAAAATGTACTTGTTCAATAAAGTCTCTTCCTCAACTGAAAATACTTGATTAGAACTAAACTTTGAAGTATACACACGTTTTAGAGAGTTATTTCTCTCCTCCTCAGAAGATTTTTTCAACTTCGTCAAGCGGCTTTCAAGTGTGGTAGGTTTTACGCCATATTTTTCTGCAGATTTTCTGATAGACAACGTTTTATCTAGGACTTCATTAATCGCAGACTGCATAGCAACTTCATCGACCTCCCCTGATCTTGTCCCTTTTTTAACATATACTCGTGGCATGGTCCTGTAACAAAGCATACATAGAAACAAGATTGTATAACATACGTGGGGTACATTCGTACAGTACGAATCTACCCCATTAATACCTGTACGAAGCTACCCCAACCAAGAAATTCTACTTATATATTGAAAATAAAAATAACTGCTGAGATTATCTTCAAGTAAATGTCGAAATAATAAACTTAAATATGTACCCAAACACCACAAAGAATCAGTTTAATAGTGGCAGCAAAACATATAGAAAATAAACACGTTTAACATTGCACCGAAAAACTACTTACGCGAAGCGAAAACACGTAACGTCCTGTCACATCGAAGCCGGCGGCCGCACTGGCGAGCCACTCCGCGGTTAGATTATACGTGTGAGGCGGCATCACACACACAGATACGAAAGCACCACTATGTTGCGTATTCGAATTATGGCCGTTGCACGAATGCTCCCGGTGTACGAATCCCCCCCACTTTCCCCTAGTATATCTACTCATGTGCTAAAAACTAGGTAGGTACCTACCTAGTTGCTTTAAAAATTATTTTTTATATTACGAAAACAAACATGATTTTCCGACCGGTTGGAGTATACGTAACGGGGCACTGAGGAAAAAAGACAGAAATTTTTTACATTTTTTTTTTCATAAATTGTTTATTTTCTCGATTCTATCGTATAGAACACCTAAAAGTAATTCGAAAAGCATCTGGGCGATGTTTGTCTCCGACCAACCGTTTGTCGTAAAAGCTATGTCGAAGGGATTGTATTTTAAAGGCGTCAGGGACTTTTTTTGATACAAGAGCGAGCGTAGCGAGCTCGGAACTTCGGGCATCCCGACTCGGATAGGTTAGGTTAGAAGGGTGCGCAATGCGCCGTAGTAGGTACCTAGGTAGGTAGTGTCGTTATGGTTTTGTGTTTGAAAGCCGTAAGCATACCTATATATACCTACCAGAGAACAAAGAATATTAAGTAGGTACCTACCTACGTATATTTTTTTTTTTTAATAGATCGGTATTTCGCTTCTTCTACCGAACAAAATACCTACCTTCCTAGATAGTGAATAGGGTAAAAAAGTGAGACACGTAGTAGGTACTTACTAGTTCTACTTACCTACCTACTTATGTACTTACGAAGTACTTATACTTACCTATCATATTGAAATAATTACTTATGATAGGTAGATATTTAAAATGGTAGGTAGAGGTACCTAGGTACATATCTAATAAGATTTACGTTATCATTTACTTTTTAAGTAGGTAAGCTTTTGTAGTGAATAGTTATAGGTTTTCATTGCTGTAGGTAGCTCACACGCTATGCAAGTAGGTAGGTAGATGAAATTAAAATACTGTGGGCGGGAAGCCCTATAGCGTGTTTACGTCACATGAGTAGATACGTTTATCTACTCATGGTCATGATGTGATATGTATGCGCGTAGGGATGAGATACACTTACCAGTGTAAAAAACCAAGTATCAAAATAGGTAGGTACTTACCTACTTGAAAGTATTCGGCACAGCTAGGGTTGCTAACCCTACTATATAATATAAATATTATCCTACTATATTTCTGAAAAAAGTATAAGTATTAGTAGGCAAAACTACTACATGTTTTCGTTATCTATTATATTTTTATGGGTAATAATTTTAGAACTACCTACTATTTTTGACCGACAAAGAGTTGGCAACCCTAGCCACAGCCCGCCTCGCCTCGCAGCGTACGGCGCGGTCCGGCGCGCGTCGCGGCGGCGCGGGCTGCGCGGGCGCGGCGTCCCGGCAGCGCGGGTTGAAAATACTCGTAGTTCAAAGTATATTTTTTGCCAATACGATTATGCACCTTATGGGTATCGCAATATGGATCAATTCTATGCATGCGAGTATTTGAAAACTGTGAGTCTTCCTACATTAGCACGCCTCTGCCTAACCCTACGGTATATGTATTATATGTTAGATAAAATGTATGGTCCCGGGTTCGATTCCTAACTAAACATTTATAGGTAGGTATCTATCTAAATTAAACTTTAATTTAAATATTTAATTATTTAGTTAGGAATCGAACCCTGGACCTCATAATGTTCACCTGTCACGTTCAACAAACACTAGACTATTTTTGTGAACCCCATGAAAAAAATTCACAAGCCGCCTAGCTGCATGTAGGTATGTGTCTGTGATGAACTGATTCAACTGTGATGTACTTAGGTATAAATAGCGAGGCGAACGAGTTACACAGTATAAGCTCTAATCTTAGTGACTTTAAGTATAAATTCCCTTAAAATTATTTGTAGCAGGTCACAAAATTATTTTTTGCTTTCGTTATTTTAAAATTAATCTTTAAAACAAGCCTGTTTTGCTATAAATTCTCTTGCATTTAGTAGCAGGTCGGAAGGTTGGAGTATACGTAATGGTGCACAGGAAAAAAGAGAAAATTTTTACAAAAAAATTTTTTTCATACATTTTTTATTTTCTCGATTCTATCGTATAGAACACCTAAAAGTAAGGCGAAAAGCATCTGGGTGATATTTGTCTCCGACCAACCGTTTGTCGTAAAAGCGATGTCGAAGGGATTGTATTATAAAGGCGTCAGGGACTTAGAAATAAAAAAAAAATTGGATACAAGAGCGAGCGTAGCGAGCTCGGAACATCGGGCATCCCGACTCGGATAGGTTAGGTTAGTACCATCGCTACATCCGGTTCGACGTCTCCGCCCAGACCGCGGGCGGCCGCAGTCCATCGGCTCCGCGGAGGGACGGCCCACGCTGGGCGCTCACCTGCACGGACAGGGAAGCTCTCGAAGAAGCGGCCATTATCCAGGCCTGGATAAGGGAGTCGGCCGACGGACCCGTCGACGTCGAATCAGAGGCGCAGTGATTCCGCGGGGCGATGACGCAGATCTGCGACGCGTCCATGCCCCGGGTTCGCACGCAGTCCTCGAGGCGCCAGGTGTACTGGTGGTCTGCCGAGATCGCGCAGCTGCGCGTCACGTGTGTGGCGGTCAGGCGCCGGTACACTCGGTACCGAAGAAGACGTCGACGGATCCGCGAAGTGGAGGCCGCGCTGTATGAGGCGTAGTGCGCGGCGAAGGAGGCTTTGTGGCTGGCCATCGAGCGGGCGAAGACGCGGTCCAGGGAGGAGATGCTGGAGACTCTAGACCGAGACCCGTGGGGGCCCCCGTACCGCATGGTCCGGGGCAAGCTCCGGAACTCGGGTCCCCGCTCACGGAGAGTCTCCACAGCTGCTGGAGAACGTGTTGGCAGCTCTCTTCCCTGAGAGAGGAGAACATGCTCCGCCGCCGATGGCTCCGCCCTCAGCCGCAGAGCCCAAAGACGAAAGTGTCGTCAGCGTCCCCGAAGTGACACGACCTGAGATGGGAGCAGCCGTGGCACGGCTCCGGGGCAAAAACACTGCCCCGGGGCCCGACGGAGTGCCAGGCCGTGCTCTCGTCTTAGCTCTGGAGGAGCTAGGGCCCCAATTGAGAGGACTCTTCTCGGCGTGCCTAGAGCGGGGCCATTTTTCACTCTGTGGAAAACGGGCCGCCTGGTCCTGCTCAGAAAGGCAGGGCGCCCTGCCGATTCGCCGTCCGCATATCGGCCCATAGTGCTGCTGGACGAGGTGGGCAAGCTATTTGAGCGGATTGTTGCAGACCGCCTCGTCAGCCACTTGTACACAGAGGGTCCGGACTTGGACGGCAGCCAGTTCGGCTTTCGGCGTGGGCGCTCCACAGTGGTCGCCATTCTGCGGGTAAGAGTCCTGGCGGAGGAAACGGTGTCCCGGGGCGGGGTCGCGCTGGCGGTGTCGCTGGACATCAACGCCTTCAACACCCTGCCCTGGAGTTGTATCAGGGAGGCCTTGCGATAGGGGTGCTGGGTCAGACAACCTCCTCGTGTGCTCCCGGCTGCTGGTCCTTTCTGGATACGTCCGGGGGGAACAGCAGTCGTTCGTTATGGAGCCGGTGCATCCTGGGGCGCGTGCAATAACTCTCTCCAGTCGGGGAGTCTTATTGCTCGTGCGCTAATAGTCTGACGTGGGGGCCATCCATTGGCCATGGGGTCGGTTCTCTGAGTGTCCCTCTGATCTAGCAGAGGGCACAGTAGAGGAGCAAGGGCGGGCTCGGCGTGTACTTACCCTACCACCGGGCCGGCAGTGGGAGTCCCGCCTTCCCTGCCACCGCCGTAAAATCGGAGGGTACTCTTACACTTGCTGGGTGCTGTGGTCATGTCTCGCGGCCCAGCGTAAGGTACCTTCCGTCGGTCTTGGCTTGGTCGCCCGGACTGCGGGGAAGAAAACCCCGATAACAAATTACCCCGAATCCCAAGTGGCGGCGCACCGCGAGGGGATGAGTGGCTGGCGGGGCTCCTCGGAGCACCCAGTCGCTAGTGCGGCCCCCACCAGGGTACCTGCGGACCCCCTGGTTGGGTTACACTCTACGCTTACCCGGGTACAGGGGGCACTGCCCGGGTGGACCTTTATTTCCCCCCATACTCGTGGGATCTATATGGATACAAATATAAATTTAATTTATGATGATGTGGAGGTTGATGCAGTATCTGATGCTGGATCTGCATCAAGTAGTGTGATGGTGTCCGGGGACCTTAACAAGTCACCAAAAGGACAACGCCGCCGACAGAAATGGCCTTACGTTGATTCGTCGGAGGCTGAGAAGGGTCGAGAGACCCTCCAGCGAGGAGAATGTGCCGCCCGCTAAAGTGGCCACGGCCAAAACGGGTGGAGCGTCCGGCTCACTGTCTCGCGATGCTCGGGGTCGTTTTGAAAGCGCCCCGACACTCCGAGACTCAGTGAAGGGAGCGACTGTGGTGCAGTGCAGGCTGGGGCGGATCGTGCCTTCGCAGCCCCACTGATCTGCACCAGGGCAGACCTCAACGCTGCAAAGCGAGACGAGAGGCGGGCAATGGCGACTGACGAGGTCACCGAGTTGGCACGTCAGGCCTGAGAGAGGCGGGCGGCTCTTGCAGCTACCACTGAAGGCGCAACGACGGCGGCTTTAAGCCGCCAGGTGACGGACGGCGTGGACGTCGTACTAAAGGTTGCCACCAAGTCCGGCAACCTGAAGGGCACATTCACGCGGGCCCTTAAAGAGGCCGCCGATGGGATCAAAGAGGCGATGGAGGTCCTCCTTAATCGCACGACATCGGAGGAGACGGTTAAGCTTATGGAGGAGAACAGCCGTCTCCAAAATAGAGTGGGGTCCCTCGAGCGGCAGATTGCCGCATTGAGGGCCGACTTCAGTCGGCGACAAGAGCGGCCCAGTTATGCAGCCGCCGCCTCCACCACGACACCCGAGCCCACCGTCGGCACTATTCAGGTCGACGAAATAGTGAAAGAAAGAAAGAAGAAAGAAAACATATTTATTTGTCACAAAAAAACTAAATTAAACATACATTAGCTTTTATAATAAGAACTAGGTACATAAGTTTTGTGACAAAAGAGGTTCACACTCAGCATTAAGCCGTATTATGGCACAACCCACAATACAGCGCTGATTTTCAGCATGAACCCCAAATGACGGAAGGACGTCAACTCGTACACAATTTACGTGAAATAAAAACATTTAAAACAAATATACTTATAGCTAAATGTATAAACGTTATACTTAATTATCTTAAAAAGTAAAAACTATAATATAACACATGAATACATACTATGAACATTCACAATAAAATTAGGACAGAATAAAATTAAGTGTAAACACAAACGTAACAAACACCCCTAAATCATTTGTTGTCTCGTTCGCACATGGTCCAACGCCGCGCGCGCCGTTCATCGCGTGATTTAACGTCGCCCGAGCCGCCACTCCACCGGCTCACGTGCAGCGTGTGGTTGTGCGGCCGAAACAATAGCTACTACTTGCACCCAATGCACTAAAGAATTGAGTAGTACTATTTAGAGACTTAGTGTGTTTTATAAACTTCTAAAGGTATGTATCGGCAATAATTATATAAATTGGTAATAAATTACTTATACTTCACACTATATCTGACATCTACCTTTTTATTTTAGACCGAAAGCAACACTGAATTGTATCAGTCTATGCCTCAATCGATTTGAATTGACAGCATACTTAGTGCATAATGCTGCACTACGTGACGCGCCTCCGCAGCGCCACCGCCACGCCACCGCCACCGCCATGCATTGCCGTTGTCTGTTTACCGCCTCGTCCAAAGATCACAACAGTTACGTGAGTATCTAAATTGTTGAAATACTTCCCTTTTTTTGGTCAGATAATAAAAGTAATTTAAGCTTAATTTTGAAATTTTCTTTTGTTTTCAGAGATCTTAAAGGAGGCGGCAAATTGTTCCAACAGTGGGTGGCGGCATATTTGAAGCAACCCCTAAAGGCTGTGGTTTTATATTTAGGCATGGAAAGCGGATTCGAAGTGGAACGCACTGAATAGCTGTAATGATCCTGTTTCCAGCAAAATTTTTTAAAATGTATTCTGGTTTGTGCGTACTAATTATTCCAAATAACATACTTGCCAAATGTAACTTCCTTCGAGCAGCCATTTTTAACATATTATTCTCGTTTAAGAACGGTGTAACATGGCTCCTTCTAGGTATGCCGAAACAAAATCGAGCACACGCATTTTGTACGCGCTGAATTAAATGTTATGTACGAGATAGCAAACATGGACCATATACCGTATCGCAATAATTCATTTTCGAAAGAATTATGCTGTCAACCAACTTTTTTCTCATTGCCACACTAAGAAAGTCTCTAATTCTATACAGCACTTTCAACTTGTAAAAACAGCTTTTGACCAAGTTATTGATGTGATTCTCAAATCGGAGCTCGGGGTCGATGATCAGACCCAGGTTACGTGTTAATTCTACTCTTTCAATACTGTTCCCTAATATTTTTAGAACGGGCTTCGTAGATAAAATTGAATTAATTTGCGTTTTGCTGCCTATAACTATAAATTTAGATTTTTTTGGATTTAATACCAACGAGTTATTTGATGACCACAAAGCTACTCTATCGAGATCTGCATTTATAGTTTGTACGGCTGATGCGGCATTAGCAGAGTTGAAAGAATAAAAAAGTTGCGTGTCGTCGGCATATATATGATATTTGCAGTCTTGGATACATGATACTATATCAGCGCTGTATATTATATATAAAAGAGGCCCTAGCAACGATCCCTGCGGGATTCCCCTGGGAACTGTTTGCGGTGAGGAGGACAGCGTGGAGCCATCCTTCTTCCGTATCTCTACTTGCTGCGACCTATTTGTGAGATAACTCTCAAACCATTTTATCGTTCCCTGCTCAAATCCATAATATGAAAGCTTGGATAGTAACAGCGTGACGTTAATAGAATCAAAAGCCCGGGAAAAATCGAGAAGGGTCAAAATTGTACCCTCCCCTCGATCACGAGCCTCTAACATATTGCCTACCACATCCGCCAGGGCTGTAGCAGTGCTACGTCCCTTTCTAAAACCTGACTGCAGGTCGGGGAGAATCCCACTTTTTTCGAGGAATTCAGTAACCTTTAAATATACTACCCTCTCCAGTACCTTAGATAAGCAAGGTAATATGCTTATTGGAAACTCGGAAACGAGCTTGAGTTAATAGATTTGTTTATAATTGATGTTATTGCTGGTAGGGAGTCGGGGAGGGTAAGCATTATCATATCCTTAGATATGCCGTCAACACCTTGAGCGCTAGTGGATATATTTTTAATTATTTTTAAAACTATTTCTTGCCCAACTGGCTTCAAACATAAAGTTTCCGTACCATACCGACTAAACTCAAAGAAAGATAGTTGAGAAATAGTTGCACTTGTCTCTCCCGGAATGTCAAGAAATGCAGCATTAATTTGATCTGGATCATCAAACTGCCCCAAAAACGTATCGTCCGCGCTCACTGGAAGTACATGCTTTTTCAAATTATTCCATAGCAATTTTGAGTCATGTATATTTTCATTAATGTGTTTTGTAAAGAATGCCTTTTTTTCGCTTATTAAAGCAGATATAGCAAGATGCTTTAGATCTAGGTAGTACTTTTTATGCATATCCAGTCGGGTAAGATGACTACGAGTCCGTGCTTCATTCCGTAACCTAAACATTAATTTAATATTATCAGTTATCCAGGGCGTAGGCTGACTCTTTAATACCCTAGTCTTAACTGGTGCGTGAATGTCAAATAGCCATGTTATGTAATTATTAAATGATAGCACCATGTCATTAACATTATGTAAATCACATATGCCGCCCCACGTTATGGATTGTAAATCTTCCATAAAATGTTCATATAATATATCTTTAAATGGACGATATGTAATAATTTTATTAATGTGTTTTTCCTTTTTGAATACAATTTCGCAAGCAACAAAGGAGTGATTTCCTAATTCACATATATGGTCTACCTTCACTCCCCGATAGTTAGCATCCGTACAAATCACATCAATAAGAGTCGCACTGTTACCCACAAAATGCGTTGGCACCGACACAATCTGAGTCATGCTGCTATATTCTAAAAATTCTTTCAGCTGTTTCGCTTTGGGATCAGTGTCTTCAAGCATGTTAACATTAAAATCTCCTAAAATAATTATATTATCAAAAGGCGCCAGGGCACATGTACTGTCTGTCAATGCACCCAGAAAAATAGTTAAATCCAACCAAAGTGGCCTATACGCAGTACCGATAAGTAATTTCTTTGTATTGGTTTTTAAACTCATCCACATTTGTTCCACCGTTGGATGATGTGGATGTGTTCTTATGCGAGTACTTATCCCGTTTTTAATGTAAAACCCAACACCCCCCCCACGCCCTTGAAGAATGTTTGAAGGGCGCGGAATATGTCGCAACTGATAACCCGGAACCTTGGGTGCACGCCCGTCCTCCCCGCAACGCAACCACGTCTCATTAATAGCAATAATGTCGACTGAGTGATGGTCCATGGCTAGAAGAAACTCGTCATGATTTGTCGCGAGGGAACCAGCATTTAGGAGACCAAACTTTATTACTTTATTGCACGGCATTTGCACCATAGGCTAAACGTAAACACACTAATGGGATTAATAATATTCACAAATATTTTTAAAATAAAAAACAGATTCAATGATAAGTATAGGTTAGTAAAATGCGGGATAATGTATAATACGTAAAATGTGATGTCTAAATAAATGTAACATTTTTTTTGTATATAAAATATATATAAAATTGTATATAATATATGAAGTATGAATACGGGAATCCTATTTTCCAACTCCGATATTCTAGGTATGACGTCCTTATGTATGAAAAAAATATAAATTAATAAACATACAATATTATTTGTTTGAGTAACATATGCCTGCGTTATAAACATTTTACAATTTATCATTGTTAATACTCGTAACCGTGCCAAATACCCGCAGTAAATCCTTTTCCGAGTGAATGAAGCTGGCATGGTCATCTGGCTTGTGCCGGGCAAAAATGCGTCCATGTTTTGTCCACACAAATTGCCAACCAAGACGTTGCCCAGCCTCACGTGCCTGCCGAAATAACTGGCGGTTTGTTTTGGTGAGACGCTCGTTTAAGTAAAAACGACGCGGCGGGCCGGACATAGCAAGATCCGCAGTGTTAGCCCCCCTTCGCACTCGAGCGCTCCGCAATAGCTCGTCGCGCAGATCGCGCCGCGTCACTCGCACAACTATCGGGCGCGGCCGCGTCTCAACTGCGCCTGCTTGGTTAGTGGCATTCAGATGCCTGCTGCCAGTACGATGCACACTAACTATGTCGCGTTCCTCTACCGTCACTCCTAGCTTTGTTGCTATTAATTTGACAGTGTGCATAAGGTTTTCACCGTTTTGTTCAGGTAAATTGGAGATTTCAATATCGTTCGACAACAGCTGTTGATCTCTGTCATTGATATCTCTTCGCAACTCTGCCACTGCCCTGTCCACATCGTCGGTGCTCTTCACCTGTTGCTCAAGGGTAGTGAGTCTGGAGTCTATACCATCCATACGTACATTGCATGTCCTTACGGAGTCTAGCAGTTGATCCCTGTCAGCTCGCAGCTGAGCCATATCTGCACGTAACCTTTGAAACTCTTCCTGGAAGTTTTTACGCATTGTATTAAGCTCCTCTCTAATTATTGTGCGTAGCTCTTCATGTAGTTCCTCCCTGAAGGAACGCAGCTCAGCAACAATGTCTGAGGAAGAACCCTGTGTTTCGTCGTGGTCCAGACTTGTACTCAGTAACTCGCCTGCGCAATGTTTCTGATGCAGTTGTTTACTTTTTTTTGCAGTTACTGGAGTATCGTAATGACATTTATTCTCCGGTTTTTTTTTGCACTCGCTACAACTCCAGTCAGTAGAGATATATCCGGTAGAAGGCAGTGCCACGCACAATCGGTGAAATAGTGCGCGACAGTAATTACATTTAGCGCCCTCTAGCGGCGATAAAAACTTTGCACAGGAACCACACTTGTATGAAGGCATGTTGTGAGTTATCGATTCTCGCTATCAGCTTCCTCTCAAACTTGTCAGGTGGCGCTACTACAAGGCTACCTATGCACGTTAATAGATGGCGTTATATAGTCGCAGTTCGCCTTGACGTCTGTGACGGTGCAGTCTTGTCTGGTCAATAAACGTGATTTTTAAAATTTAAACAACTCCATAGTGTAAACCAAGTACTTTAATTGTAACTAAGTGTATTGTAGCGTGACATATATTGAAGTGAACAATAAAAAGTGAGTTTGTGGGACGTAAATAAGCCATATATTTACACAGTGGTCAGAGTAATTAGTTTTTAGTTACCCACTATTTAAAAAAATTACTCCAAGAACAGAGAACTCCTTGGGCTCCAAGTGGGCCGATCGGTCCCTAGATACTCTCTACTCTATATTGATCCACTGTATAGATTCCGCACTGGTGCCACCTGGTGAGCGAACCTTAAAGTACCTACTGAACTAGTTGAGCAAGTGAAGTAATCATGCCAGGCGCAAAGTGTGGAGGCTGCGGTCGTTTCATATCGTCAGTGGAGGGCGCTAAATGTGGTAAATGTCAAGGGCAGTACCATAGGGTATGCGTAGGTATCCAACCGAAGACAAATATTTCTGTAAATTGGCGTTGCCCCGAATGCAAAAAGGATGTCGCCAGGGACAACAGGGCTGAGACTCCAGTCAGAGGGTCTACGGACGTCTCCCAGGCCGATCATTTATTGAGGACTGGGGGCGAGACCGGTTCGGCTTACACCTATGCTGCTGGCTGCGCACCTGCATCTATGCAGTCTGATATCCACACTAGGGCTGCCACTCCCCCGCCGTACAACATCTCCACAGTCGACGTCACGCCCCAGGAACCATCGCAGATTATTGGCTCCGACATGAAGATAATCATGGCGGAATTGAGAGCTGTACGTGCCGAGATCCAAGTATTTAGGAGGGAGATGGAGGTGGAGATGTCGAAGCTGAAAACGTCCATGGGCGCCTGCAACGCACGCATTGACGGACTGGAGGCCAGGGTGGAAGCTCTAGAGCTGCGGGCCTGCTCTGGCCCGGCGGATACTGACGCAGTAGAGAGGATAGTTGAGGAACTAAGGCGTGAGCTCAATGATAGGGACCAGGAACTCTTGGCCAATGACATCGAGGTATCTAATGTTCCGGAAGAAAAGGTTGAAAACCCGGTCCATATTATCAAGTCTATAGGCCTTAAGTTAGGGGTAAACCTGGAGGATCGCGACATTGTCAGCGCTGAACGTGTAGGCGGAAGGCAACTTAATGCGACGAACTCTGCGGGTGCCACCGAATCTCGCCCACGCGCCATAGTAGTGCGCCTTGCACGACGCGATCAGCGTGATGAGCTGCTGGCAAGCGCCCGAGTGCGTCGAGGTGCAACAACTGCCGACCTTGATATGCCTGGCCCTGCCCAGCGGTTCTACCTGAATGAACGCCTTACGAAAACAAACCGCCAGTTATTTCGGCGGGCACGTGACTCCGCTGGTCACTGCGGTTGGAGATTTGTGTGGACCAAGCGTGGCCGCATTCTCGCCAGGAGAAAGCCGGGAGACCCCACTTACAGAATCCGGGCCTCCGAAGACATACTTCGGGTGTTTGGACCTGTTAATGAAACAGCATGATCACCATTTATTTTCTTTAATTATTAGCGTTATGTATATTTTATTTTCTGTTATTGGGGAAGTTATGCGTCGCATCCGTTCAGAACAGTTGCTCAAATATGTCTCAGCAGGTCTGTTAATAGATTTACTGTTATATTATTACATATATTTTATTCTACATAAAAATATATTAGTATTACTACATAATATAAACACACAAGTAACACTTCACACAAAATGCCCAACAAAAAACAAATATATATATATAGTATTATATACAATCTATATACTAAATTCTAATGACATTATATTACAAAATCAATTACACAACATAATATGTACAACTCTATTTACAGTCTATTTAATTCCCATGTTACAATATTCATTTTTTCAACCATATATCCATATTGATTTCCTCACTACGTACACATACACAACATCACTATCTGTTACATTACATAATTACACATTACATTACACAGATGACATATTACAAATGAACTCTAGTAAATGTATCAAGTTTGGGCTGCTGAATGCGGGGTCCCTGGGGACTAATCAAGACGAATTTCTAATAGCCATGAGTAACCACAATGTGGACATCATGGCTATCAACGAAACATGGTTACGTGAGGGTGAGGATGACCGAGCCCCTAGTGCACCTGGGTATAAACTTAAACATATCCCACGCCCCACATCAATACAAGGTGGGCGTGGTGGCGGTGTGGCATTTTATATTAAAAATGGTGTGGGTGCGCGGGTTAGACCTCATCCTGATCACTGCGATGTTGAACAGCTCTGGTTAGGCCTAAATGTAAAAAAGAAAAAGTTACTGATTGGCACTGCATACCGCCCACCATGGCTGAATTTGGATATTTTTCTTGAGGGTTTAACTGCGAGCATTGGTGGGTTAGCTCCCTATGATAATCTGATATTGCTGGGTGACTTTAATGTTGATTTGCTAGATAAAAACAGTATGAAATCTAAACAACTTTTGGATTTTTTCAGTCACTTTAACTTAAGTCAGTTAGTCCACTCACCAACTCACTTTGTGGGTGACAGCAGAACGCTAATTGACATAATTGGCTCTGATGCTTCAGTTCGTAATGTTGTGGTGAGTCACATTAGTGAACTTAGTCACCACTCTTTCATTACATGTGAAGCAATTGAAAATTGCTTTGAAGCCTAAGTCTAATCCGAGGATGGTTGTATTTCGCCCGCTTACAGATATATTAGACATCTACTTTAATACCGATTTAAATATGATACCATGGTCTACTATAGGAGCTATGGATGACGTCAACACAATGGTGCAAACTTTTAATTCTTTCACCATCCAGTTATTCAATCTTCACGCTCCTATCAAGAGGAGGTCGTTTAAACAGCGCCCTACGCCTTGGATTACTGAGAATGTACGATTGATGTTTAGTTTGAGAGACGAGGCCAGACGCCGACGCCAAAAGGATTATTATCGGGACCTAAAACATCAAGCCGCTATAGCATTGGAGAACGAAAAAAGAGCATACTTTACCAAAAGAATAAATGACCACTTTAAAGACCCGAAACTATTGTGGCGAAATCTAAAATTGGATGTGCTTCCCGATCATAAGCAAAGATTGCTGCCTAATCACTTTGACAGTCCAGATGCTGTCAATGCAGCATTCTTGGACGTCCCGGGTAACTGTTCTCACAATCTATCGCAACTATCCTTCTTTAACTCACAAAGGTACACTTCAGCTAGTTTCTCACTCTCAACAACCAATCCGGATTCTGTCTCTAAGATAATCAAGAGTTTGGGGTCAAATGCCCAGGGTGTGGACGGTATAAGTCTGGACATGCTAACACTCACATTGCCTACTACTTTGCAAGCCATCACAGACATCATAAACCGGTCCATTATCACGAGCACATTCCCTGCTAACTGGCGACGTGCAATTGTACGCCCTATTCCTAAAAATAGTAACCCGGCTGACGTAAAGGATCTCCGACCTATTAGCATACTGCCGCTCTTGTCAAAGATCCTAGAACGCGTGGTATGTCTTCAGGTCACCGAGTACTTGGAGATAAAAAATATCCTCCCTGACCTCCAGTCTGGTTTCAGAAAGGGAAGAAGTACTGCAACGGCTCTGGGTGATGTTGTGGGAAATATCCTTGAAGCACGTGATCGAGGGGAGGGAACGATTTTGGTTCTACTCGATTTTTCCCGGGCGTTTGATGCTATTAACACCACACTACTGCTGTCCAAGCTCGCTTACTACGGCTTTGCCAGTGGTGCAGTGGAGTGGTTTAATAGCTACTTAACATATAGGTCTCAATATGTCGAAATTCGCAGAGAGGACGGGTCAACGGTCTTGTCATCTAGTAAGTATATGTATAGTTAGATATACTTACTAGTTATATAAAAAGTTTACATTGTTAATTTTAGTTAGCGTCGTGGGTGAGGATCATTTCCTGGAACCCTCCAAGTCTGTCATCAACATTTTCAACATCATAACACCTTTTACACCATAACACATTTTTTACACATACTGATCACAATACACATAAATTCACAACACTATTTACATATCAATTATTTATAAATTACAGTAAAAAGAACTTATTTATTAATCAAAATCCCAAAATATATATTGTAAAGTAAATCATTATATTTATGTTCTTCGTACATAACCTATTTGCTATGTGTCATGCCACAGACAGTGTTGCCAGGGCCCCTGAGTCGAAAGTTACGTTTCGTTTCCTGAAAAGTAACATTTTTGGTGCAAAAGTTACATTTTGGGATCTATGATGTCGAATGACCTTTTTTTTTTTTTTAGCTCCTGATTTTTCATTAATTGTTAAAAATTTTAGTTCAAATTGGATGCGTTCGTGTACTTATCTCGTTGTTCTCAAAAGTTACGAAAAATGCCTTAAATATAAAAATTACTTACATGTTACGCGAGGGGGTCAAAAGTTACGAAAAATGTAAGAAATGTAACCATCTGGCAACGCTGGCCACAGACCACTTAGAGATACAGATTATCTATTTTCTGTAAACGAGGAGCGTCGCGCTGCGGACGACGTGAACTGGAATTGTTGCTACATAAAAAAAATATAGTATTATACTGTTTTAAGTTTTCAACATTTTAATCGCATTATTATAATGTTTCCTATTCTTGTATAAGCTGCTCCGTCCGACGTCAAGACGTCGACACCGGCTGTCGCTGAAAACCAGCGTTATGATTCTGCTCCCTGCACGAGTCATAACAAAAAGCTGAGCGATTGGCCGTTTTGCGTGGATGTGACGCATACTTTCGCAAATTATGTACCTACCTAGTTTACTTCCTTGTTTAAATACACAATGTTGTGTGCGTCTTGTCTACGCAAATAAATTTATTTTCTTTCTTTCTTTCTTCTTTCTTTATATTCAATATGAAATAATTGCAGTCTTAGCATAATCTTATGGTGTAGGAACACCATGGATTTTCACAGTTCGCTAGGATAAAGAGTACGCACACACCGGAAACCATCACTGTATGAATTTTGTATATACTGTATAATAGTTAGTTCACTTTTTGATTAGGTTAGGGTAGATTTTAGTTCACGATTAGATTTAAGTTAAAAGACATAAATTGTATAATTACAAAGTGTTAATAAATATGTAAAAAGTGCATCATCACAGTGTCAACATTGCTAGTGCACTGGAACTTAAGCGTAATTAGCCGTGACTTAGAACCGAATTCAGCGTAAGCTGTCACAGGCCGACAAACTTCGGGCGCGTTCCAGTGCTGTGTTGAAGCGAGGTTGAAGCATACTTTCGACTTACACTGGGGTGCGTTTGTGAAGTAGGCTAAAGTTAAAATTGTAACTTTGGATCTTTTTATTGATTGTAATAAAACATGTCAAGCATTAAAGATAAAAGTGCCAGTCACCAGATTAATAAAAAAAGCAGTAGTAACACTTCAAGTATGTCTAATAGCCAACCGGATACTGAACCAACTAACATTACGCTGCGCAGTAAAAATATTATTTCAAACACCCAATCAAAGCTGGGTTGTACAATGTCTGAAGAAACATTACGTGAGCTTATCCGTGATGAGATTCAAACTGCATTCAAGACCATGATCGGTGACCTAGTGACTAAACACCTGCAGGGTATTAATGACAAGTTGTCATGTTTTGAGAAGTCCCTGGAATTTTATAATACACGCTACGAAGAAATGAAAAATAGTTTGAATGAAAAGTCAACAGTAGTGGATATGTTACAAAAGGAAAATGTTCAACTCAAAACAACAGTTAAAGATCTTAACACAAGGCTTAATTCGGTTGAACAACATATGCGGGCATGCAATTTGGAAATAAATGGTATACCAGAACATCAAACTGAGAATTTAGCTAATATACTTCTTCAACTTGGCAATACAATTGGATGTCCATTACAGTCTGAAAATATACAAAATGCTACTAGAGTTGCCAAGCTTAACAAGGAAAACAATGGGTTTAAAGATTCTTTATTTATTCTAAAAGAACATACATTGTTCACTTAACGAATAAATACATAAATAAGGTAACATGTAGTCCAGTAGCTAACAGTTCAGAGATAATAATATATATGTGGATTTGGTTTAATAACAACACCGCTTAATTACTATAAAGAAATATTACTTAAGATGTAGGTATATGAAAAATATTTTGCACGTAATTATTTGAGCCGTTAACATCTACCCGTAACTTGTCAGTGAGTATTGTTATGAGTATTGGGTCGCTCATTAAAAAACTGGTTTGAGACAACATAACTATATATACAGATTCTTTTGTATATTGTTTTGTAGGTTGTCCAAGTATGATATTACACTTTGTAATCTTTTATTTTTAATTAATCAGTCATTACTAACACTAATTTGCAAGCTTGCAATTCTATTAACAAAATATATAGGTAGATGTAATCTTAGGATGAATTTGAAATAAATGATCTGTTTATTATAATATAATCTGGGTACATTGTTGACATGTTGGTTTGAAAGACTAGCCTTATATTAAGATACAGAAACGCTAGCCTAGTATGTTTGTATTGTTAATGACGTACTGCTTAAGTTTAGTTTTGAATACGTTAAAAGAAGATGTGTTCCTGATATCTGCCGGTAGATTATTGTAAAGTTGAACACCTTCGTACTTTATATTTTTCTTGCCATATTGCGTCCGCGGGGGGCGGGTTTGTATTTGGTTAGGTTTTCTTTGGCTGTATTTGGATGTTTTTGTGTTGAAGGATAACTGTGTGTGTATGGTTTTGTTTAGGATTTTTGTAATGAGAATGCAAGAATTGAATGTATATAGTTGATGAATACTCATTAGTTTGGTGTTTTTGTATAGTTCAGATGTGGGTGTGTGATAATCGTAGTTGAATAGAAGCTTAATTATTTTGTTTTGTGCTATTTGTAGGTCTTTAATTGCAGACTGTGTGGCGCATCCCCAGATTTCTATTAGGTAATTTATGTGTGAGCGAACTAATGAGTTGTAAATATTGAAACGGATTTTTTTTGGAATGTTATTGATGTACCCGCGCATTGATCCCATTAGCGATGTTATTTTAGATATTATGTGATCAATGTGTGCTTGCCAATTGAGTTTGTTGTCCAATCTAAGTCCCAGGTATTTTTCGCAGTTACTTTTGTTCATTTTAGTGTTGTTTATGTGTAAATCGGGGTGGTCAGGGATTTTTTTATTTTTAGCTGTGAAAATCATGTACGATGTTTTTGTAGCGTTTATAGTTAGTAAATTGGAGCTAAACCAGTTATACAAAATATTCAAATCTTTTTGAGCGTCGGCCACGATGGTGTTTATGTTGCTACCGAAGTAGAAAAGGCTAGTATCATCGGCGTACAAAGTCAGTTGTCCAATTAAACCTAGGTCTTTAATATTATTTATGTAAATAGCAAAAAGGAGAGGGGAGAGCAAAGATCCCTGGGGAACACCGAATTCTATGGGAGATTCTCCACTCATCGCATTTCCCATCTTGACTATTTGTTTCCTATTTTCTAGGTATGAAGAGAAGATACTGTACATTTCTCCGGTGATTCCAATGCTTTTTAGCTTTAATAATAAGATTTTATGGGACACCGTGTCGAACGCTTTTTTCAGGTCAATGAAAAGGTTTTTTAGGCATTTAATAGTTTTAGTGGTGATGGTATCAATTCCCGAACTACAGCACGGGTCTAAATTATCAATTATTTTTATGATTTCGGTACTAGTACACGGCGTGAGGGTAGTTAACTTATTTGAATTGGGGTTATTGTTTATTGTGGTGTATGTTAGGTTGTTGTGGAATTTGAGTGGTATTTGATTGGCTAGGAGCTTCCCTACGGACGCAAAGAAGGTATTAAAAGTTTCGCATACTTCGTTAGGGTCGTTAATGGTTTTGTTGTTTACGATTAACTTTGGTATGTTGGAGGCAGTGACCGGATTATTATTAGATAGATAATTAATTAAGGACCACATCTTCTTTGGATTTGATTTGCATTTAAAGAATTTATTGAAAAAATACTGACGTTTTTCTTGCTTCATAAACTGTTGTACTTTGTTTCTCTTTGTTATAAACTCGGTTTTCAAGTCGTTATTGTTTGGATCGCTTTTAGATTGTCTCCATAGTACATTCCTCTTGTCGATTTCCCTCGTAATTTTTCTGTTGATCCAATCGTCTCTGGGTAGGTTTAGAATTTTTGATTTTTTTTTTGTATTTACCTTCACTTTATCCTTTATGAAGCTGTCTAGGGCATGATAGTCGTCGCTTGTTGTTAAGTAATTGTTGTTAGACACATCTTTGTATAGTTTTGCGTAATCAATAGCTGTATAGTAATGCCTTTTTTTTGGTGGTCGTTTGAATTTCTTTAGTTCCAGGTATATATGGTTGTGGTCAGATAAGGATGACTCAATGACAGCCATGTGAAAGTTATCTTTGGCGAGGTTTGAGCAGACGTGGTCTAATATTGTATTAGTGGTACCGGTGGTCCGGGTGGAGTATTTCTTGTTTGTTTTGTTTAGTATTTTGTATCCAGTCCCTTTGATCATATTTGTGTAGGTTGTCGTAGTCCGGTCCGGTTTGAGTAAGTCAAGGTTGAAGTCGCCGAAGGTGATGCATCGTCGTTTTAGTTGAAGTTGTGAAGAATAGTATTCTATAAAGTTTTTATTGTTCGTATCTGGAGGTTTGTAGATAACGCCGACGTCCATCGCATACTTTTCCAGGAAAATCCAAAGGTAATTGTTCCCATCAATGTAGTTTTCTTGAACCACTTTGTGTTCAAGATCATTGTGGACAAAAATCGATACTCCTCCGCCGCGTCGATCAGTGCGGTAGTTGTAGTGATGGATATAGTTTGGTATGAATAGTGACGAGCCTTCAGAGTCGGATTTAATCCATGTTTCGCTTAGTAGAATCAGGTGAATTACGTGGGGTATGCTTTTCAAAATGCATTGTAGTTCATCCATTTTTCCTTGCTTTGATAAGCTTCGTATGTTGATATATAAGAATTTAAGGGCTTGCGCATCAGTATTAAGTTGAAGGTAATTGTGTATTGCTTGGTACGTAGTTTTGTTAGGGTTTGGGTAGTTTATTGTTGAGTTCGCAGTGACTATTAGTTTTTTGAAGGTATGTTCACAATTTTAGGTATTCCTTTAATATATTTTATGATTAAGTTGGTGTCTCCATTTCCTTGACGGCGCTGTAGTTCTGTTCTTAATTCATTTAGGTATTTTTGTTGGTTGGGTGTTTGGTCAGAGAATATTTTTATATTTGATTTTGACAGCGTTTCCTTGTTACGTAATATGTGTTGAGCTATTTCGTGGGATTCCAGGCTTATTTTGATGAGCCTGTTTTTATCGGCATTATATTTACCGAGGCGCATGCATTTGGTGATGTTAGGGCAGTTGCTGTCGCCGTACAGAGCACGTAATATTTCCTGTATTTGTCGTTTTTCGAGATATTCTTGATCTGCTTTGTTTGCGTCCTCTAGTTCTAGAACTCCCGCTATTATTATATTTTTTTGCCGGTCGTACCGTTCGCGCATTTCGTGAAGTAGTTCTTCTTGTTTAAGTGTGGAAGTTGGTTCTGTATTAAGGGTCAGCATTTGAGATTCGATTTGCTTTAGCTTTTGCTCGGTTATGTCACTTTTACATGCTAGCTGTGATAAATCTGACTTTAATGTTTGTTGTTCCGTTGTTAGCTGGTCCGCACGTTGGTTAATGCTCGATAGGTCTGTTTTAAGGTCGCTCAAGTCTTGTCGAATTTGTGACATATTTTCTAATTGAGTTTTCGAGAATTTTTCTAAGGAGGCAAACATGTCTTTACGAAAGCTAGTTATTATTTCCGTAAATTGAGTATTCATGATATTTATTTCCGTATGGATTTTGGTAATCTCCTCCTTAAATTCATGATCAAGCTCAGGTCTTTTTCTTTTACGTAAAGTAATAGATTGCAATTCGTCGTTCTCGTCTAGTTTACGTAAATCCGGGTACGATGATGACGATGACGATGTTGTTGTAGCTAGCGCCATTGGTGTGTTTGGTTTTTCGTTAGGCGATCGCCTCACCAGACTCATTATTAGGAGTAGTAAAATAAGTAAGCGAAGGTTGAAAATTACTTGTACTTGTTCGTTGCTGCAGCGGCGTCACGGAGCACGAACGGGATAAAAAATATAGTTCCGTCTCGTTTACCCGAGGGGGTAAAGGGAGCCGCTTCTTGGCCGCGCACCGCGACACTGCGAGAACTGTCCGCACTGGAGTAGTATACAATAGGCTTTTTTTTGCACACGCTTATTAGCACTTTCACTTTACAATTTTAAAGTTCAAATTGGGGTGACAGGTATTTGTTTTAAGCTAATTATTTTAAAGATTTCAACACACGTCTGGTCGCACTGGCTACTGGACGGCACACCTCACAATCGTCCCAGATCAGTGGTTGTTAAGTTGCATAGCCAAACATTGCGTGATAGCCTTCTGGCTGCGGTCACCAAATACAACAGTAAACACCGAGACAATATGTTATCAACTCAAGACTTGGGTATAGGAGGTAAACGTGAACCCGTCTATGTATCAGAACATCTCAGCCCTTCTAACAAACACCTGCATGCATTAACAAGACTGAAAGCCAAAGAAGCCGACTACAAATTTGTATGGGTTAGAGATGGTAGAATCTTTGCCAGAAAAACTGAAGGTAGTCAAGCCATACACATCCGCAGTTCTGACAGTCTGGTATTATTAAAATAATCCTAGAAACCTTAGAATGTATATAGTATACAGCGTTAAAATTCAATTTCTTTGAAATATATTACCAGAATGTTCGTGGCTTGCGCACTAAGACTAATGAAGTATACAACAACATTTTGTTAAATAATTATAGTATAATAACATTTACTGAAACTTGGTTGAATTTCAATGTAAAAGATCGAGAAATAATTGATGACCGATACATGGTTTACCGTAGGGATCGCAATCTAACACAGTCTGTCAAGTCTGACGGTGGAGGCGTTTTGATGGCTATATCCAGACGTATTCCGTCGTCTCGTATTTCGAAATGGGAAAGCAATAGTGAAGACATCTGGGTTGTTGTTGAAGTTAAATGTCATAATATTATTAGGAAAATTGCTCTTTGCGTTGTATATTTCTCCCCTCCTGTGAAACATGATGTTTTGAGTGAATTTCTTGAGGGGGCACTTAGGGTCTTGGAGACTGTTGATGATGTTATAATAGTAGGAGATTTTAACTTAGGCTTTATAAGCTGGTCTAGGGATAGCAGTCAGTCTCATTTGATCGCAAATCTAAACTTAAACACTAACAGTATCAATAATTGTCACCATAAATTAACGTATACTCTTTCAGACTTCATAGCGTTAAGCGACTTACAACAGACCAATACCATTGTAAATCCAGACCAAAGAATCTTGGACTTAGTTTTAACCAATGTAAATTGTACTGTCAACAAATCTGATAACACATTATGTAAAATTGACCGTTTTCATCCCCCTATAGATATTATATTAAATATAGCATTGCATCCTTCGTCAGTTCACAGGCCTAGGCTGGGTTATAATTTTTATAAAGCTGACTACAGTAAGATAATACCCTGCGTCGAGGGCGTGGAATGGTCGAAACACTTCGACAATTGTCGTAACGTAAATGATATGGTTTCTATTTTTTATGATAAGGTTTATACAGCGATTGATAAATATGTACCAAAGCGGAGACCGCGTAAAGCTTCGTACCCTATCTGGTTTACCAGAGATTTAATTAAGCTCCTAAAAGAGAAAGATAAACTTAGGCATAGGTTCCGTAAACACAATAACCCTAGAGACAGGGTTGAGTTTGAATTAATAAGGAAACGGTGTGATAAACTAAGTCGTGACTGTTATACGAACTATATCAATTCTATTGAAAATAACTTGAAAAATAATCCAAAAGCATTCTGGAGCTTTATCAAACATAAGAAGTCAAATAAACACACATTACCACCAATGATGCACAATAATCACCAGTTATCATCATATTGCAGCAATGACATTGCCAACCTATTCGCTTCTCAATTTAGTTCGATTTACTCTATTTCCCAAGTATCTAAGTCTCATTTACCTCATACCAGCCATAATGTGTCTACTCATGCATCAAATTTAGCACTCCCAAACTTCTCTGAAAAAGACATAATATTGTGTTTGAAGCGCTTAAATCCAAATAAAGGTGTAGGGCCCGATGGTATTCCACCTCTCTTCATTCAACGGTGCGCCCAAGCTCTTTCTTTTCCTATCAAAGAAATAGTAAATAAATCCTTAATTAGTGGCACCTTTCCTGCTGATTGGAAACGCGCTAGAACTGTTCCTGTCTTTAAAAAAGGAGATAACAGCGACGTAAGAAATTATAGACCGATAGCAATTCTTTCTAGCTTTTCAAAAATTTTTGAGTCCTTAGTTTCATCTGTATTGACCAAGCATACAAGATCACTAATCCGAATCGAGCAACATGGCTTTCTAGAAAAAAAATCTGTCCTCACCAATCTGGTCTCCTACATTACTCCTATTGTAGAGGCTGTAGATATAAATAAGCAAGTTGATTCAGTTTACACCGATTTTGCAAACGCCTTCGACAGGGTTGATCACCAAATCTTACTTTATAAGCTGCAACATCAGTATGGGGTGTGCAACGAATTACGTTGTGGTAATAAATAACACTGAATCCAAAAAGTACAGTGCAAGTTCCGGAGTTCCCCATGGATCGCATCTTGGCCCGATTCTATTCCTACTATTCATAAATGACATAGTCAAACAGGTGCAACATTGTGATTGTTCACTCTATGCTGACGATATGAAAATATCACGTCAGATTAACTCGGTGGTGGATGCGGGGCTACTGCAAGATGACCTTGATCGAATTTTTAAATGGTGCTGTGATAACGGAATGTTGTTAAACGCTGCCAAATGCCAACATATTCGTTTCACTAAAAAACGGAATATAATCCAAACGAGTTTTCGCATAAATAACGATCTGATTACCACAGTCCATCAGGTGCGTGACTTGGGTGTTATCCTTGACTCAAAAGTATCTTTTATTCCTCAATATGATAACATTGTCAACAGAGCTGCCAAGATGCTTGGTTTCATAAAGCGAAATACCAAGGATTTCAAACGTGCCCAATCAAGAACTGTTCTTTACAAAACACTTGTGAGGAGTATATTGGAGTTTGGTAGTGTCGTATGGAATCCTCGGTATACAGTTCACACACAACGTATAGAATCAATCCAAAGAGCATTCACCAGACATTTGGCATACGTTACTCGTGGTATTAGTCCTAAATGCCCTTACAATGATCGTTTAGCCTTTTTTAAATTAAACTCTCTTCAACATAGGAGAACAATGCTAGACCTATTGTTTCTACAAAACGTAGTAAAGGGGTTGTCGCAGGGACAGGGACTGCTTGAGCGCGTAGAGATATGCGTACCTAGGCCAAATGCTAGAATTAGGAATAATTTTCCGTTCTTCAACGTTCGGACACACCGAACCAACTTGGGTGCACAAGCTCCTATTACTAGACAAACTGCAACATACAATCACTGCTGGAGGAGACTTGGCCTTGATATCTTTCATGACCATTTCAAGCGCTTTAAACATAAAATTATCAATGGTACTAATTTGTTATAAGACCAAATATGTGCATAGTGGCAATATAATTTTCATAAGTTTTATTTTTAAGTTCTTTAATTTGCAATATTGTTAAAGTTAGTATTTCCATAATTATAATATGTTGTCTATATGTGAGTGCTGTGCATATTTGTAATTAGAGTAGCACAAGCACTTAGCTTTTAAATGAATAAGCATGTGAATGTTTGTGTTTACTCTGTAAATATGCCTAAATAATTAAATAAATATATATAGTGCGGGCCGTCATGCTTCAAGTTGGGGGCATGGTGAATGCCCGCCTTGAGGCTTTAGAGCCGAGGCTCCTACCTGCCCAAACCATCCGGCCACCACTAGCGGCGGATAAACGGAGGGTGGAGGAGTCCTCCAAGGCGGGGCCCCAGGCCAAAAAGCCCGCGGAGGGGGCGAGGAAGCCCACGGAGGGCGCCAAGAAGCCCGCGGAGGGGACAAAGAAGCCCGCGGAGGGAACCAAGAAGCCCGTGGAGGGTGCCGCCCCCCGCAAAGCCACGCAGGCTTAGACAATGGTCGGACAGGATTCCGAGACTTGGACCACGGTCGAAAACAAGAAAAAGCGCCGTCGACGCCGAGGAGGCCAAAAGGCCAAAGCAAGCTCGGCGGCCGTTGTAATCACCCTGCAGCCAGAGGCGGTGGAGCGTGGCGTCACGTATAAAGACGTGCTGGCGGAAGCGAGAGCCAAAGTTAAGCTGACTGACCTTGGCATCTCTACCGGCTTCCGTATTAAAACGGCGGCCACGGGTGCCCGGATGCTCGAGCTGCCGGGTACCGCCAGTGCGAGCGGCGAAAAGGCAGATGCCCCTGCCGCCAAATTGCGGGAGGCCCTCAAACCCGAGGACGTGAGGGTTTACCGGCCCATTAAAACGGCCGATATGCGCCTCTATGAGTTGGACGACGCCGTGTCCTCGGACGAGGTCATTGCGGCCATCGCTCAAGCTGATGGGTGCCCACCGGAAAGCGTCCGCGTCGGTAATTTCAGCCAGAACGCTTCGGGGCTCGGTGCGGTCTTGGTGAGATGCCCGGTGGCGGTGGCGAACAAGGTCGCAAACGCCAAGTGCCTTCAGGTGGGATGGACGTCAGCGAAGGTTGCGCTCCTCAAGCCCAAGGTGTTGCGGTGCTATCGATGCCTGGAGACAGGACACGTCCGGGCTCGATGCACCGCCCTAACAGACCGCGGTGAACTGTGCCATCGCTGCGGTCGACCTGGTCATAAGGCGGCCCAGTGCTCCGCGGAGCCAAACTGCTGTATCTGTGCAGCAGCCGGAAAGCCCGCGGGGCACAAATTGGGCAACTGCAGCGCGCCTCCCACCAGCAGCAGGAAAAAGAAGACGGACCAGCCCGCTGGGGAATCAGCACCCCCTCCGCAACCTGGTAATACTTCGGCCAACTCCCGGCCTAGTAGAGAGGGCCCTGAGGAAATGGAGTGTTAATGGCGCACCACTACCGTTTCCTCCAGGGTAATATCAACCACTGCGCCAGGGCTCAGGATCTCCTCCTTCAGAGCATGGCGGAGTGGTCGATCCGCGTGGCCGTGGTCGCCGAGCCATACTTCGTCCCCGCCCGAGACAACTGGGTGGGTGATCTGAGCGGTTCGGTGGCCATCATCGGCGGGACTCTTGTCAACACGTCCCGAGGTCGCGGCTGGGTGGCCGCCCTCGTGGACGACATAGTCACCATCGGGGCATACTTCTCGCCCAACAAGAGTCTCGCCGACTTCAGAGCTTCCTTGTCGAGTTTCCTAGTATGTACATTTTCCACACCATTTGGTAGATACAGATTCTTGCGTATGCCATTCGGAATAAATTGTGCACAGGAAATTTTTCATTTTTAGAGATGGTTAAGATATTTAAGATGGAGGGGGTTGAAATTTATATTGATGATATTTTAATTTGGGGAGAAACGCGTGAAATCCACGATTATAGATTGAAGGAGGTAATGAGACGGGCAAGTGTAAATGGGGTGAAATTCAATAAAAACAAATGTATTTTCGGAGCCACCAGTATTAACTTCTTGGGACATAACTTTAATGCAAACGGTATGACACCTGATAGAAATCGTATCGCGGCTATACAAAAAATGCCTACACCGTGTGATAAAAAAGATTTAGAAAGATTCCTTGGGGTAACTAATTATTTGTCTCGATTCATTCCGAATTATTCTGAAATTTCATCGCCTTTACGCGAACTGTTAAGAAAAAATATTCGGCTGAATTCACACGATAGGGCGTTTACAGTTTACCGGACGAGCCAGTGACCGTGTCTGTGGACGCGAGCTCACATGGGCTCGGCGCGTGTCTGCTTCAGGGGGGGCGCCCCGTTGCATACGCTGCGCACATGCTCACGGTGTGTGTCAGAATGGCTGGTTGCCTGTGGCTTTGGTCTATGAGAGTTGATTAGAAAATTGCTACATAATTGCTTATATTTGCTACATTTAATAAATAATTGCTACATACTATATATATTTAGAAATAACATATTTTTTTTGTACAGCCATCCTGACGTTTGGTTGGCTGGTCGCCTCCTAGTTTAAAGCCAAGCATGCAGAGTTTCCCGAAATGTATTGTGTCAATAATTGCTACATATTTGCTTCATTTATCTAATTTAGTTGTATCTTCAAACATATGTTAAATAAAGGATGTAGCAATTATTTTAATTATCCCAAGGAAAAGTGCCTGATAAAACAATTAAGGCAAATAGTTGCAGTGTGTCTTCAGTCAACGGTATTGCTACTTTAGGAGGCTATTATTGCTACATTATGTTATGAGTAGATACGTAAGTGGAAGTGGTGGCAAGTGGAAGCACATTAAAAGGATATCGTAAATAAAAACGTCGGGTCGTTCATAAGATTCATTTTAATAATATTACAATTTACTTTAAAAATATTCAACTATTAACAACGAGCAACTCGATAAACTTGAGCGTCTTCAAAATTTTTGCATAAGGTTCATATTTGGTTTACGCAAATATGACCATGTTTCAGAATTCCGCGTTAAGCTCAAGTGGTTGCCAATTCGCCTTCGCCGGAATGCTCATATTCTCTCTCTACTTTACAATGTGCTTTTTCTACCCTCTACCCCCTTATATCTTAAGAAACGTTTCGACTTCCTTGGTGATACCCAATAAGATAATATAAGAATAGGGTGTATTCTTACGGTCATCGGATAACTTAAGACTCAAGATGCCAATGCACTCCACAACTTTCTACGACAAATCTTTCTCCGTGCAGGCTGCGCGTTTATGGAATGCGTTGCCAGTGTCAATTAGACAAGCGCAATCACTGCCAATATTCAAAAGACTTGTGAAGGATCATTTCTTGTCGCTTTAACCTTACCGTCATCATCGTTGCTATTCGCGTTTATATTTATCCAAGTATCAATATATATATATTTTATTAAGTGTGTGTATGATTATATGTAGGTATATATTTTATAATATAGTAGTAATAGTATGTATTATCTATATATCGTATAGTATTGGTATATAAAATAGTTGCACCATTGACGACCCCATTTATTTTGTACTGTACAGTTATGTCCATCCTAAGGTTGCCTGGAAGAAATCGCAGCCTGCGATAAGGCCGCCCATTGTATATTTGTAAAACTGTTTTGTCCTGTCTATTTGTGTTTTTATTGGTGTACAATAAAGTATATATAAATAATAAATAAATATTAATTTACTTAATTTCCATATATTATTTTTTCGCATATATTATACAATGTGGTATTAGCTTCTTTTTACTCTTCGTAACTTTTTTCGATTGGTCATCGTAACATTTCCATTCTGAATTTCGTCTGCAATGAGCTTTGTAGTGACCAATTAGTGTTTCACATACTGGGGGCTCGAATTCTATTATAGACAGTAAATCAAACTCTGATCCTTGTAAAAAAAGAGATGTTGGTGTATCATCTATTGAAATGAATTGATTGGAATTAAATTCAAATGCAATAAGATCTCGTAAAGATACACTAAATGATTTAACACCTTTACATTTACTACGCCGGCATTCTGTAAGTTCTTGAGAATTAATTAAAGTATTTGCGGCTTCTTGTAAATCATTAATGGTTGAATTTATATCAACGTGTAGAACAGGTATCTTACGCTGAACTCTATTGATTTCACAATCTGATTCTGTACAATGTTCACTTTCATCTGCACTGTATATACAATCTATTAAAATGCGTTCAAATATATTATTTACATTGCACTCACATCTCACTTCCACAGAAGATTCTTGTTCAACTTTTGAAAAATAGACTTGCGCCATTTCAGATCTTATTTTGTATACTTCTTCTGTATCTCTTCCACTCATGAGTTTGACTAGTTTACAGAATACATTTTCACTCTTATGTATTGTTTGACTTATACGATAGCCATCGATATATGCTATAGCTAAAGCCTGACATACCGAATCAATCGCGCAAGTATTTCTCAATATAATATATTTTTTACCAATTTGTAGCCTGCTTCCGTTAGACAAAAAAATAACTGGCTTCAAAGTTTTTCTTTTTTTAGTAACATTTCCTTTCCCTTTCCAATTTTCGATGAAGGTAGGGTCCTCAGCAAAAATAGAATCAGCAGTAAACTCTTCCTTAGGCTCCTTAGACTGTAATTTACTTTTCCGCGTAGATGTTATGGAATCCCGTTTTATTTCCTTCTTAGGAAAATCTGCTTCAGTATTTCTTTGTACAGTAAGATTCGGCAGTAACGATATTCTCGGTGCAACTTTAACCTCTCCTTTTAAGAATTCTAAATGTTTCATAATGAATTCATCTGTTCGTAGTCTGTGAGATTTGGTGCTTAGATGTAATAGCAGTCTTTTTATAGTTTTAAAATATGATTCAACATTTGAAGAAGTAGGTGCCTCAATATCGGAATCATAAATATTCTTCATTACGTTTGACCACAAAGGAAACAAAGTCAGTAAACGTGATAAAATTCCTATAAAAGCAGGATAATGGTACAAATTGTCATGACTGCCTATATCTTCAGTATCTAGTGTTACGAGTAATTTTTCTGTTTCAATTTTTGTGGTAAACCATTTAAAAAATCTGTTCTCTTCACTTAATTTGGTATTGGTTTTATTTTCAAACACTGATTTTTCCACAGCTTTAGGCAGATCATTTATTTTATTACTATCCTGAATCACTATCTCTGTATCCAAAGTCTGAAACTGATTCAATGTCTTTAATCGACTCTTAGCCAACTCACACCTAGAAGGAGTATTGGATTTATTAATGCCGTCGTGTTCATTCAAACAAACTGTAATAATATCTTTCAAAATTTCTTTGGCTTTTTCAAAATTTACGCATTCCTTCAACGCTAACAGACATTTAATATAAAAGAATTTTACTCTGTTGTCGACATGTTTAAAACAAGTCAAATTAAAAATGATTTTAACAAAATGACTAGTGTCTATTCTAATGTAGCAATCGTCACTTTTTTCGTCTTCCTCCAGTTTTCTGTAAGATTCTGTAACATATTCTTTAGTAGAGTTATGTTTCGTAAATGCTTTTACGCAAGCACCAATCAGCGCGGATGACTCATCGACGATGATTTCGTCTGGTTTTGGATTGCTCACGTGCCATGCTTCCAGCCATTTGTATATAGTGTCCATAGACTGGCTTTCTGATACCATTTGGGTAAGTGGGATACTACTGTGACCTTTATATGTTTTCATGACACATGCATAAAACAAAATGTGTTTGGTGATTGTGACATTATTTAAAGGACCAAATGGTTTGAAAATGCTACCGGTGGCGTCTATACTAACAATCAATTTAGCAGCTTTTTTAAATTCTTTGCAATATTGATCTTGGCAAGGGTCCCAATAATAAATATAAAATGGATACACTGAGATATGTTTAATAGCTTCTTTGTAAGGCGATATTTGGGTCATTAGCCATAATGAAAGTATTTGGTTTCGATGAAAAAGTGAGCTACTCTTGTGTTCGTGTTTTATTTGACGTAAGCACCCTGTTGTTGGTAAATGAGTAGGTTCAGGCTCATCGGAATTAACAACTAAATTTGCCATTGAGTTACGATATGAAATAGCGGATACATGTTTAAGTTCTTCAGCTATTTCAGTTCGTTTTACAGGTGATAGTTTTATTTTTTTCATTGGAGGATGAATGAAATTTTCGTCGTAATTTGTTATTATGCATTTGCACTGAGCTATTTTATCCGAAGGCCAGCTAATAATAACTTTCGCATCAGCTTCACATTGTTTACAAGATCCGATGCACGTTATATTGGTGTTCATAGAAATAGAATACTGTTTAAATGTCCAAGTGTGTGCTATTGGATGGACCTCCCAAATTTTTTCACGCAATTGATGGGCCCACTGATGTTTAGGCAAAAGATTTCTCATTCTAAAAACAGACTCAGATCCTTTATTTAATTTTATGCGTTTAGCTATTGGTTGCAGACGCTCCCATTGATACGTATCAATAAAAAAATCATAAATGACTGTTTTTCCAAGCGATTTGTTGTCCACGTCTTTGCAGTTTTTTTCTTCTCTATTATCACATTTATAAAAAGTAATTGGGCTTGGTTCTTCACAGCAAATATTGTCTTTTGGGCTAAAGAAATAATCAAAATTTTTCTTCACCGAAAGGTACAGTGCCTGTTTCGTAATCTTATTGTCTAAGGCAGTACTAATTTCACTAAACAGTGGATCAGTAGATGCTGGTAATTCGGACTTACTTGAAAAATACTTTTTGTATTGCAAGAAAACCTTTTTTTGCTCTTCGAGTGGCACAACGAACTTTCTTCCCCTCTTCATCGTCACAAACACCAAAACCACTGATTATATAATAGTTACCCAAAACACGAATTAAAAATTGTTTCTATAGGTAGGTACTTGTTCCTTATAATAACATAGATCTATTTAAATTGTCGAATAAAATTAAATAAGCCTAGACTGTGATTCCAATACGATATCTGCACAAGCAATGACTAAGAATAATTGTTATAATGATAATTATTGGATTATTGAGGGTAGGTACATATTTTTTTTTTAACGCAAGAATCGCATTACTTACGCTGTTACCAGAGCCTAAACGATTAAACCGATTCAACATAACCAAGTATTTGCCTTAATTGTTTTATCAGGCACTTTTCCTTGGGATAATTAAAATAATGAGAACACATTAGAGAGAGGGCGCCACTCGCCACAGAAACATTAGCTCCGCGAATTCATAATTATTAAAATTAGTATATCGATAATTACAAAGTGAAACATTGCTTAACATAAAACTAATATCACAATAAGTGTGCACAAATGTTATCCGGACGATCAATTCGCAATTAAAGTATAAACAGTGTAATAAAAATATCTACATAAAAGTGTAAACAAAAACAAAACAATAGTGTAAAAGTGCTTATAAAAATCGTGATAGTTACAAACAAACAAACTTATTTACCAGTGGAAACTTAACATTTGTGATAAGTGTTGCAAAAACTTAGTTGCAAAATTAAGTCCGTTATCACTAACAATTTAAAAATACGCTGAATAACGCTGAGTAAATAAACCATAATAACGCCATCTATTATGCCAATATTGTAACTAATAACGCCATCTAGCCAGACTACTCTGCACTACATTAACACGGTGCCAACTTGAAACCCAGTTATCGACTTTGGATGTTTCGTATTACCTTTAAAAACCTACCTAAAGATGGCGCTCATGTGCGCTGGCTGTCTTCAAGAAATCACACTTCGACGATATCTAAAATGCTCTTTGTGTCATAATAAGTATGACTTAAAGTGTGCAAACATGACATCACAGAATTTTCTACGGCTAAAAATTGAAGATAGAACAGCGTGGAACTGTCAGCTTTGTAAATGCAAAAAACCCAAATTTGACAATACAAATACCCCAATACGCCCATCAATGGCCCTTGCATCCGATAAAATGACTACACCGAAATCGCCAAGTGGCAGCAATATCACACTTCGAAAGCAACTTAACCCTGGCGACGTCGCGGATGACTGCACCTGTTCAGATGATGAATTGAGCATCGTAGATGACACGTTAAACCCGCATTGTAGCCCTAAGCTAGACCAAACGAGACAAGAAAAGTCCGACCCGTTGCTTATTGATACAACACTAGAAAAATTTGTCATACTACTTGATAGAAAATTTGAACAGAACAAGCAATCTATATTAAAGGAAATTAAAGAATTAATTAATGCCGAAGTGGCCACAATTCTTCTCAGTTTTAAAAACGAACTTACACAAAACCTCCACACAGTAACCCAAGATCTAGAAAACTCTAGAGCCGAAATAAATATCCTAAGTAAACAGATAAAACACCTAGAAGCAGAACACCTTACACTAAAACAAGAATTACAAGAACTGAAACAGACTGAAGCCAGCCTCCACGAAACAACTGAACGGAGCTTAGAAAAACCCAGAAATGACCATGAAAACACCAAGAAATTTGTGCTCTTTGGCCTCAATGAACTATATAACGAAAATGAAGAAGACCTATATAAACAGATAGTAAACATATTTCAAGATCTAGTAAACATCGACCTCTCTGGCTATATTGAAGACTTATCAAGGATTGGCAAAAGGGGATATCGGCGACCAATAGTAATTGAATTGTTGAGTAAACGAATGACACGTTATATATTACAAAACAACAAATTCTTCAGAAATACCGGATTATCAATAATGGAATTTATGGATAAAAAATCAATTCAAGAACGTAAACTGCTCAGGAAATTACTCTTAGAGGCACGACAGCAAGGCCATTTCGCTGTCATTAAAAACAATAAACTGATAATAAATGGCAAGGAATATAAACAACCACAGCAACAAGACAATACCAGCAACAACATCAAAGACTACTCTATATCGGATTCGGCAGGATCGCTTACTGTCGGTGAAACAAACACAATATATAGACACGAAAACAATACAAATAACAGATTTCAAGATGATGCAGGAACACATGAAAAAACAGAGAGCGGAGAGAGAGAGAGAGCAGAGCCCTCTACCTTTCGTGAATAATTTCGAAGTACTATACCAAAACATATGTAGTATAAGAAATAAAACCCACCTACTCTACTCAGTAATACAGGAAGAGAAAAACATGGATATAATATGCTTAACCGAAACATGGATTACACAAAAAAAAATAGATTTACTACACCTAGACGGGTATCATCTAACATCAAACTACAGCAGACAGAATTATGAAGGCGGCGGCGTGTGTATCTTCGTACGAGAAACGATCGAATCTCTAGAACTCACTGATATAACGTCTATGACTATTGAGTTTATATTTGAAGTATGCGCAGTAGAGATTGTTCAACAAAACCTTATAATTATAGTTATATACTGGCCACAAAAAAATAGGAAACTTGAACTATTTTATGACGCGCTCACAAAACTATTACAAAAACTAATAACTAAATACAATAAAAAAAATATCATTATCGGGGGAGATTTTAACACTAACATCTTGGAAAAGTCAACATCTACGCAAGACCTATTAAACCTTATGAGTAGCTATAATTTTCAACAATATATAAAAGAACCAACTAGGGTGACAAAGACTAGCGCCACGTGTTTAGACTTGTTATTCACGAATTTCAAAATGAAAGCATTTACTACCTCCGTAAATGAATATGGACTCTCAGACCATAGAGGAATTCTAGTAAAAATACCAAAAATATCTATCTTAGAAGACCGAAAAATATGGTACATTAATAAACGATCATTTAACGAACAAAACATAAAACATTTCAAATCAAAATTGAGTACAATAGACTGGGATTCTCTGATTGTCAACCATAGAGACGTAAACACCAACTACGAATCATTCCTCCAAACATTAAGGGCCCTACTAAATACTTGCATCCCAAAAAAATTAATAAAACTAAAACAAACCATAAAAAAGACATGGTTAACGACGGGCTTAAAGGTGTCCTGCAAACATAAACGCATCCTAAAGATATTTATATCACAAAATGACAACCCCATCTTAAACAAACATTATAAAAAATATGAAAAGACGCTAAAAAAGGCTGTCTCACAATCAAAAAAAATGCAATACATACAAAGATTAAAAAAATGTGAAAATATTTCAAAAACGATGTGGCAAATCATTAAAGAACGTACTAATAAAATATCAAAAAAAGGTAAAAGAAACATAAAATTAAATATACAAAATACATTAACAGAAAATCCAGTGATAGTGGCTAACACCTTCAACGACTTTTTTAAGTCAGTAGGAGGCGAACCTGGTAGACAGACTGGTCGACCAGTCATATCGCACACCGAAAATTCAATATATATTAAACCCGTAGATCCGCAGGAAGTATTCACCATAATAACAAACTTAAAAAATAAATTCAGTTCTGGCTTTGACGAACTACCACCGACACTAATAAAAAAATGTAAGAATGAACTAGTTATGCCACTCACTATCCTTATAAATCAATCCTTTTCTGAAGGCACCATTCCAGACTTACTTAAAATCTCAGCTATTAAACCAATTCATAAAAAAGGATCACAAACCGACTGCACCAATTACCGCCCAATAGCACTTCTGCCTGCCTTCTCTAAGATATTTGAGACTGCTATGACCACACGCCTAAACTCATATTGTGAAAAATTTAATATATTCGATGAAAGTCAGAATGGTTTTAGGAGAAATAGATCGACCACAAAAGCGGTATACAGATACATTCAAAAAGCTCTCGATATAATTAATGAAAAACAATATGCAATAGGTATTCTGCTGGACATGAGTAAGGCATACGATAAGGTACAATACAATATCCTCCTAAATAAACTGGAGGGCATTGGCGTAAGGGGCGTCGCACACAATTGGTTCATATCTTACTTAAGTAACCGCAAACAGTATGTAGAAATTGAGCACTATAACCACGAAACTGGAGAAATAGCAACTATCAGATCAACGCAAACAGACATCAACAATTCGATTCCACAAGGCAGCGTACTTGGATGCATTTTATTCCTAATCTATATTAACGACCTGCCAAAGATAATAGACGCCGTGAGTGTGCTATTCGCCGACGACATCTCAGTAGTCTTCCCTCGTGCCAATAACAATAACCTCAATAACCGCATTCACCAAATATTGTCAGACATATCAAACTGGCTCAGTGAACACAATCTAGAATTAAATTTCCCAAAAACCAAATTAATGCAATTTAAACCATACCAAAAACGATCCATAGCAATAAATTTTTCATTTAATAACATAAAACTAGACTGTGTTGACAATTTTAAACTTTTAGGCCTAAACATCGACACTCATTTAAATTGGAAATCCCACATCCACAATATTGCCGGTAAACTATCAAAATTCACGTATGCATTATACGAATTAAAAAAAACTACAGACGTCAAATCCGCAAAAACCGCCTATTATGCCTACGCTCACTCCTGGCTACGTTACGGCATCATTCTATGGGGAAATAGTGTAGATGCGGATAGAATTATCAAACTCCAGAAAAAGTGCATACGCATCCTTGTAAACATAGATGGCATGGAAAGCTGTAGACCACATTTCATTGAACACCGAATCCTAACATTAACGTCTCTCTACATCTTAGAATTAAGCCTCTTTGTTAGGAGAAATATGTCACTATTTGCTCTGAATAAAGATCACTACACTCAAACCCGTAACCTTAGATACCAAAATAGATTAGCCCTCCCATCTTCAAGTCTATCTCTATTTCACTCCGGCCCATACGTCATGGCTATCAAAATATATAATAAAATACCCGAAGATTTAAAAAATACCCCACATGATAACTTATTTAAAAATAAACTTAATAACTTCCTGCTTCAAAAATGTTATTATAATTTAAAAGAATTTTTTAATGATAAAACATAAAAATATATAAATACTTTTAAAACTTGGTGCAATAAAATCTAATAATTCACATGGCCTATATCTACTTATTGATTTAATTTAATATTTTGTGTAATTTTTATTTATAATCTTAAGTTATAATTCTAGATAAGTAAGTACTCAAGTTAGTTTTAATTATGTATTCTGTGCTGTGCTCTAACAGGGTTTCATGTTGAATCCAACTATTTTTATAAAACCATTATGTACACATGGAAGCAATAAATACTTTGACTTTGACTTTGACTTAATTGCTACATCCTTTATTTAACATATGTTTGAAGATACAACTAAATTAGATAAATGAAGCAAATATGTAGCAATTATTGACACAATACATTTCGGGAAACTCTGCATGCTTGGCTTTAAACTAGGAGGCGACCAGCCAACCAAACGTCAGGATGGCTGTACAAAAAAAATATGTTATTTCTAAATATATATAGTATGTAGCAATTATTTATTAAATGTAGCAAATATAAGCAATTATGTAGCAATTTTCTAATCAACTCTCATAGACCAAAGCCACAGGCAACCAGCCATTCTGACACACACTGCTCACGTCAGCTGAAAGGCGCTGGGCGCAAATCCAAGCTCCCACTTCAATGAGCTCACCGGGACCCATCGACGACATCCAGCCCCAATACCCAAGAGTAATGCGGCCACGAGTCCTAAGTGGCAAAATATTTTTCTCACAATAACGTTCTCCTTTTTTTTCTCCATAATATTTTTCGACCAACCTTAACCGATTTAAAACATTTTTCGTCTGTAAATATAACGACATTGTTTTGCCAATCAAAGTTTAAATATTCTTTCGCGAAGCGAATGCGATTTACACGGTGCACCGTAGATAATAAAATTTTTCGCGCCGGTCTGCGACATGTCAAACCATCCGCTCGCAGGTGGTTTCGTATTGTTTGCATAGAAACATTATGTGCTGCTGCTGTTACGCTGGTCTTAGCAAAAGGATCTTCTGTATGAACGGCAACTATCTCACGGTGCCTAGGTGAAGAGTTTGTGTAAGCCAATGCTTTCGGACCAGGCAGGCGACGGTTTACTTCGCCTGTATCAGCGTGACGATGCACCCAAAGTCGAACGGTTTTTCTCTACAAAAAATAAGTGAAAGTATTAGAATTAATCATACACCTCCCTAAATTATAAAATAAGAAAAAAATAACACTAATTATATAAATTGTTTTACTTTATTATATTTATATAAACACAGTTTAGCTAATTTAAGTAAAATATAAAAATAAAATATAAACAAATATCCAATAATATCGAAAGAAAGTATTCAAATCTTATAAAATAATGATCATTGAACGCGACGATAGCTCTACTGAGATGGTGTTTAAATAAGGCTAGTGGACTGTATATATAAGAACTATAATAATATGCAATTAGGCTGTTACAACGGTGACGGTAACGGGGTATATAAAATAAGGAACACGCGAGCGCGGCCGTGCGTGGACGTGAGCTATGGCTGACTGGGTGGTGTGGGCGCTCGGTCGCCGCCGGCGCGCGCGCTGCTTGCCCCGCACCTCTTCTCCCCGCCGTCGATGTGACGCAGTTGAGGTCAATGACTCAACATACTCCCCCGGTTGAAGTTTCTTCAACAGCAGTGACTGGCAACGGGCAGATCGTGTTGTAGGCTCGTCGGATGATACCCTTACGAGTGCGGATGTCGGCGACCCTCGCGACACCATCTCTGCCGGGAATAGCACGAATGATGCGTCCTAGAAGCCACATAAGAGGAGGTAAGTTTTTTTCTTTTATGACGACCAATGTTCCCTCCTTAAGCTCTCCTGAAGTTCGGCGCCATTTTGTTCTCTCCTGCAGCCACAGAATGTATTCTTCAGAGAAGCGGTTCCAAAAATGCTGTTTTAAGAATTCTATGCGACGAAACCGTTGCAGGTTGGTGACGTTGGCGTTCTGGATCTGTGGGTGAGGCAGCATAATTAGTGAACGACCAATCAGGAAGTGTGCTGGGCTTAAGGGAATGAGGTCGGAAGGATCGTTGGATAGCGGAGTTAAGGGCCTGGAGTTCAAAATAGCCTCAACTTGGATTAAACATGTAGCCATCTCCTCAAAGTTTAAATTTGTCAAGCCCAAAACACGACGAAGGTGGTGTTTGGTGGATTTAACTGCGGATTCCCATAGCCCACCAAAATGTGGAGTGTACGCAGGTATAAATGAAAAGGTAATACCAGGGTCGATGTCATTCAAATTTATGTCTTGTGAAAGTAGGCTGGCCAACTCATTGAAAGCACCGACAAAGGTTGTGCCATTGTCGGAAAAGATGTTACGAGGTTTTCCCCTTCGAGCAATAAAGCGGTTCAAAGCAGCCAAGAAGGCCTCCTTAGTAAGGTCAGACACAAGCTCAAGGTGGACAGCTCTCGTAGCTAAACACACAAATACACAAATGAAACACTTGATGAGTTTACATCCTCTACCTTTCCGGTCGGCTATCATGATGGGCCCGGCGTAATCCACCCCTGTATCTAAAAACGGAAACTCTAAGTGTAAGCGCTGTGGTGGGAGATTTCCCATAATAGGTTGTACTGTATCAGCCTTGATTCTACAACATTTCACACATTGATGTGTGACTTTCTTAGCCAAATTTCTACCTCCAATAGGATAGTAATGGTGACGAATTGTAGCAAGTAAGAGCTGAGGTCCAGCATGCATAAGTCGAAGATGATACATTTGAAATATAAGATTGCAAATTATATGAGAACTTGATAAGAGAATAGGATGTTTAATATTATAATCATAAAATGAATTATTAAGCCTACCACCTACACGAATTAGATTCGAATTAGTATCAAAAAAAGGAGATAAAGACAGAAGTTTATTCTTTGCTGGTATCTGTTTACCTGATTTTAATATATTGTATTCTTCTGGAAATGATTCCATCTGACTGAGCCTTAATAATAAGTTTAATGAATAATTGAGTTCAGTAGATGTAAGCGGACCAGATTCAGATGATTGTTTTTTACATTTATGCATGAATCGAATAAGGTATGCGGTCACACGATGCAATGTATTAAACTTTGAAAATGTTGAAAATAACGCAGAAACTGGATCTTCAATAACATGATTAGCAACAAGATGAGAGGAGACTGTCTCCGGTAAGTCTGTAAGATCAGTTCGGTATGATTCAGGGAACTGAGGCCATGTGGACACGTCTCTATGAAGAAACTGTGGACCTGACCACCACAACGATGAAGACAACAGCCTGTCTGTTTTAAGTCCACGCGAAGCGAGGTCTGCGGGGTTTTCAGCTGACGGAACATAGCGCCATGCATCTCCCCCCACAGTTTCTTGAATCTCAGATACTCTATGACGTACGAATGTTTTTAATTGATTTGGTGTCGTTGACAACCAGCCCAAGACGATCGTGGAGTCACACCAAAAATGAATTTCGTCAATTTTTAATGTAAGTGACTGACGAACCTTGCAATACAATCGTGCCCCCAACAACGCTGCACATAACTCGAGCCGCGGTATGGTTGTCGATTTGATCGGAGCTACCTTGCTTTTAGCAGTAAGAAGATGCACGTGAACTTCTCCGTCTCGTGACACGCTGCGAACATAAACACAAGCACCATAAGCCTTTTCGGAAGCATCAGTGAATATATGCAGTTGTAAGCAGGACAGGGATTCACACAACACCCACCGAGGTATTTTAAATTCATTCAAAAGAGGCAGGCTACTTTGAAAGTCATTCCAGGCATATTGAATGTGTATGGGAACAAGCTCATCCCAAGAACATTTAGCCAGCCATAGCTGCTGCATGATAATTTTGGCTTCCACTATACATGGAACGACCAGGCCAATGGGATCGAAGATGAGGTTTGAGAGATCTTTATTTCTCATAAGAATTTACAATAATTCACTTCATGAGAATGTTTAAACACATACAAATAAATCATAATAATCTTATCCTATACGTACTTACGCTAATGTATTAATAATTTTCACTCAATCACAAGTAGGTAATATATTGTTAGAGCGGTTTTTTAGAAATAAGTAGTTCAATAGTTACTTTAAAAAACGAAATACATTTTATAGTGTAGTGGGTACTTGCAGAAAGAAAAAGAAATCTACCTACGTAAACAAGGAGCAAACAATGCGTGGACGCGCTTGTTACATAGATCGAGCGTAACTAGAAGAGACATGTGAAACAGTTAATTTAAAGTGCGCTCAGATTAGATATTAAATAGTTTTTTAAATACTTTTTAAAACTCGGCATTGATTTTGCATCTTTGATATTTTTTGGTAATCGATTATACAATTTTACACCTTCGTACATCAAATTTTTTTTGCCATAATTGGTTCTTGGGTGTACCAGGCAAAGGTCATTTGCGCGTCTTAGTTTAATTTTTTGTATCTGTTGTTTCTTTGTGAAGGTTATTTGTGTGTGTATGTCTTTATTTAATATCTTTCTTATTAGTAAACATGTTTTAAATATGTATGATTGAGTTATGTTAAATAATTTTGTTTCTTTATATAATATATTTGTTGGTGTGAGAAAATCATACTTAAACAGTGTTTTAATTAGTTTATTTTGTGATCTCTGGAGTGGTTCTAGATTAGTTTTTGCAGCCGTACCCCAAATTTCAGTCAAATATTCTAAATGCGGTTTTATAAGAGAATTATACACAGTATATCGAATACGGTGCGGTAAACATGCAACCATGCCCCGTAGGGCTCCAGAGAGGGAAGTTAATTTGTTTTTAATTTTAGAAATATGTGGTTTCCATGTTAACTGCGAGTCCAAAATTAGTCCAAGATATGTCTCTTCATTCACTTTATTTAAAATTTCGTTATTTATATTTAATGGTGTGTAATGTGTAATTTTTTTGTGTTTTGCTGTAAATATCATATAGTTTGTTTTTGATATATTAATAGTTAGCCGGTTGCATTGAAACCAGATATTTAAAAGATCTAAATCATTTTGTGCGTCTTTAATGACCGAGTCTATAGAATGGCCAAAGTAGAATAGAGCGGTGTCATCGGCGTATAACGTTATGTCTCCCTTTAGTCCGAGTTCTTTTATGTTATTTACATATAAAAGAAACAAGAGAGGCCCCAGAATCGAACCCTGAGGTATTCCACAGGGCACCACCCTGGGTCCACTCTGCTTTTCACCGATCTTAACTACCTGCTGACGATTAGTGACGTAAGATCTGAGTATCTCATGAGCGGTTCCTGTAATGCCAATATCCGATAGTTTCTTTAATAGCAGGTCGTGACTAATTGTATCAAAAGCCTTCTTTAAGAAGATTTAAGAAGATCTGCGCTATGACAGACAGGATCTGACGTTTTGTCGCCTTATCAGTAGGAGCTAAGTTTATGTGAAATGAAAATGTGTCACTTAAGCTTTTCCAATGAAGTCCCAGAGTCTTTGACGTCTCGCTGTCACCAAAGTCGACCAAATTAGAAATATCATGCTCACCGCTTAGCGTCTGAAGCACCTCACGGGAATTAGACTGCCATTTTCGAAGATTATACCTTGCGGAACGAAGAACATCATCAACCCGACGGCACCTATCTAATGTTTCCGCAACAGATGCTCCACCTGACAAGTAGTCGTCAACATAGAAGTCGTGTGCTATAGAAAATCGTGTCGATGTATTATCACACTCCTCAGCCAATTGAAGTAAACACCTGGTAGCCAAAAAGGGAGCTGAAGCTGTGCCATACGTCACTGTGTTCAGCGTGTAAGCCTTTAAGGGATGATTTGATTCTGCCCTCCAGAGAATTTTTTGCAACGGGCGCTGATCGTCACGGACAAGAGTTTGTCGGTACATTTTTTCAATGTCCGCGCTGACGACAATTTTGTGCTGACGACAATTACAGTCCACCGGAATGAAACGTATCTCCGAAATGATAAAACCATAAAGTTTTAGAGATCCTTGTATCAAATACAAAGTCATCGTTTTATAATGTAATTTTACCTACAGTGTAGATTAGATTATTCAGGTGTATTTATTGTAGTAATTTAAGAATAACAAGATCTCAATTTCAGGTTTCTGTTATGTTTCATACGTTTATGTCAAAGGATTAAAAGTACTAAGCTATTACTACTAAGATATTTTTATAATGTTTCTTGTTCATTTATTGTGTTTTGAAAATATAAGAATTGATTTAATTTTAGAAGTTTTACTTATATACCTGTAGAAACACTATTCTCGTCTCGTTACCAATTTAACTAAATTATACCTAGCATTTTTCTCTTAGTGCAATAGGTAGACATTATGTATTACTATTAATGGCATAACATACAAATGCAGCCATCATTTATATTTAATCAGAAACTTTAAGCTTTCTAATCCGATTCGTTCACTCTTTTGAAAATATATCAAGTAAATTAGTCTATTTCTTAAACAAACAAAAATATTTATTTATGGTTACCAGCATTTACGATAAAGTTTTCAAACATTTTCACACAACAACAACCAGAAAAATTACCAAAGGTAAAGAAACAATTCATTCATATCATAATAAATATACGGCGAGATGGAGTGATGATTTGCGAAAGGTTGCTGGCGGAAGCTGGATGCGACAAACCGAAGACAGGGCGAAATGGCGCACATTGGGGGAGGCCTACGTCCAGCAGTGGACTAGTATAGGCTGATGATGATGATGATAATAAATATTACGTTACATTAATATCATTCTTTTAGGTTATTGTAACCTCAAAGAATTTGTAATTGTAAGTTGTAAAGCGGGTAGTTTGCTGCTATAAACTAGCAAATAATTTAAGGTAGGCGAGAATCTTGTAGTAGTGTCTCAAACCGGTCAGAACATCACTTTATTTTGTAGATAAATATGCTTTATTACTTTATACTTACTCGAAATTACCTAGAAAATCTCAAAAAGAATACCTCAGTTAATCTGTGATTCGATCTTAGACCACAGTTCATGGAAGGCTGAATAGATTTCTGTTGCGCCACGAGAACTGTTAACGTTAGATACGAAATTATGGTATGGTTTTGTATAATCGGTGTGAGCTCACTCCGCGAATGCGATGTGTGTGTGTCTGTCATTGTGTGCAGAATAGTTTTAACAGTAATGATATAGTTGCGTTGTGTGCGTGATTGGTGACTTATCTTCTTTGCGTCGTGTACATAATGAAATACATGAGATAAATGGAATTTTGATTAGAAACGAACGTGTTGTCATACCGATTTCGCTAAGAAAAGAAATGCTACTTCGAATTCATGAAGGGCATATGGGAATAGAAAAGTGTCAGCGTCGCGCACGAGAGGTGATGTGGTGGCCTGGCATGTCAGCTGATATTGCAAACCGCGTGCAAACCTGCGAAATATGTCAGCGACATCGCGCCGCCAATCCCCGCGAGCCACTTGCGCCGCATGCGCCGCCCGAGCTGCCCTGGGAGGTTCTGGCTTCTGACATTTTTGAATTTAAAGGAACAAATTTCCTATTAGTCGTTGATCACTACTCGAAATACGTTGAAGTAGTGAGACTGCCGAATGTACAGAGTGTATCGGTAGTTAATGCTTTAAAAGATATTTTCGCTAGGTTTGGTATACCGAAAAAAATTGTAAGCGATAATGGAACTCAATTTAGTTCGGAGGAGTTTAAATACTTCAGTGAATCGTGGGGGTTTCAGCGTGTGACGAGTTCACCTTTGTATCCAAAGTCTAATGGTCTAGCAGAACGAAACGTCCGTACAGTTAAGTCTTTACTTACGAAATCAGACGAAGGTGATGAAGATTGGCGGCTAGCACTGCTCAATTTCAGAAACACTCCACTAACAGCAGAGTCATATTCCCCAGCTCAATTACTCATGAGTCGCCGTCTAAACACTCGTTTACCCACTAGTGATAGTTATTTGCGCCCGACATTAGTAAACGACAAAACGTTTGTGCGCGCTAAGGAAAACAGAATTCAAAAATATAAACACTATTATGACCGTGGTACTCGTAACTTGGAGCCACTTAAGCCGAATGAAACAATTCGTTTGAAAAAAGATAAGGTGTGGGTTAATTCGAAGGTATTAGGAAAAGCGCGAGGTGATAGGTCCTACTGGGTCGAGTCTGAGAATGGCGGCGTTTTACGATTAGATTATATTTTTGCTTATTGAACTCTTAATTAACCTAACTCGTATCATTTGTTTTTGTTGTTCCATTTATAACCACGAGTATATAAACAATTATGCTATATTTATGACTATATTCATAGTGTGTGCTGACAAAATCTATAGCAGCAACTCGCTATTCCACATTGCATGCAGTTTTTTATACTTACCTGCTTTTTTATGCTATTCTGTTCCTTCGCAGGCTATGTCTTTCGTAAATCAATAAATATAAAATATAACTTTGTCAACATCATTAAATTTTGTTTATCATGTAATAATATTAATTTGTTTTACTTATTATTAATTTATTTTAACAGTATGCCACCATTACTTTTATCGTGTTTATGGTCAGCTATTACTTGCGTCATTCAATAGCTACAGCCGTACTTGCTGCCTATGTGAACACTGTAACGTCTTTAACTGTAATTCGTATGATACCTACTGGCTCCCACTTTAAAAAAATATCTTAATAATATTATATTCATATTGTATACTTTGTTTTAACACTTTTGAATTATAATGCACAAAAACAATATCTATCCGTTTACACTCAAAATTGTAAAGGAATTCGAATAAAATTACACACATTTATTTGCTTAATTGAATTGTTTATAAACATTTTGTCATTTTCATTTGACGTAATCATACTATCCGAAACTTTGCTCACACCTAATATTGCCGATATCGAGTTCATCGACGACCGGTACATTTTTTTTTTTAAAAAGCTTACTAGTAATGTGGGTCGCACATTACTAGTATTCTTGTTAACCCCTCGTGCTAAGCTAAATGCTTGTGTTACGAGTGGGTTCACGTAGGTAGTGCAATGGGTGAGTTTCGAACCGGCAACCACATGATCGCAAGTCCAACACCCTAGCCATTAGGCTACCGCCGCTTCAAACATTGTTTTTCGGGACGACCGGGACCAAACAAACAGGAAGGTGGAGGGGTTCTCATAGCGGTGCTCCGTGAGCTGCGGCCTATGAGACTGTTCGCGCGACCTGCTCACGCTGGCATCGAGGACGTACTGATCCAGCTGCCTGGGTCACAGCCGGACAGACGCCATGTTTGAGTGCCGCATACATACCGCCTCGCACACATGAACATTCCTACATTATCCACTTAGACATGTTGCAAAACATTCTCAATGACCCTTGTTCTGAATCATTTTATGTTGCAGACTGTTACACTGCGACGGCACCATGCCTGCTCAGCGTTTAGCAGCATAAGTCGCTGTTTATCCAATTTACTGTCCGCTACCAATGCATCACAATATAACGATATAAAAAATAACCGAGGTCGTGTTCTTGATTTATTTATTTCTAACGTTGAATGTCAAATACAGTCAGACGTAGAACCACTACCACCAGATGGCCACCACCCACCATTTTCCGTATTTACGTCGCTGGAAACACCGTTTACGCCAATGAAACGGCACAATAGTATGAAATTCAATTATCACAATCACAAAGCAAACTACGACTTGATTAACTGCGAACTAAAAAATTTTAATTGGGACGATTTGCTGGGTCTGTTGGCCCCCGAACAAGCGGTTGACACTTTCTACAACGTTGGATATGAGTTGATTCGATCACACGTATCTTACAAGCGGGCCAGGTCTTCTCGGTTCCCCACTTGGTTCAGCGCGTCACTTATCAACATTTTCAAGAAAAAAGAGCGTGCTTGGATCAAGTGGAAAAAAAATCCGTAATTTATCAGACTATGAAGACTTTTTTTATGTGATAGCAGGCAAACGAGCAGACTGATCGCCTGATGGTAAGCGATCACCGCCGCCCATGGACACCCGCAACACCAGAGGAGTCACAAGTCTCCTCCGACGTCCGATGCGCCGGCTGCGGATAGAGTTAGTGCTAGCACTCTCCCTCTCCCGTTCCGCAGCTGCCTTCTGCGAGATGACCGTTTCGCAGAAGGCGATCACTGCGTCCCAAGACACCCGAACGAAGGCCTTCGCTAAGTCCAAACTGACTGCCAAGGCTTCCCCCTTAGTCTCGATCGTCTGTGCCCAACGGTGTGTCAGGTATACCAGAAGATCACCAGCCGCCCGACCCTTACGAAAGCCGTACTGCTGGTGGTGATCCTCTAAGTACCGAAGGATGTGGCAGTTGATAATGGACTCCATTATCTTCGAGAAAAGGGGGGTTACGGCTATCGGTCTGTAGTTGGATGGATTTGAGCGGTCGCCTTTTTTAGGGATCGGGTGGACTTTTCGGACTTTTCAAAACTACGTCGGTGTTTCAAATTAGTATGCGTTAAGTGTTTTAACAAATATATTAACTCAGTCGAGGATAGCATCCCGCGTAATGTAAAGGATTTTTGGTATTACATATCCAACCGCAAGAGATTAGACACTTAGTTTTGCTAGCATTATGTAGTAAGTTATTAGCAGCAAACCATTTGGTCAACGATTTTAGACTCTCATTTACATCAAAGAGATCGCTATCATTTCTATCGATTTTAAATATAAGTGAGGTATCTTCAGCAAATAATACTGTGTTCGATAACTCAGACATCATATAGGGAAGGTTATTTATGTACGTGGTAGGTAGGTAAAATGTTGTGGATGCGGGAGTGTAAAGTAATCGAAGGACCAACAGTTTAGTGGACTGTAGCGTGAAAAATATGCTAGGTATGCTGGGCGTGTTCACTACAGAGGCGCGGTGGAAGGAGAAAGATGGGAGTATGGGACTCACCGAAGCACGTGGCGCGTAGAACTTGGTGTCCTGGAGTCTTGAGGTACCTCGATGACGCACTCTTGATGTACACCAGAACACACACTGGGTTAAGCGGGTAGCGGTAGTTGGAGCCGGCTCACAAACGCGGGCGCACACTCACAACGATATATTAAGCGGGGGCGGTTAGCGGGTGTCTCCTCCAGTGAAGACGAAGACAGACTTGTGCAAGCGCGCGGTGCAGACTGCAGCGTCCTCGCTCGGTGGAATTTGTGCGTAGCGAAGATAGCCGAAGTCCGTTTTTGTCCCTTTCAGGTTATATGGATCGGAAAGAGACAGGAACAGGAAGCGGATGGAATATAGAATAATTTATATTATTTAAGCGGAAATGGAAACTGTTTTGACTATAAAGTCACAGATTAATAACAACAATATAGTTGCGTGCGGAAATATGCATTTAATGCTTAAATGCATATTTCCGCACGCAAATATATTGTTGTTATTAATCTGTGACTTTTATAAGCTGTTGCGTAAACATCCTCCGCCGCCTTGAGAATACACAGTGTTCTCAAAATAGGTAAAAAATTGAAGAAGTTTTCATATAAATTATTATAATAAAAGTGATATATATATATATATATAGATTATATTGTATTATGCGATATACATATTTATGCGGTGGTCATTGAAAAGGTAAAGGACACAATTTTACAATTGGTCTTTTGAAAGAGCCGGTTAAAGTTTTTACCAATGCGACGCGGATAGTTTTATCTTTTCCCGGGTAAACTTGCGTTATTACACCCATTGGCCATCGTAATGGGGGAATATCATCTTGATGAACAAGAACTATTGTACCAATTTTTACGTTATCTGTGTTATTCAACCACTTTTGTCTAACTTGAAGGTTATGTAAATATTCAGTACGCCATCTTTTCCAGTAGCTGCACACCATTTGATCTAGTAATTGTTTACGACAGCGGAGCGACTTGTCTGCCTCGGGTATATCCTGAACCGGCAGGGAAGTTAAAGGTGAAGCCATGATAAAGTGTGCAGGCGTAAGAGGCTCTGGGTAAGGGTCTTCAGATAAGACACAAAGTGGCCTGGAATTAAGAACCGTCTCAATTTGAGTGAGAACGGTAAGAAGCTCTTCGTATGTAAGAAGCTGTGAACCGATAACACGGTATAAATGCGTTTTCATAGATTTTATGTTAGACTCCCACAGCCCCCCAAAGTGAGGAGCGCGGGGTGGAATCATTTTCCACTCAATGCGGTAGCGGTTAGCAATTAACTCTTGCAACTGAGCTTTAGCTCCTATGAAGTTAGTTCCGTTATCCGAATAGAGAAAGGAAACAGGACCACGGCGGGAAATAAATCTTTTAAATGCGGCAATAAATGTATCTGAAGACACATCTGTTACTAATTCGATATGAACGGCTTTAGTAACTAAACATATAAATAAGCAAATATAAGCTTTTTGACTGCGTTGACCTCGACGTCTACATAACGTTATTTTGATTGGGCCAGCGTAGTCGACGCCCGTATGTACGAAGGCCTTGGTCTCGCGTACACGGCAAGCAGGCAAATCAGCCATTTTAGGGTTGGTATGAGAAGGAGCGGTTTTAAAACAAAAATTACAAGAGTGTACTCTTTGCCTAATGACACTTCGAGACGATATAATCCAATACTTCTGACGCAGCAGCGAACTCAGAAGGTTGGCGCCTGTATGACAATGAACGCGGTGAAAATAATCAATTATAATATGAGTAATATGATCATGTTTTGGTAAAAGAGCGGGATGCTGTGCTTCATAAGGAAGATTAGCATTAGATAACCTACCCCCGATTCTAATAATATTATTGTTATCTATAAAAAGGTCAAGTCGTTTAAGCGGAGAGCGTAAGTTGCCCTTCTGAATTTCTTGGAAAAGTTGTTGAAAATGATTTTGTTGAACAGCGCGGATTAAATATATTTCAGCTATAGTTAACTGAGAAGCGGTAATTATATTATGGCTTTGGTCACGTGGTATAATACGTGCAAACCTAAGAATGTAAACTATTATGCGTAGAATTTTATTCCAAGACGAAAACCTTTGAGAAAGATTATAAATTAAATTAGGTTCTAACGAAGCAGACGCGGTAAAGGTAAGTGTTTTCTTATTATATTCCGGTAGTTCTTCAATATTTGAAGAAGCAAAAGGCGCAATAGGCCATTCAGATGTCGGAAACTGAAGCCATTTAGGGCCATGCCACCATAAATGATGGGATATTAACTGCTCCGGTAGAAGACCTCTAGAAAGACAGTCACTTGGATTTTCTTTACCATAAACGTGATAGAAATATTTAGGATTAAGGTTTTCTTGACATTTAGCGATGCGGTTACTAACGAAGATATTCCACCTATGGGGAGATGAATGAATCCATGAAAGAGCGATTTTAGAATCGGAGAAAGCAAATATATTATTAATCGCGGTACGAGAGCGGTAAGTGTCATTAATTAACTTTATTAGTTTTGACATCAAGACAGCGGCACATAGCTCTAATCGAGCCAGTTAAACGACCTTTACAGGTGCAACTTTGGACTTAGCACACACCAAACGTACGTGTGTGTTACCATCCACATCGGTAACATGTAAATAAACGACGCAGCCATACGCTTTCATGCTAGCGTCCGAGAAAGCTACAATATTAATAGTACAGCCCATATTAACGGCTAAATGACGGGGTATTTTCAAAGCGGAAAGAAGAGGCAGTTGCTCTTGGAATGAATGAAATAACGATATAATATTATCTGGAGGGGTATCATCCCAGTCTATGTGAAGATTCCACAATTCTTTTATGAGTAATTTGGCAAATAAAAATACGGGCGCAGCGAAGCCAAGTACATCCCATAAGCGGGCAATAGTCGAAAGTATAGTTCTTTTAGTAAAAACTTTATCTAAATTTGACGTAGTGAACGTGAAGCTATCGTCTAAAGGAATCCATTTAAGACCGAGAATTTTTAAATTATCCCTATCCGAAAAGTCTATAGAAGCGCGGTTGGATTGTGGCACGGAAGCCAGCAATTCCTTAGAATTACTTGCCCATTTGGTCAAGTCGAAACCACCAGCTTTGAATAAATCTATAAGTTCACTGGATAGAACCTTAGCCTCCTCCAACGACGGAATAGATGTGGCAAGGTCATCCATGTATAACTCCCGTGAGGCTACAGTAGCAGCGCGTGGGAAACGATGTTTTTCGTCGGAGGATAGCTGGCGCACAGTGCGCATAGCGAGGAATGGACTGGACTTAAGACCAAATGCGACCCTGTTAAACTGAAACTCTCGAATAGGTTCTGAAGTATTAAAGCGGAATAATATTTTTTGATATTTTCTATGCTCATCAGTAACAGCAATTTGAAGATACATTTGTTTTATATCTGCGGTAATAGCAATTGGAAATAAGCGGAAATTTAATAATAGTATGAACAAGTCTGCCTGCAAGTTCGGCCCTGTGTGTAAGATGTCATTAAGTGACATACCATTATGACATTTGGCACTAGCGTCCAGGACAATACGAACCTTTGTGGTTTCCTTGTCATACCTAACAACGGGATGATGCGGTATGTAATAACCGTTATCGCAGTTCGGACTATAATTCGAAACTATTTCGGATAAATAACCTTTATCAATATATTCCTGAATAACCTCGTTATAACTTGAACGAAGTTCAGGCTCGCGTAATTTTGTATTTTCTAAAGCAAGAAAACGTCGATAAGCGACAGATCGAGAATTACCTAAAATGTTAGGATCGGTACAAAAGGGTAACGCGGTGCAATATCTACCGGTGGAATCACGTGACACGGTAGCAGAAAAATTCTGCTCACACTCCATATCAGACGGACTCATAAAAGTCTGGGCGGGAATTTCTTCTAGATTCCAGAATTTATGAAGGGAATCATCTAGAGAAGGATAATTATTGTTATCAATACCGGTACTAAAAAATGTAGCAGTATTTACTACAGCGGATGCAGGGTTAGTGCAATATGAAACGGCGGGAACATCACCCATAAGAATATAACCAAATACGGTTTCAATAGCGGCAGGAGCGGGAGGTGCTATTATTTTTCCACCTAATAATAAAAATGGGAACAATTGAGCCCCTAGAAGTAACTCAACCTCTCCAGGCGTGTGCCATAAAGGGTCAGCAAGCGGTAGGTTAACTAAATGTTGCACTATAGAAGCGTCAACAGTGTTTGTCGGCAATCTGTCGGTTATACAGTCGACAACAAGAGCGGTTATATTATATGAGTTATTTTTATTTTTAGCGGTAACCGTAATCTGTACGTAACCTTGAATAGGGCGGGAGGATGATCCGACACCCTTTATAAATGAGTTCGAAAGCGGTATAATATTTAATTTAAGTTGTTTACAACAAGCCGTTGTAATAATATTATTTTGAGAAGCGTTATCTATTAAAGATCTGATTAAAACAGGTCGATCATCATTACTATTAACGTAAACTTGAGCGGTTGACAAAAGAACGGTCGTATTTATGGAATGTTTGGTGTCAACTCGTGACCGCGCGCAAACCATCACCTGCGGCGCAAGCGTGGTGCACGTAGTAGTACTAGCCGCAGTGGCCGGTTCGAGCGCCGCCTTCGCTGCCGCGAGTACAACAGGCGCATCGGGCGGCGACACGTGCGAGCTGGATGGTGATATATGATCGTCACGAGGCGATGAGCGAGACAGCTGCGAGTTATTAGATATTATGATATTTTCATTGTGAAGAAGTGAATGATGACGTTTATTACAAGTTTTACATAAGTAGGTAGACTTACATTGGGAAACGGTATGTGTAAGACTTAGACAGTTCACACACCCTCGTTTATTTTTAATAAACTCTAAACGAGATTTAGCATTAAGCGCTTTAAATGACGAACATTGATAAATCTGGGAATGATCAGATTGATTACAATAAAAACATTTCAAACTATTATTGCGGGTTACGAAAGTATGAATAGTATTACGCGGTTGAGTACGTGAAGCGGGATTATTATTTTTACTATTCCCTGATGCGAATCGAGAAGAAGTAGAAGTAGGAAAAGCGGTGCGGTCTAATATTTTGACTTGTGACTTAATAAAGTCCACAAAGTCTTTGTATGAAGGAACTTCCTTGTGACGCATATGCATTTCAAATAAATGCGCGGTCGCGGGATCTAACTTTCGCAATGCTAAGCATAATAAAATAAAATCTTTTAAATCCTTTATATTCAATTGTTCTATAGCGGAGACAGAAGCGTCGAAATTATCGATAAACATGCCAAGAGAAGCGGAATTATTGGAAGCGGGTTTGATATTTAATATAATGGACATGTAATGGGAGCCTAGTGCCCGAACATCTTGGTACTTCTTTACTAAACTGTCCCAAATAGCGTTATAATTGTCACCTGAGGGAATAATACCCGCGGTTATTTGTAAAGCGGTTCCGGACAGTTTACTTATTAAGTACTGAACCCGTTGCGAGTCAGTAAGATTTATATTATTGTGAATATTAGCTTTAAATGATTCATAAAATACTGGCCAATTTTCTATTTTGCCATCAAAAGCGGGAATTTGAAAAGGTGGTAGTTTAATGGAACCTATAAATTGCAAGTCTTTATTATTTTGTGATTGCGGGTCGGACAGCGTATTTGACGTGCTTGCCGCGACAAGTGACCGAGTCCTCTCGACACGGGCGTAAACATTGTCAAATGAAATAAGACTAGCGTAATTAATGGTATATTTAGGATTAATTTTAAGGTTATAAGCATTAATTTGATCTAGATTGGCACTAAATTCCTGTCGTATTGTTGCTAATATTTGCGTATCTGCAAGGAATGTTTCTTTAGAACGAAGTTCGACAGAAGTAGTAGAAATCTTTTTTGATAAAATGTAAAGATACGTTAAGCGTTCATAAATTGCCTGGTTTTTGGCTTCAAGTAATTGCAATTTAATTTCGATATCTTCCATTATAAAGATGGCGGTTGGAACTTAACAAAGGAAAGTCGGTAGGTATATAAAAGCGATATGATATTCCTATGTAACTAGATAGAAAAAAATGCGCGTTTACAATTTTTATAAAATGCGGGTTTCGTTATAATAACGCGATAATTATATCGTATAATACGAAGCGGTTTAAATTATGTTATTAAGAATGGCAGGCGGAGGTACCTATTCAGCACAATAGGCGACCTAATATGGCGGTTTTACGAGAATCGCAAATTTAGGTATTAGCCCTATTTAGAGCGGGAATACACGTAGGTAGGTATTAGAAGTAAAATAAGTGGGAATTAGGCGTATTTAACGCAATAATTAAGCGGGAAAGTAGGTAGGGTATGTAGTGAACACTAGGTAGGCAGGTAGGTATCCGGTCGAAGGCGAACCAAAATGTTGTGGATGCGGGAGTGTAAAGTAATCGAAGGACCAACAGTTTAGTGGACTGTAGCGTGAAAAATATGCTAGGTATGCTGGGCGTGTTCACTACAGAGGCGCGGTGGAAGGAGAAAGATGGGAGTATGGGACTCACCGAAGCACGTGGCGCGTAGAACTTGGTGTCCTGGAGTCTTGAGGTACCTCGATGACGCACTCTTGATGTACACCAGAACACACACTGGGTTAAGCGGGTAGCGGTAGTTGGAGCCGGCTCACAAACGCGGGCGCACACTCACAACGATATATTAAGCGGGGGCGGTTAGCGGGTGTCTCCTCCAGTGAAGACGAAGACAGACTTGTGCAAGCGCGCGGTGCAGACTGCAGCGTCCTCGCTCGGTGGAATTTGTGCGTAGCGAAGATAGCCGAAGTCCGTTTTTGTCCCTTTCAGGTTATATGGAGAGACAGGAACAGGAAGCGGATGGAATATAGAATAATTAATATTATTTAAGCGGAAATGGAAACTGTTTTGACTATAAAGTCACAGATTAATAACAACAATATAGTTGCGTGCGGAAAAATGCATTTAAGCATCTTTTATAAGCTGTGGCGTAAACATCAAGAAAAGAAAAGGGCCTAAAATAGAGCCCTGTGGAACACCAATTCTAACTGCAGACCCGGGAGATGTGACGTGATGATGAGAGATGTGATGTGTGTGTTATGCCCACTTTTTGTAGCCTCTCAGAAAGATAGGAAGACACAAGCTCCAAAGATAGCCGTAGTAATTCAATTTACGGACAAGCGTATTGTGATCAACGTAATCGAAAGCTTTTGAAAGATCACAAAAGATACCTATGGCTTCTGAGAACCCTCCCAAGCCTCTAAAATGTAAGAGACTAGCTTTGTGCCAGCATCAGAAGTTGACCTGCCCTTCGTCAAGCCAAATCGCTGATCATGCAAAATCTTGTTGTTATGAAAATGTGCTATTTTTCTTTTTTTTTCTTTTTAAAGCTTACTAGCAATGTGGATCACACATTACTAGTATTCTTGTTATACCTGCACCTGTACTGCAATGGGTGGGGTTCGAGCCGGCAACCACATGATTGCAAGTCCGACGCCCTAGCTATTAGGCTACCGCCGCTTCAAAATTTGATTAAGCATAAGTTTTTCAAATATTTTACTTAAGGTAGGGAGAACAGAATTGGGCCTATTATTACTGGGATTCGCTTTACAGCCTGATTTGAAAACTGGAATGACTTTACTATGTTTCATTAATTCTGGAAAGGTTCCTGTCTTAATGCAAATATTAAATATATTAGCAAGGATCGGAGCAATATTGTTAATGATTGTACTTTAACAGATATGCCCCATAAATCTTCTGTGTTTTTCATATTTAAACTTTTAAACGCTTTTATAACCAAAAGAGGAGATACTTGACTAAATTCAAAATTTGGAATGTCTCTGTTGAAGAAAGTCTTTGCTAAAGACTCCGCTACTAACGAGGACAAATGTAAAGATTTCGTGACATTGACGGAATATTAGTGAAGTATTGTTCAAAAGCTTTAGCAACTTCTGCTTTGTCTGAAATTGCTTTGTTGTTTATTTCCAAATTAAATTCTGTGTCCTGTTTTTGTTTTTTTCCCGTTTTCGAATTTATTATCTTCCAAACTGTTTTAATTTTATTATCAGATTTGATTATTTGTCTACTAATGAGTTTTTATTTAGCTTCAATGCATACTTTTTTAAAACACTTAGAATATTGTCGCACATAATTCTGAAAACCTACGTCAGAGGATAATGATTTTTCATAGTACAGTTTGTAAAGGACATCTCTACTTTTTCTAATGCAGTTTGTGGCCCATTCATTAAATTTACTAATCTTACGTTGGGTAACTGTTCTAAGAGGGCATGCCTTATTAAATGATTTACATACCATATTGAATAACATGTTGTAATTTATGTTGGGGTCATTCGAAATAAAATTAGTGTTACACAATTGCATTTTAAGTAGCTCGTAGAACGAATGCAATTTATTTTCCTTTAGAGATCGAACCAAGATATTTTTATTAATAAGTGGCCTTTTGTTAGTGTCTATAGAGATCAGTTGTCCCATGTGATCCGATCTAACACCGCTAACTATTGAAGAGCCTTGAACTGTACAATTTGAAAAAATATTATCAATACAGGTAATGGAAGTAGCAGTAATCCTAGTGGGTTCAATAAAAATATGTTCCAAATTAAATGAATTAAATAAAGCTAAAAGCTTTTTCGGGCGATTCTACTAAAATATCAATGTTTATATCACCACAAACAAATATCTGTTTCTTGCATTTAAATACTTTTCTAAGTATATCTTCCATTACTGTAAAAAATTTTGGAAAACTTGAAGAAGGTGGCCTATACACGCATATGATAATATATGTAGTTTTGTACTTCAGCACATGCTACCTCACATAAGCGATCAACAGAGCACGAGGTGATGTCTTTTCGTTCCTTGAATTTAAGATTATTGTTACATAGAATTAATGTTTCGCCACCCAACTAAACTATTATAGTTGTTGTTGTATCCGAACAACTTGACAGCATGATTTGACAGATAACTTTTGATTGACGTATATAAGTGTAGAAACAAGTTGAGAAAAGAAAAATAAAAACATTTCAAATGAAAGGGAAGGGTAGGAGAATTAAAAATATCTAAGAAGTAGATTATGAGTGAATTTAGTCGGTATTTGTTAATAAATTGCAAAGTGTTGCCCGGACAAAGACATTACCCAAAAACGATGGTGCTAGACCTCATTTCTTGGACGCAGCAGCACGCTTCGTTTTTTTCGGTGCCGGCGACGACTGAACTCCTGATGGGACTGCTGTTAATGCTACGTTCAGCTGACTGACCTTGTTAAGGTCACACGGTGAATTAACCCGCTGTCGATTTCCATCGCAATCAAGAACATACATTTGGCCCTGTTTCGTCCAGCAGTTTGTCACACCGCATTTCTCGCGCGCAGCCATGAAGAGTTGGTGCCGGTATCTGGTCAGAAACTCCGATACAGTGATGTTAGATCCCTTGAATTTTGTTTTGGCAAACCAAATGTCGTTCCAAACACCTATATCTTGAAGCTTGCACAGAATGGGTCTAGGCTTGTTGGCTCCTGCTTGTCTCCCCAACCGATAACAGCGCTTAATATCAGCAGCAGTGAAGTCAGCTAATTTGCAATGACTACGCACCACATCAGCCACAACCTGCACTGTGTCCTCGTTGGCCCGCTCTGTGGTACCATGTAATAAAATCATCTTACAAAGACTCCTCATCTCCATTCCATCAAGATCTTGCGCAAAAGCCTCCATTTGCTTCTGCAGACATGTCAACGCCTCAAGAACAAATTTTTTAAATGAAGCAAAGTCTGTTGCTAAGCTGTCCGTGCTGGTTGTAGAAGAAGAAGGGCCCCTCTGCAGTGCCCCTCTTGTGTTTGAGTAGATTTGTGTCTTAGTTCTAAGTAATTTTAAAAGGAGATAACACTACACTGGTAGGTACTTTACATAAACATTTAAATTTGGTCATAAAATAACATACCATCACGCCTGTTTTCCCCGAAGGGTTAGGCAGAGGCGTACTAATATGTACACCCACAGTTCGCCGGTATGTTTAGGTCCCATGTAATAGGGGGCGAGCCTATTGCCATTGTCATTAAATCAATTGTTTAATTGCATTTTTCTATTTTATTTTATTAAATTTAAAAGAGTACCAAAGAAAATGTTATAGCTGTCAAACTACCCACAATCAATCCCAATCGATATTAGGTATTGACTTTTTGTTAGCGGCTGAGGTCGTCTTAGATCTGTCTCGCAGTTGCTGGTATTTCTCCCGCGACCGTAGCGCCGTACATAAAATAACCTACGAGTCGATTACTCCTTTGACTTCTCGCGCCTCTTCGATGGTGCTGAGGGATGATGAGGGAACCAAGCTGCTGCCACCTGAACGAAGTCACCTCGCTCAACTTCTGGATAGCAACGAGGACATATTCTGGTCAGGGGGAGACGCCACTCCTTACGCCGACCATCGTATTGATACAGGTGAGCATTCCCCCATTTCTGTACCCCCTTACCGCCTGACACCTGCAAAGAAAGAACATAACATAACATACCATCACGCCTGTATTCCCAGAAGGGTTAGGCAGAGGTGTAGAAAGAAAAAAAAAGAAAGAAACATTTATTCACTACTGTAGGGTTTAGGGTTGAGCTCACAAGGAAAACAGTCAAATTTCGCGACAAACTTATATTTTGCACAACGAAGGTACTCTGACAAAAAAATTAGCAGAGAGAGCGTGCGGCGAGTGCAATATCAGTTACATCGACTATTCGCTAATTAGCTGCTTACGGTAGGCTCACGGAGGTACCCCTCCCGCGCCTCTGACGCTCCCCGCACACTCCCTAGCTATGACAAACAATTTTTAATATTAAATGCGTATGCGATTTTATGCATCGCTTACATACCCCACCCTAGTTCTGCCTTAGCAGCACTCATCACCTATAGGTAAACGAGCGACGCGTCTGGCGGATCGGATAAGGATACCAGTGTTCGTCCTAATTTTAACCATTCTGGTTCGTCCGTCTTTCCCGGCTAGCGTTTCTTCCAATACTCCTCGCGGCCAAACACTTCTGGGCCCATTAGGTTCGATGATAAAAACCAGATCTCCTGCTTGTAAAGACCTTTGCTCCTGGTTCCACCTTCTTCGTGGAAGTAGGTCAGGCAACACTTCTTTTACCCATCTATTCCAAAACATGTCGGACAGCCATTGTGATATTCGCCATTGTTTCCTCAAGAATAAGTCTGAGTCATCAAATTTGCCTATAACTGGCAGGTTAGAAGATGTTCCGATTAAGAAGTGGTTTGGCGTTAGAGTTTCCGAACTTCCAGGCTCGACAGAAACGTGTGTCAGCGGCCGACTATTAACAATGTTTTCCACCTCTGCTAACAGCGTGGCAAGGGTCTCCTCACGTGGAGCTCTCTCTTTGAGCACAACCTTCAAGGACGTCTTTACACTGCGAATGAGTCGTTCCCACGCCCCACCCCAGTGTGGGCTAGCGGGTGGTATGAATGTCCATTTAGTGCAGTGATTTTCAGCCTCATCTTTAAGGGTTGTTTGATTTAACGCCTGTACAGACCTTTTCAATTCGGCGTCGGCCCCTCTGAGGTTTGTCCCATTGTCAGAATAAATTTGAAGAGGCCAGCCACGTCTCGCTGCCATGCGTCGCAGAGCCATGATGAGTGCATCAGTAGTCAAGCTGGCCACAAGTTCTAAATGGATAGCCCTTACTGTCAAGCACGTGAATAGTACGCCATATCGACGTTCATGACGTCTGCCCACACTGACCTCGATTGGGCCAAACAAGTCAATTCCACAATAAGTGAATGGACGTTGATGGTGAGCAATTCTAGCTGGTGGTAAGTCACCCATTCTTGGTATCTCTGGTTTGCATTTTCTTAATCCGCAAAGCATACATTTTGACACTACGTTCTTAACTGTTGGTCGTAGTCTTAATATCCAATATTTCTGTTTTATTTGATTTACCACCATCTCCTGGTTTCCGTGAGCAGCGTGGACATGGTAAGATTTCACAAGCAGTCTAGTGATGTAATCTCGACCGTCCAGGATCGCAGGTCTTTTAGTTTCAGGTGATACATCGGCGGCGTCATCTATCCGGCCTCCAACGCGCAGGACTCCGTGGTCATCAAGGTATGGTGATAAGGTAAGTAATTTACTATACTTTTATATGTATTTCCCTTTTTTCAGGATATTAATTTCTTCATGAAATGTTTGTGCCTGTGAATATCTTAACAGCAGGCGTTCAGCTTCCTCCATTGTTTCGTGATTGACGTCATCGGTGAGTTTACGACATTTATTAATAAATATAAATACAGCACGAGTACTTCTAAGCAGGCGCAGCCAAGATGAAAATCGTGTCGGATCTGGTACGGGTAAGTTATTGTCAACAGCTTGTACGACAGACACGCATTCTAATTCAATTTCATTTGCAGGTTGCGGGAGATCCATCGGCCAGGTGCGCTCGTCGTCAGATAAGAAGTCCGGCCCGTGAAGCCATTGACCTTGTAAAATTGATAGGTCGTACGCTTCTATTAAGGTGCGTTGGTACATATCTCCACTCATCACTGCAGGTAAGTTCATCAATTTCGCCTAAGCGATTAGCTATATAAGGTTTGTATGTACGTGACTTATTTCTTATCCAGTGTAAAACTGTGCTTGAGTCGCTCCAAAATATTTTACGCTCCGCTTTTATTTTATGTTCATTTATTATACTTTCAGCCAATCTAGCAGCTAAATTTGCTGAATTCAAGTCAAGTCTCGGTATTGAAGTTGTTTTGTTTGGTGAGACACGACATTTACTCGCCACAAACGCCTTATTTACTTCCCCCTTATTTTTCCAGCGCCAGTATGCGACCGCGCACATCGCCTTACTCGATGCGTCACAAAATATATGCAGTTGTAAGTTTCTATAGCAAGCGGCGTTCGGTAGCTGTGACTCAGGCGGGCCGGTCGGCGCGAGTGTATCACCTCGCTCTAAAGCGGCGGCGGTGGCGCAGACGGCCGCGGCCGCAGCGTCGGCAGGCGCGGTGGGGTTCGAGTCCGGCTCGCTCGCATCCATAACCGCTGCATGGTAATAATATCTAGGCAGTCGTATGTTGCGTAATGATTTTAAACAGCTTATCCAGTGGCACCATTTGTCATATAATGCATTTGGTATCTTGTCATCCCAATTTATGTCTTGCTGCCAACATTCTTGTAGTATAATTTTTCCATTAATCGTGAAGGGAGATAAAAAACCATTCACATCGAATATGGACATTACTACTCGTAGCATGTCCCTTTTCGTAGGTTTTTGTGTTCCGTTAATTATATTTTCAGATATCTTCTTAAAGGATACATCGAAACTCAGTGCATCTTCGTATGGAAACCAAATTAAACCAAGTGTTCTTTCGCTTTCGTATTGTTCCCCGATTTTAAACCTTACTGCCGCTTCACCTAGAGTTTCTTTTGGCATGGACTGTAGAACTTGTTTACTATTAGAAGTCCAGTTACGTAGTTCAAAGCCACCCTTTTGATGAATCATTTTTATATCTCTTATCAATTGAATGGCGGTTTTTTCATCTGGTACACTGTCTATATAATCATCGACGTAATGTTGATTATATATCGCTTCGCAAGCGGGTAACATAGTCGACTCAAAACGTTGTGCATTTTTGTTTTTTATGTACTGGGCTATAAAAGGAGAACAATTAGCACCAAATATTAGTGAAGTCATGACATATGTCTTTATAGGTCCCTGAGGTTCACTTCTATATAAAAATCGTAGCACGTTCCGGTCCTCGTCTCTGATTTTAACTCTTAAAAACATGTCTTTGATGTCGCCGGTAATACCTATTCTTTGCTCTCGGAACCGCAGCATTATTCCAAACAGTGACCTAAGTAGATCGGGGTCCTTCAGCAGATAATCGTTCAGTGACAATCCATTAGTTTTAGCGGCCGCGTCAAATACGAGACGCAGACGTTTCTTATTTGGGTTATCCACCCCAAAATGAGGGAGATACCAAGTTTTGTTGATCACATCGGTATTGTTCAACTCCTGTGCATAATCGTTATCAAATAAATGTTGGATGCGGTCGCTATATCTATCTCGGTACGCATCACATTTCTTCATCTTTCGCTCCACTGCTTTAAGTCGCGACAATGCATGAGGGAATGAGTCAGGCATTATGCAATACTCGTTCTTCCAAGGCAGACCGACGTACCATCTGCCATCAACAAGAGTAGAAGTTCGATCCAATTGTTCTACAGCTCGTACCTCATTATGGTTCTCGCGTGGTTTGCTACCGACGTCCATGGAGTCGAATGCGAATGAGCGACGTACTTCTTCATGTAGATCACGTAATATTTGATTGTTATCAGTAACGTCATCACTGACGTCATTATCACCGATGAAAAGAGTTGAATGAAGAGCGTGAGTCAATGATGTCATACTAGCGGGTGCCCTGCCATGCAAGCACCAACCCAGCGGCGTGCGTGTGGCACATGGTTCTTGGGGCCTTCCGGTGACAACTTCCAAAGGTATCAATAGGTGGTAGTTGTCTTGCCCTATTAGCATTTCCGGTTTTAATTGTTCATAACATAGATTGTTTTTAATTTTTTGTAAATGAGTATATTTATTACAGTTCACTAAGTTTCCGCTTTGACTAGGCAGTTTAAGTTCGTTTACACTCCGCGCGCTAATCGTAAACATATGTGCATGTTTATTAGACAAAGTTATGTCCATCAGGTAAGTGTCGCAAACTAGTTCGGTATTGTCCCATGCGCCACGCACACGCATGCACTCTCGACGCCCGCGTAGCCCGGCACGTTCCGCGAGATCGGCGCTAATCAGTGTCACTGTGGATCCGTCGTCGAGCAAAGCACTAGTACTTATTACACCGTGCGGACCATGAATGTTTATTGGCACTACTTTTAGTAACACTAGACGACGAGTTCATAAACGCCACAACTTGAGAATTAGGCTCAGTCTCAATCTCTGTCACTTGCACGTTACTGTTAGTGTTATCGGATTGTCTTTCACTAGGCACAAAATGTAACAAGCGGTGATGCGCTTGTCCGCAGTTATTGACATCACACACAGGTGCGGAGCACATTTACCTATCGTGATGACATAACAAGCACTTATAGCACAGGCCGAACCGTTTCACATAACGCCAGCAATCTTTTCTTAAAGACTTTTTAAACTTTTTACAGTCAGTTAATTGTGATTAGGTCCGTGACAATAACGACACTTGGTATAACTTTGTCCACTTTGTAAACTTAATATTGTTTGGGAATGATTATTAGCACTATTGTCTGTATATTTGCGTTTATAATTGTCTTTCGGCGCGCTTATTCACGTAACACTGCACTGTGATATTTTGACGGCTTCTTCATGAAGGAATTCCGATAGTTGATCGAGTCTAGTCGTGATACTTGCGATGTTGTGTGAGTATTTGAAGTCGGCCCATTAAGACAACAGGATAGTAGGCAGCTTAGATAACACAACAGCGATGAGACTCGTGTCTTCTAGGTGGTTTTCTCGGCCGAGTGCGCGTACAGCGGCAATGTAATTTTTTATTTTGTTTGAAAACACAACAATGTCTTTGTGATAATCTGAAGACGCCGCGTTGAGCTTTTTTATTTCTTGCTTTATACGAAACAAGATTCCATCTGGGTTCCCGAACTGCAGTTCTAGCGTGGACATTAGCATTTCAGGAGAGTTTGCCGTGATGAGTAACGACTGGACAGCATCCTTGGCTGCACCACGAAGACATTTTCGCAGCCGCCATAAGTTCTCCGAATCACTGAAGTTACACAAGCGGCACGATTCATCATAGGCCATTTTGAACTGTAGCCATTCCATTGAGTCACCAGCAAACACCGGCAGATCCCGTGGTGTTCTGATGCGGCTTAGCAATTTTTTACTGTTATTGTTGTTGCAAACGGAGGTAGTCACCATATCTTTAAGTACACAGGCCAACTGTTGAATTGGACCATCAGTGCCGGTGTTTGAATTCACCGGCGGACACAGCAAGTCCGTAGGTTCACCTTGATTAGTGACATGCTGTGACTCCAATTCGATTCAACTGCGTTCTACCCATTTAGCAACTTCACTTTGGTTGTCGGTTACCGACGGTGGACTGTATTCTTCGTTTAGTTCCGCTAGGCCCGCTTCTAAGCGTTTATCGATGAGCTGCATTTCTATTCGAGCTTTTGCCTCTGCCGCTTCTAACTCCAGCCTTTTTCTACGCGCCTCAATAGAAGATGTTGATGATTTCCTTGACAAGGATTTGCGAAAGGTAGGTAGTTTGGTTAACGGCATTTCGGACTTAACACTTTCGGCTTCTAACAATATTGTCCTGTAAGGCTGCACTTTGGGTTCAACATTCTTTGTTACACTTGAAGACGGCTTGGCTTGATCAGCCTCAGTAGCTTTCTTTTTATCCTGCTCCCTCTTTACGGTGCTGCGCGTACTGACCATTTTCTTCGACGGCGGTGTGAGGAACATCAAGATTCGGCTCGAATGACCACTTTGTAGGGTTTAGGGTTCAGCTCACAAGGAAAACAGTCAAACAAACTTATATTTTGCACAACGAAGGTACACTGACAAAAAAAATTAGCAGAGAGAGCGTGCGGCGAGTGCAATATCAGTTACATCGACTATACGCTAATTAGCTGCTTACGGTAGGCTCACGGAGGGGGTGCAAGTCAGGCAACCTCCTCGTGTGCCCCCGACTGCTTGTCCCTTCTGGATATGTCCGTGGGGAACGGCAGTTGTGTGGGGCCGGTGCATCCTGGGCACGGGCAATAACTCTCCTCTGTTTAATGGGGAGTCTTGTTGCCCGTGGCGAATGTCTGACCTAGGGCCCTTTTCAGGGCCGGGAAGCCCTACGCAGGGCTTGGGCCCCCTCCTTTTAGGGGCCGGGGGCGTTGCTCCGCGTGTCCCTCTGGTCCTAGCAGAGGGCTCAGTGGAGAAACTAGGGCGGGCTCGGTGTGTACTCACCCTACCTCCGAGCAGGCAGCGGGAGTTCTGTCTCCCCTGCCACCGTCAGGAAAATCGGGAAGTACTTCACAGCATGCTGGGTGACGTGGTCATGTCTCGCGGCCCAGCGTGGGGTGCCTCCCGTCGGTCTTGGCTTAACCGCCCGGACCGCCCAATCTCAAGCGGCGGCGCACCGTGATGGGACGAATGGCTGAAGGGAGTTCAGTCTCTAGTGCGACCCCCGTCAGAGTACCAGCCGACCCTCTGGCGGGTTACTGTAGGCTTACCCGGGTATAGGGGGCACTGCCCGGGCGGACCGTCTTTTCCCCCATACTCGTGGGATCTAATATGGATAGCCAATTTATTAATATTGAAGTGCAGGAGAAGTTAAGGAAGCGCCCGCGCGCTATGTTGTCGGGCAGTGAGGAGGCATTGGGTCTCTCCTCTAGCGAGGAGAACTTGTCAGTCGCCAAAGTGGCGACGTCCAGCAGAGGGCGAACATCCGCCTCTTCGGTATCGCGTGACTCTCGGGGTCGCTTTGTGAAGCGCCCAGGCACACCGAGGCCAAGTGAGGAGAGCGATTCCGGCACAACCCAGCCGGAACAGGACAATGCGGTGCTCCTCTGCAATAAAGCTGAGGTCAGTGCCGCGAAAAGAGATAACTCGAGGGCCTTGGTTTTGGACGAGGTCGCCGAAATGGCACGCCAGGCCCGAGAAAGGCGATCTACCTATGCGACCACCGCAGAGGGCCGAACATCAGCGGCCTTAAACTGGCAGGTGACCGACGCTGTGGACGTCGTCCTGAAGGTTGCCACGAAGTCAGGCAACCTAAAAGGCACGTTCACGCGGGCCTTGAAAGAGGCGGCAGAGGGTATAAAGGAGGCGGTGGAGGTCCTCCTAAATCGGACGGCCTCAGAGGAGATGGCGAAGATGCTGGAGGAGAACTGCCGTCTCCAAGCCAAACTGGAGGGCCTTGAGCGTGAACTGGCCGCTCTAAAGGCAGAAATCCACAAGCGGCCAGAGCAGCCCACCCTCACAGGGCCTGTCTCTGCCCCAGTGGCTCCCGGGTCGCTGCAGCCCGACCATTTTGAGGACATAGTGCAGCGCGTCATGCTCCAACCCGGGAGCATGATGAATGCTCGCCTCGAGGCGTTGGAGCCAAGGTTGCTTCCAGCTGCAACTCTTCGGCCGCCCCTAGCAGCGGACAAAAGGAGGGCGGAGGAGTCGGGCGCCGTAACATACGCCCAGACAGCAGCAAAAAAGACGACTGCGCAGCCTTCGCAGACGTCATTGCAGGCTGTACCTAACACGCCTAAGGCAGCGCCATTGCAGGCTGCACCTAAGGCTGCGTCTAGGGCTGCGCCTAGGGCTGCGCCTTCGCAGGCTGCGCCATTGCAGGCTGTGTCTGGGGCTAGGCCTTCGCAGGCTGCGTCCTCCCAGGCGGCGCCCAGCCAGGCTGCGCCTTCACAGGATGCGTCTAGTGCTGCACCGGCGCAGACGCGCAGACGGCGCAGGGGTAAGAAGAAGGGCCAGGCCAACACGGCAGCCAATCCCCCCGAAAAGGAAGAATGGCAGACGGTCAAAAATAAAAAGCAGGCCAACAAGGAAGAGGCCAAGAAGAAGCAGTTGGCGCGCAAATTGCAAGCGCCGCGCTCATCCGCGGTGGTTTTGACCTTGCAGCCTGAGGCTGAGAAGAGGGGCGTGTCATACGCGTCACTCCTTGCAGAGGCCAAGAAGAAGATAGGGCTGGCAGAGCTCGGCATCCCCCCCCTTCGCTTCAGGCGGGCGGTTACTGGCGCCCGAATATTGGAGATTCCCGGGGCACAGACGAGTGAAAAGGCCGACCTCTTAGCGGCAAAGCTGAGGGAGTGCCTCGGGGATGAGGCGGTGCGGGTCTCTAGACCGACAAAATGTGCAGAGATGCGCTTGTCGGAACTGGATGACTCCGTCACCCCTCAAGAAGTGGCTGCCACAGTGGCGCGAGTCGGAGGTTGCACGGAGGCCGACGTCAGGGTGGGAGACAGTCGCCTGGGGCCTGATGGCCTTTACATGGTCTGGGTCCGCTGCCCTGTAGTGGCGGCCAAAAAAGTAAGCGGCGCCAATCGATTGCTTGTTGGGTGGGTCTCGGCAAAGGTCACGCTGCTGGAATCGAGGCCCCTACAGTGTTTCCGCTGCCTGCACGATGGGCATGTGCAGCACACATGCTCATCGACTGTCGATCGGAGTGATCTCTGCTACCGATGCAGCCAGCGGGGGCACAAGGCTGGGCAGTGCTCCGCCACCCCGCACTGTTCCTTATGCGCAGAGGAGGGGAAACCCGCCGACCACAGGGTCGGCGCCGGGGCTTGTGTAGCCCGAAAACGGAAGAAGGGAAGCAGGAGCAGGGTCACACAGGCCCTGTCGCAGCCGACCCAACCTGCGCCACCCAGGCCATGGACGTGGAAGACCGGACAACTGACACCCAATAATGGCCCTACGACCATTGTCAGTTGTCCAGGGCAATCTCAACCACTCCGCCAGAGCTCAGGACTTATTACTCCAGAGCATGGCGGAGTGGATTATCAACGTGACCGTAGTGGCGGAACCGTACTGTGTTCCGCCAAGAGATAACTGGGCGGGAGACGTAGATGGCACTGTCGCCATAATATGTCAGCCTTCCACTGGTACTGCATTGGCGGTCTTTGACCGGCGTTCGGGCTGTGTCGCAGCCATGATCGGGGGCATCCTCGTGGTTGGGGCTTACTTTTCGCCCAACAGAGTCCTTGCGGAGTTTGAGGCATTCCTCGGGGACGTGGGGGCTTTGATTGGGCGGAGCCCCGCCGGTCCCGTTCTGCTCCTTGGCGACCTCAACGCCAAATCCAGAGCGTGGGGTTGCTCTGTCACCGACGCTCGCGGAGACATGCTGGAGGAGTGGGCGGTTTCGGTGGGGCTAGATATCCTCAACCGCGGGACGGTCCACACGTGTGTGCGACACAACGGCGGCTCGATTGCCGTCGTTGGCCGTCTCTTTCGCCAGCCCAGCGGTGGCGTGCCGCACCCAGGGCTGGAGGGTATTAGAGGGGGTGGAGACTCTCTCAGATCACCGGTATATCCGGTTCGAGATCTCCGCACCCGCACTCCGCATCTGTTGCAAGTCTGCGATGCAGCCATGCCCCGGTCCAGGTCAGGACCTCAGAGGCGTCAAACGTACTGGTGGTCTCAGGAGTTGGCGGGGATGCGCGAAGCGTGCGCTGCTGCCCGACGCCGGTATACGAGACACCGCCGACGTCGTCTACGGGACGAGTCCCTAGATGCCCAGCTGTACGAGCCCTACAAAAGGGCGAAAGAGGCGCTGCAGCTGAGCCGAGCCAAAGAGGCTGCGAATGAACAGTTCCTGCAGCTTCTGGATGGTGACCCTTGGGGTCGGCCATACAAGGTGGCGAGGGCCAAGCTTCGCCCATGGGCTCCTCCGCTGACAGAGAGCTTGGAGCCCGCCGTCGTGACTGACGTCGTCTCCGCCTTGTTTCCGCACAGGGCGGACCACACACCACCTCCGATGCGGCCCCGCACTGAGGGGCCGCAGGAAAGGGAAGAGGACGACGTCCCGGTGGTCACGCGGGCAGAGTTTGAGGCAGCGGAGGCGCGCATGAGAGCGCGGAACCGGGCCCCGGGGCCAGATGGCATCCCTGGGCGCGCACTGGCGCTGGCCCTTCAGGTGCTGGGCCCGAGGCTGCAAGAGCTGTTCACAGATTGCTTTAGGCAGGGTCGCTTCCCTGAGCGCTGGAAGGCGGGCAGATTGGTGCTTCTGCGCAAGGAGGGTCGCCCGCGGACACTCCCTCTGCATACAGACCCATCGTGCTGCTTGATGAGGCGTGCAAGCTCCTCGAGCGGATCACCGCGGGGCGTCTCGTTAAGCACTTGGTGAGGACTGGCTGCCCTCTCTCCTTTAATTGATGGTATATGTACACATGGATAGTACGTGACTACGTGCTAATACTAAGACTACGAAAACAGCTTATTTACCTTAACTTAAACTATGTACAATACGTGATATGCTGAAGTACAACATACGTGACATGATGATGGACAATATACGTGACTCCACACCACATCACCCCTCTTAAAGTAAAAAAAAAAAAACTTTTTTTTTTTTTTTTATACATTTTAAACTTACATTCTAACTCTTAAAATATAATTTTGTTCTATTCTTATGTGTACAAGCCATTACTTAAATAATTATGATTTAGCATTTTGTCGTTGTCGAGTCGGATTGCAAAACCGACCTAATTTTTATTTGTATTAGCGCATGTTTTGACAGTGCATTAAAGGCATTCAACTCGTACTGACGTATATTATTGACAAAAATCTCTCTAACTAAGCTACCCTGACATTCTGACATTTTCTTGTGCGGGTTACGTGAGGCTCGCACAGTTTGGTCCTTCGAGCGGTCCTGGACCTTCCGTCGCGTGTTTCGAGAGGTTTAGGGACAGTTTACCAGTGACAGTGAAATATAGTGCATTGCTCATTTTTGCATAGTGAAGTGCCACGCGGCAATTGAACATACATTATAATAAAGTGACATTATTACAATCATTTAATCTAAAAAAGTGACAGTTTCTGAGCATTTTTGCTTAAAAATTAGTTTCAGTGACAAAAATTTGACAAATCCGTGACAATTGCTATAACATACAGTTGATAATACGAGCATCTCATCACGCGAGTATTGCGTGATCACACCTGACAAGAAGAAAAGCTTCGCTTGGTTCGTACAGCATTTGGACAGATTTTTTTGACATTGCACCGACACCGTGACAAGGCCCCGCTTGGCGTGTCCTTCCGAGCCCAGAGGTGACGTCAGCTGTACTCAAGTAAGACTGTTTCATTATACTTTCTTTTGAATAATAGTGAGAAACATGGAAGCCATTTTCAACAACCAGCAGTCGATCATCAAGAGTCTCGAACGTGAGGACATTAATTTTAAGAAAGATCCTTCTGGTAGGAAGACTACAGAATATATTGTCAAGAAGTTGGAGAGATTAGATAAACTCTGGGAAGACTTCCAGTTCAATCATGATCAGTTGTTGACATTCAAAGACGAGTCGCATGAATATTTTGTGAGAAATGTGTATGACCAAACATTAAAATATTATGAAGCAACTAGACTCATGATTGCGTCATTCAAGATGCCGAGACCGTCTGAGTCCAAGGAGATTGGAGAAGAGGCAGCAGAAGGTTCTAAATTGAAAACCTTAATAAGCCAACAGCGCACGAATTTCAAAGCATTTAGTAGGCAGCTTCAATATTGTGATTTGGATGGAATAGAGGAAAAATGGGAATTAGAAGATGAACTTCGTAGCATACAAAGACGTTGGGAATGTATTGACAAATTGCATTGGCAAATAGACAACTTGTTGGGAGAGCCAGACCTGGCGTATGAAGATGAGTATACTGAGCATGAAATTAAATACAGGGAGATCAAAAGAATTTTAAATCGTAAATTGACATGTACAGCGCATCTTAAGGACTCAACACCTAAAATGAACATTCCTACATTTTCCGGTAATTATACTGATTGGCCGACATTCATAGACCTTTACAGAGAAACAATTCATCAAAATCCTACATTGTCTAAGTCCCAGAAGATGCAGCATTTAAAAAGTAAGTTGAAAGGTGAAGCGGAGAGACTCATTCAGCATCTCCATATCTCGGCGGACAACTACGATACCGCGTGGGATATTCTCTGCCAACGATATAACAACAAACAACTGCTGTTCACCAAACAAATCGAAGTATTCCTCAATCAGCCAAATGTCCAAAAACAAACATCCTACGAGATAAAGAAATTGCATGACATAAGTAAGGAATGTTTACATGCCATACAAAATCTAGGTGTGGAAACGTTGACATGGGGTCCACTTTTAGTACATCTACTATCTAAAAAGCTTGATACCGACACTTATCAAGATTATCAAGAACAAAGAAAAAATCCGCGTGAATTGGCAAAAATAGAAGATTTTCTCTCATTTTTAGAAGTTAAATTTACAGCTTTGGAACCCATTCGCAAGAGAGAAGACGTGACATTACAAAAATTTCGAAAACCTTTGACAAAATATGACAAAACTGAGAGAAAAGATCAAAATGCACCTCAAAAGTATAATTTTTCCAGGGCATACTATACCAATTTTAAACGTGAAAAATGTCCAGTGTGCAATTTCGATCATGCTTTACATCAGTGCAGACAATTTGCAAGTATGTCGCCGGAATTGAAATTACATTCCATTGCAAAAAATGATATTTGTCAGAATTGTCTCTACCGACATGAAAAAGGTATTTGCAATTCCAACAAACGCTGCAAAATTTGTAATAAAGCGCATAATTCTTTGCTACATGACGCGCTTAGTGACCAATTGATGCCATCGACCTCTAGTTCATCGACATCATCGCGCACCGTAAACAAAAATGCAAACCATGTGGACAGCGATAATGATGAAATATTATTGACAACCGTGAAAATCAAGGTAAAAGCAGCAGATGGCACCTATAGGACATTCCGTGCTCTGCTGGATCAGGGGTCACAGATAACCCTTATCACAGAAAATGCCGCGCAATTATTAGGTCTTCGTCGTCACCACATTAATGCAGCAGTGTGTGGTGTAGGCGTCGCCCCTACAAAGGGCAAAGGCAAAATGACACTTTGTTGCAAATCTATTTACGATGACTACGAATTTGTTACTGACGCAATCATCATGACAAAATTTATTAATAACTTACCGTTTGCATCATTTGCAAAGAAAACTTATTCTCATTTACAAAACATCCAATTAGCCGATCCAGAGTATCATATTTCGAGTCCTATTGACATTTTACTTGACGTGAAAGTGTACTCTGAGATAATTATGAGTGGATTATTGCGAGGATCAGCACAACAGCCTATAGCTCAGCAAACGAGAATTGGTTGGATTTTATCGGGAAATATCAATTTTTCAAGTTTTAACTGTCATGTGGTGCTGAATAAGGAAGAGGACTTATCGAGGTTTTGGGAAATGGAAGAGGTCATTGAAAAAAATGCATTGACAGAAAGAGAGCAGTGGTGTGAAGATTTTTATTCATCGACTACAAAAAGATTGCCAAACGGGAAGTATGAAGTGCGCTATCCGATGATAGAGAATTTTGAACAGCATCTGGGTCTATCTAAACCAAAGGCCGTTGCGCAGTTGAAACACTTGGAAACTAGGTTAGCCAAGAATGACATACTAAATCACGACTATTGCAAATTTATTGACGAATATATAGCCCTCGGACACATGAAGAGATGCGTGGAGAAAATAGATCATCAATGTTTCCTGCCTCATCATGACATTCATAAAGAAGATTCCACTACAACAAAATTGCGTGTGGTTTTCAATGCGTCATTCAAAACAAAGTCAGGTTATAGCCTGAATGACCTGATGGAGTGTGGACCCAAATTGCATAATGACATCCAAGGACTATTGATCAATTGGCGAACCTTTAGATATGTCTACGTTGCGGACTGCGAAAAGATGTATCGAATGATCCTAGTTCATGAAACTGACCAACATCTGCAGAAAATAGTGTGGAGGAATGAGAAGAGTATAGAAGAATATCAGTTATGCACGTTAACATATGGCACTAAGGCGGCACCTTTTTTAGCTTTAAGAACTTTACAACAAATAGCAGAAGATGGGAAAGACAGGTACCCCTTAGCGGCGAACATCGTATTAAAAAATGTTTACGTCGACGATTTACTTGCGGGAAACAATAATACTGACATTGCAAAACGGACGCAAATTGAATTGATTGACATGTTAAAAGGTGCAGGCATCAATTTACGCAAATGGTCCAGTAACACACCTGAACTCCTAAATCACTTAAATCCAGATCAATTAAGCATGACACGCATCGATTTCAAATGTGCAAAATCGACAAAAACTCTTGGACTTAAGTGGGAACCAACGTCTGACTCATTCACATTTGAAAACAAAATAAATTACAAGACAGCCGACAAATACACAAAGCGTATGATGCTTTCGGATATGTCTAAGTTATTTGATCCATTAGGTTGGCTAGCACCTATTACAATAAAAACAAAAATCTTATTTCAAAAGCTTTGGAATACAGGGATAACATGGGATGATCCGATTCCCGAGGACATCAAACAAGAATGGGTCAAAATACGGGACGATTTAAGGAATATAGAGAAATTTGACATACCTAGATGGATAGGAAATACTGAAAACCCTATTCAGTTGCATGGTTTTTCTGACGCTTCGGAGAAGGCAATGGCATGTGCTGTTTACACTAGAATAATTGACGACAATGGCCAAATAATAATTACATTATTGGCTGCAAAAACAAAACTCGCGCCCGCTAAGAAGCTTGTAACCCTACCGCGTTTAGAACTTTGCGCTGCTGTTCTACTGACAAAACTGATAAATAAAATAAGATCATCATTGCGAGAAAACGTGACAGTAGAGATTTTCGGATGGACGGATTCCATGGTGGTACTGGGATGGCTTCAAGGCGACCAGTCAAGATGGAAAACCTTTATCGCTAATCGTGTTCGGGAAATCGTTGACATAGTACCTGCTTCACGATGGAGGCACGTGAAGTCGGAGGAAAATTCAGCAGATTGCGCTACCAGGGGTCTACATCCATCGCAGCTATTGGACAACAAGTTGTGGTGGAATGGACCTTCGTGGCTCAAGAATGATATCTGTGCGGAACTACCAATAATTGAACCTCCCAATTTAGAGATCAAAAACGTCACATCATGTGTAACACAATTTATTACATCGTCTATTATAATTGAAATATTAAACAAGTACAGCAATATAACACGAGTAGTGAGGATTATTTGTTGGATATCACGTTTCATACAGCGCGCGCGACGAAATAACTTTGAATTAAATAATCATTTAACTGCAACTGAAATGAAATCAGCTTTACAAAGAATAATTATAGCAGTCCAAGCACAACATTTTAGCGAGACTATAAATAGTATAATGAAGAATAAACCTATTTCATCTAAAAGCTCGCTATTGACATTAAATCCGTTTTTAGGTAAAGATGGGATTTTGAGAGTCTGTGGGAGATTGCAACACTCTAAACTGACATATGACAGAAAACATCCCATACTATTGCCAAAAGACTCTCATTTAACGCGACTCATTATTGATCAGGCTCACAAAGGTACTATTCATGGAGGTGCCACCCTCACGTTAGCGTATACTCGCTACAATTATTGGATTATATCTGGAAACAGAGCTGTCAAGAAAAGGATTCGTCAGTGTATTCAATGCAGGCGTCATGCTCCGCAAAATCCACAGCAAATCATGGGTAATCTCCCTGAGCCCAGAGTAACGCCATCCCGCCCATTCACACACACCGGCGTGGATTTCACTGGGTTCGTGGACATAAAAGCAAATAAAGGCAGGGGCATAAAAACCTTAAAAGGCTACATAGCCGTATTTGTCTGCTTCTCTACGAAAGCTATGCACTTAGAGCTAGTGACAGATTTGAGCAGTGCGTCATTTTTAGCTGCTTTTAAACGAATGTGTGCACGTCGTGGAGTACCAAAACATGTTTATTCTGACAATGGTACCAATTTTGTTGGGGCAGCAAAAATTCTTAGTAAGCAGTATAAGGAGGCTTTGGACATCATCAACACCGATTTCTTGGATGACATCAGCGGTATGGGTGTCACTTGGCATTTCAATGCGCCAGCATGGCCAAGTGCCGGTGGACTTTAGGAGGCTGCTGTAAAAAGTGTCAAACACCATCTAAAACGCGTAATAGGGGAACAAAAATTGACATTTGATGAGTTTTACACGTTGTTGGCGCAAATAGAAGCTTGCGTGAACTCAAGGCCACTGTATGCTTTGACAGAGAATATGGAAGAGGAGGTGTTGACACCTGGTCATTTTTTAGTAGGTGGCCCATTGTTATCAACGCCTCTAGAAGACCCAGAAGAACCTATGCACCCACATACTCGTTGGCAGTTAGTGCAAAAAATGCATATATCATTTTGGAACAAATGGTCTAAAGAATATCTCCACCGCTTGCAAACTCGCAGTAAATGGCATCACGGAAAACCGAACTTACAAGTGCATGACATTGTCTTGGTTAATGAAGAAAATATGCCACCGTCGAAATGGGCAATGGGAAAGATAACGGAATTGCATGCAGGAAAAGATGGATGTGTTCATGTAGTCACGTTGAAAACAAAGAACGGATACTTAAAACGACCCATTATAAAATTAACACCCTTACCCGTGTGCCCAGAGGATAGCAGCACTCTTCCAAAACATGGAGAAGAGAAAAATGACAATACGCCCACTGAAAGCTCCAAGCGTAGCACTAGAAATCGAAAACAACCAAGTCACTCGTATTTCGTAGCTGTATTAATCATGCTTATGACACTGATAGTTCCGTCTCTACAACAAAACTTTAACATCACCACGCTTAGCACTACAAACACACTTTATTTTGACAAAATCGCTGACATGAGAATCGTTCAAGACCAATGGAAGATGGTAGTTTACTACAACATGACAAAATATTGGCAGAACATGGTTGACATTCAAAATTATTTTTATCATTTGAAAGGTCTAGGCAAAGACGAACTGATGTTTAAGCCAATAATTTCACAGTTTGAGCACGAATTAAACGAAATTAACTTCTATAATGAATTATTGCAAGCTAAGAGTCCGCCACGGGTAAAAAGAGGCCTAATAAATGGCATAGGAAATATCGCAAACTCTTTATTTGGTGTTCTAGATGACAAGTTTGCTGAAAAATACGAAAGCGATATAACATCGATTAAAAATAATGAAGGGCATTTATTGAATATGATATGAAATCAAACTTCTATTTTGGAGGCCGAAAACAACATCTTGAAACGTAATGAGGCTATAATGCACAGTCACTTCCAGTATATTAACGAACATCTAAAGAATATGACAGTGGCTCTTAACGAAGTGCGGCAGGTGACAAATCATCACATGCAGGCTCTTTCTATCATGACAACGGCGCTCTCGGTCGATGTCATATTGTCTAATTTGAGAAGAGTTCAAGAAACATTACTTGACACTATTACAAACATCCATCAGGGGCGAATTGACATACACCTAATATCGCCCAATGAATTACAAAATCAACTCAATCTCATCTCTGGAAGACTACAGGGTGAATTAGTAGTACCAACTACTATTGGAAGAGATCTTTATCAACTGATACAAATGCGTGCCAAAGTGACAAAAGCGTTTCTTATTATAGAAATTAGAATTCCATTACTTAGTCAAAATCAATTTGAACTAAACAAAATAATATCCTTGCCAATAAAAATGAATGAAAAAATTATCTACAACATTCCCATTACTCCCTACATCGCAGTGAACATGAAAAAAGATATGATTATACCAATGACTGAAAACGATATACAAACATGCAAAATATATCAGAATGAGAAGTTGATATGCTACGAAAGTATTCCCATGGTTAATGTCCACTTTGATAAGTCAATTATTTTGTGCAATGAGCTTATACAACAATAATAATGACACCTTTTGTCAGACAGAGCTCAGACAATGTTCCGATAACTGGATTAAATTACAATCGCCCGGCGCGTGGCTATACTCATGTTGCCGGGAATGCAGAGTTCGCATTTTGTGCCCAGCTGGTCTTAATACAAAACAATTGCATGGCAATGGCCTGATGGATATAGGTCAAGGTTGCCTTGTTAAAGGAGACACATTTACAATACAAGCCGTACATGATTATAGCAATAAATTATTTCTACAACCACATATTGAAATTCCTACATCACGGTCCATGTCCGCGATGAATGATATCATCAATTCTTCATTAGTTCCAAATCTTCTAGAATATCAGACGGAAAATCATGATGAACTGTACCTATCAATAAAACAGCAACTAGATGAATTGAAAAGTCAAAACCTGCAACCAATTGATGACATGAGCGACACCACCCATTACACAATTATATATTCAATTTTGATCCCGTCGGTCCTGCTTCTCATGGCTTATGCTATATTCAGACTCGGGAGGAAGTGGTTGACAAGACGGCATGTCAGCAGAGCGCAGCAGCAGCAGCAGCGAGCCCAGGGTTCCGACTTGAAACTCCGTCGGAGCCGTGACAGTGTTGTGAGTGATGCAGTGAGTGAAAGTGGTGTGAGTGCGCGACACACTACTATGTCAGTATCTCGTGAAATCAGTGATACAAGATTCAGTGTTGATAGTGTTACGTCCCCTGCGATGAACAGGACAATTAAATTTGACAGTTTACCTAAACCGTAGTAAAACTATTTACATTTTATTTTGTAATATGTCTTTTACCTTTTTTTATGTTTCCTTTTTTTTCTGCATATCCTTTTGTTGTTGTTGGCAATATGTACAAGCCATTACTTAAATAATTATGATTTAGCATTTTGTCGTTGTCGAGTCGGATTGCAAAACCGACCTAATTTTTATTTGTATTAGCGCATGTTTTGACAGTGCATTAAAGGCATTCAACTCGTACTGACGTATATTATTGACAAAAATCTCTCTAACTAAGCTACCCTGACATTCTGAGATTTTCTTGTGCGGGTTACGTGAGGCTCGCACATTATGAATTACATCTATCTTGTTATTATTCTTTTTTACAATGACATTTGGTGACTCGTCCTTTACAACTTCAAATGGTCCATTATAAATACATTCCAATTTATTGCCTGTTTCGTTTTTTATTAATACCAAGTCACCTTCTTTATAATTTATAGAATTAAGATTCTTATCATAACAATGTTTCCTCGCTAACTTACTTGCTATCAAATTTTCTTTCGCATCATTTTGAGCTCTTTGCAATCTGTACTTAAATTCTAAAGGATAATCATCAAAATTGTACAAAGGTTCAACACTTCCACCTTGAAGACTACTTGGTAACCTGCAAACTTTACCGAAAACTAATTCATAAGGTGTATATTTGGTCATAGTATTAACTGTTGTGTTATATGAAAAACACCAATACGGAATCCAAGAACTCCACGATGATGGATTATTATCCGTCTGTATCCTTAAATACGCGCCTAAAGTTTTGTGAACATTTTCCAAAGATCCTATACTCTCATGATGATATGATGTCGATAAGATTTTATTGATGCATAAGGTATTACATAGCTCTACCATTACTTTTGAAATGAACTCAGAACCCCTATCTGTAGCAATTGTCCGCGGTATTCCATATCTCAAAACGAAATTTTCTGCCAACGCTTTCGCTACCTCATTTGCGGATTTATTCTTTAATGGATACGCCTCTACAAATTTTGTAAGCTCACACTGAAGTGTCAATATATAAACATTGCCTTTTTCGTCCCTATCTAGTGGCCCCACTATATCTAAATAAATTTTCTCAAACGATGTAGATGCAGTGGTAGTAATTGTCATTGGTTCCTTAGTATGTCTAGAATACTTTTGCTTCTTACACTTATCACATTTACTAATGTATTCCGTTACATCTTTTTCAATAGAAGGCCAATAATAATATTTTTTTTATATTATTCACCATCCTGCGTATACCTGCATGACCACTTGTGGGTAAAATGTGGAAATCATTCAAAATAATCCTCTTCTCATCTTTTCCTTCTACTCTTCGTAAATCCTTCACTACACACATTTTAAAATCTTCCATATGTGGAGATTTATTACTATTTTCCTTCAAATATTGTGCCATTCTTGTAATAAATTCAACGTTATAACGATTTTTTTAAATAATAACTTCTTTTATGCCTTTCTCAATACAAAAAGCTACTGTCTTTCAACAACTCGTCTCGCGATGATGCCGATAAAGATTCATAGTTTACATAAATACTCGAGTTTTCTGGCACATACATTAAATTGCGCGTCTTTGAAAATATCTTTTTATAATTATTGTTACGTAACATTTTCTCCCATTCATTTAAACGTATCTCAACGTCATTTCTTTGTTTTTTAAGAACTTCCACGATCCTTGGGTGATCAGTCCCAGACACCATGGAGTCCGTATCACAATCATTCGACTCTCTTAACCGTTTGTACTGCGCTCTCGTCATTACGGATATAGTCTTTTCGCGTATCGTTTTCAAATCCTAGACTAGACCACTCACTAACCGTCTCTTCAATAATATTACTATCTAGCATCTCCTGCACTTGCTTATCAACTTCCTTCTTCTGTACATAAGGTATTCTTTATTGCCTCCTATAAACTGGACTCACATTCTCTTTCAATCGTATTGTCTGCTCATACACATTCGTGACAGCCAATCTATCTCCCGGAACATGAAATATATCTGAATACTTCGCACAGATTCGCTCAATAGATAATCGTTCCTCGGCATTCAAATAGTCAAGTTTAAGCAAAGAAAATATTTCCTTAACACGCTCAACGTTCACCTCTGACTCTGCAAAACTACAAAAATCGTAATCACTTAACGGATAAACTTCTATACCAGACATACTACACACAACTTCTTCAGAGTTTGTGTTTAATACCCTAATGGGTATCATCCCATTCCTAGGCCTAGCCATCACACTAGCCAAGAAAACACCTTCACGTAATTCTTTCCTTACCACTACACAATCTTCCACTCTATTAACAGGAAAATACCTAACTACTTCACAACGCGGAGGAATCGTTAGCAAGTAATCATACGACTTGAGCGACATCGAAACCGTTTGTCCCTTAGGACCCTTAAGAGACAACCTATTCAACGAAAAATCTATAATACCCCTATATTTCTGCAAGAAATCCTGGCCTAATATGCCTACCGACTTACATGGCAAATTATCAAATATATAAAACCTATGCACGAATGAACACCGACCGAACTCCAAATTTAAATATACATAACCTATAGCTCGCAAACTACCTCCTACACCATTGATCACCAACTCTTCCTTAACTACTTTATAGCACAAAGCGTTATTCGTTAAAAAACTGCTTTTTACGGCTGATATTGTCGCACCCGTATCCACTAACCAATCCGTATCTATACTATCCACTAGCAAATTAACCCAGTTAATGCTATCACAAGCTAAAATATGCTTAGGTACGAAAAAACTGAGTCTCACTCAGCTGTCCGCCTTCATCGTTCCGTGACATTGACACTGCACCTGAGTCAGCATCGCCCGGTGCGTGCTCAAAACACGCTACACGCCGCCGACCTTGCTGAGTCTGGCGTCCACGACGAGCATTATCGCTGCGACCGCGCATTCCACCGCTATGCCATACGTTGATATTTTTGCGCGTACGCTCAACAGCTGTTTCATGCTGCTATTGTGTCTATTCTCTACAGTGTGCCGCCTATGATTATTTCCGCGATTTCTATTGCCCGATGAAAAACCACTTCTTGCGGGCCAGCGCTGGTACGTCATGACTTGCGACGATGAAGCACAGTCCTCGTCTTCCGCTACCCTGATAGCATCTTTTAAGCAAGTCAAATTCCGCGCCGCAATAACCGTAGTAAGACGCTGATTACGAAGTCCGTCAGCAAACTTCCTAATAGCATATTTTTCGTTTAATGGCTGCAAAACTTTATAGGCTTCCGAACTTTCCCCGGCTTGAGAAATAGTCAAATTGACCATCAATTTCTCTATCTCGGCACCAAATTCCGCGACCGATTTATTGTTTTGCCTAGCGCGAGCAAGTTTTGCTTGCACAGCCACGTCCGATTCTAATGTTAATAAATGCTTCCTCATGTCAGCCAACAGACTGTCTACTGTTGCGTAGTTGGAAGACAACCGAATCCTACCCCCCTGGGTAGCCGTGTGGTTAGAACGAATTTAACTAAAAGGGTATTATCTGCCTCCTCTAACATAGAACTATATAAGCCTATGGCATCAATCAAATCTTGGGTCACCTGCTCATCGCCATTCATTTTCGGTAGCAAGCTAACCGCCGTTCTTAAAGAAAACCTTTCCGCCGCCATCTCTAATTCGATTTTGCCGATATCTTCGAACTTTATAGTCTCTAAGTACAAATTTTCTATTTTAACTATCAATTGCGTTAACTCATCTGAAAATTTGCTCGAACTTGAAATAATGCTCTTAAATTTACTGTATTTATAATATAATTAACTGCCTCAATAGCCATGTGGTCCTGACCGCGACTGCTACGCTAGAGGTCCTGGGTTCGATTCCCAGGTCGAGCAAAGTGTTATTGGGTTTTTCTATGAAATTCCCAGTAGCAGCTCGGAGTTAGGAATTTGTGCCCGGTTAATGGCAATAGGCTCGCCCCCTATTACATGGGACCTAAACATACCGGCGAACTGTGGGTGTACATTAGTACGCCTCTGCCTAACCCTTCGGGGAATACAGGCGTGATGGTATGTTATGTTAAATTTACTGTATAAGGCTTTCGCGTCACTAATTTTCTTATCAAAATTGTTACCTTTCCGTCTACTAGGGCCTAACTTAACAATAGATTCCCTTAATACTTTAAGTTGTACAAACAGTGACGTTAATTCTAATTCCATTTATACATAATATATATTTATACTATTGTCTCTAAATTTACCGCTGGTCACAAGCACTTTCCACAACACGTAACATTTTTTCATTGGAATTACTTGAATCACTTACTTCTTGATGAGGGAACGCCACTTCGTCCATATCTGGTCAGACCATCTGCACAGCTTTGCGAACCTCCCGCTGATTCATCTGGTCCTCGATCCAATTGTGGTGGCACCTTCTATAAATCCGGACTGCCACACCAACGATAACAAGCGCCAAACACACAGCAATAAACAACAGCACCGTGTTGATAGCTGTCAGCTGCTCCTGTGTAACCGTTGCGGTATTTGAACCACCCGCTGCCGTCTGAGCGATGATCACCTCTTCCTTTGATGTTGTGCTCCCCATGGCCCGTGACTCGATGTGACGTGAAGCTCAATGAAGTGTAGTCGACTTCTGCTGCTGCAATTCCCTCGATCGGGGAACTATAACGCCGTCCAGCCGACTGGCCGGGTCGCCATGCGATGTGGGGTAGAGGAGGAGTTAAATAAACAACATGATGCGTACTATTCCGAGAGTCAACTGTAGAACTGCCCTCTCTCCTTTAATTGATGGTATATGTATACATGGATAGTACGTGACTACGTGCTAATACTAAGACTACGAAAACAGCTTATTTACCTTAACTTAAACTAATGCTGAAGTACAACATACGAGACATGATGATGGACAATATACGTGACTCCACACCACAGGGTGCTGCGCGGGGCGACGCTCCCGGGCGTCGAGGTCGTCTGTTACGCGGACGACACGCTCGTTCTGGCCCGCGGGCAATCGTTCGGGGAGGCGGCCTGTCTGGCCACGGCGGGCGTGGCACAAACTGTGGCGCGAATCCGCAGGCTGGGGCTGGAAGTGGCATTGACGAAGACGGAGGCCCTTTGTTTTCACGGGCCCCGGAGGAAACCCCCACCTGGATCCCACATAGTCGTCGGTGGGGTCCAGGTCGATGTCAAACCATCTATGCGGTACCTGGGGCTCGTGTTGGACGGAAGGTGGACCTTTCATGCCCACTTCCAGCGCCTTGCACCGCGGCTGCTGGGTGCAGCCGGTGCTTTGGGGCGTCTGCTGCCGAATCTCGGTGGCCCGAACGTCACCTGCAGGCGACTCTACCTGGGGGTCATCCGCTCGATGGCCCTCTACGGAGCCCCTGTCTGGGCCACCGAGCTCACTGGCGTCGATGCCGCACTATTGCGGCGCCCACAGCGTGCGATATCCATCCGAGTGATACGGGGATATCGCACCATATCGGCGGAGGCGGCATGCGCCCTTGCTGGGTCCCTCCTATGGGACATAGATGCCCGCGTTCTGGCGTCGCTGTACACCTGGCGGAAGCGGGTGACGGAGCGCGGTGACTGGCCCGCCCCGAGGGAGGTGGAATACCAGCGGGAGAGGCTGCCCTCAGCGGCAGTGGAGGAGTGGAGGCGGCGCCTAGAGCGCCCGGGCGCTGGCCTACGAACCGTGGAGGCACTCAGACCGGTCCTGCCGGCATGGGTGGGCAGGCGTCACGGCGTGCTGACCTTCCGGCTGACGCAGGTCTTGTCCGGACATGGGTGTTTCGGCAAGTACCTGTGTCGCGTCGCCGGGAGGGAGCCGGACGCCCACTGCCATCATTGCAGTGACTGCCCTGAGGACACGGCGCAGCACACGCTCGAGCAGTGTACAGCGTGGGCAGAGTGGCGCCGTGTCCTCAGGGATGCAATTGGAGTGGACCTTGCGTTGCCGGCCGTAGTATCTGCTATGGTCGGCGACGCCGAAGCCTGGCAGGCAACGGTCGCCTTCTGCGAGGAGGTTCTCTCGCAGAAGGAAGATGCAGAGAGGGTGAGAGAGAGTGCCTCCACCCTGCCGATCCGCGCCCGGCGCACTCGCACCGGGCGTAGGAACAGGGCAGATAACGCCCTGTTCCAACCACCATAAAGGGCTACGGGCGGCGGACTTGGGGAAGTCCGACCGCCCACTCACAAGGCCCGAGCTGGCAACGCGGTTTGCAGTTTCCGCGCCCCGCTCAGCGGATCGGTAGAAGAAGGGGAGGGAGAAGTCCACGTCTGTCTCCCCTTACGCGAAGGGGGCCGCAAAAGGCGACCCGCCACTGCCGGGTCCGCGGACGAATGCTACAGCGCTCCCGCAGGCCCGGCACCAAAGTGGTGACGCGAAACGCCGAGGTTGGTTTTAGTCGGTAGATCGCTCTTTTCAGAGCGGAGTCCTACACACCCCACCGCTCTCCCCGGAGTGGTGGATAGTGCATAAAGCATTTCCAACCCCGACAACAAAAAAAAAAAAAAGGCTCACGGAGGTACCCCTCCCGCGCCTCTGGCGCTCCCCGCACACTCCCTAGCTATGACAAACAATTTTTAATATTAAATGCGTATGCGATTTTATGCGTCGCTTACAACTACTACATAATTGTAACGATACATAAACTTAATTTAAAAAAATATTTTTGATGCAGCAGTGAAAAGGCTACGACTCAGCATAAATGCCTCGCTTGAACAGCGTGGCGCTGATTTTCAGTCGCACCCGGTGCAACCTTCAGTTTCTGACTTGAGTGACACACGAAAAGATATACAAAATAAATATGAAATAAGGGAAACAACATTCATTACATGAGATACTTTGCTATACCTACAATAGATACATCTACATCAATACTACATGCGAGTACCTAGAATGACATATTGATATACCTATAAACTATACTATGTTAAACATACAAACAATAAACATACAAACATGTGTATGAACATGTCGCAACATGTGTAAAACAAATGTTATACTTAGCCAACGTAGATAATAATATTTATGATAATAAAGACACTCCCTAGAGCATATTCTGCTTACCCAACAAATATTTTTTGTACATAATTTTAAAAGTGGTTTTAGAAACAGGTTTCCTTAGTGGTGGTGGGAGATTATTCCAAAATTTAGTAGCTTAGTAGCGGAAACTGCCAAAAAGTTCTAGTTTTATGGAAAGGAGTAGCCAAGATACTACAGTCAGCCCTTCTGGAATTATACGACTTATGAAAAGTATACCATTGAAGTTTGTCATAAAGATATTTCGTCTTTTGCTTGCGGATAACGTTATACATTAAGGCCGCAAAATGATGATTTCTTCTATTTTCCATATTAAGTAAGCCTGCCTTATTTAAATATGGGGTGATGTGACTCCGGGGCGGTACTTTATGGCAAAACCTTATGCAAGTGTTTTGCACTCTCTGGAGAATACGCTTACTAGAAGAGAGTAGGCATGGACCAATAACAACATCAGCGTAGTTTAATTTTGATAAAACTAAAGATTCGCAATGTTTTAATCTAACATCTTCACCAAGGAGATGCCTAATTTTATATAAAACTTTTAACCTAAAAAAGCAATTTTGTGCAACATTTATAACATGTTTTTCAAAACGCAACCTGTTATCCATCAATACACCGAGATTCCTGGCTTCTGTAACATATTCAACCATATGTCCACGAATAGAAATTTGTAGTGAGAGCGATAAGGCAGTCTCAATTTGTTTCTTTGAACCAAGTATCATATATTTAGATTTGTCAGGCTTTAGGGACAAAGTATTTCTTTTGGACCAGTCAGCAATATTGTCCAGGTCACAATTAATTTTATTTATAGCAGAATTAACTTTAACATCATCTTTGGGATTAAATGATATGTATATTTGGACATCGTCAGCATATATATGGAATTTGGAATAATGTATTTGGGTAATAATATCCGAGGTATACAGGATAAAGAGAAGTGGACCAAGAATAGAACCCTGCGGAACACCCCTATTAACGTTTCTCGCCGCCGACAGGATACGAGTACCATCATTTTTCTGAACTTTAACGATTTGTGACCTATTACTCAAATAACTATTAAACCACGCTATTGCAGAATAGTCAAAGCCATAATATGCCATTTTTGACATAAGCAGAGGTATATTGATGCAATCAAAAGCGCGCGAAAAGTCCAATAATACAAGCAGTGAACATAAACCAGTATCTTGCGCTGTAAGAATATTGTCGATGACGTCCAAAAGGGCAGTTGCAGTTCCAACGTCTTTCCTAAATCCAGATTGAAATGAAGGTAACAGGCCATTATTCTCGATAAAATTGTATAATTGTAAATAAACAATTCTCTCGAGGATCTTGGACATATAAGGCACTATACTTATTGGTCGCAATTCCTTGAATTGTGTAGGATTTGAGACTTTAGGCACTGGGGTCACAAGGGCTGTTTTCCAAGCAGTAGGAAACGTAGATGACACTATAGATTTGTTTACAATTGCAGTAATAGCTGTCAATGTTTGTGGAAGGGTAAGAAGTATCATGTCCATATTGATGCCGTCGACACCTTGGGCGTTTGATGTAACTGATAATATTGCCTTAGAGACATCGGCTTCGTCAACAGGTTTTAATTTAAATGATAAGTTAGGTATCTTATTAAATTCATAGTATGTTAGTGCAGAGATAGGGACGTCGTGTGAACTTGGTAAATTAAGAAAATGACTATTAATTTCATCAGGGTTACCAAATTTATCTGGAAGACAATCTAAGTTTTTATCTGTAAGGACAATTTGCTTCAAATTTTTCCATAGAATCTTGGAATTGTGGATTTGACTATTTATGGTGCGATTATAAAAAGTTTGTTGTTCAACATACATTGCTTCTTCGACAATTTTTTTAAATGATTTATAGTATGCCATATGTGTATCAAGTTTTGTGGCACGATATCGTTTCAGAGCTTTGTCTCGCAAAGTTATCATTAGACTAAGATTAGGGGTTTTCCACGGTGTGGGCTTCTCCCTAATGTGTATACTTTTAATGGGAGCGTGATAGTCAAATATTTGCATCAAAAAAGAATGATGGACAGAAACCATATCGTTTACTGACTCCAAAACAGCTATGTTTTCCCAGTTAAAAAACTCCAAATCTGCATCAAAATTATTTGTGTTAATATCCTTTAACGGCCTAAAGGTAACAAAACGTGGCACTGGCTTATTTTTTTTAATTTTTAAGTTGACATTTACTAAAGCATGGCCATGTATACCTGTGACATTTGTTATGCTGACACTGTTTACGGCAACATCTGTACAGACAAGGTCTAGTAGAGATGCGCTATTTTCGGTGAAGTGTGTATTTTGAGTAACCACTTAATTTAATCCAGCACAGTGAAGGAAATCCGCGAATTGCATGTATTTACTGCTTTAGACATCAGACTGGTCTATATTAAAATCCCCCAATAAAACTATTTTGTCAACAAAAGAAAATGCAGATATAGTGTCTGTCAGTGCGTCAAGAAATGTGGTAACAGATTGCCAAGGAGGCCTATATGCCGTGCCAACGGCTAGTTTCAGGCCATTAACATTGATCTTAATCCACATTTGTTCAGTAAGGGACTGGGGATGGGTCATTTTAATAGCTCTTTTACCACGACGGATATAGAATGCTACACCACCTCCCCTGCCGCCGCGTATTTCCACTGGGCGTGGTTGCATTCGAAAACGATAGCCGGGAATAACAGGAGCAAGTGCTTCACAGCCTTCCTTCAGCCAGGACTCATTTATAGCTATAATATCTGGAGAATTTTGTTCCACGGCTTGTATAAAATCATTACCACATGTATTAAGAGACCCCGCATTGTAGAGGGCTACTTGTAAAAATTTGAGTTTAGGAACCATATTTAATAATAATATAAAGATTTAAGTTCAGCTTCAGTATTCTGGGGTCACTGTCTGCGCACAAAAGAGCCATGTACTTAAAAAAATAAATGCGATACGTAGAATAAAAATGGACACAAATAGTTTCATAACTACTACATTAGTAGTTAGTATTACATAATTTCTAAATAGTGTAAGAAACATGTGATATTTATAAAATGATAAGAAAATTAAAGCGAATGTTGCAATATGAACTAAGGAATACCGAAAAATACATGAACATAAATGACTATTATATACTACATATATACTATGTGATACGGTTTCGCATTTGTATTTGCCTAAGACTGCGGTAATATTGAGTAATTGCGGCGACAAACTACAACTTCGAGTTTTAGTAATGCAAGTCAGAGCGTTTTTCACTGACATCATGAGCATATTATAAGATCGAATTAAACACAGAATATATAAAACAAGACACAAAATTAAGGATAGACTTTGACAAACAACATTGACACAAAGATTATTAACCGAACGATGATATCCGTAGAATAAGAAATGGGTGTAAAGAAATCTTTTTTGAAGTGGTGGTTTCTCCAGAAACCTGCTCGATGTCTTGTTCACTACGAAGTAAATGTACAGGGCAGTTGGGGGAATCTGTGCGTTTTGCATAAACTCGTCCCTTTTTAACCCATACAAATCTCCATTGGTGAGTTCGCCCCGCAGCACGCGCCTTGCCGAATATGATGCGATTTGTCTTCGTGAGTCTTTGATTTATATAGAAGATTCGATGGTCGTCCACTACAAGGCCAAGACCATCCGTAGTGGCACCACGGCGCACTCGGCCACTATGCAGCAAGTCGTCACGAATTTTTCGTCGGGCTAAGCGCACAACAATCGGGCGCGGACGTGATGTATCGTTGGCAGTGCCTGAAGCTGTTATATTTGACCGCTTGGGGCCCACACGCCCGGCGTCAGTCCCAATTTAACTCCAACATTCATAGCGATATGAACCGCGGACTCGCCTGCCGACTCAGGGATATTGTTTATAATAATAATAATAATAAAACGTTTATTTTCAGACAAAGTCCATAGTGTGTTAGTTACAATGACTTAATATCTAGTGTTAGTAAACAATAATTTCAAATTACAATTGAGTGTGGAGTTGCATCCACCTCTTGAGTATCGGGATGTCCCACCGATCTGCAAATACACTTAGGATAGTGTTAGTGCTGGCGCGGACACGAGCCATTAGGGAGGCACACCTTTTTCTCATGATGGTGGCGAAACCATCAATGCCCGTCTCTACGAACATCCCCGATGCACTACAGCGCCTTGGCAGCCGTAACAGTACCCTCAGTGCATTATTATATTGGACACGTAGGTCACTGTAAGTCCGCTGCGTGAAATTGACCCACAGACTGCACGTGTAATATGACATACAGTAAGCTTTAAAAAGCGTTACTTTAACTGGTTTAGTACACCGTGCAAACCTACGGGCCAACATGTTACAACGAACAGCCAGCGACCTACGTTCCCTCTCTATGTCACAGTCATCTTTAAGGTCTTCGGTGACCCAGTGGCCCAAATATTTAAACTTATTAACCCTACGAAGTGGTGAACCACATAGCGAGACCGTTGGTATATCTGTGTACGTCATATTGCGCGCCTTAAAAACAATCAACTCACTCTTTGTGACATTATATTTGAGTCCATGCCTCAGCGCATACGATTCACATATGGCGACCAAATGTCTTAACGCACCGATCGATGGGCTCAGCAACACCATATCATCAGCATAACTAATATTATTAACACATACTCCATCAATATGACATCCGATCTTGGTATTGCTGAGCTCAACGATCAGCTGGTTCATGTACAGGTTGAAGAGCCGTGGTGAGGTTAACCCTCCCTGCCTAACTCCACACTCCAACCGGTACATGTCCGAGTGCGAGTCAGCCCACTTCACGCTATTACATTGATTATTGTACCAATACTTAAATATTGATATTATATCAGGGGGTACGGTAGTTTCACATTGCAGTTTATGCCACAAAACATCATAACACACCAGATTGAATGCCCTCGACAAATCTAGAAAGCAGGCAAAAATTGGCGTTCTTCTATCAGTATAGTACTGAACAGTCTGCTTGAGACACAGTATGGCACTCTCAGTGGAGAGCCCAGGTCGAAACCCGAACTGAGCATCATGGAGCACAAGGTGTTTTGCCAACTGCTTATCAAGCAGACTGTCCAGAACCTTAGCTACAACAGTGGCCAGGGAGATAGGCCTGTAATTAGTCATATCTGAGGCATCCCCTGTTCTATTTTTAACAATCGGGACTACTTTCGTATACATAAGGTCATCTGGAAGGTAGCTGTGACTAATGCACATATTAAAAAATGCGAGCACTCGTGGTAGGTGTACTATAGCATACTTCAGATGCTCAATGCCGAGGCCATCATGTCCAGGAGATTTTCCTTTTACCATTTTCATAATAATGGCCGCAACTTCCTTGGCAGTAAAAATTACTGAAATGTCCCGGGAGGTGGCCTCGGCATCGACCATCTGACCTGGTCTGTTGTGAGAATCACGGAGTGGGTCAACGCTAAAATTACGCCGGAAAGAATTCGCTATATCTACCGGTTTATGCACGCCAGCCACACGCACAGGGGGACTAGACCTACAATTCAACTTATTCGTTGATTTCCAAAAAGATCCAAATTTCTTTTCAGTATGATTTTTAGCTAAAATGTCCATTTTTATTTGTTGCTGGTTATCTTGACAATACTTCAATTTATTTTTAAAAAATTTCCTAGTTTTACACATAGTGTTGTAAATGTAACCAGAAGCAGGCCTCCCATGTAATAACCACTGCTGATAGCATAGTCGTGCCTCCCGGTGAGCGTCACGAACGTGTTCATTCCAACCCGGTATATATTTTTTACGATTGTGACTCATTTGTTTACTTGAGTGTGAACGTTCGGCGCCTTCCTTTAAAATATTAATTAAATTACGATACATTTTATCCAATGCTAAAAAATGATCCGTGTTCGTGCACATTTTATGTGAACAATTACGAAACTCATCGGGAATATCTATTAATCTTAGTTTAGAATGACAGAAACTCGAATAATCCTTTATTTGATTATGATCTCTTTCTCCCCAAATTACTCTGTTACAAGTGTATGTTGAATTTATTAACTTTGGTATTATCAAATTAACATCGCATTCAATTAATAAAGGAATGTGTTCTGACAAATATACGCCGTACAAAATAGACGCGTTCACAACAGTGCGCCGCGCGGCACTACTTACCACACAGTGGTCTAACCATCGCAGGGCCCCGTTTGCGGTACTCTCAAATGTGTGCGTGTCCTTTGGAAGTAACTCCATATCCACGCATGTCCACGATTGCTCCACACATACATTTAACAATTCGTTTGCAAAACGCTCGCCCGGGTGCGCATTAAAATCTCCCAATATAAACACAGTTTCTACATTACTATTAACACAAATAGCAATAATCTCACATAAACAGTCCGTGAATTCAATGAGATTGTCCGTTGAGTTAATAGGCATATACACCGAAAAAATTAATAACGAGCGATCCGCAAGATCTATCCTAATTGCTACTAGACGATCACTGTTACACTTTAGCACCGACACCATCGAGAACGCAGATTTTCTCCATAGAAGTGCAACTCCTCCATACGGTCTTCCTATGAGAACTCCAGCAGACGTGTCAACGGCGGACTTGCCTGTATAAGCAAAATCTTCCTCTAGGCTACCGAGGTATGGCACGTCATGCGGTAGTAGCCAGGTTTCTTGGAGTGCGATGATATCAGCTGTACGGCACAGTCTACGAACACAGTCAGCTGATCGCATAATATTTTTGCTATTGAATGTTGTCAGGATTATACTACTTTTGTTATCCATTAATTACGATTTATGGAATCTTCATTTACAAACTCAGTGTCTTTTCCTTTTTTTAAATGGACAAATCGCCTGAATGTAATTCCCTCGGGCCACAAATTGTCATCCAAAAACGTCTCAATTTTATGCCTTGGTACAAATAACTTAAACGCATTATAAGATCTCTCAACTTTCATATTGATTTTTTCTAATTTTACAACTAAATTCGCTTTCTGGTTTATGTACTCGCATATATCTTTTTCTGACGTCTCCTTATTCACATTTGAAATGAAAAGAGGTATGTAAATTTCCGCAGCTTTGAATTTTCCTAACGAATTAGATACAGCTTTTCCCGTCATTCCCACAAAACGATTTCTTGCTCTTGCCTTTTGTACTAAGATCCACTGATCATCTTGTTTATTCTCTTTCCATTCACCATTTTTAACGATTTCCGCCATAGATAGTTGTTTGTTTACATTATCATTAGCCACTGAGCCATTACTACCCAGCATGGTCGAATTAGCTGGCGCGAACGCAAGCGAAACTGGTTTATTCTGGTTCTGGCTTTCTTTACGTGTGTTTACTAGAGAGCGATATGTCAGCGCCGCTGTGTCACTTACACCACTATGACTAATCTCCGTGCAACTTAAGCTCGGTGCATTGACGTCATTATTCGTCAGCTGTGTAATGTGCGGTAGACCAATCGGGCCACTGTCTAAAACATACCCTCCTCTTTTTGTATTAACATTCGAATTTACTAATGAGGATGTGGTTTTTTCGGTATTAAACTTTTCATTATTTTTTTGTAACTCGACTTTTGTAACATAACTCTTAATATCTGCAACTTCGTTCCGTAGAACTAAAATATCCTTTAATAATTTGGTGACATCGACGTGATCAAAGCAAATCGGTGGTAGCTTATGTAAGTCATAGGCCACATATACTGGTAATTGCTTAGGATCCACCGTCTTAAAAACTGCTATCATGTCTTCCAAGTCTTTCAATTTCTTATTTTTCCGCCTTGACACCAGCTTTTGAGTGGTTTTTGATGATATAAATAACAACTTCTTCGCTTCATCTATATCCTCTTCGGAAAAAGCAGAATCACAAATTTTTATTAAACTTTCATTATCGACTACATCATGCCGATTTCGTAAGAATGCAAGAATTTCAGAAATAACTATATTACAACTCGCACATTTAAGTGTATCCACAGACATTCTCGTTGCACACAATCGGCGACCGCTAGCCAATGCGCGCGCGCGAGTTTAACTCGATATCATTAATCAAGTCCGCTTGATCACGCTCGTTGAGGTCGGCCTTGAGCTGAGAAATTGTATCCAACAAGCTGGTATCCGGCATCCCCGCAGTTTTTATCGTGGAAATCTCAGTGCGAAGTTGAGAGTTTTCATCTTGCAGTTGTTTAACTTTATTGCCCAACTTGTTTAATTCTGTCGTCAAATCTGACACTTGAGATGATAGCCGTAAAGTTGCAGCACTAAAATCATTTTTGAGCTCATCGATAGCAACTTTAAGTTCATGTGTAATCTCTTGGGCTAAGGTTGACCTTATAGCATTTAACTTAAAGTCTAGTCTAGTGTCCAACAGAATTGCAAATTGTTCCAGACCAATTAATTTATTAGATTCAGCACTACTATTTTGGTATGACTTTGGAGAATTCCAAACATCTTCCTCAAACGGCATTTCCTCAGTGCCAACACAACATGGGCAGTTGGTGGGGAGCACTAAAACACACCCTTAGTAGGTGTATCATCGGTCTTTCTGCGACGCTGAGAATTTATGTTATTACTGCAGGTCGGGCACTTCCACTTTCGCATCAAATCATGATTATTTTTTATGTAGTAAGTTGTAGACATGTTCAAACACCGAAAGTGATACGTACCCTTACATAGTACGCAGGCGATGAGCTCGTCTGCTTTAGTCTGTTTAAGACAAGCTATGCAATTCATTTTACGTCGCGGTTGTAATAAGTCAGCGTACGTTAGATAAAACTGCAGCGGGTAGACAACCAAAAGCGACAGCAATATTGTACAAATTGAAATAACTTAGTTAATACACGGATACCAACGACTCACTGAGAAGATCGTAAGCGCCATGAAATAAGCGGCACTTACGCGTTACTTGCAATCACTACCGGAATACTATCAGATAGTGACTTAGTTTTTAAACGATATTTTTGTCCTTAAAATCTTTTTATTTAGAAAGTTTTTTAAATCACAATGTCCAGTATTGATTGCCGAATATGTTGCACTAGGGTATGAGATCACTAACTTAGAAATAATAGCTTTGTTATTTATTTCACTGCAGACAACATAGAAAAACATGTGTCACTCGCACGATACGCTAGGTTACTGAGAGTACTAAGAGAGGTGTACTACGGTACACCCACAGTTCGCCGGTATGTTTAGGTCCCATGTAATAGGTGGCGAGCCTATTGTTATTAACCGGGCACAAATTCCAAACTCCGAGCTGCTACTGAGTATTTCATAGAAAAACCCAATAACACTGCTCGACCTGGGAATCGAACCCAAGACCCAGCGTAGCGGTCGCACTTGAAACCACTAGCCTAACGAGGCAGAGAGAGGCAGAGAGCAGCAAAGAAAGAATTAATACGCAAAGTATTTGATAAGATGCTGAAAGAAGAAACAATAGAAGAATGTGGCGTCAGCTCAGTGATAGCAAACTTACCTGCTAAGAAACCTGCTGATTTACGTCGTGACCAGCTCGCCGACCCCGAAATTGAAAAGATCATCAAAGACGTGTAGGGTCGTGATGAATAAGCAGCACGACGGTGGACTGAGCGTGGTTACCTGATGGATCAGGGAGTATTGTACCGTTATAATCCGGACTCCGATAGTGAAGCTCCCCAGCTTGTCATGCCTATCAATCACCGACAAGAAATTCTGAAGGACTGCCATGACTCACCGCTTGCTGGACATCCTGGAATAGACAGGTATCACAACCTTATTATTTCCCTGCAATGCACCATGTTATTTCTGACTATGTCAAAGCTTGCATTGATTGTTAACGGTATAAGGCCGCTAATGACAAACCTCCTGGTTTATTCCAAACGCCTGTCATGAGCCAGCGCAATGAAGTGTTGGCCATAGACCTATTCGGTCTCTTACCTCAAGGTGAGAATGGAGAACGCTGGATATTCCTGGTGGAATATACGGCCACTCGCTGGGTCGAACTCTTTTCTCTTCGCGATGCCACGGCAGAAGCCTTTGCTCAAACCCTTGTCGAAGAGTACTTCTTAAGGTATGGTTTACCTCGCAGGGTCGTGTCCGACAGCGGCGTACAATTTGTTGGAGCCGTCATGCAACAATGTATGTATCTATTGAATATCAAGCAAAACTTGATACCACTCTACCACCCAAAAGCGAATGCTGCAGAGCGGAAAAAGCGTGATCTTAAAGCTCAACTTGGCCAGCTCGTCGAGAACGACCATGACTCCTGGCCGAAGAAATTGGCTGTCATTCGCTATGCCATGAATAGCTCTGTATGCAGGACTCCTTTTTTTTTTTTTGTTGACAGGGTTGGAAATGCTTTATGCACTATCCACCACTCCGGGGAGAGCGGTGGGGTGTGTCGGGCTCCACTCTGAAAAGTGCGATCTACCGACTAAAACCAACCTCGGCGTTTCGCGTTACCACTTTGGTGCCGAGCCTACGGGAGCGCTGTAGCATTCATCCGCGGACCCGGCAGTGGCGGGCCGCCTTTTGCGGCCCCCTTCGCGTAAGGGGAGACAGACGTGGACGTTCTCCCTCCCCTTCTTCTACCGATGTATGCAGGACTCCTAGTGTAACCCCTGCATTTCTTATGTTCGGAAGGGAGATGAGGTCACCTACAGAAACGCGTCATGATCTGAGAGCTATGACGACCTCTGTGGTTTAGTGGTTTGAGTACCGGACTGCTGACCATGAGGTCGTGGGTTCGATTCCCACAGGACACAAATATTTATGTGATGAATATAAGTGTTTGTGTTCGTTTGAGTGTTTCTTATGTATTATAAGTATGTATTTACAAAAAAAAGGTATATAAGTATTATATCCATTGTCTAGTACCCATAGTACAAGCTCTGCTTAATTTGGGACTAGATGGTGCTGTGTACAAATGTCGCAGAATATTTATTAATATTATTATTATTATTTACTATCCTTGACAAAGACAATTTTGTCCCTCAGATCACTCCCTACCTGCAGTCTTTTATTAGTTCCCTCTCAGCTGTTCGAGAGCGCCTTGAGGCCCAGCAGGACAAGTCTAAGGAGACCGCTGACCGATCTCGTCGCCCCGGTCATATTTATGAGGTAGGAGACAAGGTTCTTCTTAAATCCCAGGTCCTAAGCAAAGGAAATAAAGGTTTTAGTGCTGAATTTGTGCCCAAAAGGGATGGTCCCTACGTCGTTACCAAAAAGGTTAGTCAAACTAGTTTTATCATTTCCCCGGTCGGTAGGCCAGACTCTTCGCTCGAGAAATATCATTCTTCGGATTTGACTCTGTAGGGCGTTCTGCACTAGAGGGGGAGTATGTAACATAACATAACATACCATCACGCCTGTTTTCCCCGAAGTTTTAGGCAGAGGCGTACTAATGTACACCCACAGTTCGCCGGTATGTTTAGGTCCCATGTAATAGATAAATGATAAAAAGAGCCTAATGCCATTAACCGGGCACAAATTCCTAACTCCAAGCTGCTACTAGGAATTTCATAGAAAAACCCAATAACACTGCTCGACCTGGGGATCGAACCCAGGACCTCTAGCGTAGCAGTCGCGCTCAGGACCACTTGGCTAATGAGGCAGTATGTAGTAAACGAAAATGTGGGCCCCTCTACTGTCGTGACCCGCGGTCGCATCCCTAATCGCTTCCGCAAATAATCTACGCCCTGCGCGCGTACCCCGTTGCCCCGCGCCTACGCCGCCGTATTCCCGCCGCCCATCAGTCGCCTGAAAACCCTTCACGCGGTTCGGTCGCGTTACACGTGCTGTACCTAGCCCTGTGTCGAACTTCCTTTCTTTCTTGTAATACTTACATACTTACTGTGCACGACTGCACATCACCCGCTGGGATTGGCGACGTCTGACCGTAGGAAGAAATAAGAAGGCTTAATTTGTATTGTTCTTACTTGTATCCCCCACGCCGGTTACGTGATGACTGAATTTGCGCGGCTAGCGCGCGCTCTTATATTACGTGAGCGGGGAGTCGCAAGTAGTGCTCTATTTAATCCACTAGTATACACTATTATTTAACTACCTACCTTACTACTACTACCTATGTTACTATTTTCTATTTACCATAATTATTATTATGCACATTAAGTAACTTATTCAATTTACATAAGCGATATTGTATCGTTTTACACATTCTCCCGCCGTGAACCGCTTGGCATTCGGTTCATAATCTTCACTGTGTAGACGATCACGATGTAGGCAGGATGACCAACTTCTTGGTAGCTCTCCGCAGCAGCCCTCCCTTGGTGCGCACGTCGGCTGTCCTTACTACCCCATCAGGTCCGGGGTACGTCGCGACCACACGACCCATGGGTCACAAGTTCCGGGGCAGGGTGTTGTCAGCAATCAAGACTACGTCACATTCGTTCAATGGCAGCCCTCGTCCATGGGTCTCCCGCCAGTGACGCAGTTCAGGCAGGTACTCTTTTACCCATCTCCCCCAGTACATGTCGGCGAGGCGCTGGGCTGCGCGCCAGTGTGTGCGGCCGATTAAGTCTTTGTCGTCAAAGGTCCCGGGTGCTGGGTTCCAGGTGGGGCCGTGCAGGAGGAAGTGGTTCGGCGTCAGGGCTTCGGGGTCGAGTGGGTCGACTGACACGTGGGTCAGTGGTCTATTGTTCACTGTAAACTCGACCTCGGCCAGTAATGTAGTCAGCACCTCCACCTCCTCTGTAGGCCGTCGTTCGTGCAGCACCGTGTACAGCGCCGTCTTGACGCTCTTCACCAGGTGTTCCCAAGCGCCGCCCATGAACGGGGCGCCTGGCGGTATGAAGCGCCACGATATGGCTTTAATCGTGGCCTCGTACTGTGTCGCGTTTTCCAGCGCTTGTCGCAGCTCGTTGTCCGCGCCGTGTAGGTTAGTGCCGTTGTCCGACCATATCTCATTGGGGCGCCCTCGGCGTGCTATGAATCGCCTGAGAGCCATGACCGCCGAGTCCGTGTTCAGCGTGGCGACGACTTCGACGTGTACGGCGCGTGTTGTGAGGCAGGTAAACAACACTCCGTACCTTTTCTGCGTACCCCGGCCCACTGTGACAGTAAGCGGCCCGAAGTAATCCACCCCGGTGTATGTAACGGGGGTCGGTGATGGGCGAGGCGACACGGAGGCAGGTCGCCCGTAGGCGGCGTCGGCGGCATGTTTCTTAGTCGGCGGCACGGCAGGCACTTGCTCAGCACGGACCGCACAGTAGGGCGTAGGCGCGTCACCCAATATTTTGTTCTGCACTCATTCACTGTTGTCTCTACACCGGCGTGATGATACCGGCGGTGTACATAATCAATGTATAGTCTCGTGATATGATGATCACCACTTAACACTGCGGGGCGACGACGTATGTCGTTAATGTCTTCACTAATAGTTAATTGATATTAGTCCATTGACGCGGCGGAAGTGAGTTCGTTGTCGCCGATCGCTTCGATGCGTAGCGGCTCTTGAGGTCCCGATGCTCCTGTTTTTCTGTAAGAAGAAGAAACGGGCAATTGGTGGTGTATATAATAGTACATAGAAATATGCATAAGTTTCTAAACTAAATTATATAATATCGGTTTTATTAAAATAATACATAAATACATATCTATATATATAAAATAAATAGTTACCTACCATACTTACATACATATACTAAATATTATACAATTAATACAAATTCAGAACTGATACTTATATACAAAAACATGGTAAATTAATTTAGGAATTTAGGTAGCATTCTTTCACCATCTTCTTAAATGTTGCCAGAGTTTGTGCACGTCTTACAGACACCGGCAGTGCATTCCACAGGCGAATGGCCTGAACCGTAAAAGAAATATCGTAAAATTTTGTGGAGTGTGTGAGAATATGTATTGTATAACCCTTGATTATTGTTTTATGTATTTCTGAATGTTTTATTCTTAGTTGTTTTATATCATAGATCATGATTTCGGAACGAAAGTTATGATCTATGGTACAATTTTTTTACTTACTACGAAGTATATAAATAATTACTTTCAGACATGTGTATATTGAATATAAATCAATTAATGATTTATAGAATGATCCTCAGGTTTTATTTGTTAATTTAATTTATGTAGGATAATCAATTGATGCAACGTTTTATTGTGATTAAGCTAAAGTTAACATATTTGTTGGTTTTCGAAGTTGCTTAATTATCCTACCATGTTTTAAAAGAGTTTTAATGAATTGGATCTAAATAATATTGCTAATGTTTATTGTTATTCGGATACAAACCTAACGATCTCTCATTGGTCGAAAATGGCGCGGTATTACTAATATTGTTCTATTGTGTAGAAAACGTATAAAAAGGGAGGTATTCCTCAAAATCAGTTAGTCAAGGATCTACTGCTGTGTGTGAAAGTTAAGTACTCTGATTGTTACTATGCTGTTCTTATATATTGTTACTATACTGTGTTCTTGATATTGTTACTATTCTGTGTATACAGTATCATTATAACAATAATGATACTGTTACCATGGGGTCTCATCCCGAACAAATGAAACATAGTTCAAATGAATTGTTAATAGATGGCATTGCATGTATCGATTCCCAAACCTCGTGTGTTTGGCTTCGAAATTCTTACGAGGAAAGACCTTAAAAAAATATGTACTTACTTAAATCAAATGTTTATACATAGGACAATATAATTTAAGTCTAATTTCTTCAATTATATGATATTCAATTAAATCCTCGTGATTCTCGCTTTCTTTGGTAAATAGATGGCGCTGTATGCAGTTTTCGCTCATTTTACAAAAAGAAAAGATGGCGCTGTTCGCAGTTTCTGAGTCTATAATTATTTCTCATTTTTTTTAAATAAAGTATTATTATAAGATTATTATATTTCAGACGAAGTTTTTGTAATGATGTATTATCTTTTTGTACCATCGGGGGCGAAGCACTAATACATACGATAGTCTACTATGATGACAACACGAACATACCTAGGTAGGTAGGTACCTAGAAAGCGACTTACACCTAATAGGTAGGGTTGCCTTCGTGTAGGTGCCTTGTACCGAATATACTTACATAATAAAAAAGGTAGGCTAGTAGATACTTACATAGTTCAAGTAGGTATCTACTATATATATACTATCTACCTGCTATAGGTATAGATATATATATATATATATATATATCACAAAATAGGTAAATATCAGTATTCTATCATCAATAAATGCATCATGCAGACGGTCGGAATGGAACGGAACGCGAGTCGTAGGTATCATACCATCGCGTCTCGCTCGAGTTCGATAGATATACACTCGGTAGTCCGACAGCTGCGAATGCGCCGTAGTAGGTACCTACCTACCTACGTAACGAACGAACGGTGTCGTGATGGTTTTGTGTTTGAAAGCTTACCTATATATACCATAGTACCTATATACCTAACAGAGAACGAATAATATTAAGTAGGTACCTACCTATACGTACTAGTACCTACGTACGTTTAAGTATTTGTTTTTTTATAATAGATCGGTATATCGCTTCTTCTACCGAACGAAATACCTACCTACCTAGATAGTGAATAGGGTAAAAAAGTGAGACACGTAGTAGGTACTTACAAGACTTACTAGTTTTACTTACCTACCTACTTATGTACTTACGAAGTACTTACCTATCATATTGAAATAATTACTTATGATAGGTACTTAGATATTTAAAATGGTAGGTAGAGGTACCTAGGTACATATCTAATAAGATTTGCGTTATCATTTACTTTTGTAGGTACCTAAGCTTTTGTAGTGAATAGTAAGGTTTTCATTGCTGTAGGTAGCTCACACGCTATGAAAGTAGGTGGGTAGATGAAATTAAAATACTGTGGGCGGGAAGCCCTATAGCGTGTTTACGTCACATGAGTAGATACGTTTATCTACTCATTGTCATGATGTCATATGTATGCGCGTAGGGATGAGATACACTTACCAGTGTCAAAAACCAAGTATCAAAATAGGTAGGTAATACCTACTTGAAAGTATTTGGCACAGCTAGTGTTCTAACCCTACTATATAATATAAATATTATCCTACAATATTTCTGAAAAAAGTATAAGTATTAGTAGGCAAAACTACTACATGTTTTCGTTATCTATTATATTTTTTTGGGTAATAATTTTAGAACTACCTACTATTTTTGACCGAAAAGAGTTGGCAACCCTAGCCACAGCCCGCCTCGCCTCGCAGCGTAAGGCGCGGCCCGGCGCGCATCGCGGCGGCGCGGGCGGCGCGGGTTGAAAGTACTCGTAGTTCAAAGTTTTTTTTTGCCAATACGATTATGCACGTTGGGTGTATCGCAATATGGATCAATTTTCTATGCATGCGAGTATTTGAAAACTGTGAGTGTTCCTACATTAGCACGCCTCTGCCTAACCCTTCGGTATATGTATTATAATTATGTTAGATAAAAATGTATGGTCCCGGGTTCGATTCCTAACTAAACATTTATAGATCTATCTAAATTAAACTTTAATTTAAAACTTTAATTATTTAGTTAGTAATCGAACCCTGGACGTCATAATGTTCACCTGTCACGTTCAACAAACACTAGACTATTTTTGTGAACCCCATGAAAAAAATTCACAAGCCGCCTAGCTGCATGTATGTGTCTGTGATGAACTGATGACTGTGATGTACTTAGGTATAAATAGCGAGGCGAACGAGTTACACATTATAAGCTCTAATCTTAGTGACTTTAAGTATAAATTCCCTTAAAATTATTTGTAGCAGGTCACAAAATTATTTTTTGCTTTCGTTATTTTAAAATTAATCTTTAAAACAAGCCTGTTTTGGTATAAATTCTCTTGCATTTAGTAGCAGGTCGGAAAATCATGTTTGTTTTCGTAAAATTTAAAATGATTTTTTAAAGCAACTAGGTAGTTAGGTACCTACCTAGTTTTTAGTACATGAGTAGATATACTACTCTGTGTTTTTACGTTTTTAGTAATTAATCTCTTCCAAATATGATATTTTATTTTTTGCGGGAAGATCTCGTTGCCTTGCCACTTGCGTTGCGTTGCGAGTGCGACATGTAGGTAGTAAGTAAGTAGGTAGGTAGGTAGGTACCTAGGTATATTTATACAATAACTTTATTATCATTTTGCGATAAAGATATATAAGAACTAGCTTCCGCCCGCGGCTTTGCTCGCGTGGATTTCGGTTTGTCACTCGGTCACTTGACGGACACTTGTCAGTTGTCACCTCCCAGCCCAAAATAATCAATTAATTACGTACCTACTTAAACTATTTTTTTTGTAATATTTTGCATTTTTTTTTCTATGCTATTTATGAAACTTTGAAGGGCGGAATTGAACCTGCGTAGAGTCTTCTGGCTAAATAGGTAGGTAGGTACCTACACAGATGTCGGTTGACAAGCAAAGTAGGCAGCTTGCTTTTCAATAGTTAAACTCGCGGTGGCTTAGTGGTCGTCTGGTGTACTTATCTAACCAGAAGACGCAGGCTCGATTTTCAGGCAGTCGATTTTTTCCATCACTAAACTACCTACTTACTTAGAAAGTATTCTAGTAAACCGCGACAAAGTCTCGTTTTAAACGGCCGGCCAGCGCTAGTGGTAGGTAGGCTAGGTACCGACCTACCTACTTGATCATTATTTTGTCGTGGAGTTATTTTAAAACTATGATAATTATCTCCGATATTCATTAAAACTGGGCTTGGCAATTCTGTTCAAAATTAAATAGGTACCTACTTGTGATGAATAACGTATTTAAGTAGGTACCTAATTGGTTATGGATATATATATATATACTACACTTTTGTTGTGTTAAACACCTTCGCAAATAATGTATTATTTTAGAACAAATTTGATTAGGTACCTACAACAAAAAAGGTTATAGGTAGTGAGTCAACCTTAACAGATAGATAGGTAGGTACCTACCTACGTATATTATGCAGCCATTGACTTCGTTTACGCAGCGCACGCAATGGAAACCCTCAAAAGAAATAACTTTTACCCGTTTTTGCTACATTTTTCATTGATGCTCCGCTCCTATAAGTCATAGCGTGATATTTTATAAGATATTTTATAGCCTATAACCTTCCTCGATAAATGCACTATCTAACACAAAAGATACCTATTTTAAATTCGAACCAGTAGGTAGTTCCTGAGATTTCCGCGGTCAACCAAACAAACAAACTTTTTAGCTTTATAATATTAAATAAAAAATAATAATTAGATGTTCACAATCTTGGATTTTAAACATTTTGTTTTTTTCACAATCAGAAACTGTGAAATTGACACCCACGTCATTTTATATTTAATAAAATAATGTCCGCCATTAAAAATATATTTGTCATTTATGAAATCAGTAGGTATCCTGAGAAACCTTGAAACGGACACCTACATTTTTACATGAATTTACGTTAAATAATAACGAAAATAAACTACGCGTAAGAAGATAGGTAGTTTTATAAAATTAAATGTATTACATAAGTACCTACGCGCTACCGAGAAGGAGGTAGGTACCTGTTCGGGGTGAGCGACCGTAATAACAACAAGTAGCAACTTTAGGTACCTACCTACATCCCGGCGCACCAGCGCCATCTATTGGTTAAATATATAGTAAACACTTGATATAAAACCCGAGGCGATAGATGTCGCATGGAACGCGCGACATCTATCGCCTACAAAAGAAAAACAATTCTGCCCGAAGAATCTCGCCCGATAGGAAGGTCCCATTTCTTTGTATGGGATGAGGCATCTGTACTAGTATTCTTTTATCTGTGCTGTTACTATATTCAGTCTTTATACTGTCTCCGTACGAAGCGCATGTGCGCAATCGCGGCAAAATGTCGACAGTTATCGTGAAATGTAATAGCTGTAATATCGTGATTATTTAAGTTCTAGCGTTTATCCAGAACCAAGTGGATGTAATGAATGAAGAAAGTATTGTCCGGTTATGTGCAACTGCATTCTCGTCTGACGAAATAGTGAGTGCAAAGGACTTGCTGTATCAGTCTATACAAACGACAGAAAAGAAGGTGAAAAGAAAGGGAAAGGCAGAAGGAAAAATACAGCGTGATCTTGAAGACATTATCTCCCTCATCAAGAGTACTTCAGCAGAGAGTATCCCCATATTTGTTGCTCGGGAACTAAGGAAATTACCGCCGGTCACTTTTGACCATATTGATGTCACAAGACTGCTTAAGGACATCATTATTTTAAAAAACCAGGTTGAAGTCATCTTAACTTATTAAAAATGGAGCTGTTTAATCTTAAACGAGCATCACTGGTTGACGGATATCAAGACAATTTTGTGAATATGAACAGAGGTGTGTTAGGTATGCGGGCGGACGGGGGACACAAGTAAAAGTCTCGCTGGTTGCCAACGCACCTTCGTGCATTTATTATTGCATACGGTCGTCAGAGGGGTCGCGGGGAGGCGGTGCGCACGCACACATATACAACATTCCTCCCTCTATTACAATAATACTTAACTTAATAACTAGAATTAAAAATACTTTTTAAAGTCAATAACAGGGCGCTTACGTAAGGATCCCTTCGGTGTTACTATATCTGGGGAATTCTCAAGTTGTGCGGGTTGTGCACTCTGGGTATCGATTTCAGTTCCAGCTTCATGAAACTCGTCTTCCGAACTCGAATGTGTTACAGCTGTTTCTAAGTCTAAATTGTTAGAACCCGCTTGCAGTTCGACTTCAATTTGTGGATCTTCCTCAACCTCATCCTCCTCTGATGACGAAGAAGCCCGTGGTACATATAGTTCGGCTCTCCTCCCCTCCATCGAACCACTGGGCAACAGATTGGGTGAGCAGGGTGCGGCCTGGGCTACAGGCCTTACAGGTGCAGCCTGCGACGTAGGAGACGGCGGCAACGAAACGGGCGACATCGGGCGCGACGGCGGCGACAACGACGGCGACGGCGACGACGCAGGAGGTAACCCAGGTTCCATTTGTCGCGCAAAACAATTTGAATTCCCGCGAACAAAAAGATGTGCCATTATCGCTTACGAATGTCTTTGGAACACCAAATCTCGACATTAAATCACATAGTTTCTCAATTACCGCAGACGAAGAAGTAGCCGAATTCATATTATATACTTCTACCCATTTAGTATGTGCATCCACGGCTACTAGATAAACACAACCTCTAATGGGACCTAGGAAGTCTAAATGTATTCTAATAAATGGGCTAGGCGGAAACTCCCAATGTGCCAGCGGGGCGCGCGGCGGGGAGGAACGCAGCTGAATGCACACATCACACGAACCTATCATGTTTTCCAAAGCTTGATCGATACCGGGAAACCATAATCTAGCCCGAGCTTCGGCTTTAGTCTTCACTATACCTAAGTGCGAAGAATGCAATTCCTTTAAAATTACTTGCTGTAAGCTCGAGGGTATCACCACTTTATGACCTCTCATCACGCAGCCGTTCTCGTAGGATAATTGTGATTTACACAAATAATAGGGTTTTAACCTTACGTCGTTGACCTTTGGGGGCCAACCCTTTAAAATAAATTCTACGACTAACTGTAACACTGTGTCACTCTTCGTTGCTTCCCATAATTTGTCTAAGGTCACGGGCATGCTTCCGTCCACAACAAAACAAACATACGTCGCGCGGTCGTATGCTACTTCACAGTCGCAACACTTACACTGATCAGTGCACGCACACGCATGCATTGATCGCGGCAAGCTCGCGCGCGAAAAATAGTCTGCGCTGTTATCACTGCTACGCACGTATTCTATTTTATAGTTATAACTACTTAAGAACAGTGCGTATCGTTGTAGCCTATTTGCTGACATCTCTGGTATCCCTTTATAGGGCCCAAAAATTGTCAACAAGGGTTTGTGATCCGTTCGTAAAATAAAAGGTTCGGACCTGCCATACAAGTACTGATGAAAACGCCGCACCCCGTAAATGATGGCGGTTGCCTCCTTTTGTTTTTGAGCATATCGTTTCTCTGCAGAATTTAATGTGCGCGATACAAATGATATGGGCCTTTCAATGCCGTCAGAATCTACCTGCGAGAGGACAGCGCCCTAACCAGTAGGAGAAGCGTCTACAGTTAATATTACTCTCGCGTTAGGGTTAAAATGAGCAAGAACCTGTTCAGATGTCAGAATCTCTTTTATTTTCTTAAAAGCCGCTTCTTGCACATGGTTCCATGTCCACTTACAGTCTTTTTTCAATAAATCGTATAAAGGACTGAGTATAGTGGATGCGTTTGGTACGAAGTTTCTGTAATAGTTAATAAGTCCTAAGAACGACTGTAGCTCATTAACGTTTGTGGGAACTGGTGCTTCCAACATAGCCTTAATTTTTTCCGGTGCTTTTTTTAACCCATTTTTAGTAATAATATAGCCCAAATACGTGACTTCGTCTTGAAAAAAACTACATTTTTCTTTCTGTAAAGTTAAACCAGCATCCTCTAAACGCTTCAAAACTACATTCAGTCTTTGTAAATGCTCCTGCCTATCCCTACCCGTTATCAAAATATCGTCAAGTAGGTACAATACGCCTTCTATACCGGATAGTAAGTTTTCGATCGCACGCTGGAATATCGACGGCGCGCTGGCTAAACCGAACACTAAACGTGTAAATCTATAAAGCCCGCGACTTGTATTAATACAGGTTAGGTTTTTTGACTCATTTTCCAAAAGTAATTGATTATATGCCATCGATAAATCTAGTTTGGTGAACTGTTTGCCTCCATGGATCTTCGAAAACAATTCGCTTGTAGTCGGAAGCGGGTATTGTTCCACAACTAACTGTTTATTTATACTTACGGAGTAGTCTGCACATAATCTGACTGATCCGTTACTCTTCAGAACCGGAATTATCGGTGACGCGTATTATGAAAATTCGATCGGTTCGAGAATACCTAAATCTACTAACCTATCGATTTCTTTCTCGACCTTACTACGTAACGCAAATGCTACGGGCCGCGCCTTACAGAATACCGGCTTAGCATTTTCCTTAAGTGATAATCTTATTTTATATTTATTAAAAGTTCCTAATTTATCTGAAAACAGTTCCTTGTATTGTTGTCGAAGCCTATCAGTACTAAACTCTGAATCTACACAGTAATTAACCGGCACCAATTGTAACTTAAATAACGATATAAAGTCTGCCGAGAAGCGGCGGGCCTCCGTCGCGGACTACGTAAATAACAATAACATGCGTTTGCTCCGCGTAACGTATTGGTAACAGCACTATACCTACGCATACTATTTTTTCTGAATTGTAAGTCATTAGCTGTTTATCCGTACTTGATAATGGCACATTTTTTAAATGTTTTTCGTAGAAACATTCTGAAACTACCGTTACCGCGGACCCGCTATCGATCTCAAATTTAAAAGGAATATTATTAATAAATACTGTTTCTACCATGGGTTCTCCCCTTAACGAACGGATATAATAAATCTTACCATCATCGTCATCCTCACCCTTGTCACCGCCATCCAAATTGTGACGTTCACCAAACCCGACGCATTTGGGTGTGAAATGATTGTCTAGTAATGCTAAGAGGTCGTCGTAAGGCACGTTACAAATGTCTTTAGGCAAAACTAAATCCGTCGTTAGCTTGTAGGTACCCTCAGAGAGTGCGCTGAGAAGGATTGCTTTTGTCTTCTCGCCCGCCGGGTCCGTTTTCTCGCCAATGTCGTTTGCCGCGAAATATTGGGCTATGCGACCTTTATACGTCTTCCATGTTTGACTGTTGTGGTCAAACGTATGTAAAATCCCAAATTGCATGTTGGACATTGTGATTACGGACTATAAAAATGTAAAACGCGGGTAAGTTCTCGTCGCCAACGTTAGGTATGCGGGCGGACGGGGGACACAAGTAAAAGTCTCGCTGGTTGCCAACGCACTGCCGTGCATTTTTTTTTTTTCTTTATTTATAGTTTTCGAGGGTTTGATCAAGGATGATCATGCCACCCCCAGTAAAAACAAAAATATTCTTACAGTCTTCGTTTTAAACCTAAGTTAACAATTTTATATAACATTTTTGCTTCTTCTGACAAAGGAATAGCCAAGATACTGTTAAATAGCCCGATATCACATAGATTTAAATTATTTTGAGTAATATAATTTATTCTTTCAGCCTCGTTACGAATACATTCCGCCACAATGTGATGAACGTCCTCTAAGATGTCACATTCTGAGCAATATGGCGAAGTTGTTTTCCTCATTAGGAATCCAAAACTATTTAGCGGAATATGTCCGGAACGGAGTCTTAACGCTGTAACTATGTCAGACCTACTTAAGTTAGTATTATCAATCCAAGGGAACCGAGGAAGATTTGGTTGTATTGTGCGGTACCATATACCCTTGCTTAGTGATCTTTCGTTAAAATATTCCTGCCACATATTGATGCATTGATTCTTAATCAAATAAATTAAATCAGAATAGTGGGTACCACACTCGAATGGAATACCATCATAGATAGCTTGCTTTGCCATTAGATCAACCTCCTCGTTTCCACGAAATCCTATATGAGAAGGAAGCCATTGCAAAACCACGGACTTATTCTTATTTTTTAGATAAGAGATCGTTTTTAAAATCGTGTATGCTATTGGTAAACCTCGAAAGCCCGTTGTACAGCGAAACAAATGTTGAAGTGCACTCTTCGAATCCGACAAAATTACATATTTGCCGGGTTCAAAAGAATCCACATAGGAAATGGCTTCAGAAATAGCAATTAATTCAGCACCCATTATTGAGACATTTGATTTAATTTTAATTTTAATGCAACAATTAGACTGATTATCAAAACATGCAGCCCCTATGCCTTCGGGAGATTTAGATCCATCTGTAAAAATTTTGTAGACATTTTGATATTGTTCAGCAATATAATTATAACATATTTGCCATAACATGGAAGGATTGTAGGATCGTTTCGATTTAGTGACTGCATCAATGTTTGGTTTTACAATGTCTTCCAAATCCACATTGCTCATCCAGGTATCTAAGGAAAATATTTCTAGTTCGGGGCTAGGATGAGGAACTGTAATTTTGAACGTATTATGGACTGAACTTAACAATGGTTTGTTTTTATTTCTCCAAACAGGTTTCGAACAGAGATCATAAAGATTTTCTATTAAAATAGTTATTTGGTTATTTTTGAACGAATGAGCTTTAAACCAAAATTTTCCTCCTAAGTAGAGTCTCCTTACAAATAAGGGTTCAATATGAAGTTCTGATTCCATAGCGTGTATAGGAGTAGTTTTCACGAAACCACCAATCGTTCGCAAATATTGGTTCTGAACTATATCTAACTTTGTCAAAGCCGTTTTATTACAGTTAGCATATAAGAAGCTGGCATAATCCATCCTACTGCGAACGCAAGCTTTATACAAGCGGCGCAAATGTGTTTGATGTACTACTTACACCCCATCCCGATCCACTTAAAACTTTAAAAATATTTGAGAATTTTGATTTCTTTAATTTCATTTACATGTTTAGTCCACTTTAGTGATCGATCCAACCATAGACCTAAGTATTTAATGTTTTCGACTTTTTGCAAAAAACGTTATTAATTTTAAGATTTATGATGTCTCTGACAAAACCTGTTTTAAAAATACACACTTTACTTTTTGTAGGAGAAATTTCCAGACCTAAATTTAACAGAAGTTTATATAATGTATCCAATGAAAATTGTAATTTTTGAGATATTTCGGTGATATTCTTAGAACTATAGTACAAGACGAAGTCATCAGCGTATTGGGAGATAAAGACATTATTAATAAGTTTACAGATGTTCATTGTGGCTATGTTAAATAATAAAGGAGACAGAGGGTCACCTTGAGCTAATCCACGGTATGTAGAACGCGAGATGTAGGAGTCATTTACCCGAATTTTGAGATTTCTTATTTTAAGAAAGTTATATATGTAAGAGCAAATTTTGTTACCTAAACCTATTCGATCCATGATTTCCATCAGACTTAGAATATCCACATTATTGTATGCGCCATCGATGTCTATGAAACATCCAACAGTAGTCAATTTATTAGAAAAGCCAATTTGAATTCTAGTCACTAAGGTGGTAAGGTTATCTAGGGTTGAACGACATTTTCTGAAACCTGTGGTATCAACTGATAAGAAGTTATATTTTTCTATAAACCATTCTATTCTTTTGAGTAGAATGTTATGAAATATTTTACAAATACAAGAAATCATTGATATAGGCCTAAGAGATGACAAGCAGTTTGGATCACGCCCTGGCTTCGGTATGGGTATTATACTAACGTCCCTCCATTGACTAGGTACAAAGCCGTTATGAAAAAAGAATTATAAAGAGTAAGTAGTAATCGTTTTCCGTTGCGTGGCAGGTGATTGATCATAGAATAAGAAATGTCATCGCAACCGGGGGCAGTATCTTTTGTGCGAATACATTGTTTTAGCTCTTGGAATGTAATTGGAGCCTCTAATTTTGGGTTATTTGAGGAAAATAATGGGTCTTTGTGGGGGACAAAATCTGGTGCTAAATGCCGGATTAGATTTTTCGCCATATTAGAATAGAATAGAATAGAATAGAATAGAAATATTTTTATTCAGACGAATTACGCTACATATTGAATTTGATCACAATTATGTACTTTTACACAAACAATTTCTATACCAAGAATGTTATATGGCAGGGTGAACGTATTGTATTTCAATGATTTATGAATAAAAATAGCCACCCCTCCATAAGAATCTGATCTATCTTTACGACATATACTATAGTTACTAATTCTTAATGTACTATCGAGTTCTAGCCATGTTTCCTGAATAGCAGCAATGTGGATTTTCTCCATTATTAGTAAGTTCTCAAATTCTGTTAACTTAGGTCTAAGACTTTGAGCATTCCATTGAATGATATTAATTTTAACTAAGTTTTTCTCACCCATTTAAATATGATAAAATTCTTTTCAATACAGACCAATCCGAGACATTATCTACTACTACCAATATAAACCATTCAAAACAACATTTTAAAATCATTTTAACTTTTGCTTGGAAATTAACGCTTTTCAAGAACATAATTTCCTTTAATCTTGCTATAAGTTCTTCGAAATTAACATCTTTCTTCTGTGTGGGAGTAGTTTCTGGAATACTAGTTTCATTGGAGTTTTTAGAATTACTAGGCATCACAATCTCTTCTGAATTAAGTGTAGCTTTATTTTTTTTTGGTTTGTACGAATCTGGGTTTGTTATTTTGGTATAAGAGGGAATCTTACTTTTAGTCTGTTTTACTTTCTCGGCATAGCTGGGGTTTATCTGTCGCTGATCTTGTTTTTGCAAAATAGGGCTAGCAATGACCGGTTCAGTTGGTGTCGTTGTAATATAATATGGAGTAGTCGGCGCTTCTTGTTTATTGGAATTTTGTTCATCATATATGGTTAAAGCTTTTTTAAATGTGCAGTTAAAATCAGTCATCAGCTGTCGAATTCTTTTTTCCTTCAAATAAACCGGACACTCCCTGCTTAAAGCCATATGATTTCCATGACAATTGACGCATTCATAAAATTCAGTTTCACAGTTTGCGTGATTTCCACAACATTTTGGACATATAATTTTCATTGACGGGCAAGTTTTATACTTATGTCCAAACTTCCAGCACCGCGAGCATTGCGAGACTAGAAATACATGAGGCTCAACTTTAATTTTTAGGCCATCCACATAAATGTGGGCTGGAATGAAAGCACCTATAAAACAAAGGCGAATCGTTTCACTAGAAATCCATCCCTCTTTATCAGAATCGCGACGCATGAGGCGATTAAGTGATGTAAGAATAGCGGGTTTAGGACAAGAGATAGATTTTAAAATATCTTCTTCCGTCATATCTAGATCGACATCCCTTATTATTCCATAAGAAACACTTTTTTCCATAGGTTTATTAATTCGCCACCCTCTATTAATGAAGTCTTTGCATGTCTCCAGTTTAACTACACTTAACTCATCACTAATATCAATACGTATTTTGTAAGGAGTAATATATTTTACTTTATTTATGTTACTTATATTCTGTTCTTTAAATATCCTGGCAAGTGAAAATTGTTTTGGCAATTTTTCTTTACTTGTAATATAAACTTCTATGAATTCATAACCTTCTTTCCTCTTTTTTTCCTTTTTCTTTATTAAATTCCAGTCCTCCTCATCTGAATCTCTGTTTCTTTTTACTGACTTCTTATTTAAACTTTCATTTTCCTCTTTATCCTGAATTAAATCATCTTGTATCATAATTGATTGTACCTCCTCTGTTTCAAACCTATCATTTTCACTGTTAACCATAATAATATTGTTATCATCTAACTTATTTAACTCATTATAACTATCCATTAGCGCAGGTAGTAAAAGGATGCATTGTTTGAATCGACGTGACCTTGCGTCGGTCACACCGCTACCGGCTTGTGATTTATGCAACAGACACTCACACTTGCAAAGTATAAATAGTTAATTAGTGGCTAATAGAACACACGATTGCTCAGTACGAGTATCGTCCCGCGACTGTGCCGTGCATTTATTATTGCATACGGTCGTCAGAGGGGTCGCGGGGAGGCGGTGCGCACGCACACATATACAACAAGGTGCAAAAAACTTAATACGGTATGAAAATGTTGAAACAAATAGTGGCCCTTTTGGTATAATGAATTTGTCGCAAGAAAATATAATCACGCCAGAGCGGGTAAATACAAAAACAGCTGATCGAAAGAGTTCAATAACCGGAACACAGACACAGTGTCAAGGTAACATAGATGCAGCTCTGTCCTTGTCGCACGTAAAGCCTCGGCAGGCATCTGTCCCTGTCGCGCATGGCGTGACTACGAGCGAGTGCAAGCGCGTGGAGGCCCCTACCGCGGTTTCGACACAGGTGACGACATCCGAAACCCCTGCGTGTGCGCCGTCGATGGCCTCAACCGCACGTGTAACATTGAATGCAGCGCCGATGAGTCCGAGCGAACGACATTCATATTCGCAAGTAGCTCAAAAAGAAGGTGAATTTAAAACATTTACGGACGAAAGTTGGAACTTGGTACAGAGAAAACGATTTAAAAATAAATTTATTGGAACTCAAGGGAAGGCAACAGATCCCTTAGGTAAATTTAAGGCCGCAGATATAAAAATCCCATTGTTTGTAAACAATGTAGATAAACAGTCATCAGCTGAGGATATTGCCAACTATATAATAAACAAAACGAGTGTTTCTGTGCATTTGACAGAGATTAAAATGCAACGACAAAGAGAATATAAGGCTTTTAAAGTGTTTGTTCCCAGACGTAAGCTGGACCTGTTTTTAGACGAACAATTGTGGCCGGAAGGAATTTCTTTTCGCCGCTTTGTTAATTTTAAAGACCGTAAATTAGAGGGCTCGCCTAAAGTTTGGTCGACGGATAATAAGAATGAGGCAAATAATAATAAAATTGTACATAATGGACAACCAATGTCTTAAAATGGTCAGCTTTAATTGCAAGTCTGTGGCGAGGTCTGTGGAGGGGATTAGAGAACTATGTAAGACTGCACATATTATCGCTCTTCAAGAGACATGGCTCTTGCCCCAGGATAATACGTACCGGGGCCAGTTTCCCGCTCTGTGGAAAACGTGTCGCCTGGTCCTGCTCAGGAAGGCAGGGCGCCCCGCCGACTCGCCGTCCGCATATCGGCCCATAGTGCTGCTGGACGAGGTGGGCAAGCTCTTTGAGCGGATTGTTGCAGACCGCCTCGTCAGCCACTTGTGCACAGAGGGGCCGGACCTGGACGGCAGCCAGTTCGGCTTTCGGCGCGGGCGCTCCACAGTAGACGCCATACTGCGGGTTAGAGTCCTGGCGGAGGAAGCGGTGTCCCGGGGCGGGGTCGCGTTGGCGGTGTCCCTAGACATCACCAACGCCTTCAACACCCTGCCCTGGAGTTGTATTAGGGAGGCCCTGCTGTACCACAGGGTACCTCCCTACCTCCGCCGCGTGGTTGGGGCCTATTTGACGGACAGGTGTGTCACCTACGGGAGACGTGACGGCACGGTACAGCACGCCATGTCGTGCGGTGTTCCACAGGGCTCGGTTCTGGGCCCACTCCTGTGGAACATCGGGTACGACTGGGTGCTGAGAGGCGAGCTCGCACCGGGGGTGGACCTGACGTGTTACGCGGACGACACGCTGGTCACCGCCCGAGGGAGCTCGCCCAGGGAGGCAGCGTTGCTAGCTACGGGTGCGGTCTCACAGGTGGTGGGCCGCATACGGCGCCTGGGCCTGGAGGTGGCCCTCAACAAGTCGGAGGCCATCGCTTTTCATGGCCCCCGACGGGCGCCGCCGCCGGGATTACACATCGAGGTGGGGGGGGCTCGAATAGCTGTCGAGTCCACCATGAAGTACCTTGGATTGGTGCTCGACAGCCGATGGGACTTCGGCCCCCACTTCCTGCGGCTGGCGCCAAAGTTGATGGGCGCGGCGGGCGCGCTGTCAACGCTGCTTCCCAACTTGGGAGGCCCGAGCACCGCCTGTAGGCGGTTGTACGTGGGGATCGTGCGATCCATGGCCCTGTATGGGGCCCCGGTGTGGGCGGCCGACCTGACGGCTCGCAGCATCGCAGTGCTGCGAAAGCCGCAGAGGGCGATGGCCGTCAGAGTCGTCCGCGGCTATCGCACGATCTCCCACGAGGCGGCCTGTGTACTGGCCGGATCCCCGCCCTGGGACTTGGAGGCGAAAGCGCTCGCGTCGCTTTACCTGTGGCGCGAGCAGGAGCGAACGCTGGGTGCGGGACCGGCGCAGCGGCAGATCGTGCTGCGTCGGTCAGAGCTCCAACGAGTCCTAGTGGCGGAATGGCGGGACAGGCTCTCACGCCCTACCGCCGGCCTCGCTACCGTCGAGGCGGTCCGGCCAGTACTCGAGCGCTGGCTCGGGAGGAGGCACGGCTCCCTCACATTTCGGGCGACGCAGGTGCTCTCGGGGCACGGCTGCTTCGGGAAGTACCTGTGTCGCATAGGGAGGGAGCCGGACGCCCGGTGCCATCACTGCGTCCATTGTCGGGAGGACACGGCGCTGCACACACTTGTGCAGTGTGCGGCATGGGAGGAGCCGCGCCGTGCCCTCGTCGCTGCGGTGGGAGACGACCTGTCGCTGCCGGCCGTCGTTCGATCTATGGTCGGCAGCGCGGCGTCTTGGGATGCAGTGATCGCCTTCTGCGAAACAGTCATCTCGCAGAAGGAAGCTGCGGAACGGGAGAGGGAGTGCGCGAGCACTAACCCGATCCGCAGCCGGCGCACCGGACGTCGGCGGAGGGCCGACAATGCCCTCTTCCGGCCTCCATAAATGGGTCCGGGGGTGGCAGACGCGGGGACGTCCGCCACGCCCCCCTTATAGGACCCGAGGTGGTGGCGCGTAGTGTTCCACGCGCGCCCCTCTAAGGCGATGGGGGGGAGTCCAACGCCTCACTCCCCCCCTCCACAATCTGCAGTCGGGGCCCGCTGCGGCGGGCCGGCACCAGTCGGGGGCCGCGGACGAATTCTCTGTTTCCCGTAGCCCCCGACGCAAACGTGCAGGAAGGAACACCGTGTGGTTTTTAGTCGGTAGGTCACCCACTCTGGGTGGAGTCCGACACGCCCCGCCGCCTCCCCGGGCGGCGGAAGTCCATGAGGATTTTCCACACGCACAAAAAAAAAAAAAAAAAAAAAAGGATAATACGTACATTGGAACTATTGACAGAAACTTTGAGTACACGAGTAAGTCAGCGGTAGATTCGTCGGTTGGCATATTACGTGGGCGTCCTTACGGAGGTGTGGCGGTAATATGGAGAAAGGGCGTGTTCTCATCGGTTACAGTTATTCCATGTAATAGTTTGCGGCTGATTGCTATTAGGGTAGAAGTGAGTCATCGAAGTTCTTTAGTTTTTTCAGTGTATATGCCAACTAACAATGTGGATAACTTAATAGAATTCACTGAAGTACTAAGTGAGATTAATGCAGTGATTGATAGTTGTAATATTGAGTCTGCCATAGTTCTCGGTGATTTTAATGCACATCCTAAGGAATTATTTTATACTGAGTTAATCAGGTTCTGTGAGGAAAGAAGCTGGCTCTGTGCAGACATGATACAGTTGGAAAGTTCAGCAGACACGCATACCTTTGCAAGTGAAAGCCATGAGGACTGTAAACGATGGCTGGATCACTGTCTGACAACAGAGGCAGCTTGGCCGTGTGTGACTGATATTAAGGTACGTTATGATGTATATTGGTCGGACCATTTTCCACTGGAAGTGTACTGTAAATTTGGGCAGTTACCTCAGAAAATACAGTCTACACGGAAGATTATGCACAATAAAGTAAGATGGGGCGATAGGGACGCGGAACAAATAAAAATATACAGTGAAGTGTGTAAAAGTACATTAAAGGATATAGATTTTCCAGTGGAACTTAGTCTGTGTGCCGATAATGTATGCAGAAAAAAAATGCCATAACGTTATAATTGACGAGTTATATTATAAAATCGTTAGTAGCTTGAATAGAGCTGCTCATAGTAGTTACGGATTAAGTAAGTATAAGAAGGAAAAACATGTTGTCGGATGGAATAAACATGTGCAACAGGTTCACCAGGAGGCACGAATCAGTTTTCAGAATTGGATGTTACACGGTAAACCAAAATCAGGTGACATCTATAAAGCAATGCGTGAAACAAGAAGGCGCTTCAAGTCCAAGCTTAAGTGGTGTCAAAACAATACAGAGCAAATTAAAATGGATATCTTAGCTACACACCATAAAGCAAAGGACTTTAAGCAGTTATGGAAGCATACAAAGAAGCTGGAAACTGGTCCGTGTATACCTGCAAATGTTGAGGGGGAGAGTGAGCCACGTCGCATTGCTGAACTTTTCAAAGAACATTTTAAAGTGTCTTCTCCACTAACATGTGTAGATCGGGTGCTCGATGCTGAGCGGGTCAGATTTACAACAAAGGAAGTTGCCCATATTATTAAAAATATGACTAGGGGTAGATCGCCAGGTCATGATGACCTTAGCATTAAGCACTTGCAATATGCAGGTGTTCATATGCCAAGGGTACTAACCATGTTTTATAACCTATGTATGGGTCATGCATATTTACCCCATGAACTTATGAAGACTATAGTTGTACCAATTGTCAAAAATAAGACTGGCGATGTCTGCGACAGGAACAACTACAGACCGATCTCATTGGCTACAGTTATTGTGAAGGTGCTGGATGGTTTGCTTGATTGTCGACTCAGTAAGCACATAAACCTGCATGAGGCTCAATTTGGGTTCAGAGCCGGTCAATCGACAGAAACTGCGATACTGCGACTCAAGCATACCGTTCAGTACTATGTTACAAGGAAAACTCCGATATATGCCTGTTTTCTGGACTTGTCGAGGGCATTTGACCTAGTCCAATACAACGTACTATGGGATAAGCTCAGAGGGGAAACTGGTACACCTTGGGATATGATACACATATTTAAGTATTGGTACGGCCACCAATCTAATAATGTCAAGTGGGCGGGCGCGTGCTCGGAAGAGTATAGGTTGGAGTGCGGGGTGAGACAGGGAGGCCTGACTTCACCTCGTCTCTTCAATCTGTACATAAATGGACTAATAGGAGCTTTAATAGAGCTCAGCAGGGCTGGAGTCGGCTGCTCAATAGACGGCGTTAGTGTAAACAATATAAGTTATGCCGACGATATGGTACCGCTGAGCCCATCTATTAAGGCTCTTAATTTACTTGTGGGAATGTGCGAGAGGTACGCGATGGCTCATGGCCTCAGGTATAACTGTAAGAAAAGTGAGCTACTAATATTTAAGGCAGGAAACAAAGTGCCCAAAACCATTCCACCTGTCAGCCTTAGCGGCGTACCCTTAAATAGAGTCACAAAGTTTAAATACCGGGGGCACTGGGTCACTGAGGACCTCTCGGATGACCTGGACATTGAGCGGGAGCGTAGGCCGTTGGCGGTGAGATGCAATATGCTTGCGCGCAGGTTTGCTAGATGTACAAGTGATGTAAAAATAAGTCTTTTTAAAGCATATTGTCAGACATTTTATACCTGCAGCCTGTGGGTCCGTTATTCGCTTAAATCGTTCAATGCCTTACGGGTCCTGTTCAATAATGGTTTTAGGATGCTGTTGGGGCTGCCTAGGTTCTGTAGTGCATCAGGAATGTTTAGCGAGGCTAATACAGACTGCTTTAGAGCGATAGTGCGGAAAAGAGTAGCCTCCCTGATGCACCGTGTGCGGGGCAGCGACAACAGCCTCCTAAATACAATACTGGATAGATAGTACAATGCCCAATTGTAAAGCATTGGAACTCTGTACATGCGTCAAGAGCAATATTTAATACTAAATAAAATGTAAAATAATTACTAACATAGTTATAAGATGTACCTACTAACAATTTATGGAAGTGTGCCTACTCCGAAATAAAATAAAATAATAATGATAATAATATTGCGTTATTATGCTACTGTTTGTATGCTGTGATATTATGCTACTGTTTCTATTACCGTTGTGCCTTGGATGCTAAATCGTTTATTGTATTAAACGAACTTCTAGTAGCTAAGGTACCCGTAACGAAATAATTAATTGTAAAGTAATTGAGTTAAATAATATATTGTATCTACCCACATCTTCTTGTGATTTAATATAAATGATGTGATGGTATGATATTAGCTTGTTGAACTTTGAATATCAAAATGAATATGACTATGGAGTTTCTTGCCGGTTCTTCTCCATATAATCTATTTGGAACCGTGCGTTTGAGAAATATATTAGATTTGATTTAAAGTGATGCATTTGTTTAATTCCTTAAATATTATCTACTCTATATACACCCACAAATTATGACATCAGGAGTGGGATAAGTCCTGTGAGTCCACATTTTCTGAAACATTTTCTTTGACAGTTTCAGAATTGTTCCTGAAATCGTTTTGCCAAATTGCTGAAGTCTACCGTCATTACGCTAGTACAGCCCTGGTGACTACCTAACGGTGCTGGAAGTGGTGCTCCACTCTCAAATGCTACAACGTGCAGTGACGTTGCAGCGGCTATAAGTTGACACGGCAACACAGAGTCTGCAACTGCATCTTGACCGTTTCAAAAGCTGGTAAGGCCCTTTTTGGTTTTATGATAATTATGCTATTGTCATGTTATATTTATTATTGAAATTGAAAATGGTGATTTTTAATTAGGTGATGAGATTCTTTAAGTTTGTAATTTAGAGACATTAATTATTCCGAGAACGAAACATTATGAGATAATTGCTATTTTACCTAATGATAGATACTCCCTGAGGGGAATAGAAAATTTATGTATATTTTGACTATACACTGGGCCAATTAAAGTCTTCTTATGAACAAAAATATTTAATTTGCATCGTGCGTAGTTACAATAAGAATGCAGTCGGTAGACTGACACACAGTTTAATGTAATAGTACAATGGGTTATAGCTGTTACCTGACCCACCCTAAAAACGGACGAATTTGAATCCAAATATAAAATTTCTAACTTGGTTATATTTTCACTTAACTTGTAATAAGTGGGTAGATGAAAGACAAATACGCGTTCATTATAAAACTGGTATTCAAATGTAAGAAGTTTGAGGGTAGGAAAATAAAAATAAACCGAGACAACAAAGCTAAAGCCAGTCTACGCACAATTGCAGTGACTACGCGCGAACACTTTTTACCTTGCCTTACTAAATAGTGAAAAACAACGTATTTTTCCAATTCTTTAATTTATGTTTTGTATTAGTTTTATTATCATGTCATTGTCTGTGATTATTTAAAATACAAAATAAACTATTTGCACGATGAGAATGTTGGCATCAGAGAAATTGCTAGGAGACTTTATAGCAGTAAGTGTATTTTTATAATTTTAAATTTCATTTTTATACCTAGCTATTGCTTTAATCAAACCTATTTTTTATATACCTTCTTTGTTTTAGAGAAATACCGTCAGATTGTGGTTGAGACGTTTTGAAGAAACGGGAAATGTTTGTTTCTACAAGTTCACCAGGTTGGTGGCCGATTTAAGTCACTAATATTTGGAAATATTACGTGACAACACGGATATTTTCTTCATGCAAGATAATTGCGCCATACACCGAGCTGCTGTGGTGCAAAATTGGTTAGCTAGTCAAGAAGGTGTCAAGACAATAAATTGGCGATCTAAAAGCCCTGCCTGACCTAAACCCAATAGAAAATTTGTGGGGTCAAATGATTTTAAATAGGGATTCATTAGAAGTCAGGACAAAAGAAAATTTGGCACAACTTGTGACTTCAACATGGGAACTGATGAGAGGAAGTAATGCTTGCTGAAACATGATGTGCGCCATGCGAAGCCGCTTGCAACAAATTATAGAAAGAGATGGTGCTCCACTGCAGTCAACAATACTTAATGTCAGTGTGTGAAGAGCCATTTTACATTTTCGCGTGAATATCTAACATTTCAGTCGCTTAGTTTACCATGTTAGGAAATACTTTGCTTGATTGTTGAAATGTATTCAACTAAACCAACCTTTCGTATTGAAACATATAGAAACAGATTTAGAAAAACTAGTTTGTTTATTTTGTGGTAATTAATCTCCCACAACTAGTTTCTATCATTAATACTAATAAATAAGACAGAAAAAATACACAAAGCATTAGCCGATATAATCTTGTCGTCACATATAGTCATATAAAGTGCTAAGCCAATTTTTACGTTATTATTGTTATTTTATCCCGATTTTTTGGATAGAATAAAGCGTTATTACATTTAAAGTGTCTTTTAACAAATCTAATTACAAAGTTTCATTAAAATCCCTTTATTTAATTAGAAGTTATAACGTTATTAAAATCACTCTAATATTAGATAAATTACGATGCACAAGCAGGCACCGATTAGTACGGCTCAAAGACTACAATATAATATAGGAGATAGACAGGCAACTCTCGTCTTTTTTGTTGACAGGATACAGGCGCCATCTCTGTGTCAGCTAACCAAAACTATTGCCTATGGGTAGCTATATAAACGCTATAGGTATGTATATAGATGCACGCTATAGCTATATATATCGATATATACATGCTATATTATGCTGTTGAAATTGTGTATATGTACATTGGCGTATAAAGTATTATTTACTATGTAAACAATAATTTATACGCCAATGTACACATTTCAGATTTTACTTACATGAACATAATTAATTAATAAAACAACAGTTTATTTCTTTCAAATATGTATTGCGGTTTTTCTTAAACACTACACAGACATAATATTTTGTCTAATCCTCTTCCTCCCTTTATTTTTTGAGTAGTGCCTATTCACTTGGCATCCAGGCACACAGCAAGAGTTTTGTGACATGATGGAAATTCAATCAATGTTCTATTCACTATTCGCAATTATTGGTCCAAACTCAAAAGAGTGCCTATGCTCAGCAGTTCACAGAACTTCACAATTTTATTTCGAAACGCCGGCGCGGAGGAGGGCTCTACTCAACGTGGACGTAGGAAACAGATGATTGTAATGCGGCACGGCAACACTTACAAAACAACCAATATTTAATTACAAAAGCAAAATCTGCACAAAAAACAGCGAAACCTGTACTCCTGCGCAAACGGCCATTTGCAATTAGTATTTAAGTATTCCCACTACAACTATTATAAATTCCCATTATGATTTAACAACTATGACAATAATATTCACTTTGAGACCGTTTATAAACTTGATTTGGGGTTACATTTTTTTTTTTAGTTTATTGCCTACTATTTTGAGAGAATTATTTTATTTATGTGTTTGTGTTTAATAACATTTCCCCGCATCAAAATTATATATTTAATATTGCAACACGGTATTTTTCTTTCGGGTAGCTGGTTCAGAGACTTCAGAGATGGCGCTCTTCTCAAAAAAAAAATCGAAATTGCTGAATGTTCCCAGTTACCATAGCATGCATAATTCTCTCAAAATATTAGGCAATAAACTACAAAAAAAAAATATTTAACCCCAAATCAATTTTATAAACGGTCTCAAAGTGAATATTATTGTCATAGTTGTTAAATCATAATGGGAATTTATAATAGTTGTAGTGGGACTGTGGGAATACTTAAATACTAATTGCAAATGGCCGTTTGCGCAGGAGTACAAGCTTTCGCTGTTTTTTGTGCAGATTTTGCTTTTCTAATTAAATATTGGTTGTTTTGTAAGTGCTAACCACGTTGAGTTGAATCTCTATTCCTTCGTGTTGCCGTGTCGCATTACAATCATCTGTTTCCTACGTCCACGTTGAGTTGAGCCCTCCTCCGTGCCGGCGTTTCGAAATAAAATTGTGAAGTTCTGTGAACTGCTGAGCATAGGCACTCTTTTGAGTTTGGACCAATAATTGCGAATAGTGAATAGAACATTGATTGAATTTCCATCATGTCACAAAACTCTTGCTGTGTGCCTGGATGCCAAGTGACTAAGAAAGATGGTAGGTTTATACTTTGTAGTTACATCTATTTACATAAAACTTGGTTGTTTCTCATAATCTACATTACTAAGTGCCATAAATTTATATGTTTACACATCAGTCCTGTGAGGTTAAGCATATTATCTAAGGTCCTGTGATTTTTCTTGGCCCATTCTTTAACCATGGCTCATGAGTCTAGTGGTCGTAAGCGCGACTGCTGCGCTTGGGGTCCTAGGTTTGACTCCCAGTTTGAGCAGTGTTACTAAAACATCATCATCAACACATTTATTGTCCACCACAACGGCAGGAGTCTGCTCTCAGAATGAGAGGGATTAGTCCACCACGCTAGCCTACTGCAGACTTCATACACCTCACGATGTTTTCCTTCACCATTTAAGCATGTGATAATTAATTATTAATCTGCACATAATTTCGAATATAATATAGAGGTGCGTGCCTAGGGTTCAAACTTAAGACCTTTGACTTGTCAGTCCAATGGTCATATCACTAGGCTATCACAGCTTACTAAGTTACTTGTTACTAAGTGTTTCTGTGAAATTCTCAGTAGCAACTTGACAGCTAGGATTTGTACCTGGTTAATGGCAATAGACTCACTACCATTAGGCACCTAGAAACATATCAGTGAACCATGTGTGTATATAAGTACACCTTTGCCTAATTATTATCAGGTTTTGTCCACTTTTTTGGTTCTTAACACATGGCCTTTTATTTTATTTATTTCATAAGGCACAACAACAACTTCTTTACAACTAATGAGTAGACAATACACTTAAATAGAGCATTCTGTTTAAACAAGTCAATAATTTTAATATCCATTTAGCTTATATTATTTCCTTGTCACATATTAGAGCTTTATTTTGTTTCACATAGGTATAACAATAACAAATATGTATACCTGTTAAATTAAGCTACTACTATTAATAAACATTAGCCTTCTTTCGCAGTAAGTTAAAAATAATATTATAATACTATTTTGTTTTTTAGGAATACCTCTCCACCGCTTTCCAAATCCAAATGTGGGTGTAGAGAAATTCAACATATGGATTTCAAAAATTGGTGGTGAAATAGCTACAATGGATCAATTATATGTTTATAACAACAGACGTGTCTGTCATAAACATTTTCAAGATATTGATAAATATCCAGGCCATAAACTATGCAAATTAGCAATTCCAGTACTGTATTTACCAGGTAATAATTATATTAAATTAATTTTAGTAAATGACAATGGTTCCATTGACCCGTTGTAATTGATCCGTTATTGGCATTCCAATAGCTTTTATATTGTGTTTAAAATTAAAAAACTGGTTTTTAAAGATATTACTTATTTAAAATATTTCAATATATACTTATATATTAGTATAGATTACTAATTTACTTACTTAATATACTGTACTCATTACTATTTAATAACTATATACATCTATATAAATAAATAAAATTGGATTGCCTGTTTGTAATATTAAAATAACCGCTTTTTACTAAGTGCATTTAGATGTATACTTGATACATATACCAAATCAACGATTTTAAATTTTTGTCTGTCTGTTTGTTCCGGTTAATCTCTGAAATGGCTGTACCGATTTTGACGGGACTTTCACTGGCAGATAGCTCACGTAACAAGGAGTAACTTAGGCTACTTTTTTTAAAGACCATGCGGAAGAAGTCCCGGGTAACAGCTAGTATATAAATAAACTAATAAGCCAAAGCAAAAATTTCAATATCGATGGTGGCCATAATCATGTTTAAAAAAAGAAGCTCCCTCTTCGGAGACCAAGGCCTGTGATGCTTCACAAAGGGAGAGAAAGTACACCCAGACTAAGGAAATAACCATAAAACACAGTATATAAATCATAACTTTTTTATCTAATAATGTTTTAAATCTAATCATAGTTTAAAAATTAATATTTTCAGAACAACAATTGCATGCTGAATCTGTTACCTTGCCTGGCTTACCTTCAACATCTGGTGTTCAAATGCATCAAACTGATTTTTTTAAGATAGGTATGTATGTTTTGTCTTAGAGTGAACTAAAAACAGAAAAGTAACATTTTGTTTATTGCACAGTCATAACTTAGTTTCCAGTACCTACCTACCTAGTTTTAATGTAATGTATTGTTTAATTTTCAGGTCAAGGACACATCTTTACAGAACCAATGAATATGCCTGCTCTATATTCAATATCTGATGTTCAAGCCACTGCATCAGTGGAGATGATAACAGGTTTGTATTAAATTTTACGAAACAAAAAAAATTAAAATAATATTTATTATTTTTAATTTAATTTCTCAATATCTTTTAAAACGCCTATGCGCAGATGATATATGTAATGATCTTGCCAATGAACTTGATAAGCATAACTCCTACATTATGCCCATCATTTCAAAGTTCGCCTAGTAAAATTGACATAAGATATATTTTATAGTAGAATTTAATAAGAAAATAATACCATTCATTAATATGACTGCCTCATTGGTCTAGTCGGCTGCCGAGCCTGAGGTTCTAGGTTCGATTTCCAGATTCCCCAGTGTCAAGTATTGAGTTGTTTCAATAGAAAATTCTGAGTAGCAGAGATTGAATTTATGTATGCAAAAGGTTTGCCCCTATTATTTGGGATTAAAAACTATTGTCGAACTGTGTGTTTACATGTGTTATGTTTCATTATAACAAAACAAACATATGCCAGAAAATAAAATTAATGTGTCATTGCAAGCTATCTATATGAAAAATTATATTTTATAATTTTATATTGTTATAATAAATATAAATATTACAGGAGGTGGTGATCAACATATAAAGCAGAAAGAGCTTAAGAATAAGTCTACTAAACCAAAAGGTAATTTTTAGTCTCAAGGAAATTTCAAAGTCAAGGATATTTATTGTTTAAAACTAAAATTAATCCTTTTTTGATTATTAAGTTGAAAATTTTGACGCGTGCTTTCAACAACACATTATTAATTTCGTAATTGCGACTGCACAGCAAGAGGGCTTGAGTTTGGTTCCCAGATCAAGTTTACGAGCTTAGTGGAAGTTCCCAATAGCAAATCAGTCAGTGGACTTGCTTACTAGAGATAGAATTTTGACACAAGGTTACAAGTAATGTCAAAATCCTACCTCTAGTAGGCAAATCTATCGGTGGATTTGTTATTGGGAACCTGCGTTAGTGGTCGTAAGCTTGATCTGGTAATCGAACTCGAAATTAAGTAAAAAAATATGTTTTTTCTTCAAGTGGTTTCATTTGTTTATTAAAGCTCTTTTTTTTCAGGTGTTCATGTACCTTTAGCAAAACACAGAGAGTATAAATCATTACTGAAGAAGCTGCAGAAAGCTGAAAACGCTAAGGTGACTTTTAAGAAAAAACTAAATCTTGCAAAAAAACTTACGAGAACCACAGCATTTAACATTATATCAGCGAAAATGTCAACTACTGCAAAGACATTCTGCCAAATGCAAATCTCTGAGAGTGGCAAGAAAAAAACTGGTAGAAGATTCACGTTGGATCAAAAAATTTTGGCATTATCTTTATATAAGCCCTCGCCTAAGGCTTATCGGTTGCTTAGTAAAATGTGCGTTTTGCCAAGTAGAAAGACATTGCAAAATTTATTACACAAATTGGACCTAAAAACTGGTGTTAACGATTTAATATTTGAAAACTTGAAAAATAGAGTAACAAAACTCCCTGACAATCACAAATATTGTACATTATTGTTTGATGAGATGGCAATTGGACCAGCTGTTTCATACAACAAAAGGCATGATAAATTAATTGGATTTGTCGATAATGGCGAAAAAATTGAGAAAGAATTTTGTGATCATGTCTTAGTTTTTATGGTTCGAGGCGTCGTAAAAAAGTTTAAGCAGCCGATAGCCTATTATTATTGCCATGGAAGCACTAAGGCTATTGAGCTAAAAGCTCAAATAAAAAATATTATTTTAAGAGTTGAAGGAACCGGGTTGAAAGTTGTCGCTACCATTTGCGACCAAGGGACCTCTAATGTAGCAGCTATAAATCTGCTACTCAAAGAGACACGAGAAGAATTTATAAGAAACGGTCATGAATACCGGGAAGGGTTTTATAAAGTGGGGAAAGACAACATTTTCCCTCTGTATGATCCACCTCACCTCATTAAAGGAATAAGAAACAATCTAATAACTAAAAATTTGAAATATGTTATAAAAGGAAAAGAATGCACAGCTAAATGGTACCACATAGTGGCCTTATATAATAGGTGCCCATCATACAGCGGTGTCAAGCTAGTGCCGAAACTGACTGCAATGCATGTACTACCCAATTTAATCCCAAAGATGAGGGTGAAATACTGCACACAAGTATTCAGTCAGTCAGTTGGAGTGGGACTTGGGTGTTTTGCAGGTATGGATATATTTGTATTTTCTAATTATTTCAATAATTCTCTTATTTATATATTGCACCCTTAGTAATATAAGGGTAATTAAAAAGTGTTAATTTAAATGCTAAGGGCATAAAATGAAATTTTCCACTGGTAACCGCTGACAAAAAGAGAAAAAGGGTATAAAATGACTCAGTAAATATTTTTTCCCGCTCATGCTTAGATAGAGTTCTTCACAATACAGAATCTTTAAACAGGATTTCCCAAAAATCTACTTTTTTGTATTGTGCCCTTATATTATTAAAGGTGCGACATGCTCACTGCTGAACACTATATTTTACCTTGTTGCATGTTATTATATAGGTATAGTATTATTCGAGCGGGCATGTTGGCCAGCATAGGTCAGGTGGAGGTCATAATGACCCCAGATTCTCTCAATACTCAATTCGTTTATTGCACTCCACAATGTTATAAGGTGTTAAAATAAATATAAAAGTATCAATCATTGACCCTGTCGGGCACGGCAATGTAGGAGAAAGGAAGAAGGCTTATACTTTGTCTTGTTTAATTAGTTTCTATGTCATAAATTCCGTTTTTTATTTGTTTATTTTTGAATATATTGATATGTATACATTAGTTATTTGTTATCATAGGTAGTTTCAACTGTCTTATAAGCTAAGTGGTCCTGAGCGCGACTGCTACGCTAGAGGTCCTGGGTTCGATTCCCAGGTCGAGCAGTGTTATTGGATTTTTCTGTGAAAATCCCAGTAGCAGCTCGAAGTTTGGAAATTGTGCCCGGTTAATGGGCTCGCCCCTATTACATGGGACCTAAACATACCGGCGAACTGTGGGTGTAAATTAGTACGCCTCTGCCTAACCCTTCGGGGAATACAGGCGTGATGGTATGTTATGTTATGATAGTTTAAATTTGTATATTTATGTACTTTTATTTTATTTATTAGTTATTTATTTCTACAATTTAAGTACTGTTTGTATTAGTTTTTTATTTATTTAGGTTTAGTTGTTTGGTGTTGTTGGGTTGTAAATAAATATTTGATGTAATATTTTTTAAACCGTGGATGGGTTAAACGAGCGGCTCCAAAACATTTTTGATAATATTGCAAACTGGATGCATGAACATAATCTAGAAATTAATTATGAAAAACTAAACTAATGTCCTTCTATCCATATCAAAAATCCCCCTTAAAAAATAACTTTTCAACTAACAATATAAAAATAGAGAATGCAAATGACTTCACACTATTAGGAATAACAATCGATACAAATTTAAATTGGAAAACTCACATCAAAAATATCCGAGCTAAAATATCCAGATTTGCCTATTTGCCCTCCGGGAAATCAAGAAAACCACTGATCTACAAACAACACTAACCACTTACTATGCTTACGCTTATGCGTGGCTTAGTTATGGTATAATCATGCGGGGAAATAGCACTGACATAACATCCCTTTTTATTTTACAAAAAAAATAATCAGAATCGTAACAAACATCGACCAAACTGACAGTTGCCAACCCTACTTTAAGAAACTTAAATACTGACCTTACCATTCATTTATATTTTAGAAATATGTAAATTTGTTAGAAATAACACCACCTTTTTTACGACGCGCGCAGACAAACTTATAAATAGATCACTTAGATACAAAAACAAACTAATGCTACCTAGTTCCAGAACGACTCTACATTCACATAGTCCAGTGATGTCTATAAAAATATATAACAAGCTTCCAGAATCCATCAAATCCACAACTAATGATAAAATATTTACAATTAAGGTCAAACAACTGCTCATTGCTAAAGCCTACTACAATATTAATGATAAAGATATAAAATAAATAAATATAACAATAAATATTAACATACAATATATATGTAGTAGTATGCCAGGATTGTAGCAAGTGGAAATCTATAGTCTCTGCCTACCCCAATGGGAGACAGGCGTGAAAATATGTATGTATGTAGAGAGAGAGAGATGAGAATATATATATCCACAATAAAATGAAACTACCACAATACTAAAAACTACATGAATGATAACTAAATTAAATAAACAAAATAATAAATAGCAATATTATATGTTATTATTAATATATTATATTATATATTCATGGTAATATTAAATTCATATTAATAAAATAAAATTAAAACTACGTTTTACGGATTTTATCGCGGTATATTGATATTATGAAGTTTCATTTCAATGCCTAATATTGGCGTAAGTGTCAGAAATCAGTATAAAATTAAAAATTAATAAATTCATGCATAATTCTATAACAATAATAATATAATATACCTACATCTAAAAAATACAAATAGTAATTGAAATAAATAATATAGGATAAATAAATTTATAAAATAAACTATCATCTATTATATTAGTCATGGTTAGAGAAATATATGTACTTATATAAATACAATCGCTCCTGTCTCCCATTGGGGTTGGCAGAGACAAAATAATAATAAACTAATAGGAAACATTTATAAAAATAAAACATCCTCCTCTGTTCTAAATTGCCATACCTTGCAGGGCCCATAATATGCCTTTTGTGATAATATAACATCTAACAAGATTATGGAGTGCAATAAAGATATTGAGTATTTATATTATTTTTGCATGAGATTAATAAGGAGATATCGTCAGCAAACATAACACAAGGAGCCTGTATATTTTTAGATAGGTCATTGATATAGTTGAGAAACATTGCGGAATTTAGGCATTAATAACTTCTGTATCAGATCGAACATTTTATATTTCTTGAGTTTTTCAATCGAAGAATTCAATTTCTACTTGGTGCTCTCTGTTTTTTAAGTGAGATGTAAACCATTTTAAACTTTATCTTGAAACTTTATCTTTATCTTGATTATTGTTTTCATGAAAATAATATACAGTAACGTAGTGCTCTGTCAGGATCATAATATAAACAGATCATAACATAACTGAACTGATTTCAGGATCAACCGTGAAATTTTTGCTGTATTTATGTTCTCATTGCAGATATGGGAGTTCTTGAAAAGGAGAGTCATGAGACAGCAGACCTCCTGCTGTTCTTCGACGACCTTTTTGACAGCGTCAATGGCAGCTTCCATGAAGTTAGAGAAGGAAAAAAGTACCGAGCTGCAGTGACCCCAACTTCACCTCATCACAATTTGTGGAACTACAGTCTCCCAATCCTTAAAACAATGAAATTTGTATATGCTAACAGTCAAGGAGTAGTGCCTTCATTGTCTAGCTGGATTAAAACTGTTGAGAGCTTTAAAAAAATTGTATCGTATTTAAATTCGAAGGGTATCAACTCCTTATTGCTGCGCAACTTTAATCAGGATCCATTGGAGAATTTTTTTGGAGCAATTAGAGCTCATGGTCAAAGTAACATTATGCCCACGTCAGCAGCGTTTGAAGGAGCATTTAAGACATTATTGATAAACAATATAACATCTTCACATTCAGTTGGTTCAAACTGTGAAAAAGATGACACTGTTTGTCTCCAGTCGCTAAAACAATTTTTAACGAAACCTGGAGACAATAATACGTCAACTGAATGTGAAGATGAAATAGATAGTGCTCATATATGTCTAGATCTGTTAGACACTGATGCCTTATTATCCAGTAAAACTCCAATGGATATGGAGAAAAGCGCAGCAATTGGTTATTGCAGCGGATGGATAGCACAACTCGCAAAAAAAAATGTTTTCAGAAATTGTGCCACTTGCAGAAATGATTTAGAAGAAGAAAGCATGCAAGATTTTCATAAATATATTAAAATGAAAGAGTATGAAAATAAAAAGTGGTTGTGTTATCCTACTAGGGCACTGTTTAACTTCTTTGCCCAAGTAGAACATATTTGTATAGAAATATTAAAAGATAACTGCAACAAAAATAATTTGTCTCGATACATACAATTAATAATAAGTATTAATTTAAATTTAGAATTTGTATCCTGCGAGATACACAAAGACGATGTAACAAATTTCCTGATGAAAAAATCTACTACATTTTTTATTAATAATTGGTGCAAAGAGATAAACAGTATCCTAACCGGCAAGATAACCTTTTGGGATAAAAATGACCCCATGAAAGAAAAAGCTCATAGGCACTACTCAAAAAATAAAGGGAGGAAGAGGATTAGACAAAATATGTCTGTGTAGTGTTTAAGAAAAACCGCAATACATATTTGAAAGAAATAAACTGTTGTTTTATTAATTAATTATGTTCATGTAAGTAAAATCTGGAATGTGTACATTGGCGCATAAATTATTGTTTACATAGTAAATAATACTATAAACGCCAATGTACATACACTATACAATTTTAACAGCATACCATAGCATGTATATGGATATATATAGCTATAGCGTGCATCTATATACATACCTATAGCGTTTATATAGCTACCCATAGGCAATAGTTTTGGTTAGCTGACACAGAGATGGCGCCTGTATCCTGTCAACAAAAAAGACGAGAGTTGCCTGTCTATCTCCTATATTATATTGTAGTCTTAGAGTTGCCTGTCTATCTCCTATATTATATTGTAGTCTTTGATGGTACGGCTCGAGAGCCCGTCGAGGAAGGACCTGTGTCATTTTTTTCCACGTCCCGATTTATGAGCTTACGTATCGTGAACGCATGATTATACTACGACTGCAAAGTTTTGATACACTTCGTATTTTTTTATTAGGTAAGTTTTTTTTATCAAAATGTAGTAAAGTATTATTTTAGTAGTTTATACAATAACTATAATACCTATTTTATATGTAACTGCCTCATTAGCCAAGTGGTCCTGTGCGCGACTGCTACGCTAGAGGTCCTGGGTTCGATTCCCAGGTCGAGCAAAGTGTTATTGGGTTTTTCTATGAAATTCCCAGTAGCAGCTCGGAGTTTGGAATTTGTGCCGGGTTAATGGCAATAGGCTCGCCCCCTATTACATGGGACCTAAACATACCGGCGAACTGTGGGTGTACATGAGTACGCCTCTGCCTTCGGGGAATACAGGCGTGATGGTATGTTATTTTATTTTATATATTTATGTTTTATTTGTTTTAGCAATGGGGCGTAAGGGTTCCGTTTACCACTATCAAAAAAAGGAAAAATAAACATTCTGCAGCCTTATAGAAAGCAACAGAAGCGAGGTACTAAATATTTATTTTTGTTTGATTCATAAACACAGTAATCGGTGACATAGTAGTTACATATTATTTTATATGTATCTAATAGTCCGGTCAAGTTAGCCCAGAAAATAGGGGTAAGGTTACTAAAATTCGCATAGAGCTGAATTTTGTACGTATGTTCGGAACACCATTATAAATGAAATGTGAAAAGTCCCCATCGATCTGACATTTGCAAAAAAATACTTTTCATGGTCAAAGTTTTATAATATGGGTTTTTTGCGTTTTTCAGCCAAATGGTAAGTTTTATTATATAACAAAAAGATAGTAGAACTTAAAACAGAAGTTTATTTAGTAGTAGGTATTATAATAATAACTTCTTTTATTTTATAGGAAAATGATCCCTTTGCATTAGACGCTGACCTTCACGAATCAATGGAACTATCGGACTCGATCGTAAATACTTTTAGTACTTACTTATTATTACATCATTCTTAAAATATATTTTGTAACAAGAAGTTTATAAGTAGTAGGTAGATACTATATTAATTATATCTTTTATTTTTTAGGACAGTAACCTGTATATTTTCTGTGTGGGTAGTTAGAAATATAAGACTGACTAAAAACAGCTCCTTAAATAAAATTAAATAATAAATCGTAAAACTGAATTTAATATAGTAAATTAATGATAGGAATATAACATTATCTAGTCTACCTGCTGGTAAAGTGTTTTCATCCACTTATTTCAATTCACTACACTAAAAAACAAGTAAACTTCTCTTGCTTGCTAAACTGCATCAAAATGGACCCCATCCATAAAACATTAACTCAGCTGATGGACATGTTCAACAAAAGGATGTCTGACTTCGAGGCACAGTTACAGAAAGCACCATCAGGTTCTACAAGCTCCTCAGGTTTGGTCTCCGACTTCTCTGCTTTCAAGCTTTCTATAACTCAAGCGCTTGGGAGCCTACAGCAGCAGGTTCAACTTCTTGCTCGAAACATCGACAGTATGGAGATGCGTGGGCGAAGGGGAATACTGTTGCTTCATGGTGTTCCTGAGGCCAAGGATGAAGACACTGCACAAGTTGTGGCTAATGTCATTAAGGACCGCATCAAGATCAGTGGCTTCACTAGCAGCGACATTAAGCGTTGTCATCGAATGGGACGAACTGCAACTTCAAGTAAGACCTGGCCAATCTTGTTCAAACTGCATGATCTAACTGTCCGCAACAAAATCTGGTATGAAAAGATCAAGTTGAAGGGATCGGGCATAACAGTGTCAGAGTTCCTGACCAAGACACGGCATGAGCTCTTCATGGCAGCGCGACAAAAGTTGGGTGTAACCAGGTGTTGGACAAAGGATGGCTTTATTTACATTGTTCGACCGGATGGAACGCGGCAACGGGTCATCTCTATGTCGGACTTGGATGGAATGGAGCAGCAGGATAACACTGCTACTGCTACCATAGCTACACTGGAGAAGCCTTCGACTAGCAGGTCCAAGCGTGAACGTCCTGTAGTTAGCAAAAAGTGATATTCTGTACATCGATTCTGAGAAGTCCGGGTAGTATACATTTTGCGTATTGTATTTGTCACGTACCCACTTTTACCTCTATTCTTTTCGTTATATATCATAATAGCATCTACCTTATTTACTCAATATTTAAGATAATCTCTAAATGTTAATCACTTCTACGTTCTAAAATTCCAATATGACACTGTCATGTCACTCATGTCATATGACATCTGTCAATGACATCTCTCATACGACTTTTTACAATACGACGTTTTGTTTTTACCGGAATGATATTGTTTTAAGCATAGTTTTAATTTTGTTTTAATTTCAATTCGAAATTATTTAACTTTTATTATGTATGTAAAGTTTCTTGTAATAATTTAATTTTAACTACTTGGACGGTAGAATTTGCTAGTTTTTTTTTTTTTTAATTATTTTACGAACTATAACACAACCAGCGGGTGGACAACGGTGTCACCTGTTGTTTGTTATTTGTTTACATATTTATATATATATTTATATATTTAAGTAATATATATATATAATTATATATTTAAGTATTTATTAATTTCATGTCTATACTTGATATTATTAGTAACAATGATAATTCTGATTCTGAATCTTTCTTTTCAGCCAATAGCGATAATGACAGTTTCATCAGTATTCCTTCACTGGCCGAGACACTTGTGTCACAGTTTTCTGATGATCCTAGGAATTTCAATGTCGTTCACATCAATGCCCAAAGTATTCCGGCTCATTTCTCCGATATGCTGGCAACTTTTGACTGTAAGAATATTCATGCGATTCTAGTTTCTGAATCTTGGCTAAAACCTTCTCTTCCCTCATCTGCCTACTCCTTACCAGGTTTTCAATTAATTAGAAATGATCGCGTAAATGGCGGAGGTGGAGGTGTTGCCATATATCTTCGATCACATATTTCCTTTTCAGTTATTAGTGTGTCATCGCAACCACCTCCGTCAAACGCTGGTGAGCATATTTTTCTTGAAATTGTTCTCCATCATTCGAAAATCCTTCTTGGGGTCTATTGCTGCCCATCTCTTCGTATAAATTTATTTTCCTCTCTAGAAACCCTTTTGGAAGATCTAGTTGCCTCTTACAGTCAAACTATTATTATGGGTGATTTTAACACTTGCCTTCTTAAAAAAGATTCTCGTTCCTCTTCTCTTCACTCTATTATAGAATCTAGTAATTTATCCATTTTACCCTTAAATGCGACTCATCATTTCCCAAATTCTGTCCCCTCACTTCTAGACTTAATTTTCGTCTCTTCTCGTGAACTTGTTGCCAAACATGGGCAGTGCCTGGCCGAGTCTTTTTCTTATCACGATCTCATTTTTCTTTCTTATAAAATTCGTCCTCCAAAGGCAAAGCCAAAAATTCTGTTGCAGCGCAATTTTGGTGGCATGGATATCGAACTTCTTCGCGAAGCTGTCAAAAAAGTTGATTGGGCACCTCTTCTTACATCAGAGTCTATGAATGAAAAAAATTCGATTTTCACTATTAAACTTATAGAACTCTATGACATCTATGCTCCTATTAGATCTGTAAGGGTAAAGCATCTGCCATCCCCATGGTTAACTGATGACATCAAAAAAATTATGTTAAAAAAAGTTGTCGCTAAGTCCAAGTATAAATGTAAGCCTTCTCCTTCAAACTTGGAGAGGTATGTAAATATTAGAAATCACTGCAATAAGGTGTGTAGGAATGCTCAACGCCAACACATTCACAGTTCGATTGAAAATGGAGATCCAGCGAAAGTTTGGAAATTTCTCAGATCAATGGGAATCGGAAAATCGCGTCAAGATACAATTCCTAACAATTTAGATATTAATTTATTAAATAAACATTTCTCTGCTTCGTTCTATTCTGACGGGACAACTAAAGCTAAAACACTTTTTAATCTTTCTACTCTTCCGACTCCCGATTACGCCCCGTTCGTCTTTAATCAATTCTCCGATTGTGATGTTAAGAAGAGTATCTTATCCATTACTTCTAACGCAGTCGGAAGCGACTTAGTCAGCCGTAATATGATCCTTCCCATCCTTGACGAAATTATTCCTGTCTGTGATTCAGGATGTGACTAATGTCACATCCTGAATCATTCGATATCCAGCGGTGTTTTTCCAAGTGCTTGGAAAGACGCCCAGATTACCCCTTACCGAAAAAACCCAATCCCTCATCCTTTTCTGAATATCGTCCTATCTCCATTTTACCATTTTTATTTAAGGTTTTGGAACGTCTTATTCATAAACAACTAAGCTCATTTCTTTGCAATAATAAACTTCTTAATCCTTTCCAATCTGGTTTCCGTCCTGGACATAGTACCGCTACAGCCCTGGTGAATATTACGGATGACATTCGGTTAGGCATGGAAGATGGAAAGTTGACGGTACTTGCACTACTTGATTTTAGTAATGCTTTCAATACCGTTGACTTTGACATTTTGCTTGCCATACTCAGCTCTCTTAATATATCTCCAACGGTAATTGATTGGTTTCGTAGTTACCTGACTGGCCGTCGGCAGCGTATCCGCATTGACGATACTTTCTCTTCATGGTGTGATATTGTAGCTGGCGTGCCTCAGGGTGGCGTTTTATCCCCATTACTCTTCGGAATATTTATTAATTCAATTTCTTATCAACTTCTTTCATCTTACCACCTGTATGCAGATGATCTTCAAATATACTCGCAAGCTCCTCTAGAACAATTATCGGAAGCCATCCACGTGGTTAACAAAGATTTTTCTAAAATATCTGAGTGGAGCAAATACTATGGACTTAGCGTAAACCCATGTAAGACACAGGTCATCGTTATAGGTAGCTCGCGAATGGTTTCCAAGATTGACTGGTTCCACCTCCCCCAGTTTATCTTTGAAGGCACCCAAATTCCTTTGAGTGATAAGGTTAAAAATCTGGGAATAATCATGGACAAAACCTTATCATGGGGTCCGCAGCTGCAGGAAACTAGCCGTCGGATGTTTGCGTCAGCTGGGTCCTTGAGACGGTTACGCAACTTTCTTCCAACCGCCACTAAGATTGCGCTTGCACAATCTCTTCTCTTGCCTGTCCTTGACTATGCCGATGTCAGCTATCTTGATCTCACTGAGGACCAACTTAATAAACTTGAGCGTCTCCAAAATTTTTGTATAAGATTCATATTTGGTTTACGCAAATATGATCATGTGTCACAATTTCGTTCTAAGCTCAAGTGGCTCCCAATACGCCTTCGTCGGAATACACACATCCTTTCCTTACTTTACGGTATTCTTTTCAATACTAAAACGCCCTCCTACCTTAAAACTCGCTTTGAGTTCGTCTGTGATACACATTTGCGATCTTTACGTTCATCAGAAAACTTAAAGCTGAAGATGCCAATGCACGCTACAAAGTTTTTTGACCAGTCCTTTACAGTTCAGGCGACTCGTCTGTGGAATGCTCTGCCGGTTTCCGTGAGACGTGCACAAACTTTGGCATCTTTTAAAATAATGGTGAAACAGCATTACTTGGCCTCTATTGGTACCTAAATTATTACTATCTTATTGTATTGTATTTTAGTAGTATGTAAGTAGTATAGTATTTATTATAATAGCACCTAATATAAGTATCGTATAATATCTATATTTTGTATTGTATGTAGGTATGTATAGTACGTATATATTTTGCATCATAGATTTATGTTTATTATTCAACCTAAGTATTTATATATTTTTAAGTAAGTAAGTATGTACACCTGCAACCGCCCATTGACTTATCTACTCAACTCTTGTCCATCCAATGGTTGTCTGTAAGAAATTGCATTTAGCGATAAGACCGCCAATTGTACTTACTCTTATAACATCTGTTTTGTATCTCCGCTCAGTCCTATGGTGTACAATAAAGAATAATCTATCTATCTATCTATATTTTTGTTTAATAAAATAAAAGAAAATTATATTTACTTTTATTAATTTAGGTATTATGTTTATGTTACCGTAACCCGGTACTTAGTTAAAAGAGACAACAGACATCTATTGACGGTACTGAATAGTATTATCAATATAATATTGTCTGTTGTCTCTTTTAATTAATTGTAAATAATAGCAATTTACAAGGTTTTGTAGACGAATGAAAAAAAACACAAAGTTGTATTATGTAAAGTATATATTAATGTACGAGTATATTTTAATATTTAATTTACATAATACAACTTTGTGTTCTTTTCATTCGTCTACAAAACCTTAAGGACGCTATCACAATTTTCTACAAATATCAGTGCTTTTCAGGTACCATTTTAACGAATTAGGAGCACAACTGCGAGGATATCTTGGTTTCAAATTAAAGATAATATATTCATCTCCACAATGATTCCATAAAAAATGTATAACCCTATACAAAATTTTCACACAAATACGATTTCACCATCACACTAATCGCAAAAAAAATCGAAAAATGGGGTCTGAATAGGTACCAGTTTAGCTAAATCCACTGCAAATATAAACATAAAAATAATATAAAAACGTTGCTTATATAGTCCTCTATACGAATAGCTAAAAATTTTGTAGCCAAATGAATAAGTTTTTAATTTATGAGAAAAAAATGAAACGCTCCAAAATTTCTCCATACAATTTCTACTCGCCGTTCGTCATACCGCGCTCAAACGCGCTCGTGGAAGGACGGGTGTATCGCATGCTGTCAAAAAAAATAATACGTAAAAAGAGAGTGCCGTGTTGTATACTCTGGTTGGACGAAGTTGATACTTTTCGGTCCGAAATAGAAGTAAGTACAATTATTGAAATTTGTTTTAGAAATAAATAGGTACATAGTTGTATTTATAATGGATGTAGATTACGGATAAAGATTTATATGAATAATGATATTATTATCTACAGGAAAAAAAATTGCGTAAAAAAAATATTTTTGAGATATTCGATACCGTATATACTAATAGTCGATTTTGGGATTTTTGGGGGTGGTGATTACGAGTATGAACGGCTACACATTAAGCTATACAAAACCAGTTTACGCTGGCCTCTTATTGCATAGAAAGTCTATAAAGTGCGAGATCAGCTTAGACTGGTTTTGTATAGGTAGACCTGTAGCCGTGTGTACGTCATTCATGTTTTAATTCAAAATGGCGGGGTTATTTTTTTTAATCTATATATTGTTGATGTTGTAATCAGAAATAACAAATCTACTCTGGAGTTTTGTTATGCCATACCTTATATTAGAAAATATAGTAGGTTTTTTTATTTAACAGGGAGTGCAGCTTAGATGTCTCCGTAGGTGATGATGACCAAAATTATATTTCACTTGAAAGTGTTTAGTAGCGGCGGTAGCCTAATGGCTAGGGCATCGGACTGTGGTTGCCGGTTCGAACCCCACCCATTGCACTACCGTCGTGAACCCAATCGTAACACAAGCATTTAGCTTAGCACGAGGGGTTAACAAGAATACTAGTAATGTGTGACCCACATTGCCAGTAAGCTTTTTAAAAGAAAATAAAGTTATATCAACGATTGTACCTACGTAATTTTTTTTATTTGATTTTCCTTAGGTACCTACTAATGTTGCCTTTTTATTTTCAGGAGCAGGAATTCGCGATAAAGGAATATAAGCCAAAAGGCAGAATAATAATCGAGATTGATTATCTTTTTGAGCAGCTCATCCGTATAGGTAGCTACACTTCTCAGAGATCGTCAGATTGAAAATGTCGGCGCCACCTAGTTTAAAAAAAAAGTAAATAATCGACTCGTAAAAGTGTCTTTAAAAGATCTATTTACAGAAATAAATATCATTCCATTTTGGTACACTGCTGTATAATTTTTGCAACTTGTATCCTGCCTATATACAAATTATTATACTGTTTACTACCTACTTTGTTTTAATTTTTATAAAAAATCTGATCTTGTGCCCAGTCTCAGTAAATAAAATACATCCATAAGAGAATGATTATTTTTAAATATCAAAACGAAAATCTACTATAAACTCCCAGGCTAATATTTGAATATATATTGATCCAACAATTGTCAGCACATAAGTACTTACATCTTTTCAAAATGGGGATCGTGGGTTTTCCTTGTAGGTAATAGCAAAATGGTCGTTAGATTCTTAAGAATATTGTAATAAGTCCATTTATTTTGGGTACCTACATTATGTACGTAATGAGTATTGATAAACTCCAAAAATACTGAAAACGTGATTATCACGCAGATGGTACTTGTTAATAAGTACCATCTGCGTGATAATCATGTTTTCCATGGTTACCAAATTCGATTGCAAACTTATTACTAATTTGACTCAATACCAGTAAAATAAAAAAATAATACCTTCATGTATCAAGATTAGTTAAGTTACGTATAAAATCGAGCGGACAGCGGTTTCAATGTGTGCGTGCGCGTAATGTTGTTGTGTTGCAAATCAGATACCTAAATTTGAGCAAGTTCAAAATGTGATAGCGTCCTTAATAGACTGAACAAATGAAATAATTCATTTGATAAATCTCTCATAAACCAAGGATTAGAATTATAACGCGATGGCTCAAGATTGTACAGTCCGTCTCGACACTCGCGCTACGCTGCTTGCATTGGGTATGTGTTGGTAGCTATGCACACATACACAATGCTGCCGTCTTTTACCTAAACTCGAGCGCTAACATTTTGTGAAATGGCTCTTAAATCAATTGTTGTTATCACAATTTCTAAGGAAGTGTTTCATACAGTGAATAAGCATGTCCTTTTGCGATCATAACCATTATTATATAAATATTTAAAAACCTATAAAGTAGGTCAAAGTATAGTGCTATTGTCACTTAAATTTTAAAGTAGGTATAATAGTTTATGTGGTGATGTTATTGTTATAAAAATAGAAATATAATATTATATTTCTAAACATTTAACATGTTGATTCACTACATTGACTACTTTTTGAAGTATCGGTATGTATTAGATTAATTACCTACTTTAAAAATAAAAATGGGAATTTTATAGGCAACTTTAAAACGAAGAAAATATTTAGTAACAACGTTAATCAAAAAAATCAAGCTTATCATAAGTAGTTTAGGATTAAAACTTCTTTTTACGTTTTTGCTTTTTATATAATATATATATACATATACCGGAATAATTTTTATTCAGTGCGCAAACTTTGACAATTGATACTTAAACGACTTTTATTAAACACCAATTTGTTATTTTGATATGTCTTAGTACAAAATATCGAAGTTATCGTTAACGAAAGATGTTTACTTTGAAACTGATTTTATGGTTACTCGCTAGCGCACGGCAAAGCGCGCGCGCCTTAGTACCTACATCAGCTGTACACCGGCGCGTGAGTCGGCTGGCACACGTGCATATTGTTATTATTGCGAATAGATATTATGTGTCCATATTTTGCTGATTTCAAGCCGGCTAAAAATTTAAAAAAAAGTTTTGATCTAATAATGGGAATGTGTTCTATTACTGATACTGAACTACCAAAATTTTTTTGCGCACTGCTTAAAAAATATTCCTGTATATTAGGGTGTCCCTTATATGACGAAAAAAATTTTTTTTTTTTAATTTCGCAATGCATACCCTCTAATTTTTTTATAAATGTTAAAACATACTCAAACATGAAATTTCATTTTTCTAGCATGACTGTAAGTCGTGCCGACCGAGCTTCAAAGTTTATTAAAAATCGTCTTGCGTCCTGTTATTTCGGTCTGCTATAAAACTAATATAAATACAATAAAATAAGTGAATAAAATTTAATATAAAATATGATAAACATTCATCTTTATTTAAAAATATAAAATAATAACAATCAGCCAGGATAAACTCTCTTAAGTGTTGTTTTTTTACAGTCTGGATACAAATTTCTATGTTCCTGGACACAGCGCAACAAGAACTGTTTTTGCTCTTCTTCAGCCGTGATAAGTCCGTTAAAATCTTGCATTAATTTGACAGCTCTTTCAGCAGTATCGTTAACGACCTTCAAACTATTTATTTTTCTTTTAGCTTCCAAAAAAGCAGCATTATCATCCCAAGTAGATACATCTTCCTGAAGAAAACTGTCGTCGATCTGCAGTCGGGATAGAAATTGTTTGCTCTTTTCTGATACAAAGTCATCCAGCGTTTTCTCTGAAAGGAAAAACAAATTAATTAGCATAAAAAACAACAACAAATGTAGAAAAGATTTTTGAAAAAAAAATAATTTAGCTTACCAAATAACTTCTGGGTCAGTTCTTCCTTCGATGGGACATAGCGTTTGCTAAAATCCGAGCTTTTATCTCTGTTTAAGTTGGAAATCATTTTCATTTTAGTTTGGTTATCAACTTCATCATCAAAGAGTGATAAAATGACTGTCTCTTCACATAAATACCACAAGTGATGGCTAAACTTGCTTATAGAAACTTTAGAAATTGTTGCGTCAACTTTTTCGTAGTCTTTTAACGACTTCAAGAAGCACAAATCTTGGTTAGGTGCTTTAGTCGTCACTGTGCATTCGAGCCAAGGCTTAACATACAACGTGACAATAAATAAGCAAACATCTTGTAGGGCCTTTTTGTCCTTCGCAATCATTCTGAATTGTGACTGAAGCAAAAATATTTTTAAAGAATAGATGGCTCGCGCCATCCAACGTGCCTGATGTATAGCTCCAGGGGGCCTGAGTTTTAATTTCTTCTCTGAATCACCTCCCAAAAACATTATACACAGTTCAACTAATTCACGGTAATCATCTCTTATAAACCCTTTGTCCAGTTCTGCCTTATAAAACATTAGCAAAGATGTAATGTTTGTCTCGGTAACATGTTCTTTTACGAAATCAAGAGATAGTTCAATGTTACTGGAATCAATGTTTTTCCAATTTTCTCTGAATTTTTTGAAGATTGGAATATCTGGGCTACTAGTAATTTGCTTAATCTTGGTTTCGAAGACAGTTTTTAAGACCAATTCATAAACATGATGGCGGCAAGCGAAAAGCAACAATTCTCTTTCTAAAGTCTGCTCCAAAACAGCACAAGCTCCATTGAAACGGCCAGTATTCGAAGCTGTTGTGTCGCAGCACATTATTTGTACTTTATTATGAAGGTTCCAGTCAAATAGAGCAGTTGAGATAGCTTTAGCTTGATGTTTTCCCGAAGAACTCTCTAGTTTTGGTACTGCAAGAAGCTGTTCCCTATCGTCAAATGAAGCAATAATTGGCAAACGTTCTTCTTTTGAACTTCGTACATCTAATCCGGGTAAAAGTTTTCCATCCCAATGGACTGTGACTACGTCAGGTACATTGTTATGAAAGTCTGTTTTTATTGCTTCTGCTCTAGATTTTCTCGTCTGAGTACGAATTCGCTGAATCGAGGATTTGTTAATGGGGAAATCATCGCTGCACAGACCAAGCGCTTCAACGACCGCATGCAGTATGTAAACGGAGTCTCTTATGCTTAATTGGCATCGATCTAAAGCTGCGACAAGTTTAGGTGTTATGAGATTCTTTCTGCCTCTTTTTGAACCTTCTTCAGGGCAGGAAACGTGTAGCAAGCTGGGTTCAGAATTCAAAATATTTTCTTCGTCCGAATCTTCTAGACATTCCAAGTTATTTATAGTAAAAGTAGATGGAATAGCCAACAACTCTCTTTGTCTTACATTCCTTTCCTCTGCTTCCAATCGTCTTTGTCTAGCTCTTTCTTCTTTCTCCGCCAATTTTTTGTCTACGCCACCTAAGCATCCAGGTCGACCTGGCTCTCTCTGTTTCTTTAGAAATACTCTGTCTTCCTCTATTTTCATTCTCTCAAAGGCATCAGCATGTGCAATATCAAACAAGTTATCAAGGTCCATTTTAAATTTATTTTCCCGGTTCTTGAACGTGACCTGAGTTTTCTTACAATTTTTTTGCAGCTCTCTCCAAACATGATACAAATCGACAAGTTCCTTCACGCAGTTAGGAAATGCCTTTGTGGGAATTCTTGCTTTTTCCCAAAATATAATGCACTCCCTAATCACAAGATTAGCACTTTCACTGACAGTCAGCCTGACTTCGCGAATATTATAAAATAAGACAGAGAGAACTTGCCGATTACTTGGTAATTTTGCACCATTTATTTGATGGCTAGGCAGCCCGATAAGGAAAATATCTTGTTTATCACTCCGTAATTCCACCGACATCTTTATGCAATATAAATTAGCACACTAATAATCTTAAAAATTACGTATGAAATGAAAAATGAAACACGTAGTTACAGGCCGCAGCGCAGTACCCGCGCAACTTGTATGGACAAGTTCAAATCGCAAGTCGGCACGGGTTATCGTTTATAAAACAGGCTAATATTTTTTTCTAGACAATATTGGGTTATTACGAAAGTTTTAAGAAGGTATGCATAAAAATATATCGACTTTGAAATTTAAGGGACACCCTAATATATATATATATAGATATCCCCATGGGCACTATGTTGATCAAACGTGCCGTATAAGTAGTAATTTGTTGATCCAATTTCATTTGTTGATCCGGGTGGTATTTGTTGATCTAATGCCGCATCACCGTCAGTACATGGATCCGATTGGAGCCACAAGTGTAACCAACAGTAATAATAATAATTACGTGTTTTTTATACAAATCCACCTTTTTTGGGTTTGAGTACAAGTTGATCCGATTCAAATGAGCCAATCAGAGCCCACAAATAGTGACGAGCTCAGCCATTGGTTGCTGGCGCCCTTGGCCTTTCGCATACACAGGTATTATAATTATTATCTTATTCACACAAACATGAGGTTTAAAGACGGGAATAAATGGTGCATTTTTTCTGCGAACAGTGAACACAAAGTTCATACAAAGTATTTTTGGTGTCAGGAATGTAATTTCGCTGTTTATGAACATAACACATACGATAACTGCGATGTTTGTGCTTATGTGTAAATAAGCATTGGGATAATTATGTTGATTTTGTGATGTTAATTAGGTACCTAACATAACATACCATCACGCCTGTATTCCCCGAATGGTTAGGCAGAGTTGTACTAATGTACATTTCGCCGGTATGTTTAGGTGCCATGTAATAGGGGGCAAGGCCATTAAACGGGCACAAATCCAGACTCCGAGCTGCTACTGAGAATTTCATAGAAAACCCCAACAACACTGCTCGACCTGGGGATCGAACCCAGGACCTCTAGCGTAGCAGTCGCGCCTAGGACCACTAGACTAATGAGGCAGTCTTGAATTTTAATACTTCTAATAATCCTAATACTTCACTAGACTAATAGGTACTACCTATGATGATGAATAGTTGAAATGTGAATAAAACCTACTCCTACTTGTTATTTGGTTTTATTAAATTTTGACTGCCTCGTTAGTCTAGTGGTCCCAAGCGTAACTGCTACGCTAGAGATCCTGGGTTCGATTCCCAGGTCGAGCAAAGTGTTATTGGGTATTTGTATGAAATATTCAGTTACAGCTCGGAGTCTGGATTTGTGCCCGGTTAATGGCAATAGGATCACCCCCTATTACATGGGACCTAAACATACGGGCGAAATGTAGGTGTACATTAGTACAGCTCTGCCTAATCCTACGGGGAACACAGGCGTGATGGTATGTATGTTATGTAAATTTCCCTATATTACTACCCCAGAAATAGGTCAGTTAGTAAATTTCAAGACGTTTGAAGCAATTTAGAGGTTTCAGAGGGTCTAGACACATTGTCTAGACCCTCTGAAACCTCTATAAAAATAATACCAAAAGAAAAATGGAGTTACGTAAAATCCAATGAGAATCCAGCTGACTGTGCAAGTCGTGGATTACCTATTAACCAATTAAAACACCATGATCTGTGGTGGCAAGGACCTTCCTGGATTAGGAGCTTCCATCATCATCCCATACCTCAAACCATATATGAAACCAGTTTAGAGATAAGACAGTGTAATGCAGTAGTAGAGCAACAACAACAAAAATCAACCATGACCATAGACAACATCGTTCAACACTTATTAAATAAATTAAATTCATTTGATAAAATAATACGCGTTTTTGCATGGATATTGAGACTACCTACTATAAAGGAAGGATGTCAACCCTATCTCACATTACAAGAACTGCGTCGCGCAAAACTGCTGATTATCAAAAGTGTACAACATATGGAGTTCGCGGATGACGTTAATTATTTACAAAAGAATGGAAATGTCAATTGAAAAGTAAACTTTTACCATTACATCCAATCATAGATCCGGAGGGTATATTGCGTGTAGGAGGAAGACTGAGGAACGCTCAAATAAGCTCTGAGATGAAACACCCTATTATCTTACCACACAACCATCGAATTACCACACTGATCATTAAATTTGCTCATGAGCTAACCTACCATGGTGGAGCGCGCCTTACTTTATCAAACATTCGCCAAAATTATTGGATAATCAGCGGATATACGGCTACAAAGAAATTCATACGTCAGTGTGTCACATGCAAGAAGTAAGAGCCCATTCAACAATACCAATTCATGGGTGATTTACCATCGTCCCGAGTGAATCCTGAAAGATCCTTTTATCATTGTGGTGTAGATTACACAGGCTTTGTGGAAGTCAAAGCAAACAAGGGACGTGGCATCAAAACTACCAAAGGCTACATAGCACTTTTCGTGTGCATGGTAACTAAAGCTGTGCATATAGAAATTGTATCGGACTTAACCAGCTCAGCTTTCTTAGCCGCAATAAACAGGATGGCAGCACGACGCGGAGCACCACGTCACATCTATAGTGACAATGGCACAAACTTCATGGGGGCCTACAGAATGCTTCAGGAGGAGTACGAGTGCCTTCAGCAAATATATAGCGAAGGTTTCTACAAAGAAATAACAGAGATGCAGATTGAGTGGCACTTTAATGCACTTTCTTGGCCGCACGCAGGAGGGCTTTGGGAATGGGCGGTGCGAAGTCTCAAACACCACCTCAAGCGTGTTATAGGTCATCAAAAATTAACATTTGAAGAATACCCCACATTACTAGCGAAACTAGAAGCCTGTCTGAATTCTCGACCACTCTGTGCGCTATCAGAAGACCCCAAAGACCTCGACTTCCTAACCCCAGCCCATTTTCTATCAGCAAGACCAGGATTGATAATAATTGAAACACCAGAAGATGCCAGAACCAGGTGGCATTTAATATCGAAATTATTTGAGGATTTATGGAAACGATGGAAAACGGAGTACTTGACGCAACTAAATATCAGAAGTGGATGAAATACCAGAAGAATGTTAAAGTAGGTGATTTAGTGATGATACATGACGATAATTTACCAGCAGGGAAGTGGCCAATGGGTCGCGTCATGGAAGTCCATCCCGGAAAAGACGAATTGGTCAGAGTAGTTACTCTAAAATCTAGAAACGGCTACATAAAGCGCCCTATTGCAAAAATATCTGTATTACCCATAGACCACGTTAAACCAACCAAATTAGAACAGCAAAAAGAAAAACCACTACAATATCAAACCATTACAGCCGACAATGAATTATGTAACCACCTGAAATCAAACACCAGAACGTTTAAAACCTATCCCAAGATTCTAAACATGGCCCTGGCATTATTATTGCTTTTTAGGTATAATATTACTGACCGCCGCGTCATACAACATAACGCAGTTTGATACCAGCAAAACTTTGTACTTTGTCACTTTTTGGGGAAAGTACAATTAATTCGGGATAAGTGGAAATTAGTCACATATTATAATATGTCTCCATATTGGCAAGGAGACAAAGCCATTAAGAGTTTTACAAATTACCTCGAAAAAACATGTGAATCAATTATGGAATCAAGTCGCTGTCATACGATACTCCTACAAATACGTCAAGACTACAGTGAATTACAATACTACAACGAGCTGTTGCTTAGCCAGCATTACGGTAATCGCATACGAACCCGGTGCGGTCTTATCAATCCTGTCGGCTCAATTGCAAATTCATTGTTCGGAGTATTAGATGAAAGTTTCGTCAAAAAGTACAGGCAGGATATTGATCTTGTACACCGTAATATAAAACATCAAGGTCAGTTATGGAAAAACTTAACATCTATCGTCGAAGCAGAGCACAACATTCTTCAAAGGACTGAGAAGGTAATAGAAAAACAGCACAAAATTATAAATAAGCATTTAAATGACTTAGAAAAAGCTGACAATAAGATACAGAAGGAAATCAATGCAATGACCATACAACAGGACTTCATATCAGTATCGATAGCTCATTAACATGATGCAAAACATGAAACGGATCCAAGATACTTTGATCGATACAATATCAGAAATTTTCCAAGGTCATAGCAGTTTACATTTACTTATACCAGCACAGCTCAAACGAGAGCTACAAATTATTTATGGTCAAATGCCTCAAGATTTGGGTCTGCCCATCGAAAATATAGAAACAGACTTTCAGCACATTCATAAGCTCTTAAAAACAAAGGCTCGAGTTACCGAGAAATATCTATTTAAATTACTTTTCCGCTCATAGCGAGAGAAAGTTTTCAATTATACGAGATAATACCAGTTCCGCATCAAATTAATTACAGCATGGTCAGCATAACACCAATATCGGAATATGTCGCAGTGAACCTAAAAAAGGACGCTTACTTTTTACCAACTATCTATGAATTGGATACATGTTTGTATCATGGAAAGTCCTTCATGTGTGAGCTTTTCAAACCTATACTAAATTTGGAAAATGATGAAAATTTTTGGGATACTAAGTCAACAAACCACAAACAGAACAAACAGTGTGTAAAAACAAATGGGTAGAATTACACTCTACGCCACAGTACCTATATTTTTGCTGTGACACATATTCGATTAAAATCATATGTGACGATCAAGTTACTGTTCGCCAGCTGACTCGAGCAGGGGTCATTATCATGACTCAGAAATGCTTTGTTAAAAGTAAAGATTTTGCACTATATTCGCTACAACAACAATCCAACCAACTAAGTTTTTCCCCAAATATACTTGTACCAGAGATAGATCAGATAAACCACATTGTGAAAATTACTATTCCGACGGAACCAGATGTACCAAATGATCTGAGCATGAATAGATCTCTATCTATTCTAGGAGAACAGATCAAAACTCTGAAATCCACCAAAGCAGAGGTCGATGACATCTCGACCCATGACATTCACCAATACACGATCGTCTACCTACTGCTGGGTGTTTTGATATGCGCGTCAGAAGTCTGGATCTGGAAGAGAGCGAGATGCTGCTCGCGTTCTGCGGCCAGCCGTGCGGAGCCTCACCACAGACAGGAGTCTGGCGGCGTCTACTTCAAAGTCCACTAGAAACAGAGGGCAAAGTGAAGTGCAACCACGGGAGCAAAGTACTGAGAACCGCCATCAAGGCGAGAGTGAACAAATAGGTTTAAGTTCATTTTTAGCAAAACGGTGGCCTAGTGTCATGCGTAATGAACGAAATAGCAATATTGAATACCATTTTACACTTTCACAAAGTTTTTTATAATTTAAAATTTGAAAACCATTTTATTTGTATTTTATCGAAGGTGATCATATCTCATCCTGTGATGTGATCCTGTGATTATGTTCGGAACAATATTGCAACCGAACAGCTCAGCAATTTACCCGTGCGCTTTATAAATTAATAACTCATTACGATTACGAGTTAGTGCGTGTTCGAATACCAGTCGCGTAACTCACATCAAATCAAATAATTATCATAATAACCAAATAAGCTAAAATCATCTTCTTAGTGCTAATTTAGTATTAATCATTCTATAATAACTTGTTATTATCAATATAACTTGCTAAACCATATAATTTCGTATCATTTAACTATCTATCAAACCATAAACATTCTAATCAATCAGTTATCAACCAACCCTGAAGGTAGTGCTATATCACCGACGAGCACTAACTTCTACAAATAAAAAATGTACCTACATACGTTACTTAAAATAGTTTAGTTTTGTCGGATCAAATTAAGCTCCAATTTTGATAATATAAAGTGGAGCCACTTAAACACTGTATTTCGACACAGATCAACGTACGACTTGAGATTTGGTATACAAACCGGAGCCAATAAGTGTTTAAGCATCTCAGAATTTTGGCCGTTACGGAGTCGATTAAGTTCTAAATTAAAACGAAAAAAATGGCAAGTATATCACTTTCTCGATGAGTATGTTTGGCAACGTCGCCCTCAGCTTTGCGCCGTTGCCACTCCGGAAAAGAAATATGCAACCGGAATCGAGTAGTGAGGCGAAAAAGGTGGAGTCAGGAATGCACGGCAGTCGGGCTGGATCAACTTAGTGCCCAAGTTGGTGTTTATATATATCTCTCTATTTTTTAAATATATAAAGCTGAAGAGTTTGTTTGTTTGTTTGTTTACTTGAACGCGTTAATCTCAGGAACTACTGGTCCGATTTGAAAAATTCTTTCAGTGTTAGATAGCCCATTTATTGAGGAAGGCTATAGGCTATATATCATCACGCTACGCGGACGAAGTCGCGGGCAGAAGCTAGTATCTATATATAACTATGACAAGTAATTGTGTATTTTATATTTAATAAAATCGTTATCATAATGAATAATGTTTTTCATTTCTGTTGTTATTTTTATTTAAATAGTTAAATAAAATAAATATTTTAATATAATTAAAAACATTTGGAATTCAAAAAACAATATATTTGAATATTGTAAACATAAAAGCTAAAAGAAGCGCAAGGCTAGTTTTGAACTCATAACCATGCTAACATAGATTCACTGTTGCAACCACCAGACCAAATTAACTTAACAAAATATATCATGTGACAAAATAATATTCAAAGATTACCTACCCTAACGTTACGTGTTAAAGATCAAACTGCCACAACTGTAGTTTTTAATATTTGCCTATCATGAACAAGTCACTTTAAAACAACGACCTAGGTCGTTGTTTTAAAGATCAAAATTGCTTAGTAGTCTATATTATTATTTTATTTGTCATCGAGTAGCGCTAGTCTGATTAACTCATACAAATTGAATAACCCGTAATGTCACAAGCAGAGGGTTCGAATTCGTAAATTTTTAAGGTGGGTCAGATAACAGCTATAACCCATTGTACATGACATAAAAATACTAAACGCCTTTCAAAACTATCATAGCACGCACTGTCACTGACATGCGAGTTTATCATTAAACTAGCTTCTGCCCGCGACTTCGTCCGCGTAGCGTGATGATATATAGCCTATAGCCTTCCTCAATAAATGGTCTATCTAACACTGAAAGAATTTTTCAAATCGGACCAGTAGTTCCTGAGATTAGCGCGTTCAAGTAAACAAACAACCAAACTCTTCAGCTTTATATATTAGTAAGTATAGTATATAGATACGGTGAGGCGGTTCGCCGCAACATATTCCCGGCCGTTGAAAACCTGGTTTTCAACTCTTCAATTCCTCGGCAGTTGGTAGTGATCAGAGACGTGTAAAAGGGCGTCGCACACAGCCTCGAGAAGTTTTGATCTCGGCGACCCTTGTCGCTCCATCAGGTCCAGGAAATAACTGAAGATCTCGTCCAAGTCGCCAGTTTAGTGGAGGAGTATTATCATCAGCAAGTAGCACCATATCACCTATGTTGAGCTGGGCGTTGCCTTTACGCCATTTTGTCCTTTGCTGAAGCTCTGACAGGTACTCCTTCTGCCATCTTTGCCAGAAGTGACGTCTTATTTCTTCAAGCCGTTTATATCTGTTTCTCAGGTTGGTATCATTATCTTCCAGGGCTGGCGAGAATAGTGCAGTTAATGGTCTACCAATGATGAAGTGCCCTGGGGATAAGGAAAGTAGGTCGTTAAGGCAGGATGATAAGGGACACAAGGGACGGCTATTGCGGATCGCCTCCACTTGTGAAAATAAAGTTGTAATTTCCTCAAATGTTAAATGATTATTGCCAATAATTCGTTTGATATGGTATTTTGCTGATTTGACGCCAGCTTCCCAGATGCCGCCGAAGTGAGGAGCGTAAGTGGGTATGAATTTAAACTTAATACCTTCTTGACCAGCAAAATCAGATATCTTTGCGGCGGCCACAAAATTACGGCCATTGTCACTAAATATTTCAATTGGTTTTCCTCTACGAGCAATAAAACGCCTGAGAGTCATCACAAATGCATCCTTGGTTAAGTCACTAACTGCTTCTAGGTGAATGCACTTGTAACGTAAACACACAAAAATACACATATAACACTTTATAACGCGGCCTCCACGTCCTTTACGATTTAGAATGGAAAAGGGCCCAGCGAAGTCCAAACCAACGGACAAGAATGGGAAATCCGGGTTCACGCGCTGGGAAGGTAAATTACCCATTTTCGGACATAACGTGTTACCACTTATTCGTCGGCATCGCACGCAGTTGCTTACTGTGCGCCTAGCCAGATGTCTGCCGTTTACAGGCCAGACAGTTTGCCTAATTGTTGATAGCAACAAATTCGGACCGGCATGTAGGTTCACAATATGCTCATTTGTAAAATATAATTTTGTTAATTTATGAGAGGCATGCAGAAGTATTGGATGCCTTACCTCAAAGCCGCATGCAGACGCATCTAAGCGACCACCTACTCAAGTACTACCGAATCAAGTTATTTTTATCTAAAAACGGAGATAATGATAAAATTTTACTCCTGGCCGGTAATTGTTTACCTTTGGCAAGCAAGTCATATTCGATAGAAAATGACTCCCGCTGAGCGATAAAGCATAATGAATGAAATGACTCCAATAATTTTCTGGTGTGAATGTGCCTACTCGTTTATTGTAAGTGTGATTCATATTAAATATAAACCTTCGTATATATTTTATATATTCGTATATTTCATTATTAGTGGGAACATAACGCCATGAACTTGCTTTAGTTAATTCAAGTATTTCACAGACGCGATTGGCTACAAACATTTTTAATTCTGTAGGATCACTATTTATCCAACATAGAATCGCTCCAATGTACAATATTCCCTGGCTTATACCGGAGGGCATCTGTAACAGATTTACAAAGCTTGGCGGATAAGAGTGCAGCGCATAATTCGAGACGTGGCATTGTTGTGGGCTTCAAAGGTGACACCTTTGACTTAGCACATAACAGCTTGACAGTGCTGTTACCATCGTAATTTACTGATTTTAAATAAATACAGGCGCCATAAGCACTTTGAGACGCATCGCTAAAAGAGTGCAATTCTATTAATTTAGGTTTTTCACATAAAGCTAATCTAGGAATTTGAAATTTATTCAACCACGTTAAACTATTAGTGAATTTTATCCAGTCGTCCCTCAAATCGTTTGTAACTGGTTCGTCCCAATCTAATTTTTGTTGCCACATTTTTTGTAGTATTATTTTAGGTTGAATTATCACAGGACTTAAAATACCTAACGGGTCGAATATCTTTAACGAATTGGACATAACATATCGCTTTGTGATGACTTCACCGTTATCAATCATATCATTTTTAATTGGAAAGTATAATGTGTCACTGGAAGGAATCCATCCAAGACCAAGAGTGTTTGAAGACTCGCTTATTGTTAAATTATCTTCATGGTTTAAATTTAAATTTTCAAAAATTGATGGGTTATTACTTTTATATTTTCTTAAATTGAAACAACCACTTTTTAATGAAATGAAATGAAATGAAATTTATTATCTGTAAGACTTGTAGTAAATTACAGTTGGTTCAATTTAAAATAAGCACTAGGACAATTCGCATAAAAATTTTATATAAAACTATAAGGAAAGCCCAATAATGAGGAAGCATGTACTATTTAAGTTTAAGATACTCGTCTACAGAATAAAATGATTTATCGATAAGCCATTTAAGTAATGCTTTTTTGAAACGATTCATTGGAAGTTCCTTAAATGTTACAGGCAACTTATTAAATAGCCTAATTACCATAGGAAAGCAACTCCTATGATACAACTGACTTCTCATTACAGGAAGAGTCAGTTTATTAGGATATCTAGTATTAAACTGAATAGTATCACCGAGACGTTGAAATAGACAGGAGTGAGATTTAACAAATTTACAACATTCGAATATGTATATACCAGGAACAGTTAATAGCTTTAGTCTTTTAAAAAGAAGTTTACCTGAGGTCAACGGCGACACGTCACAGAGAGCGCGTATACACTGTTTTTGAGCAATGAACACTCTATTTATTAAGACAGAGTTACCCCATATGACAATGCCGTAACTAATATTGGAAGCGACATATCCATGATAAGCTAGGAGGCATGTTTTAAGGTTGGTTATTTTAACAAGTCTCCATAAAGCAAAGGCGAAGCCGGATCCAGAAATCAATGTATAAAGGTAACAAAAAAAGTAAATCACTTTTTTTGTTACCTTTATACATTGATTTTTCCAATTGCAACTACAGTCTAACGTTAAGCCAAGAAATGTGGCTTCGTTAACTTATTTTTATAATTTGGTTTTTATAGGTGATTTCGAGATTAGAATTGGGTTTTCTATTATAGAACTGTACATAGCAGGTTTTATAACTCGCAAATTATTGCTATTGAGCCAGGTTACTATAGTATTAACAGTTTCGTTTATTTCTGTATTATAATTATTTAATAATTTATTTTCTGTTAATACAACTGCAATGTCATCCGCATAAAGTGAATACCGATGATTTGTGACATTTGGCAGATCGTTGACATATAGTAAGAAGAGTAACGGGCCTAAAATACTACCTTGGGGGACTCCAGTGTTGTTATTCCTGATGTTCGATTTACATTATATAATTTCTTTATTCAAATTTATTTTGGTGATAGTCGTATATTGAGATCTATTGGAAAGGTAACTTTGTAACCATTCAAGAATCACTCCTCGAAATCCGTACATTTCACATTTATCGAGAAGAATCCTATGGTCAACAAAGTCAAACGCTTCTGAAACGCTTTTTTGTATAAAACGTAAACTCTGCTCATCATCTGCACCAGTGATGAGGTCATCATCACTGGTGCAGATGATGAAAATCCCTTTGAATTATGGTTTTGATGGAATCGTCATGCTGTTCCTCACCAAATTGCCATAAGCCACGTGTGCTAAGAAAACTCGCACTTGCAGTACCATACCACGCACTACCTACTGGCAGTCGCATAACATTCAAGCTCCCAAAGTTTATTCGCTATCCGCTTATTAAGTGATCAGGCTGTGGTGAATTTCACTAGTGTTCCTGTGTTAACTTGAGTGCATCTTTTAAAATATACCTAGGCTCAAAATACTAAGTATAAAGTGCATAAAAAGCCTAAAACAGCAGTGCATTATCATAATTAATTGGCAGTTACCCTGCAAAAAATCACAAATAACTGACCTGGGACAACTCGCGATTGCCAAGCGGCAACGGCGGCATTAGCTTTGACTCGGGTAAATAATTGAAAGGAACTCCAGTTTTGTGCTGACTCCAGATATTATACTCAGAACGCGTCATTTATTTTATTCAAACATCGCTCAGCTTCGCATATATAATGCCTCGAGTTCAACGCTCTCCGCCTACAGCACCCCGGGCCAGGGAGTGCAGTCCCAGCCGGAATCGGATGTTACATCAGGCAATGAAGAACATACTGCGACCCCTAAGATCACTATGAGAAGTAAAAGACCCCGAGTGGATTGTTCGCCATCTGATTTCTTTTTAGAGTTCAAGAAGGAGATCAAAGAAATGCTCAGTTCTTGGAAGCAGGACCACGATAAAGCTTTCGCAAAGCTCACTGCTAATTTTTCTCAGGTTAGGGAAGAATGTAGCGATATTAAAAAAGCAATCCACTTTATTAACGAAAAATTTGAAGACATGAAAAAGTCAATTGAAACATTAGAGAAAGAGATAAAAGAGTTTAGAGAAGTCATATTTAGTCTAGAGAAGAAAGTACTTGAACAATCTGTGCGTAGCTCAAAAATCGAAATAAAAAATATCCCTGAAAAATAAAATGAGACCACATACGAACTCACTAATGTCGTATCCAATATAGGAAAATTCCTTGAGAACCCAGTACAGGCAGCGGATATCGAGACATATACCGTGCACCAGCGAAGCAAGGAGTTGTCAAAAATATAATCGTGGAGTTCGTTAAAGTACACTCAAAATTCGACCTTATGTCTTCGACACGAAAATTTTATTCTGCACGAAAAAAAGAGGATAAGTTAAACACTAAGCAAATTGGAATTAATGGTGACAAACAACCTGTCTACATTTGCGAATATCTTCCACCTTCCGGCAAGAAACTCTTCTATCTAGCACGGGAATTCGCAAAAGAACAAGAGTACAAATTTTGTTGGATCTCAAACTCACGTATTTTTCTCCGTAAAGATATTGGCTCAAAGCAAATATTAATATCATCTGAAAAATGTTTGAATACGCTGAAAGGTCACACCCAATGACTATTGATCTACCACAAATGCTCTTACGTGTAATCTCACTATAATTTGTAACTCAATTTGTATTCTTATATCTAAGTCTCACACACTCACTCAGCCAAATTATTTAAAAAACACACACACACAACCTTATTACTCTGCTCTTACCAAAATGGAAGGTTATTACAACCCCCGTTATACATACACAATACACTCAACTACACATACTAAATCAAGGCCTGATGGTAGAACTGAAGCTCACCAGTGTTTATCAAAACATCCTCAATACTTCAATATTTATTCAGGTAATTTTTCTACTTTTTTATTTTTTAAATGTAGAATGTTACTTATTGACCAGTTACTGTTACTATTATTTAAACAATGATGAATAACATAGATATTTTGCTCAATAACATCGATCATCTTCCGAATTTTGAATATAAAACAGCTGATCCCTCAAAGTGCTCAAATTACTTTACGTGCCCGTCTAAACGCCTTAAGGTTCTTACACAAAATATACGAAGTATCTCTTATAATTTTGATGAATTTTTGTCCTTTCTTTCAACCATCAGCATTGCGCCTGATATTATTGTCTTAACTGAATGTTGGATTTCTGAAAACACTATCATTCCAACTATAGATAAATACGTAATACATAAGTCAACTGACAACTATAACCAAAACGACGGGATAGTACTGTACATTGGAGAACATATAATTCACGAGACATATGAACCCCAATTTGAAGAAGCTAACTGCCTTATCACCCGTATAGGAAATATAGCTTTGTTATCTTTATATAGACAACCTTCTTTTCGTAACTTAGATAAGTTCCTAAATTCGCTGGACAGCTGTTTATCTTCCCTATCAAATTCAAGCAATATAATTTTGACCGGGGATATTAATATCGATATAAGAAAGGATCCAGTTAATTCAAATGCGGCGGAGTACCTAAACCTTACTTTTATGCACGGACTTCAACCAGCCCACAACCTTCCGACGAGATTTGACAGCTGCCTCGATCACGTCATGTTAAAAACCAACCTACCAGCGCTTACATTAATTTTAAATTCCTGTCTGACAGACCACAACCCTGTTTATTTTGCATTGACGTATAAAATTAAAAAAGGTCCAACCTGTAAAACCATCCACAAATTAGATTACCCAAAGATAAACAATCAACTCAAAAATATTGATTTCGCAGAAATTTATAGTGCATGCGACTCGAACGTAGCTGCTGAAAAACTGGTTGAAATTACGTCTAATATTATCAGTAACAACACCTCTACTCTTACTTTTCCTCACAAAAAAGTACCGCTCAGGCCATGGATTACTTCTAGTATTATGCGATGCATTCACAATAGAGATTGTCTACACCTAAAATACAGGAAAAATCCATCGAACCAAATTATAAAAATTACATACCTTAGGTACAGGAATTATTGCCGAGAACTGCTTAGGATACTTAAAACCGAACACGAGACTAAAGAATTTGATGAAGCGGGAAGTGACATGAAGAAGATGTGGAAAGTAGTAAAAAAAGTGACATATACGGATACCAAAAAACAAACAGCACTAGACCTGCTAAAAATGGGAAGTTCACCAGTAGAGGCTGTAAATAAAGTTAATACTTATTTTGCCAACATAGGCAAGGAATTAGCGGAGAAGGTTACGCCTGTCCCAGACAAAACATATTCACAGAAGGCGAATAATAGAATTTCATCGTTTGCAATAATGGACACAGATGAAAACGAAGTCATGTCTCTATTAAACGCTCACAAGACAGACTGTTCAACGGGAAATGATGGCATACCAGCTAACATCATAAAACAAAACAAATCAGCACTGGTCGGACCTCTAACGCACATATGTAACCTGAGTTTTAGAACAGGCAAATTTCCAAAAGTGTTTAAGAAATCTATTATAATACCCATACATAAGAGTGGTGATAAGACTCAGGTTAACTCAGTCTCGATGTGTGCGCGGTGCAACACGGTTGTGGCTCTGCGTTGACCGGTGACTTATCGGTGAGGACAATGACCTCAAGTACTGTGAAATGCGTGAATTGCAACATCGTTATTAATGAGGTCCAGGTGTTCCTGCGCAATGTCTTGGGCTTTATGGATGAACAAAGTATACATCAATTGTGTACTACGTCTTTTTCTGCTGATGACATAGTGAAGGCAAAATCATTGCTGTTTGATTCAATCCCCAATGCAAAAAAGATGCCGATTCGACAAAAAGACGGAAAGAAAAAAGTTCTACGAGACCTCGAAGATATCATCTGTCTCATGAAGACCACAGATCAAGATTTATTCCCAATATTCGTAGCAAAGGAATTACATAAGGTCCCGCCAGTGACCTTTGATCATGTGGATGTAACCCGTCTATTAAAGGATATCCTAACGTTGCAAAATCAACTTAGTGCGCTGGAGGAAAAAACGGTAACGATCGATAAGTTTAATTTACTTAAATTGGAGGTAGATAATATGAAACATGCATCTATAATAGATCACTTTTCTGCGAATGTCAATGTAAATAGAAGACGTGGGGCATGTTTACAAAATAGCCAACTTGATAGCGGTCCCATAGGTCTGCAATACGTGCCCTTAAAGACGTCACAACTATCAGGTGAGCCTAGGGTCAACGACCGCGCAGCGTTTGTTAGCCACTCGTCTACAATAACGTCTAATGGTGAAAATGATTTTATCTCTTTTTTGCACAAACAAAAAGATGCGACAGTATCCCAGAGACATGTGGAGGCGCCTTCGAACGCGCTGGTTTCGAAAAGCGTGAGCGAGAGTACATGTGACGATGTGGGTGGTAATATGAGTCCGAGCGAGATAGTGCAACAAAAGCAGCGAAATGAGGCCGCGGAGAGCACTGCGGTTTCGAACAAACCAGTTTGCACACCGGCTACATATGCGCGTACACTCACTTCAGTGCAGTCAACGGCCAGTGGCGAGCGGTCGTCGAACGACGGCGCATGTGTAATGAATAATACGAATGAGCTACCAATAGCTAAAGCGAGTGTGGGTATGCAGGATTCTAGTTCTAATCGTCAACAAGAGGTAAGCGAGCAAAATACGGAATGGACAATTGTGCAGCGTAAGGCTTCCAAACGGTACAAATTAATTGGACAAAAAGGGTGCATCTATTGAACCAGACGGCAAATTTAAAGCGGCTGACGTGAAAGTGCCTCTGTTTATTTCTAATGTTAGTAAAGAAACAAGTGAGCAGGACATAATTAGCTACATTACGGAAAAAACCAATGAAAGTGTGACCCTTAAAATGATTAGCATAAAAACATCAAAGAACTATAATGCATATAAGTTATATGTTTCTAAAACGAAGCTAGACTTATTTTTGAATAACGATTTTTGGCCTGATGGTATAACATTTCGGAGGTTCGTGCGATTCACATACCATAAGAAATCGGATGTTAATAGGTTATAGTTATGATATGTCTAAATTATGTATAAGAATAATAATCATTGTAAATTTGTTACTTTTAATTGTAAATCTGTTAAACGTTCAATTTATAGTGTAAGAGATATTTGCAAGAAATCAGACATAGTGGCCCTTCAGGAGACGTGGCTTCTCCCTCATGACATTCCGTTTTTAGGAACTATTTGTGAAAATTTTGAGTATACAGGTAAGTCGGGTGTTGACACATCAGCGGGCCTACTTGTAGGACGACCCTATGGGGGAGTGGCCATTCTCTGGAGAAAGGGTATTTTTGAGGCAGTGTCTGTATTAGAGTGTAAAAGCGCCCGCTTAACGGGTATAACAGCTACTATGAGCGGACGATCCATTATTGTTATCTCTGTTTATATGCCAACAGACTCGGTTGACAACTTGCCTATTTTTACAGAAGTCCTAGGTGAAATCAGTGCAATTGTTGCTAGTGCGGACGTTGAGAGTGTTTTTATAATGGGTGACTTTAATGCACATCCGGAGGAGTTATTTTTTAAGGAGCTTACAAATTTTTGTGCAGAACAATCATGGATCTGTGCTGATATAGAGAAACTGGGCCTCGTGGCAAATAATTATACTTTTGCTAGTGAGGCACACGGTTGCAGAAGGTGGCTAGACCACTGTGTGGTATCATTATCGGCATGGCAAACGGTTGTGAAGGTAAACTAGATGAGGATGTATATGTATCTGACCATTTACCACTGTATATTGAGTGTGATCTGAGCGTAGTGAGGCCAAAGTGGGCGCCGCAAAGTGCTTCGCACAGTAAAGTCTTCTGGGGAGAGAGGAATGAGTCACAAATTGCTAGGTATTGTAATATATGTAATGATAGGTTACGTAACATTGACCTCCCTCAAGAGTTTATAGAGTGTAGTTACGGGGCATGTAACCTAGTATCACACAGGCTTGTGTTGGACTAGATGTATAAGAATATTGTGGATACTTTATGTGAAGCATCTGTCATAACGAATGAGAAGGGAGTGTGCAAATTAAAGAGGCATAAAGTGCTGTGTGGATGGAACAATAACGTTCGAGACGCTTACCGAGATGCCAGGGTTAAATTTAAAATATGGGTTTCCCATAATAGACCAACCTCGGGAGTAATTTATGGTGATATGTGCGAGGCTCGTAAAATCTTTAAGGGTCGCCTCAAATGGTGTCAAAAACACCAAGAACAAATCAAAATGGATTCAATTGCTAAACAAAGAGCGACTAACAATTTTAGTAAATTTTGGAAGTCTACAGGTAAGCTGGATTCTAGGCCTGGCCTACCGGTAAGCGTTGGAGGACTAAACGATTCAGAGGGAATTGCGAACATGTTCATGGAGCACTCCAAAGTGCAATCACCTCTTGGACCATCTGTTGAGATGTCTGATGCTGAGTCCGGTAGTGTGGGAGGGGAGCCAGTAACATATTTTTCTGCCAAACAAGTTAGAACAATAATTATAAACATGACCAGAGGCAAATCTCCCGGACACGATGGACTCAGCATCGAGCATTTCAAGTATGCGGGTGTTCACTTGCCCAGAGTTCTGTCCTTGTTTTATTCAATGTGCATTAGTCATTCATATCTACCAGCTGAACTAACGAAAACTATAGTAATACCAATAGTTAAAAACAGGACAGGTGATATCTCAGATAAGGGGAACTACCGACCGATCTCTCTTGCGACTACCACCGCTAAAATATTGGACAGTATGCTTGATGTGTGCCTAAAACAAACTGTGTGCTTGCACGATGCTCAATTCGGGTTCCAACCTAAACTTTCAACAGAAAGTGCGGTCCTGAGCCTCAAGAATACGGTTCAATATTACACAGATCGTAAAACGCCGGTATATGCCTGCTTCCTGGATTTCACCTTGTATCCTTCATGAGAGCATTTGACCTTGTATCCTACGATATGCTCTGGAAGAAGCTGGAGGATAGGAATGTACCGGCGGGAGTTTGCAAAATCTTGCAGTATTGGTATGCGAATCAGACAAATAGTGTAAAGTGGTGTAACACTCACTCTGATACGTATAGGTTGGAGTGCGGGGTTAGACAGGGGGGGTTGACGTCTCCCAGGCTCTTCAACCTGTACATAAATGACCTTATAGTCGAGCTCAGCCGCATGCAGGTCGGCTGTCGGGTTGGTGGTGTTAATATTAACAGCATCAGCTACGCGGACGATATGGTGCTGCTGGGCCCGACGGCGGGGTCGATTGGAGAGATGTTACAAGTTTACGAAGCCTATGCTGCTGCACATGGGCTCATATATAATGTAAAAAAATGTGAGTACATGATCTTTAAGGCGGTAAATGTCCAGATTATTCACCCAATCTTACCCTAAATGGCTTGAACATAAAACGAGTAACTACTTTTAAATATCTTGGGCATATACTTGCCGACGACCTTAAAGATAATGATGATATTGAGAGGGAGCGTAGGGCATTGGCGGTCCGAGGAAATATGTTGGCACGAAGATTCTCCCGTTGTACTGATCAGGTCAAAATAACTCTTTTTAAGGCGTATTGCCAGGGTATGTACACGGGAAGTCTATGGGTCAGCTACACCAAAAGATCGTTGGATGTCCTACGCATTCAATATAATAATATTTTCAGGATGCTTTTGGGGCTGCCCCGGTTCTGCAGTGCTTCTGAAATGTTTGCACAAAACCGAACTGACGGTTTTCGTGCAATCATTCGGAAGAAAGTAGCCTCGTTGCTACGTAGAACCAGGGACAGTGACAACAGCATCCTGAAAACAGTGGCGGGGAGTATTTATACTCCCTTTTTGAGGCACTTTGTACGGATAATGTACGAGTAACGTTTTTGCTGGTGCATTGTTCGTGCAGAGTGCGGCGAATTTATTTTAGACTATTACTAACACTAGATATAAGAAATTGTTACTAACACCACGGATTATTGTTGTCCGAATAAAGAAATTAAATAAAAATAAAAAAAAATAACAATTATCGCCCTATCTCAATTCTCCCAGTTTTCTCAAAAATTATTGAGAAACTAATTAACAATAGACTGATCAAATACCTCGAAAGTAAAAATCTGCTATCTGATTCACAATTTGGTTTCCGCTCAAAAAAATCTACGTCTGATGCAATGGAGTCACTGGTTGAATATGTTGTCGATGCTTTGGATAATAAAGACAAATGTATAGCTCTTTTTTTGGATTTGGCCAAAGCCTTCGACACTATTTCAAGAAACATCCTTATCGAAAAGCTTGAAAAGCTGGGTATTCGTGGAGGCCAATTGGAACTGCTGGAAGACTATTTGAGTGACAGATATCAGGCTGTTAAGATTGGAGATGTTAAAAGTGAAGAAAACAGAATTGACTTCAGAATACCTCAGGGTAGTATCCTTGGTCCAACTCTCTTCCTAGTTTACATAAATGATTTATGTGGGATGCAAATGATTAACGGAAAAATTATATCATTTGCGGATGACACGGCACTAGTCTTTCGGGGAGAGAGTTGGACACAAGTATATAATGATGCACAAAACAGTTTCAACACGATTAGTAAATGGCTGTGTAATCATTATCTAACTTTGAACACTGATAAAACTAAATACATAGAGTTTTATATAAAAAGTAAACCAGAGATCCATAATTTGAGTATAACCGCACATACATCTTGCTGTCTGGCCTCCATACCCCATCCTGCCCCAATCTTGAAAAGAAGCTCTCAATAAAATACTTGGGTTTACTTCTGGACTTCTAATTATCTTTTAAAGAACATATTTACAGCCTAGTAAAAAGAGTACGCAAACTCATACCAATATTTAAAAAAAAATATTTTATTTTTATTTTATTTTAACAATATTAGGAAAACTTACAGCTAGGTTAACAAAATTAATAAATTTACAGATATATGTAACTTGTTACATATATGAGAAGGCCAATTACAAGTTTCCACGGATAGAGAGATATAAAAAAAAAAGATGAAGACGACAGATACGATATATATGTGGTTGGTAGTTAAAAAAAATGATAAGAAAACACAACAACACACGCAAATATACGCATATACATACATGCACCATGATTAGGTACTTAATTAGAAGAATTGCAAGTAAAAAAGCTACCACTCGTAAGCGTTTCAGCTTACTTATTGATGTGTGGAATAGGTCCAGCTCAGGGTTTGCCTTAACTAATGTGTTGAACGAGCTAGAAGCTCTTATAATAAACGTAAAAGTTTTGTCTATAATTAGTCTTCACCATAGGAATATGAAGAACGTTTGGCTTTCTCAATGCAACCGTATTCGTACGCAGTCCCACCTGCTCCAGGAGTTGTGGACAGTCAACCGTGCCATTAAAAATACCAAAAAGATAGGATAGATCAGCTATTTCTCTACGCTTAAAAAGAGGAAGAAAATGAAATTTGCGACATCTCGTTTCATAGTCCGGAAGAGATATGTGGGCTCGATACTGCAAGTAGCGTAGAAACCTCTTTTGTATAGACTCCAAACGAGAGGAGTAAACATCATAACAGGGGTTCCACACCTGCGATGCGTACTCTAGATGACTACGTACGTAACTACAGTACAGTATTTTAAAAGTTTTTATATTAGAAAATTCAGCAGACATCCTTAAAACAACTCCAAGCGCACGGGATCCTTTTTTAACTATAGAATTGATGTGGTCATCAAATAACAATTTACTGTCAAAAATTACTCCTAAATCTTTAATTTTGTCAACTCTTGCTAATTCTGAGCTATAGAAATTATAGTTATTGATTAACTTAGTAGGTTTTCGACTAAAGGAACACACATAGCACTTTGAAACGTTAAGGCGCTGTGAATAGTCAAAATAGGCTTCTTAAAACAGTTATTTAGCAAAAAGTATACAGTTTCAAGCAGTGAAAAAAATATATGTTAATCTTGATCATATTTATGAGTACACTAACCGGTCCAAAACACGTTTGCGAAAAATTTTCTCGATAGAAAAAAATCATAAAGTAACCATTGAATTCAAAATTATTGCAATTGTAACTGTATTATTTACAAACAAATCTTGATAAAATTAATAACACTGACGTAATATAATAATAAAGGACGCTAGCGGTTTTATTTATTGATTGAAATAAGATACTTTTAATAATTAATAAATTTCATGATAAATAACTCTCACGAGTCGAACGAAACACCGCGCCATCGAGGCGTCAGTTCGCTTCTCTTTCATTTCTAGGCGGAGCGACAGTGATCGCTGAGGCGCGCTGCCTGATGGACCTGTGTCATTTTGTTCCGCCTGCCGCTCAAAAATATTTTGTATCTGATTGTATCGTATTCGTATTCTATGTATTGTTTATTTGTATTTTATTCTATGAAACAAAAATAAATGGTGGAAGTTGTAAAGTAAGCACATACCTGCCTGATTATCTATAAATACTTTATTTCGATGCGGAATTCTATAGCTCGGTTGGTCTAGCGGTCTACAGACAGATAATATGCATTATGTGCGACTAAGCGTGAGTTCAAACACCGCTTCGATATGTTAACTTTTTGTTCATTTTCTTTTTAGAAATAATTTTTCAGTGATTATTATTTAATTTTGTATTTTTTTTCTTTGTTTTTTAATACATTTTTTAACTTTTTTTTATAGTAAAAATAAAAGTTTACCGGGCTATCCATGAACCATCGGAGATAACTTCTTATGAGTACATAAGCATATAATAATTATGTACCTACATTGTGTTACAACATGTTATAGGTAGTAACAACTAGTAATTCGATAGGAGGTCATTGAGGAGCGGCAGATTATTTTTCGTGATTTTAGGGAGCCATAGTATTTTTTTTTATAATGACATTATTATGAACAACTTTGACGGCGAAATAGTAATAAGTTCAGTAATAATAAACTATAGTTTAGACGATAGCAGATGGCCACAATATAATTATGTTGATAAAATTTATCAAAAGAATCACATGATATAAAATTAGTAGTAGTATTTCAAAATTTAAAATCATTTATCTCAATTATCGATTACAAAAGGATTCTGAGCACGAGAACCCTGGGACAGCACTTTCAATTGCGACTTCGGTTTCTGATTTCTCGACATCTGTTTTCTCGGGAATCGAGAATTCTCGATCACTATTTCCCGAAAATTCCCGGGACTTCAAGAAAATCTATAAAGACAAGTGTTATATTGATATTTATTTACCCACGTTTTGGATCCATTATAGGCTACAGTATCTATGGTCACCAGTAGATTCAGATGTCGAATTACTAACAGCTAGCTTTCACTTTTGTTAAGTATTTGCGACCCGATTCACATAGAATGAGCTAATCCTATCCTTTGTCTTTGGATTTAGATTTAATGGAATCTATAATGGGGTTCCAAGCAGGTAATGAAATTTTAAATAGTCTCGCGAATCAGCTTGGGCAGAAATCTGCTTTCTTTTGCAAGGACTTGCAGTATATTAAATCCGATATAGTACTGGGCTTTGTCAGGGGTACGAGTGTCTTACTGGAACGACGGTGTTTAACATCGGCATTGATGTGTTCTTTTTCGCATATTGTAGAGGTATATAAGACTTGACAGGTGGTAAGAACTGACTGATCTACTTTACTGGTTTTTTAGATTTTTCTGGTTATTAGATTAGTAACTAGAGATCTCGTGTGATAAGTCGAGGGATAATCTCGACAAGATCAATGTTTCGACATTTTTTAAAGTAATTACTGAAAATCTCAAGTTCACAACGAGTGATAATCATGGTAAATGCGATAACTTATTTGTAAACTTAATAAAAATAAATAACTTACTAACATTAATTGGACCTTGAATGACAAAAGAAACGTAACGCACACGGTACATATCGCAGCAAATCGGCACACAAGTGCACAGCAGATGTCTATTAAATATTTTGGAAATAACTCCTTTAGTAGCATAGACTAATGCAAGCATTTCAAGCGACGCTGACAGCTTTACGCTCTACGCTACATGATACTGGTACATGTAACTGGTAAGCGAGCTTGGAATTATTAAACCAGTGTGTTAAACTGGCCGGAGGTCCACGTCTTGCCGTACAGTTGAAAAAACGTGAGAGCTTGTACATGACTCGGCAAAACCACCGGGCGAGACATCGGCCAAGTACGGCTCAGTAGCGTTTTATCTGGAATCAGCGTATGTAAACTGTCACGAATCCGTGCATAGGTCCGGCGCCGTCGACACACTGCCATAGACTGCTATACAACACTGTTGTTCCACAGTTTTGTTATGTGAGGCAGAAAGTTTCTAGTATAAGTATGTATATAATAACAATAATTACACGTGGCGGAGACAGTTACATATTTTTATAAATAATATTTCTGAACCTACCGAGTGAGTCAGCGTGCACGTCGACGAGGTCACTGAAGCTATTCAATAGTTTGCAGAGGCGGGGGATAGGAGAATTAACGACAGGGACAGTCCTACGAAGCGGAGGATGTAAGGGAGTAATAGGAGCGCGTGGAAGTCTAACAGGCACACGTAGTTTTAGCTTGCTCAGCAATTGCGGACAGTCAATTTGGTTCCGCAAGACTTTAAACAAGAAGGTTGAGTCCAGGAGGTCTCTCCTTTTTTGTAAAGATACCATTTGAAAATGCAAAAGCCTCTCTTTGTACGATGGTTTTGTTTTGGCTATCCCGGAAGAATATGCTGAGTGCCACAAAAATCGATTTTGGACACGTTCTAATCTCAGTGCGTGGGTGGCATAGTGGGGTCTCCATACTGTGCTACAATATTCCAGTGCACTACGGACTAGGCAGTTATATAAAAGTATTTTAGTATTGTTGTTGCGAAAGCAAGTGACATTTCTAATAACAAAACCGAGCATCCTTGAGGCTTTTTTAACTACGTTTTCAATGTGTGGTACAAATGTTAACTGCCTGTCAAAAACAACGCCTAAATCTCTTATCTGCACCACTTCTTGCATTTGATTGTGGTTTATGTGGTAAGAAGACTGTGTTAATTTAGTCTTTCTACAAAATTTTACAGTGTAGCACTTGTTGATGTTCAGACTCATGTCGTTATCGTTACACCACAACTAGCGTGTCGATGTCTTTCTGTAGCAATTCAGTATCCGAGTTAGACTCGATTACTCTGCAGAATTTTAAATCATCGGCATACATGTAACACTCAGAGAACTTTAGCATGTAAGGAATATCGTTGACAGAGAAGTTGAATAAAACCGGACCAACATGTGACCCCTGGGCCACGCCAGATGTAATACTGTAAGAGTTGGATTTGTAACCGTTGACTACGACAAAGAAGGAACGGCCGCCAAGGTAGGATTTTAACCAATTGAGAAGAAGGCCAGTGACGCGATATGGTGCTAACTTCTGCAGTAGTATATTATGAGGGACGCGGTCAAAGGCTCTGCTAAAATCAGTATATATCACGTCTACTTGTTTCCCTGAATCAATAGTGCCAATTAGCGTCTCAGTAAACGTGACCAGATTAGTGCAAATCATAATATAATCTACCATAAAAAAAGAGATTTAGATTTTTCAGTGATCGCAAATTTTTTTGGATGTGTGTACATACATATTATCTTCATATTTAGGTACGATATTAGTTAATTTTGTAAGTTTTCTATGGTCTTCAGATTTCTCAAGCTATCGACCCATTTTTTGTCGTCTCGAATAAAGCAAAATTTCCCGGGAATTCTCGCTTCGGGAATTCTCGCCCGGAAACCCTAATTACGACATTTGTCGAGAAAATATGTACGAAACAGCTGTTTGTGTGGCTATGCTGTTGGTTGGTGCTATGGCTTTCGCTATTTATTTGCTTTCAAATTACTACAGTCTTTTGTGACACCCTACATGTACCCTATCCGAATAAACCATCGGGCTTGGTGACCGTTTTTATATTAGATTCTGAAAAAAATGCATATCTCTACTATTATAAAATTGTAAAAAGCTGTGTCTGTAAATTGAAGATATTAAAAAAAACAAATGGGTTGGGGTATATAATCGTCTCCGAACCCAAAAATGTGATTTTTAAAATTCTTGTCTGTTGGTTACGGGTTGGCGCAAAACTACTGATTAGATTTTAATTTTGTTATCACTGTTAGAAAGTATGTGCTCCAAATTAAAAACTGGTATACTTCTTATCTCAAATAATTAAAAGGAACCTGAGATACAGCTTGACCTCTCTAATGTATAGAGACCCATACAAAGAAGAGATCATCACTGTTGGTTTTTGAACTTCAAGAGAGTGAAGCCACGGGCAGGGGCTGGGGAAGTAGTCTGGGGAATAAAAATGCTTGTTTATATATACTTTTCACAATTTTGACAATTTGCCATTTCTAGAATTGGGAATTCTACGCCCAAGCCATTTTATTTCTGAATGATTAATTATTTTATTACTCATCTGATGAATCTGTTAAAACTTTCTCAATATTCTATTCAAATTTCTAGAAAATAATAATAATTGATTTACTATTTAAAATATACGAAAAGAGTAGTTAGATAGTACATTTTTAAATTAAAAAAAAAGATAAAAAGGAATGTGAATCATGAGATTCGAACTTAGTATCTAGTGACGGCGATATGCGGTGTCAAGCCGGACAGCGGCGTGCTAAGCCAATCGTACATCTAACAAACGTTTCGAAATTACGTTTCTATAATAAAAGGACGTCGCGCATCGCCGAAATTCGTCCGAGGCGCCCCGCAGTGGGCGGGCCTACTTGTGCCCCACGTACCTGCTTCACCCCCTCCAATACCTAAACATCGTCTATTCACCGCGCCTTAAGGTCTAATTTGTTAAGAGTACAGTAGTTTTGGAATCTGTTAAGATCTGCCTGAAGTTTTTGAGTATCACTAGCATTATTGATTTGGTGTAGAATCTTCATGTCATCAGCGTAAAGAAGTATTTTTGAATGTATAAAGCATGCGGAGATGTCATTTACAAAAATATTAAAAAGCAAGGGTGCCAATAAGGATCCTTGGGGTACACCGGAAGGGATATTTATTGAGAGAGAAGAATAGCCTCCCAAGACTACAGTTTGGCACCGGTTACGAACGTAAGAAGAAAACCACCTGAACAGATTTCCTCTTATATCCATACGCGCTAATTTTTTTAATAAAATCATATGATCTATACGATCGAAACATTTGGAGTAGTCAGTATAAACAATGTCTACTTGCGATGGCTCAGACATGCAACGTGATAAAAACTCAGCACAAAGTAAGAGATTGGACGTGGTAGACCTACCCTTCAGCAACCCATGCTGATCCATCGACAGGCTATGCCTTAGTACAGGGTACAGCTGAGAGTATACTGGTTTTTCCAGGACTTTTGCGAACAAGCATAGTTTCGATACAGGTCTATAATTTTCAATCATAATTCTTGATCCTGTTTTATGAATGGGTGTGACAAATGCCTTTTTCCATATACTGGGAACAATACCCTCCGTAAGGGAGCGACGGTAGTTCAAAGAGAGGGGAAGAGCAAGGCTTTTGGCACATTTGACAATAAGTATTGCCGGAATGTTATCAGGGCCCGCTGACTTATTTAGATCAAGAGATTTTATTAAGTTATAGACACATCAATTACCTCGACCGCATAAATATCTGCGATGGGCTCGATATCTACAGAATTAGAGAAATCATGATGTGAATCAGTATTTGGTTGCGAACTTTCTAGAAAATTCAAATGAAAGTATTCCCCAAATAAATTACAAATCTCATCACCCTGGTCCGATGATCGGTTGCCATAATGCAGTACAGAGGGGTACGAGTTGGATAGATTTTTACTTTTAATAAATGACCAAAAAGGCACGAGGATTTTCTTTAATACAGCGTTCAATATAAGAAATATAGCTTTTATACATCTCAGCCTCTAATAAATGTCCTCTTTGACGTAATAAAATAAATGAATCATGGTCGTACGAATTCCCGTAAGTTTTATATTTCCTGTGGTACTTAGCCTTCTCTTTAAGTAATTTAATTAAGGGCCGCTTATACCACAATGGATATTTACGGGACGGCGTTATTAGTTTGGTGGGGATATAAGTTTCACGCAAATCACAAATAGTTTTAACGTAACATACCATCACGCCTGTATTCCCCGAAGGGTTAGGCAGAGGCGTACTAATGTACACCCACAGTTCGCCGGTATGTTTAGGTCCCATGTAATAGGGGGCGAGCCTATTGCCATTAACCGGGCACAAATTCCTAACTCCGAGCTGCTACTGGGAATTTCATAGAAAAACCCAATAACACTGCTCGACCTGGGAATCGAACCCAGGACCTCTAAAGTAGCAGTTACGGTCAGGACCACTTGGCTATTGACAAATAGTTTTATAAAAAAAAAAATATATTATTAAAAAAAAAAAAAATTGCGATATATCACTCAACCTAATATATTAAAAATGGTCTATTTTGCGCTCTGCCAGTCCATCCTAAACTACTGCATCTCATCGTGGGGTGGGAGTCTAAAGACCCACCTATTACCTTTAGAAAGAATCCAAAGAGCTACTTATACTCAAAGTCTCCACTTTTAAACCCTTCCGACATCCTACTGATGATTTATACAGATACTGTGAAGTTCTGACTGTACGTCAACTGTTTTTGTTAAAACTAGTTTGTTTACATCACACCCGTACGACATTTTACCCTATAGTAACAAGAAGAAACCTTTGCCTTGGTCAGATGCAGAAATTTAATACTTCATTTGCTCAACGTTTTCCTTGCTTTATGGCAAAATTCATATACAATAAAATTAATAATAAACTTAAACTGTATCATCTACCACTTTCAAGGGTCAAGGTTTCCACACGAAATTGGCTTCAAACGCTCACCTATATCGAAACAGAAGTTCTTACTAAAATACAAATATAACAACAATATGTAATACATTTTACTTACCAGTAGCAATATCTCATCAAACCTACACCTTTGACACACCCCTACAATCATATTATCCCTCATAGTACACATCACTTACCTACATACATTACTCTCTTCACACCACATACACTCACATCCTCACACATACATGCTCTTTTTAACCTTGCTCATGTATAATATAATTACAATATGTAACTAAACGTAGTAGTAGCTTAGAACAACAGACTTTCTTTTAAAATAACTTTCAAAATAACGTCAACAGAACGACACTAATAACCTATAATACAGGTTTTCCTAGTTTAGGTATTAGTGGAATAAAATATTGTAACTGTATGTGTTAACTGATATTGGTGCATGTTAAACTAAGCTAACTGCCTCATTAGCCAAGTGGTCCTGAGCGCGACTGCTACGCTAGAGGTCCTGGGTTCGATTCCCAGGTCGAGCAGTGTTATTGGGTTTTTCTATGAAATTCCCAGTAGCAGCTCGGAGTTAGGAATTTGTGCCCGGTTAATGGCAATAGGCTCGCCCCCTATTACATGGGACCTAAACATACCGGCGAACTGTGGGTGTACATTAGTACGCCTCTGCCTAACCCTTCGGGGAATACAGGCGTGATGGTATGTTTATGTAAACTAAGCTAAATGTAACTTACTTTTGTGTTATAAAGATTTTTTATTATTATTATTATTATACGTGAGTGTATTTAACTCATAAACTTGAATAGGTTGAGACTCGTCTTCTCGCCATAGAATACGCTGCAAACTGCGATCTTCTTTGTTTACTAAGACCTGGCGGTACATTTTTTCAATGTCCCCAGTTAATAGAAACTTGTATTGTCGGGCACGTATTAATATGGCAAAAAGAGAATCCTGAAGGGTCGGTCCTACCATTAAAATATCATTTAATGCATAACCTGATGTAGACGCTGCAGACCCATCAAAAACGACACGTAATTTAGTGGACTCGCTTTCCTTTTTTAATACCGCGTGGTGGCATAAATAATAAATTATGCTTTGCTCATCTTTAGGTAACGAGCAATGCCCTAATTCAGCGTATTAGTTTATAAATTTTGAATATTCGATTTTTAACAATGGATGTTTCCTGAACCGCTTTTCTAAGTAATACAATCGTTTTTTAGCTATTCTAGAAGTATCACCCAGACAGTCTGGAGTGTCCTTAAGTGGCAACTTTACACAAAACCTGCCGGTGATTTCTCTACTAGTGTGAGTGATGAAGTGGGTTTCACAAGCCCTTTCACTTTCACTCATTACACGTTTAGTAGGAACCACTTCCAATTCCCAGAATTTGGCTATTGCATTTTTAATATTAGTTTGGTTTGGTACGGTATAATCTAAATTTGCTTGATTACAATGAGTAGTTTCATTGGCAATATTCGAATATATAGGTCCAGATATAATCCAGCCTAGATTCGTATTTCTTAAATTTATATTTTGCGGGCCAAGGGAAAGCTGTTCGTTACCCAATATGTCCCAAAATAAATCGGCGCCTATTAAGACGTCTATGGGTGCTGGCTGATTAAACGTGGGATCAGCTAACACAATATCTTTAGGTAAATTCAATGTATTAATATTGACCGGATATTTCGGTATTAAACCGGTTAATTCTTTTAAAATAAGACATGAGCAATTTGCACTGTACTTATTGTTAAGTGAGCTAATTTTAACATTGCAACTTTCAGCAATGTGAGAAGAAACTACATTACCAATTCCTACGACCTTTAGCGAGTCAATGGGGAACGTTTTTAATGAAATTCTATCTCTTAACGCTTCGGAAATAAAATTGGACTGGCTGCCACATTCTAGCAGAGCTCGAATCTTTACCTTTTGATGGGTCAATGGATTCGAGTCTTCAATCATAGCCGTTGACAAAAGAATTTGACATGAACTTCGGTTTGAAAAGCTAACAATCGTTTCGCAATTACTATCACACGGATCATCAACCATTACGATATTATTAATATTAGAGGATGTAACAGGGCGGTGCAGCAAAGTGTAGTGTCTTTTACTGCACTCACGGCATGGTCCCATGCGACATGCACCTAAGTGATGACCCTGTCTAAGACAGTTGACACACAGCTTGTATTTATTGACATCCTTCAACCTATCATCTATCCCCTTTGCTTTGAAAGACGGACAATCAAAGATCCTATGATTCTCGTTACAAATCTATATCTATACTAATATATAAAGCTGAAGAGTTTGTTTGTTTGTTTGTTTACTTGAACGCGCTAATCTCAGGAACTACTGGTCCGATTTGAAAAATTCTTTCAGTGTTAGATAGCCCATTTATCGATGAAGGCTATAGGCTATATATCATCACGCTACGCGGACGAAGTCGCGAGCAGAAGTTAGTAACACATAAATAAACATTAGGATTGTTAGATTTGCTGGCTTTAGAGTTCAAATCAAATCAAATAGTTTATTGGAACTAGAAATAATGAATACAATTTTGTGTTCGATAATAACCGCATGAGTTATAAAACTGTGTCGCAGTCATTAGCGCCCACCTCCAAATAATGAGGCGACAGCGTTCCAGAAATATACAAAATAAATTACAAGAAAAATAAAAATTTGAATATCCTAGTGTTGTTATTCTTATATCAACTCCATCGGTATAGAGTTGATATAAATATAACAACAATAATAATTTTTGTGTATGTGTGTGGGTGTGCGCGCGAACGTGCGCGCGTGTTGTGTGTTTGTGAGTGTAATTGTGTGAGTGTGTGAGTGTGATGTGAGTGTGTTTATTCGCGTGCAAAGGCTAAATTTTAACAATATTTTCTATTTTCTCGTATGAGAGGCTATGAAGCCAGTTATTGGTGACTGCTTTACATTTTCGAAGGGTGAGGGAATAAATGTTTAAGTTTTTATTTACTCGATTGTACAAAATCGGACTCAGAAAATGGTATTGCCGTTGTACAGCTGCAATTCTTGCAAATTCCACTCGACAAACCCTATCAGCTCTGCGCTTTTTCTTTGTGAAATCAGGGTCGAATGGAAGGCCTGAATGTTTGCGCAGAATAGTATTTAGAAGGAATGTATGCCTGACTGTAGGGACTTTACATATACCGTAAAGTTCAGAAGTAGGAAAACGTACGGGTTTGTGGATCATAACCTTCAGCACTGCTCTCTGCGCTCTTTCGACACGAAGCATATGGCATTTGTCATTGTCATTTTTAACGTGGGAGAGCCATGCTTCGGCACGAATGGGCCGGCTCGACCGGAGTGATACCACGGCCTCACAGAAAACCGGCGTGAAACAACGCTTGCATTGTGTTTCGCCGAGTGTAGACGGAATTATGAGGGCCCTGGACGCTTGTAAATGAAGAAAATTATTTATAGTCGAACGAATATTTATTTTATAATGACACAGACTTTACACATACAGCGATCACAAGTATGGACACCGGAAGAGGAAGTTAAATAAAAAAGGCAAAGTGCGAAGCGGGTGTAAGATGCGAAACTATAGACAAAAAATGTATTTAAAACTTATATGAGTGACATCTAGTAAAGTATTACACAAAACTGATCATCAATCGAAATATGATCGGCGCAAAGTTGCTTACAACAAAAGAATAGATGGCAGTATTGTCCATACACCCGCCCGTTACAAAGTAACTCACTAAATATTAACAATAATTAATGTGTTTATATAATATAAGACATAACATAATTATTATAAACTAAAATTGAACACTATTAATGTTTCATGTAAATACTTTAAACTAAGCAACTAATTTAAAGACTTATGATTAATTGTTACAATTCTTTTTGATTCTAGGTAGTATTTAATTTCAATAAACCTAAATTACTTAATATTAATAACACTTACATTTTTATTTTTTAATTGAGGTTTACAATTTTAGTATCTTACAATACTTGCAAATAAACACTATTGATTTTCATGTGGCAAGGGTACAATTTTTGTTATAGGCCTTGTATAATTACCATTTTTAGTTTTTAACATAACAGATCTAACATTATTATCTTTGCCATGGAACAACTTAATTATTCTACCTATGGGCCATAACTGTGGAGGTACATTGTCATCTTTAATTAATACAATCATGTTTAATAACAAGTTAGGGTTATGCTTATACCATTTATATCTCATTTGGAGAGAGTGAAAATAATCATTTTTCCAAGCTTTCCAGAAAGATTGACGCATTTTACATAATTGCTTATATATAGATAACTTATTATTAGGTACATCAAAGAGAATACCTTCTGGAATAGAAGTCAAATTTTCACCTATAAGAAAATGTGCAGGAGAGAGATATTGATCATCAGCATCATCTGTAACGGGAGTGATAGGACGGCTATTAACTATGGCCTCTATTTGAACTAAAAATGTATTTAAATGTTCGTAAGTTAGTATGTTATTCCCCATGACCCGCTTCAAGTGATGCTTAACACTTTTAACACTGTTTTCCCATATAGATCCCCAGTGAGGCGAATAAGGAGGTATAAATACCCACTCAATTCCTTCTGAATTGGTAAAATTTGAAATAGAATTAAAGTCTTCCTGAAACATTTTATGGAGTGCTACCAACTCATTTCTAGCGCCTTTAAAGGTTGCACCGTTATCACTAAATATTTGTAGACACCTACCGCGCCTAGAAATAAGTCTCTTAAGTGCATTCATAAACTCATTAGTTGTAAGATCAGAGGTAAGTTCTATGTGAATAGCTTTAGTGCACATACATACAAAAATGCAAATATATCCCTTTGTAATAAGTGGCTTTCTAATACGTGCCACTTTCATTTGGATAGGACCTGCAAAATCAACACCACACAACAAAAATGGTCTATTGGGGGTTACACGATACTTAGGCAAGTCTGCCATTATTTGCGAAGCTGTTTCACCTCTATACCTACAGCATTTTACACATTGGTGTATTATGTGCCGCACAGTATTCCTACCATTCAAAGGCCATACAAACTTACGTAAACTAGACAATATCATTTGATTACCTGCATGAAAGAGCCTCTCATGTTCATACCTGATCACTAAAGAGGTAATATGGTTCTTGGAAGGTAATAACAAGGGATGTTTTTGTTGTAAAGGGAGACTGGAATGACGCAAGCGTCCGCCAACACGTATAAGCATATCTTTATCTATAAAGAGATTCAAATATTGCAATTGTTTAGAACAGTATTTGACATTTGCTTTATTATATTTTAACTCACTTAGCTCTTTACTGAAATGTTCATGTTGGACAATACGAATAATATCCTCAGTTGCCTGCTTGATTTCCTTAGCTGTAAGAAATCCAACAAGTTTATTTTTCTGATTTTTTAAATTTTATATGAAACGACGAATATAAACAAATATACGACACAACCTCGTCCAGGAAGAGAATCTCCCAAAAACTTCTGACCAGTACGAAGTTACCATTTCATTAGAAATAAGAGTTAAATTTTTTTCCTCAGGAACAATGACATCTAAATCACACGAACTTGTGTCCCAGTGAGAGTCTGCCAAAGATAACCAATGGGGACCATAATACCATATATCACAACCAATAAGATTTTGGGGCTCTAACCCTCTTGATACCAGGTCAGCAGGGTTATCACTAGAACGAACATGTCGCCAATTATCCTTAGGTGACATCTCTTGAATCTCTGTCACACGATTGGATACAAACAAATTCCAGCGTGCAGGGTCAGCCTTTATCCAACACAAGGCGATCATAGAGTCTGTCCAATAAAACATTTTATCTTTACTTACATGCATAGCCTTTGCAACCTTATTCATCAGCTTAGCCAACAACAATGCAGCACACAGTTCCAACCTCGGTAGAGTGACCAACTTCAATGGAGCAACACGTGATTTTGCAGCGATCAAGTGGACTGTATATTTAGATTCTTCACAGCAACGAGCGTAAACAACACAACCATACGCTTTAGTGGAGCTGTCTGCAAACCCATGCAGCTCAAAGCTTGTAGCACCAGGTTTCACTAAGCAGCGAGGCACTGAAAGTTTATTAAGCGATGCTAGGTTTCTGCAAAAGGATTCCCAGTCTTTTAATATATCAGGAGGAATTTCAGTATCCCATCCAATATTGGATTTCCAAATGCGCTGCATGATGATTTTGGCGGGACTAGTAACTGGAGCAATAAAACCCAGTGGATCAAAAACCCTAGCAATATTGGCAAGAACATTACGTTTAGTAAATTTTTCATCTATTAACTTGTCAGGAACAACAATCTGGAGAGCATCAGCGTTAGGATCCCATTTTAGCCCAAGCGTTTTAATAGATGCATTATTGTTATTGTTAAAGGAAAACGTGCATTTTTCACGCTTCTCTGGAGGCAGCGACTGAAGAATGCTAGCTGAATTAGAGTGCCACTTATGTAATTCAAATTTTCCAAATGCCAAGCATTCCTCCAATTGACGTATAGTCTCAAGGGCCATATCAATGTCGTTAGAGCCATGCAAGATGTCATCGACATAACAATTTTCAAGAAGAGCTTTAGCAGCAAGAGGAAAGCGATTACCTATATCTTCTGCCAATTGTGCCAAGACACGAGTAGCCAAGTAACTAGCTGGAGCCATGCCATATGTGACGCGGGTCAACTGCAAACATTTGACTGGTTCTGTGGGTGTATCACGCCACAGTATCCTCTGAAGAGGCTGATGATGACTGGAAACAATAATCTGTCGATACATTTGTTTAATGTCAGACACGAAAGCATATATGAACATCCTGAACCGTAAAAGAACCACAAACATATCTGGTTGCACCACAGGCCCAACATAGAGTGCATCATTCAGGCTTACACCAGTAGAAGAAGGCGCAGATGCATTAAATACTACCCTAAGCTTAGTCGTAGTAGAAGCATCCTTTATAACAGCATGGTGAGGCATATAAAACTCAACATGCATACCTCGGTGAGGTTTGACGTTTTCAACAAGTTGAGCATGACCAAGATCAACAAACTCATTGATGAATGATTTGTAAGATTGGAAGAACTCAGTATTTTTTTTAAACTTTAATTCAAGTGCTTGGAATTGTCTAAAAGCTAAGTTATAAGAATTACCCAATTTGTTTAGTGCATCTTGATTGACAGGCAAATCAACTTGATATCGGCCAGTACTATCACGACATACAGACTCCTTAAATGACTGCTCACAATACTTCTCCTGTAATGACAACATAGGTTTATCAGAGACCTCCTCCAAACGCCAAAATTTAATAATATCGTCTTGAAGTTCAGACAGATGAAGACTAATATTTTTATATTTAATATTAACACACATTGATTTGAACGGAACCAACCAATCACCACATAACACCCAGCCAAAGGCAGTATTAAATAGTCTAGGACGACCCTGCCCTAAATCAATATTCCCATCACGCAGTGCTACACCAAATATATTAGCCCCCAAAATAACATCAACTTGCTTCGAGAGGTTGTAGTTAGGGTCAGCAAGCTTTACAAAAGATGGAAAGGTAAGTCCCTCCTTTGTTATTGTAATATTTGGCAACACATCTGTGATAACATCTAAGACACCAAACTCTGATTCTATTTTAAAATCAGAACATTGTGACATAATGGTAAGCTTAATTTTTTGCAATACCTTAGTAACATGACCTCCTACACCAGCTACCAATGAATCAGTGCAGTCAAAGTCTTTAGATGTAAATTTCCTAGCCAATCTCTTAGTGATATAATTTTTCTGACTACCAACATCTAATAGCGTTCTACATTCAACATGATTACCATTTGAATCACAAAGATAGCCCTGAATAGTTGGTAGCAATGAAATCACATTGGAATCATCACTTTTAAAAGAAGAATGAGCAGAAACTATATTACTGTTATTTTTCACAAAATTACATACTGAAGAAGATTCATCATCAACATGTAGCAAAGCAGGGGGGTGACACTGCTGTACTTCACATATGCGACTCATTTTCGTCGAGACAATATCGTCATCTCTTAACAAATCCTCATAAACTAAATAGCATCTAGTACTTAATACTCCTACAGATGGCGCTATAACTGAATTTAAGGATTGACAAAAAAGTAGTTTAATTTCAAAGTCTGTGATTGTCACGAAACTAGGAATGTTCGATCCAGTTGGTTGGAATTGTTATTCTGGATGGATTGTAATGCACTATATCGATCCAAGTATTGATCCTATGGATTGGATACGATTTTTTGGATCGATCCAGTAACGTATCAAGTATAACAAAAAAAAAACAAATGTTTTGTATTTTATAGCTTCAAAGTTTATTTAAAGGAGCAAAACCAAAATTTAACTTTTTGAGTATGTCAATCTTTAAATTTTAAAGTATGTCAGTACAATAATTTAGATACCCGTTCTAGATCTAGGCGAACACGGCTTTCATTTAATATGTGATTGGCTAATGAGAAAAGACATTCGGAGGGCATCTTATACGGTCCTACACCACTGATAAATAACGTAGCTGGTATATTATTCCCCAAACTGTTTTTCAAGGGTCAAAGTATGTTTATTTCAAAATTTTATACAAATTGAATGGTCATATTTTTCGATCCGATCCTCCGTGTATAATATCGATCTACTGACGGATCGAATGCCATTGTATCGATTCACAAAAGTATCGGATCGGATCGGACATCCCTACACGAAACGTCAAATTCGATAAAAAACAACATGGCTTCTTCTACTTTCTGCGAGTGCGCATGTTTGTAGATCTCTGCCAATTTGTGTGGTTTTTCGGTTCTGTTAAGCTCCAGAAGATCAAGTGCGGTTGAGTTGAGTGATTTCCTCCTCCCGTCTGTAGACGATAGGGAGAAGAAGAAATGATGAACACGGTTTTTAGACTTTTGAGCGTTCGTCGCGACCAAGCGTGCGTCCAGTATGCGTATAGCAAAACGACTTAACATAAGACTATTCGTCCGGTGTTACTTAACCCGCCCCGCGGGCCTTGTCTACCCCTTCAGTGCCTGGACGCACACTTGTGCACGCCGAACTGTTTATTAAAATGTAAACAAACTGAAAGCTTAATAACTAAAATACATACTACACATAAAATATAAACATACGAAATTGCGTCGCTAACATACCCCACCCTAGTGCTGAGACAGCACTCCTATCCTATAGGAATTCTAGCGACGCGGGTAGCAGAACGCTTTACCGTGCCTACTCGGCTGCGGATGTCAACAACCCTCACACGCTCGTCTTTAACCGGATGTACTGCTTCGATGCGACCTCGCATCCACATGTTTTAAAGGAGCCACTCTGCACTTGCTTGACACAAACGCTGTGCGTACGATATTATTATTTTCCCAGCGCCAGTATGCTACGGCACACATAGCTTGTGTTGACGCGTCGCAGAATATATGTAGCTGTAGGTTTGTATATCCCGTAACTGTCGCGCTCGCATCAGCTGTTGAAGATGACTCAGAAAGTATCGGCGACTGTGGTGGCGGGAACAGAAGTGCGGACGGCGGCGAAGGGGCGCGCGGTCCCGCGGGGTCCCTCTTATCCTCTGTTTCATTCTCTCTCATAGACATCTGATAGTAACGAGGTAGACGCAATGTGCCAATGTTCTTCAAAATTTGTAACCACTCAATCCACTTTTTAAAAATGTTTTCAGGTATGACGTCATCCCATTGTGTGTCACATCGCCATGTGTCCTGAAGCATTATTTTTGCCTTTATTGTGAAAGGTGACAAAAACCCGTAGACATCAAATATCGACATAACAACCCGTAGCATTTCCCTTTTAGTGGGTCGTGTCGATCCGTTGATAATGTTTTCAGGAATCCTTTTGAATGAGACGTCGAAACCTAAACAATCTTCCTTCGGGAACCAGATCAGACCGAGCGTGCGTTCGCCTTCATCTTCTTCACCAGTTTTGAATTTTACAGCCGAGTTGCCAAGCGCTTCCTTTGGTAAACCGGATGAGACAGATGTGCAATTACTGGTCCAATTTCTTATCTCAAAGCCACCCTGACTGTGAATATAAACAATATCGTTGACAAGTTGAATAGCGGTGCGCTCGTCATCTATACTATCTATATAGTCGTCCATGTAGTGTTGTTTACAGATTGCGTGCACTGCGGCCGGCTTGGTCGATTGAAACTCGAGCGCATTTTTATTCTTAATAAATTGTGCGATGAAGGGCGAACAATTAGCACCAAATATAAGCGAACTCATTGCGTAGGTTTTAACTTGCTGTTCTGCTGATTCGCGCCACAAAAAACGTAAGGCATGTCTATCCTCGTCTATTATTTTTATCCTCAAAAACATATCTCGAATATCAGCTGTTATGGCGATTTTCTTTTCACGAAACCTCAACATAGTTCCAAATAAAGAGATAAGCAGATCAGGTCCCTTGTACAGGTAGTCATTTAGACATACACCATTTGATTTGGCAGCGGCGTCAAACACCAATCTCAATTTCTTTTTATTGGGGTTGTCGACCCCGAAATGTGGAAGGTACCATATCTTGCTGGGTTCGTGTGTGTTTTCGATTTCCGAAGCATAATTGTTAGTAATCAGATGATTAATTCTTTCTTGATATCGCGTTGCGTAACCTGTACATGACGTCATTTTTTTTTCTATGGTCATAAGTCGCCTCTTAGCGTTCGGTAACGAATTAGGTAGCTTACAGTTCACATTCTTCCAGGGAAGTCCAACGTACCATCTTCCCGCTACGAGTGTTGACGTCTTTTCCAAATGAGTAACAGCTTGAACGTCTTCAACATTTTCGCGAGGCTTGCCAGTGATCCCCATTGAGTCTAAGGTAAACGACCGTCGAACTTCTTCCTGAATATCACGCAGTATACGTTGATTCTCTAAAACATCTGGTTCTCTGAAAACGAGCAGTGAGGAGTGTGACATGTTCTCGGACGGTAAGTGAGACATAAATCCATGTATGCACCACCCTAGAGGCGTGAGGGTTGCGTAAAGTTCATTAGGTCTGCCCTTAAGTACCTTTAACGGCAATAACAAATTATAGTTATCCTGTCCTATCAAAATATCTGGCTTACAATGTCCGCTAAGTAACTGACTTTGAATATCGACTAAATACTTGTATTTACTAGTATCTACATATGAAATAGTTTGCTCAGGCAGATTTAGTTCTTTCACACTGTGCGCTGTTAAAGTAAACATATCCCCTTCTACATTAGACACGCACATTCTTACGACCTCACTATCGCATACAAGCTCAGTATTGTTCCACGCGCCACACACACGCATGGTTTGTTTATTTCCGCGTATTCCTAATCGTTCTGCTAGACCCGCACTTATTAACGAGACACTCGACCCGTCGTCTAACAAAGCAATAACCTTGACTACACCCTTTGAACTATGAATATTTATTGGAACGACTTTTAACAAAACTTTAGACATGCAATTAACATTCGTAACACTTTCTACTTTAGACTCAGAATCTGATACTGGTGTGATTGTAACATTTTGTGAAGACTCATTAGCAGCGTTTTTATAATGCAATAATTTATGATGCGACTGCCCGCAACTATCAATATCACAGGTAGGCCCCGGACAATTTTCCCTGTTGTGACGCGATACTAAACATTGATAACATAAACCGCAACGTTTTACATAGTTCCACCAATCTCTACGCAATGCTTTCTTAAATTTTTTACACTCTGGCAAGTTATGTTTACCTACGCGACAGAACTTACACTTTTCGTCACTGTTAGCTACATTATTTTTCAACAATAGTGTATGAGCGTTATCACTTGACTTATGCTTATATTTATAGTCACTACGAACCGCACTTAAAGTCACAGATGTTTTTGTCACTTTTATGGCTTCTTCATTGAGAAAGTCCGATAATATTTCCAGTCTTGACTTTTTTCCTTCTTCAATTCGCGTGTGTCCGTAGTCAGTCCACTTGGAAATAAGCACAGGGGGTAATTTAGCCAGAACAACAGACGTGATGTTCATCCCTCTGAGGTATTCTTCCTGCCCCAAGGCTAAGACGGCAGCCACGTAGTTTTTTATTTTCACTGAAAATGACACAATATCCTTGTGGTATTCAGGGTTCACAGAGTGAAGTTTTTTAATTTCGTTTACGATCTTAGGTAAAATGACATCTGGCTGACCATACTGTAGCTCCAACGTGGATATTACTGTTTCGGGACTGGCAGAGCTCACTAAAAGAGCTGTAACTGTATCTCGGGCCGCTCCTCTGAGACATTTCCGCAACCTCCACATGTTTTCTTTGGGCGTAAAACGACATACCTCTGTAGATTCCTCGTAGGCCTGTTTGAAGTTGAGCCACTCCATGGGGTCACCGTAGAAGGTCGGCAGATCTCTAGGTGTACATAAACGGCTTAACATTTGGGTATTTGACGTATTTGTAGAAGCGGCTACAGCGATATCCTTGATTGCCTGGGCTAGTTGTTGAAAATCTGTAGGCGGCGATTTACTAGGTACAGTTGAGGGCAGAACTAAGGCATTGTCACAAACCTTTTCCGTATTTTGTGGATGCGGCGATGATGCCCCGGCACAAAATTGCTTTTTATTTTCTTGATGACTATGCTCCAACCACTGTTCCACCTTTTGTGACACATCCACTGAAGATTCACGACAACTATCACGAGATTTTTGTGAACACTCTTCCTCCAGTGCCGCAATGTCAGCCGCCAGTTTTTTCCTGATAATATCTTTCTGTATCTTCGCGATAGCTTCTGCTGCTTCTAATTGTAATTGCCGTGGACACTTTTTTCGCCGACGAAGCTGCCGATTTTTTGCAGACGGATTCGACTTTGAGATTTCCGCCTGCCACGCCTTCCGACTTTGCATCATCCTTTATTGGTTCTCCCTTGGTGGATTGTTCTTGCTGCTGCTGCTTCTCCTTTTCCTTTGCGCCACGAGTTTGTACCATTTTGTGTGACGGTGGAGTGTTGAACATTACAGTGTGCCGGCCGATAACTTTTGTGGTTCAGAATCCGGCTCGAAGGACCAGCTTTTGTAGACGATAGGGAGAAGAAGAAATGATGAACACGGTTTTTAGACTTTTGAGCGTTCGTCGCGACCAAGCGTGCGTCCAGTATGCGTATAGCAAAACGACTTAACATAAGACTATTCGTCCGGTGTTACTTAACCCGCCCCGCGGGCCTTGTCTACCCCTTCAGTGCCTGGACGCACACTTGTGCACGCCGAACTGTTTATTAAAATGTAAACAAACTGAAAGCTTAATAACTAAAATACATACTACACATAAAATATAAACATACGAAATTGCGTCGCTAACAGATTTCCTCCTCCCGTCTTCTTTCTTCCTGTTCAGTTTGTGTTCTGTTCCTGAAAACCTCATTGGTGTTGTGTTTCGCGAAATAGACGCTTTCATATTTTGTGTTTTATAGTTTTACTATAATGCCGAGACGTTGTGCTATGGGATGTGTGCCCTCAAGTAAGTACATTTGCTATTAGTAAATTATTTTGATTATTTGACAGAATCAGATAATATCATTATTTTTTATTTCGAACCACAAAATGTCCGATAAGTACATTCTACATTATTAAATGTATATGTAAAAACGTTCATAGCTTAACGTTATTCTTATATTTAGTCAATATAGCACTGAGAAGTGACTCAGAGATCATTTTCAACTTGGAATCATGATTTTAATCAAGTGTACAAACATCTGGCAAATATAGTCTCTTAATCTGTTATAAAGAAAGATAAATAAACCTAAATGACAGTATTATATTATGGGCCACTTGTACCGACTTCTTAGATATGTTTAAGTTGTATTTAAACACAATTTGCCATTGTTATTCTGTGTTTAAATACAATTAAAACATAATATTTAAAAAGTTGGTGCAAGTGGACCTAAATGTATATTGTGAACAATGACATCAATTATCAAATATTTTAAGTATTATTACACTACTGGATATAGCATGTTTGATAATATTCAAACATCATTACACAACAAATTAGGCTTGAGTTACGGATACTGGACAGTTGTTAACCTTGATGCTTGAGTGCGTCTTGATGCTTGTGTCATATCACTATGACTAAAAATATCATTGATTATACACTAATCAGACCATAATATAATGTATCGGACACATGATTCATGCTGGGCAGTTTACTCAGGCCAGACTACCCAAAGTCATGGCAAAAGATGGAGTTTTGGGAAACTAAACTACTCTGTAGTTTGATTTAAATAAAAAAGGCTAGAGTAGATAATTCTTCCTACCCGCACGCAAAATTAGCGCTTTGTTGTGGAGTTGCGGAAAATAGCCTGCTATACCATACCATATAAATAAAAAAGGTTCTTTATTAGATTTTAGTTCTTTTGGTAGTCAAAAGAAATTAAAATGTAATAAAGTTATAGTTAATGTAAATATATGGTGAACATATTGAAACAATATTTTACAATTCTGTTTTCAGAGGGTACACTTCATATGTTTCCAAACCCTAACAAGTTCCCTGAGCAGTTCAAAGCTTGGGTTCAAGCTTTTAGTGGTGAAGATGAAATTGATTTTGATTACAAACGGATGAGAATTTGTGACAGACATTTTACGGAAAAGGATCGAAATCGCAACAACCGTTTAAATGCACTAGCAGTTCCATCACTTTTCTTGCCTGGTATGTAAATTGAGGTTTTGAAGATATCCTTAGTATGCTTTGTGTAAATACATTATATATATTTTTATTTCTGATGCTAAATGCAGCTGGTTGTTCTCATTGAATACTTGCTTATTATCAGAGATCGGAATAGGTTGAGTATATTTACTTAAAATTTGTGGAAGTTAGTAACATACAGTTGATAATATTATCACATACATAAACATGTTGATTAAATCTCTGGAATTAAGAAATTGCAAACTAAGTATATATTATGCTTTTACAGTTCCATACTAAAACTGTTAAATTAAAGAGCTTTGTTTTACATACAAAATTATCTCTTGAAAGTTCTCCAGTTATTATTTACATAATAAAGTAAATAACAGGAGAACTTTAAAGAATTAATTTACATACACTGTGTATATGTATCCAAAGTGCAATAAGTAATTTGCAATTACTTAATTCCCGGATTTCATCATGATGATGATTCCGGGATTTTAGAGGTATTATGAACTCTATGTTACTTACTTCCTCGAACTTTAGGTATATATACTCTACGGATTCCAATCTCTCCTTATTATGAATGTCTACATAACAAATTGATGACAAATGTCCAGTTAAGAGAAGTATGTAACTTAGACTACTATTCTTAAGTATGTTGTAGTAATTACATTATTAAACTTTAAGGGGTATTGCCATATTTATATTTATCTATAGAAATCAACCCTTCCTCCATTACATGGGTAATGATTGTACTGGTGAATTTTATATCACCGATCACCTCTAACCAGAAGGTAAAATCAATCCAAGATCCATCCAAGATCAAAATCAATAAATAAAGAAATAGGTAATTAAAACAATTTTGTTTTTCAGAACATGTTGCCATGCGAACGGTCAGTGATCCAAATGTTTCTACAAGCTCAAAGTCTGAAAAGAATTTAAATCTGTCGGATGTAACTAGCTATGATCAGTCATCATCAGGTATGTTTAAGAATTCAATTTTTTTTTCAATCTTGTACATATTTATGCAATTTCATTATTACCTGTGTACTCACAAAACATCTAAAAAATAATAAATATATTTGATATTTTCTGCAGTGCAAATAGTTATATAAAAAATTTACTTTAATACTTTGTGTAAATAATTATAATAAATAATTATAATAAATACTTTGTATAAATAATATAATTTAACACATTAACAGTGATTACATAATATACCATCACGCCTGTATTCCCCGAAGGGTTAGGCAGAGGCGTACTAATGTGCATCCACAGTTCGCTGGTATGTTTAGGTCCTATGTAATAGGGGGCGAGCTTATTGCCATTAACTGGGCAAATTCCTAACTCGCGAGTTGCTACTGGGAATTTCATAGAAATACCCAATAACACTTTGCTCGACCTGGGAATCGAACCCAGGACCTCTAGCGTAGCAGTCGCGCGCTCAGGACAACTTGGCTTATGTTACAGACAGTGATTATAATTCAACATTTAATGTTTTCAGGCAATCTGGTAGAAACTACATGTGCTTCTTCAAGCAGTACAACTAAATTGACTTTAGATCAACTTCAAACCGCTAATTTTGATGGATCATTTTCGGGTATGTTTGTTTTATCATCAAGATAAAGAAGAAGAATAGAATAGAATAGAGAAATATGTAATAATAACTAGCGTCCGCTCGCGGCTACACCCGCGTTATGTTGATTTCACACAATCTAGACTTCATAATAATATTATTATCTATACATAAATAAATAAAATTGAAGTGTCTGTCTATTTAGATGTGTATACGGTACTTAAACGAAAACATATTTTTTTAAATTTTTGTCTGTCTGTCTGTTTGTTACGGCTAATCTCTGAAATTTTGACGGGGATTTCACTGGCGGATGGCTGATGTAACAAGGAGTAACTTATGCCACTTTTTTTATATACCGCGCGGGCGAAGTCGCGTTTTACAGCTAGTTTTTTTAATATAATAAGTCTGAAGGGTTTGTTTGTTTGAACGCGCTAATCTCTGGAAGTACCAGTAGGAATTGAAAAAAAAAATTGTAAATGATAGCTACGTTCATGAGGAAGGCTATATGGTATACTAGCTTCTGCCTGAGACTTCGTCTGCGTGGACTTCAGATAAAAAGTAGCCCATGTGTTATTCTAGACTATAATCTATCTCTGTGCCAAAATTTCATCCAGATCCGTTCAGCCGTTCTGGCGTGAAAGAGTAACAAACATACATCCATCCATCCATCACAAACTTTCGCATTTATAATATTAGTAGGATTTTATTATAGGTATTTCCCACGGGGTTAGGTAAAACTAGATGAATACGAGTAACACTGTGGGTTGTAGCCTATGTTTTATTCCACCTTTATGTGATGAATATAAGTGTTTTTGTTTTTTTTTTTTAAAAGCTTGCTAGCAATGTGGGTCACACATGACTAGTATTCTTGTTAACCCCTCGTGCTAAGCTTAAATGCTTGTGTTACGAGTGGGTTCACGTCGGTAGTAGTAGTGTAATGGGTGGGTTTCGAACCGGCAACCACTTGATCGCAAGTCCGACGCCTATCTATACTAATATTATAGAGAGGAAAGATTTGTATGTAAGTATGTTTGTAACGAATTGGCTCAAACAGTAATTAACCAATTTTAAAAATTATTTCACCGTTTGAATGCTACATTATTCCAGATTAACATAGGCTATAGAATATTTTGAAAAAAGTTAAGGATTTCTCTACGCGAGTGAAGCCGGGGCGGGCCGCTAGTGTATTATAAGTATTTATTATAAAAAAAGTATATAAATATTATCTGGGGGCTAATATTAGTAATCTAATGTATGTAGGTATATAATCTAATCCCTACTAATATTATAAATGCGAAAGTAACTCTGTCTGTCTGTCTGTCTGTTACGCTTTCCCGCTTAAACCTCTTAACCTATTTTGATGAAATTTGGCACAGACAACCTTTAGACCCTGAGAAAGGACATAGGCTATATATCATCACGCTACGCGGACGAAGTCGCGGGCAGAAGCTAGTGTAAATATAAAAGACTAGCTTCTGCCCGCGACTTAGTCCGCGTGGAATAGTTACTTGACCTTAGCGTGATAATATATAGCCTATAGCCTTCCTGAAATAATTTTTCAAATCGGACCAGTAGTTCCTGAGATTAGCGCGTTCAAGCAAACAAACAAACTCTTCAGCTTTATATATTAGTATAGATGTTCCAGCTCAAATACAAAAATATTTGATGACCCATTTTCTTTAATTTTCAGGTGCAATGCCAGAAGTGACTGTTCATCCACTCCGGGATCATAATTATTGCAAACTGAAAAAGAAAATTTACACCTCAAGTAAGTATGTTTTATGTTAATTCAAAATAACAATACTATACAATAACAAACTGCCTCATTAGCCAAGTGGTCCTGAGCGCGACTGCTACGCTAGAGGTCCTGGGTTCGATTCCCAGGTCGAGCAGTGTTATTGGGTTTTTCTATGAAATTCCCAGTAGCAGCTCGAAGTTAGAAATTTGTTCCGGTTAATGGCAATAAGCTCGCCTCCTATTAAACATACCGGCGAACTGCGGGTGTACGCTTCTGCCTAACCCTTCGGGGAATACAGGCGTGATGGTATGTTATGTTAAAATATAAATACTTGAGTTAACCAAAAATAGTGACAATTGCCACATATACAGGGAAATATTGAATGTTCAATTGTTCATTGTAAAACCCCGATATCAGTACCTACATAAAATAGACATAGCATAACATAACATACCATTAATAATTTTATCAATTCGTTTTCAACGATATTTCAATAAAAATTAATGTGATTTTCTTGTATATTTCAGATTGGAAAAAAAATATGCATTCTGCGAAGAAACATGTGGTATGCCATAAAAATATGAAAAATTTGAGAAGACAGATCTATCGTCTTAAGAAACGCGGAAAAGACATAAAGTCGCGACTTGAAAATGCTGAAAACCTATTATAGAAATCGGATTTTAAAAAAATAGTTAAGGATATGACATCAGCTGCCAAAGTTTTTACCAACATGCAGTACTACCAGGTGCAGAAAAAACCAACTGGACGACGTTTTAAATTAGAAGAGAAGGTTTTATCGCTTTCTTTGTATAAAAGAAGTCCAAAATGCTACAACCTCATGTCAAAATATTTTATACTACCTTCAACAAAATCTCTGAAGCGATTACTTGCTCAAGTAAAGCTTAGCCCAGGGATTAGTAAAATAATTTTTGAGAAGCTCAAGAAAACAGTTTCCAATTTAAATATTGAAGACAGACTCTGCACATTAATATTTGACGAAATGTCAATAATGCCGCAAGTACACTATGACTCTTCAAGCGATCAATTAAAAGGATTCACTAGTCATGGAAATAACCATATTGCCAATCATGCTCTTGTTTTTATGGTCAATGGGATAAAAAAGGCTTATAAGCAACCTGTTGCTTATTACTTCACAAACTCGTTGAAGAAATGTGAGTTGAAAAGCATAATAAAAGAAATCATACAAAATGTTCAAGAAAGTGGCTTGACAATATTATGCACTGTCTGTGACCAAAGCACAGTTAACGTGAGCGCTATTGAGTCTTTAATAACAGATACAAAAGGAATATACATTAGAAAAGGGAAGGAAATGACTCATAATTTCTTCGAAGTAAACAAAAGAAAAATAATTCCTTTGTATGACGTTCCTCACTTATTGAAAGGTTTGAGGAACAACCTCTTGACCAAAACTATGACCTATATTGATTACGAAGACGGAAATAAAACGAAATCCGTAAAGTGGGAACACCTTCAACAATTATATGCTGCTGATAAATCCTTCGGGGAACTAAGATGCCTCCAAAAACTTACTGAAGAACACATAGTTCCAGAAAAAATTAAGAAAATGAGAGTCAAGACTGCAGCTCAGATTTTTAGCCACAGTGTTGCGGTGGCAACCGACCATTTATGCGCTAGGGAAATTTTACCCAATGAATGTCGGGCTCTTATTGCAATTACTTTATTAATTGATAATTTATTTGATAGTTTAAATAGTGTGTCCTTTAAACATACGAATGGCAAAATTTATAAAGCACCGGTTAAAAGAAATTCACCGCACCATCAGCTGTGGCAAAAATCAAAAAGATATTTAAAAAGTATAAAATTCGAATCAACCCAGAAAGTAGGCAATAAAATCCGGAAGATTGAAACTGTAGTTCCATCTGTGACGAATTTTGTCAAAACTATTGAAGGCATTCAAGAACTGTGGAAAATATTGTCACAAAAATATTCTTTCGACTCTATGTTAACGAGGAATTTCAATCAGGACCCAATTGAGAATTTCTTTGGAAACATTAGAAATTGTGGAGCGAGGAACACTATGCCCAATGTTATAGCCTTTGAAGGCGCGTTCAAATCACTTTTATTACAAAATCTGAATGTAAGCCAATCAGCCCAGGCAAATTGTGAAGAAGACTCAAATAGTTTTCTTCACACATTGGATTTTTTTATTAAAGAAAATTATACTGCTCCAGAAACTAATGTTTCCGAAGAAAAAGAAATTATAATTAAGAGCGAAATTCTAAATGATGACAAGATTCCAAATGATTTAGGTCAAAGAAATTATGTATGTGGATGGGTCCTAAAGAAATGTCTCAAAAACATTATAAAAAATTGTAAAACATGTAAAAAAACAGTTTCACTTACTGAAAATACTGAAAATAATTCATATATAAAAGCGAAAGAATATTTTTCAAACAAAAAATGGTTATGTTATCCCTCTGAAAAGTTAGATGAATGTTTTCATAGTATTCAAAGTATATGTGTTTCACTTTTGAAAAAAGATGTGCCTAAAACGGGATTGAAAAAAGAAATAAAAAGTTTAATAGAAATCTTTGTTAACTTCCCATTCAAATGTGAAACACATAAAGAAAAGTTACAAAAATATTTTACAGATGTTACATTAATTTAGCAGGAAAGCTTACGATTGATGCTGACGATGACGATGAAATGAAAATGTATGCGCAACAATATTGTAATAGACATCGTCATAATAAAGTTAATAAATGATCTTTTAAGGCTGATCGTTTCGCTGAGCCCGCCAAATTCAAATTACAATTGGTTTTTCGCAATTTGTAGGTCTATCACATTCTAGATTCCTAAACCTACAAATTAAACTATAAATTTTTTTGGTTGGTTGTATTATGAAATGTTTAGTTTTGTAAGCATTTTACTCTCATTTTATAAGTTTAAAACAAATACAAGAATTATGTTTTAAAATCTTTTCTTTTAATTCATGTATTCCTACATCCCCAAGAAAATAGATAGATATATATAGATAGATAAACACGATACACCTATATGTAGGTACCTATAGGTATAATATGGGCTTTAGTTCAAGGGATTTGATATCAGATGGCGACACTGTTCAATATAGGGCGACAAAAAATATCGTGAGAGGGCTCTCTATTCCCACTATATTATTATACTCTTTGTAGCAAAGTGTGATGTCCCTTTTGACATTTTTTGCAACTATAAATGTTGAGCTTTTGACACTGTGCTAAGTCATGTAACTGTGACAGACACAAAGTGCAAATTTTTAATTTTTGGACATATTTAAGCCTATCAGACGGAGAGAGTTTAATGAATTTAAAACACTTACTGGTAGCATGTGATTTTTGACAAAACAAGCATGATACTTTGCTTACAGCCTGAGTAACATTGGTAGCAACATGAGAGACAGTCCGCTGTGGTTGCAATTGCTTCCCTTGAACAGCCGGTACATCTCGTGACACCATCTCCAAAGCTTGACATCGTTGCAGTTTCCATAATCCCCGTCAAACGTAGGCAACGTCACTTTAGGTAAATTCTTGCTCTGACGATCATCATGCTGACCAGGCCGTGGGCCCTCAGACTGACTGCGCTCGTACCTTTGCAAATCCATGATCCTACTGGTGATCCGCTTAGCCATGTCCATATATTTGCTTTCGATGGCGAGACCTTCGGCTATCTGGGTTTCGTCAAGATTCTCGATTTTCATGTTGATTTCATCCAGACGTGAGAAAATTTCTTTCAGGCGGTCATAGGAAACCTGAAGTTCTGCTGTCGAGTTGATGACATTTATATCACCGAGGCTCCGCTCTATGTGAGTAATACCCCCCTTGAGATATCGCCGCGAATTTATTAGGGATTGAGTTTCTTCACCCATTGTGAATCTGTTCAGAACTTTGGCGAACACCACGATGCGACGCCACACCCACCGCACAGTAAACGGACAAGACGTATTTATAACAATCTTCGATAATCCAAGCAATCTTCGGGTTTTCGTGTGATATCCGGCTCGAAGGACCAAATAGACGGAATTATGAGGGCCCTGGACGCTTGTAAATGAAGAAAATTATTTATAGTCGAACGAATATTTATTTTATAATGACACAGACTTTACACATATAGCGATCACAAGTATGGACACCGGAAGAGGAAGTTAAATAAAAAAGGCAAAGTGCGAAGCGGGTGTAAGATGCGAAACTATAGACAAAAAATGTATAACAGTAACAATATTAAGGTATAAATAATATGGGCGTAATATGGTTAACGCATCACTTTTATTCTCGACCGACAAACAAAGATTGAACCTGACACAAAACCGAGAACTCATTATATAGTAGGCTGGCTGGCTTGGCTTGGCGGCAACTGTCACCCCTCCACTATTGGCTGGCCTGCGTGGCGGGAGGAGGTGACGTCACGTCACGGCTTGGCTGGCTGAGGCTAGGCTAGGCTGGCAACACAGTAGCGGCATCTTTTGGCAACGCGTTACATTCGGCCATCCTGCAAGCATTGCTCCCGCAATGGCAATAAGAAAGCACAATTTAGTCATAGCCTGGCAGTACACAAAGTAACAAGTAGTTAATAGGGAATGAGGAAAAACCTTGACTCAGGTCAACTCTCAAGCAAATCTATAAGATACTCAGTTTCTAGTTGCTCGTCAGTGCCATTTGCACTATCAGACATAGGTGCTACACTTTTGTATGGACGGGTAGAATTGGCTGATAATAGGCCAGTAAACTGCTTGTAACCCCTGAGCCCCTTTATATTTCTGATCTTATAATGATCATTACCTAATGCCTTAATTACTACATAAGGACCAGAATATAAGTCATATAATTTCGCGTTCACCTTACCAAAGCTATTGGTTGGTGCCTGTCCCCATAATACATAGTCCCCTCTTATATACCTATTTTTAGTCTCATATCAAAGTTACGTTTCATTTTGGAACTATCTATCTGAATGCGTTTTCGAGCTTTGCTGGGCCTAGATTGAATAGGTTCTGATGCTTGATTAGGGATGGAAACATCGAACGTAGATCTACCAGTTTGAGCGAACATCAGATCGTAGGGTTTATAGCCTGTGGACTCGTTAATAGTGTTGTTTATACCCCAAATGACATCGAGCAAGCTATTATCCCTATCCTTATCACTAGGTTCAGTAGATCTCAAAGCATCTAATAAAGTTCGGTTGGTGCATTGGATCTGGCCATTTGCCCTGGGACATGCTATAGCATTGTAATTATGATTACATCGCAATATATGTTTGAACTGCTTTTCGGTGGCAATTTTTGGAAAACCTGCTCGTGAAGGCCTTGCCGTGATCCGAAATCATTCGTTCAGGGTACCTAAATAGATTAAATATTATTTTTAATAAATGATATGTATTTCTGTGTGACACTGTTAGTCCAGACAGTAATAGTATTACAATAATAATATTATTAGATATTGTGCGAGTGTTACGATGTACTTAGGGCAATATCTGGACAGGCCTTTTGAAGAATGAGCTAAAGCAGCTTTGAGTTGACCTGTCCTAACTGACGGCACACATACATCAGGCAAAGTGTAGCTCCACCATTATTTAGGGAGCTCAGCAACCTGTCATACGACAATACCAGATTAGCACGACATTTGCGTAGGTCATGTAAAATACTCAATAGCAATAGCCTTAGTACATCGCTTTAGACCTACATGACCTATATCGTCATGGTGTTTTTGTAGAATTTTTCCACCTAGCAAGCCCTGGCACAATTAAGTGATTGCCGTTCAAAGTTTTACGGTAAAGTCTATAAGCGTAATCATTTGTTATATCACTATCCTTAAAACCGATTTTTAGCAATTCTATAATATGTTTTAAGTTTTGATCTTCGATTTAAGCTGTATCACACTAATCCATTATATCTAAACGATTCAAATTAAACGCTTTTACTAGATTCCTACTCAATGCATCAACGTGCTGCATACGTTTACCGAGTCTATAACCGATTTACATTCGGTTCGGTCCGACAGTGAACGTAGCTCCGTAATAACTAACTTTAAAAAGTAGTATAAAAGCGTAATATACCATTATAATGCAATAGAAATAGTGATTGCACATTAATAACGAACTGAACACGTTTTGAGCAATAAACCTACAAAATTTGTGATAAATAATCAATAAAATAACTACATTCAGTGACTAAGTGAGTGTTACAATTATATAGGAAAATACGAAGAAGAGCAATCAACAACTTCTTACCAATAAAAACAGAGGTAAACAAACAATAATATCACATATGGTAAACATATAAAACGGATAAAAGTGTAAAAAAATAGTAACTGAACTTTATAAAATACACAACAGTGTTTAATAGAAAATAGACGGTTGGCAATAAAGTTCAAAACGAAGCGACGATGCGACGCTTGACCTACCTACGAATGTTTCTTATAAATCTCAGGAAGCACTTGATAATTTCAACTAAATGTTAACTACTGCGTGGCCTGGTGGCATTGCAGTGCGACTACAATCTTACGAGTTGCGTCTTCGAACCTTAGCTCACAGTTGGACTTTTTGTGATGTAAATATTAATAGTTATCTAAAAAAAAATTGAAATGGATAATGTAACATGATTACATGACGCCAAAACTTGTCGTTCTATGTCAATGTAGGATATCTGACGTTACTAGACACGACGATGTATAGTTTGGCCAATACGTCGATAGATGGCGCTAATAGAAGTGCGTGAACAAAAGTAAGCGAACTAAACACCAAACTATTATCGGCCAATAATGAAATCGATAATTTGTACTGTGAAATGAGACGACTAAAAGACGGTCTACAAAAGTGATACGACGTAATAAACTTGTATAGGAAAATAGCATGCACTGACACTGACAATAGTAGTAGACCTTCATCTGCACGGAAATTAAAACCTAGCAAAATCTGTACTGATAATAATGGTATACGCTTTATTCCCGACTAGTAATGCGGCAAAAATTCATAACAGGACGCAAAGTGTCATTGTGTTGTTTCTGTAGTAACGTACCCGCTATTCCTAACTTGCAAGCATTCGTGTGAATTTCGCTAGGCAGTTTAGGATCATAAATAGCTTACAACCCTGGGCTAGGTCTAGACTGGTGAAATAGTACATACCGGATAACCTCGATACCTGATCGTCAATATTAAATGTATGTATATCTATCACGAACTGATGGCATTAAGCACAAGATAGTAGACGACGCATTCTACCGCCTCAGTTTTTCTTTTTGACTAGAACTACCGGGGACGCATAACTAGACAGACTCTTTAATAATACCTGCGCTTAACAGATAGGAGATTTTAGATTTTACGATGTCTTGTTCAGTCTGGGGTGGGGTCGACAGGGGTGGTCTTTATGAACGACAAAATATAAGCTGGTCATTGAGGAGTCTGTCATTTTTACTAGTTTGGTACATCCTAACTCTTGGGCACTAGCCGCGAAGTAATCATTAAACTGAGATAAGTGTTGGATTAACCGTTTATGCTTTAAACGTGTCTATGGGCCCTATGTCACTTTTATGTACAACATCTATACCCCTTCGATTCGAGCATATTTTTGGCAAATAACTAGCATTTTTAGTAGGTAAGGTAAGGTGAGGCAGGCAATTAATGGCACTGGCACTGACCCGTGTAACATCCGTGCAGCTCTCGGCACGTAGCAGGATGATCCCCTTTTTCCAGTCGATATCCTTCTCTCCGGCACCGATGATCTTCAGACAGCCAATGCTCCTACTGATCATAGTTGAAGCCATCATCGAATACACATGCTCGTGCGTTCATCTGAAATAATAAAATGTTTACGCAGTATCACTCACGTTCGGTCATGCCTGACCAAGCATAATTTCGTTACAGAAGGAAATTCTCTTAAATTGGAAACTATCCAATGAAATCCAGAAACAATTGTATGACATCCTTTAGCCGGAAATTTAAAATTTTTAAAGGCACGATCAACCCTCACACTGGTATCATCATTATCACCAAACAAATTTAAAGAAAGGTAAAATGGTTCGATCTCACCAGTATACAACATCACGGCAGCATTTCTGCCTTGAATCACCAGAAGCAATGAAACTCCGGGTTGACCTCAGAGTGTAGCTCAGTAGACGCATCCTTGCAAGTTGCCACTGCTCAGAAATCTGCAATCTCACATTAGTAGGAACGCCAATGGCGGTAGTTTTGCCCAGATCTCCAAGATTTCCTGATTTTTCGTCGTATGATGAGGGTAGTTCATTATCTGCATCATCATTGTCCACTTCTTGGTCCACACGTCTTTTCATGTTGCGTGGATACCACTTCTGAAATATAACAGTAACAATATTAAGGTATAAATAATATGGGCGTAATATGGTTAACGCATCACTTTTATTCTCGACCGACAAACAAAGATTGAACCTGACACAAAACCGAGAACTCATTATATAGTAGGCTGGCTGGCTTGGCTTGGCGGCAACTGTCACCCCTCCACTATTGGCTGGCCTGCGTGGCGGGAGGAGGTGGCGTCACGTCACGGCTTGGCTGGCTGAGGCTAGGCTAGGCTGGCAACACAGTAGCGGCATCTTTTGGCAACGCGTTACAAATGTATTTAAAACTTATATGAGTGACATCTAGTAAAGTATTACACAAAACTGATCATCAATCGAAATATGATCGGCGCGAAGTTGCTTACAACAAAAGAATAGATGGCAGTATTGTCCAGAGTGAGTTGAGGTTACCGGAGGCCCAAACCCTTTTAAAGGCGGGCAACGCACTCGCGACTCCTCTGGTGTTGCGGGTGTCCATGGGCGGCGGTTATCGCTTACCATCAGGTGAGCCGTTTGCTCGTTTGCCCCCCTATACCATAAAAAAAAAAAAAATTTGGCAGAACTACCCCAGGCAGTGACGCAATAAGTCATTATGGAATGTGCAAGTGCAAAGTAGACTATACGTAGCGTAGCAAAGTCTGCAGATGAGCGGAGGTTCTTAAAAACAAAAATTAGTTTTCTGATTCTGGATACCAATTGGTCAATTTGTGCATTCCAGGCCATTTGGCTATCTAGTAAAACGCCCAAGTAATTGATACTATCTGTTCGCATAATATGAGGACAGAGATTGCAGGTGCGAGTTTCTTTATTACAATTATTATTTTATTAATAATTGAGTTATTAGGTAATAATTGAGAATTGAGATATTAGAGTTTCTTTATTACCTTAAGTAGATAAGAAGAATCTGGCTGTGAGGTTATTCTGGGCCCGAAAGTAATAAATTTTGTCTTTTCGAGATTAAGGGTAAGTAGGTTGACTGATAGCCAGTTTGTGACAATATTTAGGCTAGACTCTACATGTGATCGGGCCTCTGACCAATCTTTGCCATTTATTAATAGGACGGTGTCGTCGGCATAAGTGATAATTCTGGTATTAGTAAGGGGAATGTTACAGAGGTCATTGATATATATTAAGAACAGGGTAGGTCCAAGGACACTACCCTGTGGCACTCCATAATTAAGCCTTTGCTCGCGACTGGTATAATTACCTATTTTAACAATCTGCGATCGTTTAGCCAAGTAGCTTTCGAAAACATTCAGACAGATCCCTCTGATACCGATGCGTTCCAGCTTCTTGATCAAGCGGGGGACAGAGACAGTGTCGAAGGCCTTGGAAAGGTCGAGGAATATCGCAAGTTTTAAATTTTTTCTTAATATTTTGTGCGATGGTGCCAGTTACTTCCAAGACTGCATCTTCCGTGCTTCTTCCAGATCGAAAGCCAAATTGGTTAGCAGAGAGAATATTGCTAGATTTAAGATACTGTAAAAGTCTATTGTTTAATATTTTTTCAATATAGTGAGTACCGAAATAGGTATATAATTGTTTACTCTGTCTCTGTCCCCGCTCTTGAAAATTGGGTGAACTACAGCCTTTTTGAAGACTACAGGAAATACTCCTGACGCTAAAGCAAGGTTAAATACATGTAATATGACGGGAGCAAGTACATGTCTAGCGTCCTTAATTAAAGCAGCTGAGATCCCATCCCAACCCACGGCACAATTTGTTTTAAGATTTAGGATGAGCCGTTCAATATCTTCACTGTCAGTCTCAAATAGTGCCATAGAGTTAGGGTAGTTCGCCACGTGGTCATAGGCATCGTCACGGCTACCAGGAGCTTAAGTTATTTTCGATGCGAGTACCTCGCCAACACTTGCGAAAAAGGAATTAACTTTATCCACTGAATAAGATGGATCTGCTGTCTGAGATAACAACTCACTTGCGGTAGATTTGATTTTTTGTGTTTTGGATATACTTTTGATAAGTTTCCATGTAGCTTTAGGGTTTTTGCTGCATTTTTCAAATTCGGATCGTTCATATTGCTGTTTGATCTTTTTCAGCAAATTATTACAGAAATTCCTGTATCGGATAAAGGTCACCTTTAGGATATTGTTTTTAGGATCTTTTCTAGAATTGTAACAAAGTTTATCCCGATTTCTAATGCATCTCAAAAGACCTGGCGTGATCCAGGGCTTTATAATCCTGCTTCTACTAGGAATGGTTATAGAGCGAGTGTTTTCCCTGACAACAGAAGATATGATATTGACTAAGTCAGTCGCCGCACCAGTTGCATCATTACTGTTCGTCACCAAAGAGAAATCTACTTGTTGCAAGGCATACACATAAGCAGCCACATCTACCCGGGGTATTATGTTAGGGATTATGCTTACGTCCGTCATAATCCTGCAAACTACCATTACTGGGACATGATCCGTTATAAACGAGTCAAGGACTAATGTAATAGCTGGCTTATCGGTTTTCAACATAATATGATCTAGACAAGCAGAGTTTCGGGTGGGAAATACATGAGCGGGTAGCAACGCATGCGATGCCATGGTGTTTAGATACGTGTCTAGATTGAAATCCTTGCTATCAACAGCTATATTTATGTTTATATCACCTACTACCACAATAGTTTTAAATTTATTCAAAGAGTGCAAAATTACGTCTAATGAATTAATAAAATTATCAGTACTTCTATACGATGGAGATCTATAGATTGCAACAAGGGCAACTTCTGAACCAAATTTAAAAATCAAAGAGTTTGCTTCTGAAAGGTTAGGATTTTCTACGGTGAACCGCAAGTTTCGTTTAATATAGACCACAATGCCGTCATTTTGGTTCCGGAAATCGGATCGGAATGAATCAAATCCTGGTAAGGCAGGAAGAAAGGGGCATTTTTGGAGCCAACATTCTGACAAGACAATAGCATCAAAGTGGATGTTGATTCTATTTAATAGTAATAAGAGATTGTTGAAGTTAGAGCTGTTACCTAAACTTCTAATATTCAAATGAAAAATTTTCAACCCATTTTTGACATTGTTTAGGAACATGTCACATTGTTCCGGAGAGCACTGATAAGATGCTGAAACTGAAAGATGTTCAAGTTCACGAGTTATTTCGATGTTGTCATCCATAAGGAAGATTCGGGGTAAAAAATTGTGCCATAAGCATATTATTACGCATAATTTTATCTAACAGTGTTCGACATCGATTCTGATTCACGCATATATCAGACATTGTGTACATTATTGAGATATGTTCTTGTTCTGATTGGTAGGTTGTACTGTAAATGAGTTTATGGGTATGATTGTAATTACTGTAAGTGAGAGAATGTGTGCAGTGAGGTGTGTCAGTATTGTATGAGAAAATTATGAAAAGTTTGATAGTGTGTATACGTATAAAGTTAAGACAAAATAATATTTGACTTACAATTAACATGCAAAAATCTATGAATTGGGTAAGTATACATTTGCTATAGAAAGTAAAAAAAGTAAATAGAACATTTTTACCAAGAACCTTTACGTAATAACGAAATGATTTCAAAATATAAACTAAAGACACGGACTTGCCGAAGAAATCAGACACAAAGTGACTAGCACTTTGTGTCTGATTTCTTCGGCAAGTCCGTTTCATTTTTTATAAGAATATGGGGTGCTCCTTCTTTTTCTCTCAGGTAAATTTTTCCATTTTTAATCCAGCAGTAATTGTAATTGTTACTAGCGGCAAAATCTCTAGCCAAGAACAGAAGCCGCTTCATTTTCGGGGTAAGATTTTCCGACACATATATAGGCTTACTTGTACCGCTAATTTTCAAGTGTTCCGTTGACAACTTATTGTTATTTTTGTTAAAGTTTTTGTACAACTGGATGAATTTTTCTTTTAAAAGGTTTGTGGTGAAATCTACAATTATTGGCCTGTTTTCATCCTTGGTTTTGGAAAATGTCTTTCACCTCAAATGGTTCAACTGGAACATTTAGAGTCGATCCAATTTGAATGACTGTATTTAACAGATTTTGCTTAGATTCACTCTTATTCGGTGGAATGTTTTTTATTTCTATGCAAGTCGATCTCGCACTACTCTCCAGTTTATCTAATTTTTCTTCAAGGTTTAGGATGTATGACGAATTATTTTTGCGTTCCGACTCTCAACTTGGATTCCAATTGATCGATTTTCATTTTTAAACCGTCATAATCCTGAGACAAGAATGTAACAGTCGATTGAATTAGGGAATTTTGATGTTTTATTTCCTCTACGGCCTCATAAATTTTTTCAATCTTTTTATTGTGTTCGTCCTTGAATTCTTGAAACATTGTTTTAATTACTGCCATATATATCGAAACTTGATTGTCAGAATCTGATCTTGATTCAGAACATTTGCGTTTACTACGGTGCGTTATATTGGGAAATTTTGATTCTAAACTAATAATTTGGTTTTTGTTCGCTATACCGGACTCAGAGAGGCTATGCTGCAGCGATTGGTGTGACGGTGTACCGAGCGCCGAGGTTGGCAAAGCCAGAGTTTGTGGCGGAGATCGATTTATGGGCATTATTACTGAGTAAACACAGCAAAGTACTAGGGCGCACGCAATTTGAGGAGTTTTTGCAGATTTAATGCGGAGGGGTCAGCAAAATTTGTTAGGATCGAGGTTTTCGAGCAAATTTATGGTCGGCCACGCTATCTTGACCCGTGACCATACAGTTATTACTATCTCTTTTCAGCTTATGGGCCTGTCTTGCATGTACGTGGAGACGGAGATAGTTCTTACATTAAGATGTGTGCAGTTTTGTGGCGATCACACATTGATGTAGTGTGTAGTGTGGGTGAAAAATTGTCACTCACGGCTATTTTGGTGTGGGACTGTGCGTAAACGCAATTGGCGCTGTATGGACTGCTTCTATTACGCTAGTGTGCTTCTTCAACGCTGTCAGTAGAGCTCCTTCCAATACTGCACTCCTAATATTCTTAGCGATTTATTTTGTCACTATTTTAGATAAAAATGATGTTATTGCCACACTACTTAACGAAAATCACGTCTGTTCGTCTCAGAGGTCCGAAGGGAAGGGGAGTTAGACGCAGCGAATGATTTTGTAAGTAAGTAAGTATTTGGACTGTGCTTATGATTATTTGAGACAGAACTAGTACGTGAACTAGCTATTTGATTCTTAGACAAATTACTATCATGTTTGTTACGATTTAATGCCTCTAGCACATCGGCACGGTCTATCATGAATTTATAGAACTGGTCTAATGTAGGGGTATCACCGTCTAAATTGTTTCTGTATTCCTCCCACTTAGTTAAAGTATTGCTATCTAACTTTGTGGACAACATAAAAATAATGAGAACGTCCCATTTGTCCGTGGGCTGTCCCAGGCTGGCCAATGCACGCAATTTTTTTGTGACATGGTCCACTAAAAACCTCAAGGACCTCTCTGATTCACGCGGAAGCTGCTTTACATTAAACAGTGAATTTAAATGGTGATTAATTAAAATTATTTTGTTGTTATATCGACTACAAAGCAAGTTCCATGCCTCAGTGTAATTTGCGGAAGATACTTTAAGATTTGAAATAATTCTCACGGCATCACCTTCCAGATATGAAATAAGATAGTGAAACTTGTGGATTGCTGTTATATGTTCATTTTTGTTTATCAAATTTCACATTTTTCAAAAGTGTCTCGGAACTCTAACCATCTGAAATAAGCGCCGTCAAATTTCGCTATTTGAATTTGAGGAAGTTTTAAACCAGCCGATTGATGTTCCGAACAACAAGAACTATCATGAATAGAAGCACGTCTATGCTCACATTCAATTTTAGAGAATTTATCCAATAAAGATTTTGCAGTGGCTATATTAAGTATATCACGCTCAATATTATCACGTTCATCAATTTCGACTGATAGAGGTTATAATCTCATTTTGCAAGTCATCAACTCTTACTGACAATGCCTCGAATTTCGCAAGTTTCAAACTTAACTCAGTTAATTGTATATTATTCAATAACGCGACACTCGTAATACTATTTAAATAATTCTTAAATTTAGTGATCTGCCCTTCAGCAGACGCTCTTTTAGTTACTAAATCCTTTAAGGCGCTTACAGTCACCAATGACCTTGCACGTATAGGCGGAGCTAACGCACTATACCCGCGCACCCCCTTTCCTAATATCATACGTAGCGCGCCACATGATCACGCGATCGATGACCAAAGACTATGCAGGGGCACAGAGATGCGCGCCTAGGTTTTAGGCATTTATACCTACGATCTCAAAAGGGAAAGGCGGGATATTTGTATAGATAGATACATAATAATTGTATATTTTAAGTTTTTACTGGACATTATTTTCTATCATTTAAACGAATAGTGAAACAAAATAAATAGTATCTAATGGTTTTAGTATATGAGATACGCGGCTCTAAGTTTACAACCGCAGGAATAACTTTGTACTTCATAGGTTTTTTTAAATAAATATTATAAAATACAAAACTGCCTCATTAGCTAAGTGGTCCTGAGCGCGACTGCTACGCTAGAGGTCCTGGGTTCGATTCCCAGGTCGAGCAGTGTTATTGGGTTTTTCTATGAAATTCCCAGTAGCAGCTCGGAGTTAGGAATTTGTGCCCGGTTAATGGCAATAGGCTCACCCCCTATTACATGGGACCTAAACATACCGGCGAACTGTGGGTGTACATTAGTACGCCTCTGCCTAAACCTTCGGGGAATACAGGCGTGATGGTATGTTTATAAAATACAAACCTAAGTTTGCAGTCGGCGAAATCAATTCTGTGCATATTCATCTCAACAAGAAACCTATACTATGCACGGTCCAACAGGTACTTAGCCGGTTTTGTGGCGCAAAAACTATATAAAAATTTCAAATGACGCCGCCACTTTTTCATATCTCCGCCAGATTTTCCCATATATTTTGTATTGGAAGGCTTTTTTACGGTAGGTAGGTTGTTAGGTAGGTAGGTAGGTAGGTAAGTAGGTAGGGGTAGGTACTAGGTAAGTAGAGGTAGATGGGCAGGTAGGTAGGGGTAGGTAGGTAGGTAGGGGTAGGTAGATGGTAGGGTAGACTGGACCTGGATTTATTGAAATGTGGACAAGACAACGTCTGTCGGTCAGCTAGTAAGTAGGGTAATAAATAATACGTCATTTTAAAAATTAGTAATCTTTAATTCTCTTTCATAATTTGTATTATAGTTTCGTTCTGTCAAAACTTATATAGATAAGGTACGGTTTTTGCTGGTTTTTGCTATTATAGTCTGGTAATTAGCCACATTATGGCACACCGCAAAAAAATACGGTGGTTCTACTTAGTGCCGTCACTGAGATCCTAGACCCACCTTCGGAGTCTACCATCAGGTAAGTGGCATCATTAGTCACCAAGGTGTCCATGAGCCTTTCAAATAAGTCTAAACATGGTGGTTCTACTTAGTGCCGTCACTGAGATCCTAGACCCATCTTCGGAGTCTACCATCAGGTAAGTGGCATCATCAGTCACCAAGGTCTCCATGAGCCCTTTCAAATAAGTCCAAACACGGTGGTTCTACTTAGTGCCGTCACTGAGATACTAGACCCACCTTCGGAGTCTACCATCAGGTAAGTGGCATCATCAGTCACCAAGGTGTCCATGAGCCCTTTCAAATAAGTCCAAACATGGTGGTTCTACTTAGTGCCGTCACTGAGATCCTAGACCCACCTTCGGAGTCTACCATCAGGTAAGTGGCATCATCAGTCACCAAGGTGTCCATGAGCCCTTTCAAATAAGTCCAAACACGGTGGTTCTACTTAGTGCCGTCACTGAGATCCTAGACCCACCTTCGGAGTCTACCATCAGGTAAGTGGCATCATCAGTCACCTAAGTCTCCATCTTCCGTGAAACAAAATTCTCATACCATCACACCTGTATTCCCTGAAGGGTTAGGCAGAGGCGTACTAATGTACACCCACAGTTCGCCGGTATGTTTTAGGTCCCATGTAATAGGGGGGGGCGAGCCTATTGCCATTAACCGGGCACAAATTCCTAACTCCGAGCTACTGCTACTGGGAATTTCATAGAAAAACCCAATAACACTTTGCTCGACCTGGGAATCGAACCCAGGACCTCTAGCGTAGCAGTCGCGCTCAGGACGACTTGGCTAATGAGGCAGTTTCAAGACAAACAGAATCAGACAAAATTCTCAAGATAGCTAAAAACTATAAAAAGTAAACACCATAGAAATAATGTATTACTAAGAGGTTAGGTACTTACCAATAATTTTGGAGAGCGCGGCCACGCTTCTCTTTACATTTATTTTTATGTTTACGCATATTGCAGTGCTTATTCTATGATAGGTTCAAAAAACAAAACGAAATTACAAACTACTTTATTTAGATTTACAAACTTAATTTTAATTATTATTTTACGTAATATTTATATTTGTACTATTTACAATATGGTTTCATTTAAAAATCATTTAAAATGTGAAGTTTTGTTTTTTTTATTTTTTAAATTATTAGCATACAGTCCACCCGTCACAAGAGTCAACCAGACACTGAAGTAGTGAAGTGTCGCGTCGCGAGTATGCGCCACAGGCCTTGCAAGGGGTGCCTCCGCGGGGTACTGGTGAAGTTTCGGGTTTTTATTTACTATTTAAAAATCTTAGAAGAAATAAGAAAAAGTAAACAATACAAATTGTTAAATACGTCATGACATTTTTTTAGGTACAAAATTCATGCCGATTTATTGAGCCGTTACAGAGAAATTTTACAATTTAGGTTGAAAAAAGACCTATTTACTATATTTTTTTTCTAAAATTTGGGAAAATTAATTAAAATTTTAAACAATACAATGTTTTTGTGATGACTGTAAGCATAACATATATTTAATATATGGAAAACGCACAAAAGGATTAATCTACAAACGTCTTTAAACATACGCTGTTTTTGGGATTTGAGGGAAGCAAGCGCCTTAAGCGATTTTTATCTACACATTCGTTCGGCATTGTAAGTAAATAATGGTATTAAGCTCAATAAGTTATTAAAACAAATAAAGAATGACTAATCTATTAGGCAAACAAATGAATGGCTCACGCTCCTCGACCCGACGACACCTGGCAAACAGGAAACCGGTTAAGTCGGCACAGCTGATTGCAGACGGTGAAATAATGCACTCGGCAAATGTATCAATCTGAAATTATCGGCGTTAAGGACGCTATCACAATTTTCTACAAATATCAGTGCTTTTCAGGTACCATTTTAACGAATTAGGAGCACAACTGCGAGGATATCTTGGTTTCAAATTAAAGATAATATATTCATCTCCACAATGATTCCATAAAAAATGTATATCCCTATACAAAATTTTCACACAAATACGATTTCACCATCACACTAATCGCAAAAAAAATCGAAAAATGGGGTCTGAATAGGTACCAGTATAGCTAAATCCACTGCAAATATAAACATAAAAATAATATAAAAACGTTGCTTATATAGTCCTCTATACGAATAGCTAAAAATTTTGTAGCCAAATGAATAAGTTTTTAATTTATGAGAAAAAAATGAAACGCTCCCAAATTTCTCCATACAATTTCTACTCGCCGTTCGTCATACCGCGCTCAAACGCGCTCGTGGAAGGACGGGTGTATCGCATGCTGTCAAAAAAAAAATACGTAACAAGAGAGTGCCGTGTCGTATACTCTGGTTGGACAAAGTTGATACTTTTTCGGTCCGAAATAGAAGTAAGTACAATTATTGAAATTTGTTTTAGAAATAAATAGGTACATAGTTGTATTTATAATGGATGTAGATTACGGATAAAGATTTATATGAATAATGATATTATCATCTACAGGAAAAAAAATTGCGTTAAAAAAATATTTTTGAGATATTCGATACCGTATATACTAATAGTCGATTTTGGGATTTTTGGGGGTGGTGATTACGAGTACGCACGGCTACACATTAAGCTATACAAAACCAGTTTACGCTGGCCTCTTATTGCATAGAAAGTCTATAAAGTGCGAGATCAGCTTAGACTGGTTTTGTATAGGTAGACCTGTATCCGTGTGTACGTCATTCATGTTTTAATTCAAAATGGCGGGGTTATTTTTTTTAATCTATATATTGTTATTGATTGTGGAGGTGATGTTTATGAATATACCATGATATTTTTGATTCAAGATGACAGATGTAATGTTTTTGTGATAAATCGAATTTTTTCACTCGATATTGAACTTAATAACCAAATTTACAGCTTTGTATAACCTGATGTGCGTGATGTGTGGCGTTTGTAAATGAAACAGGCGCATGGCTGTAACTTTTGATACCAAGTATGCTTTTTTTGTTGGGCATTGCTAAAATATTGATATTAGTTATTATAGATGCCAGGACTTTGGAAATTTGGACAAAGAGCAAAAAAAACTGCACACGTAGCAATTAAAAAAGGAATGAGACTTTGTTAGTAATCAGAAATAACAAATCTACTCTGGAGTTTTGTTATGCCATACCTTATATTAGAAAATATAGTAGGTTTTTTTATTTAACAGGGAGTGCAGCTTAGATGTCTCCGTAGGTGATGATGACCAAAATTATATTTCACTTGAAAGTGTTTAGAAGCGGCGGTAGCCTAATGGCTAGGGCATCGGACTGTGGTTGCCGGTTCGAACCCCACCCATTGTACTACAGTCGTGAACCCAATCGTAACACAAGCATTTAGCTTAGCACGAGGGGTTAACAAGAATACTAGTAATGTGTGACCCACATTGCCAGTAAGCTTTTTAAAAGAAAAAAAAGTTATATCAACGATTGTACCTACGTAATTTTTTTTATTTGATTTTCCTTAGGTACCTACTAATGTTGCCTTTTTATTTTCAGGAGCAGGAATTCGCGATAAAGGAATATAAGCCAAAAGGCAGAAGAATAATCGAGATTGATTATCTTTTTGAGCAGCTCATCCGTATAGATAGCTACACTTCTCAGAGATCGTCAGATTGAAAATGTCGGCGCCACCTAGTTTAAAAAAAAGTAAATAATCGACTCGTAAAAGTGTCTTTAAAAGATCTATTTACAGAAATAAATATCATTCCATTTTGGTACACTGCTGTATAATTTTTGCAACTTGTATCCTGCCTATATACAATATATTATACTGTTTACTACCTACTTTGTTTTAATTTTTATCAAAAATCTGATCTTGTGCCAAGTCTCAGTAAATAAAATACAGCCATAAGAGAATGATTATTTTTAAATATCAAAACGAAAATCTACTATAAACTCCCAGGCTAATATTTGAATATATATTGATCCAACAATTGTCAGCACATAAGTACTTACATCTTTTCAAAATGGGGATCGTGGGTTTTCCTTGTAGGTAATAGCAAAATGGTCGTTAGATTCTTAAGAATATGGTAATTAGTCCATTTATTTTGGGTACCTACATTATGTACGTAATGAGTATTGATAAACTCCAAAAAATACTGAAAACGTGATTATCACGCAGATGGTACTTGTTAATAAGTACCATCTGCGTGATAATCATGTTTTCCATGGTTACCAAATTCGATTGCAAACTTATTACTAATTTGACTCAATACCAGTAAAATAAAAAAATAATACCTTCATGTATCAAGATTAGTTAAGTTACGTATAAAATCGAGCGGACAGCGGTTTCAATGTGTGCGTGCGCGTAATGTTGTTGTGTTGCAAATCAGATACCTAAATTTGAGCAAGTTCAAAATGTGATAGCGTCCTTAACGTCTAAGTATTTATCACCAAACGAGCATTACAATGTAGGAAATTAATGTAACGATTTAATATTGCTAATTGACCAATTTTAAAGAAAAAGTAATGTAAATTCTTTGAATAAAGAAAATAATTTGCCAACTGTAGGTAGACTGACAAAAAATTAAATGATGATGCAACTTTTTTAAGGAATTTGGCGTTAAAATCTTTGATTTGCACAACTGGATTTGACTCTCAATCGCTTTAGGAACACTATTTTAAGAAATTTGGATTATAATTTGGATTAATATTTGGAAGATTGGAAATAATAGGAAGGAAAGGGTACTTATCTGATTTCGTAGAACATCAATGCGTGATGTGAAACTTTCGCTGAATCACTGCTCGCCTCAGCCCGAATTCGTAGATGATTCTGGCTGCACCTCAGGTCTCGAATGCCTTTTCTTCAATCTTCAATCACGCCAAAGGAAATCGCTCACCAACCGGCCGGCTCCACCTTGACGCGATTTTTATCCGTGTTTTGTCTTCTTTTTGGTTTTCTTGCTATGTATTTCCCCTCATGGGCCACCAATATTTTGACTATACACTGGGCCAATTAAGTCTTCTTATGAACAAAAATATTTAATTTGCATCGTGCGTAGTGACAATAAGAATGCAGTCGGTAGACTGACACACAGTTTAATGTAATAGTACATGACATAAAAATACTAAACGCCTTTCAAAACTATCATAGCACGCACTGCCCCTGACATGCGAGTTTATCATTAAATACGGTGAGGCGGTTCGCCGCAACAATTTAAGACGTATGACTGTAGCCAAAGATAGTTAAGATTATGATCGGGAGAATGGATTAATGATGTCGAATAATGTAACTTTGTGTGAATCATATTATGTTTTGTATTATGATAAATGATATTTATTTCTGTAAATAGATCTTTTAAAGACACTTTTACAAGTCAATGTTTTACATTTTTTTGAACTAGATGGCGCCGGTATTTCCTAACTGACGACCTCTGAGAAGAAACACCGAAACAAACTCAGAGAATCATGGTCTCTTTTAAAGTCCAGACAATAATAGTTGATATTACAAGAATAATATTATTAGATATTATGCGAGTGTTACGATGTAGGGCAATATCTGGACAGGCCTTTTGAAGAAAGAGCCATAGCATCTTTGAGTTGACCTGTCCTAACTGACGGCACGCATACATCAGGCATCGTGTAGCTCAACCATTATTTAGGGAGCTCAACGACCTGTCGCACGACGATACCAGATCAGCAAGACATTTATTGATCAACAAGACATTATATGAAATTAAGTCAGATGTGACAAGTGGTATGTGAAAAATAATTGTTTGGACTGCTGAAGTCGGATCTTTGCTCTAACCCGTCTCATGTGCAGCAGGTGAGGGGTTTAGATGGATGTCAAAGTACTGACCGTTGTTATTTTGTCCTCTTAATGTGAAAAGAAGGACTATAACAATGAATAATATGTAATAGTATTAAGTTTGAACTGCTGAAGTCGGATCTTTGCTCTAACCCGTCTCATGTGCAGCAGGTGAGGGGTTTAGATGGATGTCAAAGTACTGACCGTTGTTATTTTGTCCTCTTAATGTGAAAAGGACTATAACAATGAATAATTTGTAATAGCATTGTTTCCAAAAAAAAAATGTATTTTGTGGTAATAACTTTTTATGTAGTCTGAGAGCTAACTACATGTCAGCATGGCCGTGACAAAATAGATAAATATATTAGTTAATTGATTCCTTGTAAAATTTCAACCATTACCGGAAGTCGGGTTCAGTCTCGCATTAGCCGCGTTTCGATGCGGACGTGTTGCCGACTCATATAATTTTACAAGTCGTGTAGCGCGGCGTAAGCCGCTGCTCGAGATTAGCCACCATGAGTGAACAACTTGTGGCGAACGAGTTGCTGGCGTTCCTGCAACAGAAGCTGGACGTCATGGACGAGGTGTCAGCAGTTCAGATCTGTTCCTCGAATTTTTGTGAGGACGACATCGCTGCCTCCAAGTTGCTCTTGTTCAAGTTGTTGAACAAGACCGATAAAATGGTGTCGCGTAGGCGTGATGGGACAAAGAATAGCGTGCAGGACATCATAACGCTGCTTAAGGAGACCGACCCTGACGACGTGCCGACGTTTGTGGCGAAGGATCTAAACAAGCTTCCTCCCGTCACTTTCGACCACGTCGACGTAACGAGCCTGTTGAAGGACATTGTTTTTCTGAAGGCCAGCCTAGTGGATGTGCAGAAGAGGTTAGATGCATCCCAGAACACCGTCGCCGATTTGCGCAGCGAACTCACAGAGTTGCGTAAGACGGTAGCGGTAACTGGGTCAACATCGAGTGCATCGAATGTCAACACGCGTCGCGGAGCGGGCCTCGCGGCAAGTTTCGCGTCAGCAGTTTTGGCGTCGCCTCAACCGTCGACCGCTGAGCGTGCGGAATGCGCACCGTGCGCACCCCGCGTCCCCGCTCCCGCCGCTGCGGCTCCTCCCCGTGCCGCCGCCGTTCAGATTACCAGACCCGCCGTTCAGCTGCCCGTGTCAAAGGAATCAGCCGAAGGAAATGCGAGGGTCACCGTGAGCACTGTCTGTGCTCCCTCCAAGAAGCCCGTGCCTGAAAAGGCATCGAAGCGGGCTGATGATGATGGCTTCGTGATGGTGCAAAGGAGGAAGCGCCGTCAACGTACCAACACGAACCGCTGCGGCACAGCTCCTGCTGAACCCAACGTCACCATACGTGCTGCTAAGCCGAACACTCCGGTGTACATTTCCCGCCTACACTACACCACTAAGGCGGAGGATATCGCGGAGTACGTACGCCAAAGGCTCAAATACATGCCGAGAGTGCAGCTACTGGAGTCGCGCCGGAACGTCAACTTCAAGGCGTTCGTGGTGCGAGTACCGACGTGTTATCTGCACCTCGTCATGGAAGAGGACTTTTGGCCGCAAGATGTGGTGTTCCGCCGCTTCCGCGGACAAGTGCCACCAGAACGCACACCGAATAGTGCTTAGTGAAGTGTGTACTAACATAGGCTAAGTTTTTATTATACTAACACAAATTGTATTACAAAATATATATGTTAGTCTGTAAGGTATTTATCTATGGGCCAAGTAGCCTGAAAATAAAGATTTTATTATTATTATTATTAAAATGGTACATTATGTAATATGTCGGTTCCCAGGGACAGTGACTGGACCGGTCACTTCAGAGTTAAGTATATTAATGTTTGGTTGATGTTTAATTGTCATTCTATGATAGCTATGTAACTTTGTTCCTATATATTTTATGTTTTATTGCTAGGGTTATACTTTTTGTTACGAAATGGTAACTAAAGATATATATAGCAGTACACGTTACTTTAGAGAGCTCTTACACTTAATTTTATTCTGTCCTAATTTTATTGTGAATGTTTATATTATGTATTCATGTATTATATTATAGTTTTTACGATAATTAGGTATAACGTTTATACATTTACCTATAAGTATATTTGTTTTAAATGTTTTTATTTCACGTAAATTGTGTACGAGTTGACGTCCTTCCGTCATTTGGGGTTCATGCTGAAAATCAGCGCTGTATTGTGGGTTATGCCATATACGGCTTAATGCTGAGTGTGAACCTCTTTTATCACAAAACTTATGTAGGTACCTAGTTCTTATTATAAAAGCTAATGTATGTTTAATTTTGTTTTTTTTGTGACAAATAAATATGTTTTCTTTATTTCTTTCTTTCAGTATAATATAATAAATATATACTTATACTGAGACCTGTTGTGACTAAAATAAAAACTAGTAAAAATGTAGCTTGAGTTGTAGTCAGGTTGACCGACGAATTTGATTTTAGTAGATTTTTAACGAATGAATTTGTTGTTGGATTAATTGATTTTGGTTTTAACAATTGCTAAGAAAATATTCTTTGGTGGCTATTTCACTGGCCTTTTTGTAGATAATGTTTAAATCCGGGATTTTAAGGAACTCTGAAACCGTAACCGAAACAATCGAATAAACCGAAATAATTTTATCTGTAACCGTAACCGAAACAATCGGATAATCCGAAATTATTTCATATCCGTAACCGATGCCGATGGGATGTTGTTGATAATATCGTATCTGTAACCGTAACCGGAACAATCGGATAATCCGAAGTCATTTCATATCCGTAATCGTTACTGAAACCGATAAAATATTATTCATTCAGATCTGAAATATCATATCCATTACAAACCTAGTTTAAATCTTTTGATAAAAGCATAATAAACAAGAGAAAATAAAAGTTATTGTAAATAAAGTAAATAGGTATCAGTGTTGTTGATTATATTCTGTGAATCTGTTTATTGATTTGTTGTTATATAAACTGTTCCCAAGAATGGTATAACCAAGAATGTTGTATGACCAAGAATTTTATATTATAGTTGGTAATATTATTGACCGTTCCATAACGGATTTGACTGTTATTGGTAAGCTTTCAAAGTCTTTGAAGTTAGTTACCGATGTAGTAATTTGTTCGAATATAAAAAAAGGTACGTAATGGATTTGACTATTAATATTAATTATTAGAAAATCAATATTTTGGGGGTAACATTTGTTTGGAGTAAATTGAAGTTGTAGCTAAGAATATCACAAAAGTACCTACATAATAAATAGTATTCAGAGGTGTAGTTATGTCGTTGCAATTTTATGAAAATTAAGCTAATGGTTTATAAGTGAAAATAATTTGAAGTAGAACTATAATGATGTCAGTAAATCAATGTTGGAACATTGATTGATTTGGTTAAATGATGTAATGAAACTGACTACTGGAACTAGTCCGCTATGATGTGTCAGACAGAGGGCCAATGCCATGCCAATACATTGATGTAGTAAGTTATTAAGATGGTATATGATGTATTCCTTGTTAGGATGTAATATTGTCTTTGTAGAGACGAGAGAGAGGAGAGAGGAGAGAGAGAGAGAGAGAGAGAGAGAGAGAGTTTTACTTCAAGGACGAAGTAATGTCAGTATGGCCGTGTGAGAATTTGTATTTGATTATTGTTTTATGTATTTCTGAATGTTTTATTCTTAGTTTTATATCATAGATCATGATTTCGGAACGAAAGTTATGATCTATGGTACAATTTATTTACTTAGTACGAAGTATACAGGAATATTTTTTAAGCAGTGCGCAAATTTGGTAGTTCAGTATCAGTAATAGAACACATTCCCATTATTAGTTCAAAACTTTTTTTTAAATTTTTATCCGGCTTGAAATCAGCAAAATATGGACACATAATATCTATTCGCAATAATAACAATATGCACGTGTGCCAGCCGACTCACGCGCCGGTGTACAGCTGATGTAGGTACTAAGGCGCGCGCGCTTTGCCGTGCGCTAGCGAGTAACCATAAAATCAGTTTCAAAGTAAACATCTTTCGTTAACGATAACTTCGATATTTTGTACTAAGACATATCAAAATAACAAATTGGTGTTTAATAAAAGTCGTTTAAGTATCAATTGTCAAAGTTTGCGCACTGAATAAAAAATATTCCGGTATAAATAATTACTCTCAGACTTGTGTATATTGAATATAAATCAATTAATGATTTATAGAATGATGCTCAGGTTTTATTTGTTAATTTAATTTATGTAGGATAGTCAATTGATGCAAAGTTTTATTGTGTTTAAGCTAAAGTTAACATATTTGTTGGTTTTCGAAGTTGCTTAATTATCCTACCATGTTTTAAAAGAGTTTTAATGAATTGGATCTAAATAATATTGCTAATGTTTATTGTTATTCGGATACAAACCTAACGATCTCTCATTGGTCGAAAATGGCGCGGTATTACTAATATTGTTCTATTGTTTAGAAAACGTATAAAAAGGGAGGTATTCCTCAAAATCAGTTAGTCAAGGATCTACTGCTGTTTGTGAAAGTTAATTACTCTGATTATTACTATGCTGTTCTTATATATTGTTACTATGCTGTGTTCTTGATATTGTTACTATGCTGTGTATACAGTATCATTATAACAATAATGATACTGTTACTATATTGTGTTATTATGCTACTGTTTGTATGCTGTGATATTATGCTACTGTTTCTATTACCATTGTGCCTTGGATGCTAAATCGTTTATTGTATTAAACGAACTTCTAGTAGCTAAGGTACCCGTAACGAAATAATTAATTGTAAAGTAATTGAGTAACATAATAAATTGTATCTACCCACATCTTCTCATGATTTAATATAAATGATGTGATGGTATGATATTAGCTTGTTGAACTTTGAATATCAAAATGAATATGACTATGGAGTTTCTTGCCGGTTCTTCTCCATAGAATCTATTTGGAACCGTGCGTTTGAGAAATATATTAGATTTGATTTAAAGTGATGCATTTGTTTAATTCCTTAAATATTATCTACTCTATATACACACCCACAAATTATGACAAGTGCATGGGCATCTTTAGCTTTAAATTCTCCGATGACCGTAAGGATCGCGAATGTGTGTCACAGACGAACTCAAAACGTTCTTTAAGGTAAGAAGGGGTTGAAGGGTTAAAGAGAACACAGTAAAGTAATGAAAGTAAATGAGCATTCCGACGAAGGTGTCAGAATAGGAGGTGGTGTATGTGTGTTTATATAGTGTAGATATTTATTTTATTTTATTTATACTTTTGCACACTTATATGTACATGGCGGACTTAACGCCATAGGCGTTTTCTACCAGTCTACCTTCGGGTGGTGCAGAGATAATAAAGGCAGGTGCTTAAGCATTAACTATGTAATTAATGAGAGAGAAAAAAAAATATTCAAAGGGGTTAAAATTAAATAAAAGAAAGATGTATATACATAAATGATATTAATCTACATACTTAGACATATATTTAATATTTAAAACAAATAATATATATAAAGAAAAAAAAATAATATGAATAATTATATATTATATATACATATATAATTATATATTATATATACATATAATAATATATACAAATCATTGTTGTGATAATTCTGCCAGCTTCCTGTGAAGGTGTTCACGAACCTTTAGCTTAAAATTATTACGGCTGTTAGCCATCCTGATTTCCAAGGGCAGTTCATTCCATAAAATAATAGCTTGAATGAAAAACGAAGAGTGCATGAAGTCAGTATGGTGAGAGGGACAATGAAGAAGACGATTATTAGCTGAGCGGAGATTTTTATCATGTTGGGAACATAAATACTGAAAGTGAGATATCAAATATGAAGGTGAAGCAGGTGAATTAAGAATAGAGAAGAGGGTGGTGAGTGCCCTCAACACTCCGTTGTCTAATGGGCAACCATTTAAGTTGTTTTCGATACGCCGATACGTGATCGTATTTGCGAAGGTTAAAGACGAATCGAATGCAATTGTTGAGAAGGCGGTCCAGTTTATTAAGAAGATCTGCATTCAGGTCATAGTAGCAAACATCACCATAGTCGATTATGGGAAAAATAAGAGTGCACAAGCATTGCCTTCGCATTAGACGGGAGTACATTTTTCAACCGGTAGAGGTACCGCAGCGTTCCAGTTATTTTATTGCTTACGGTTGCAATTTGTGTTTGCCAGTTGAGGTTCATGTCGATGTGTATGCCAAGATTCTTGACATCGGGACTAAAGGGGATATTCAAGCCATCGAATTGAACGAGGTGTAGGTTCATGGTGGTTAATTTAGTCACATTTCTGGAACTCCCTAAAATAGTGACCTGGCACTTTTGAGGATTGACCGTCACTCCAAATCTGTCAGACCAGTTCTTAACTACCGCTTAGTCCTGATTTATATTGTTAATAGTGGCAGGTAAATCAGTAATGTTAGAATGACGGTAAAGCTGCAGGTCATCGGCATATAGATGATACGTACAGTGAAGTTCAGGAGTTAAGAGATATATAAAGATAGAAAACAAAAGTGGTGAAAGAATACCGCCTTGTGGGACTCCAGCGTCGAGTTGGCACCAGTTTGACAAATTATCGTCAACCCGCACTGACTGCTGGCGTTCCAGAAGATAAGAAGAAAACCAGTCTAGTGCCTTGGAAGAGACCAAAAGATAGGACAGGATGGATAACAGGATATCGTGACTCACGGTGTTAAAGGCATTGGAGAAATCAACCAACACAAGTACAGTGACTTTGGTGTCCTCCATAGCTTCTCTAACATCGCCAGTCACTTTAAGGAGCGCAGAGCTAGTGCTGTGTCCTGGCCTGAACCCAGATTGAAGAGGACTGATTAAGCTGTTATGGTGAACGAATTGAGAAAATTGCTTAAGAACAGAAGCCTCAAGAACTTTTGACAAAAAAGGTAGAATAGAGATAGATCGAAAATGGCTGGGAAGCGTGGGGTTAGGGATCTTTGGAAGAGGACGTACATAGGCTTTCCGCCATAGTGAGGGGAATGCTCCAGAATAGAGGGAAAAGTTAATTATGTGGGTAATAGCAGGAAGGATTTGGTCAAGGATAGTGACAATCATTTGGCGGCTGATATTATCACAACCCACTGCTTTCGATTTGATGGCAAGGATAGTTTTTTTGATCTCTTCCTCACCGACTGGTGAGAAGTTAAAAGGTTTAATATGAGGACGCGTTAGACCAGATATGTAGCTGAGGGTTAGATGTTTGGTTTTGCGATCCAAAACGAAAACAGTGGAGAAATGACGGTTTAAATCGTCTAAACCAATCGTATTAGGAAGGTCACAATTACGATTTGCCTATACCTAGAGTCCCAAGGAACTTCCAGATATCGGCAGAAGTAGACGTTGAAATATTGTTGAGAATATGGCGGCGTTTAGCGTTACGAATCATCAAATTACACCGATTCCTAGCCTTTTTGAATAGGTCCCAATTCGCGTCAGTCCGGTCACGTTTAAATTTACGAAACGCACGGTCTCTTCGTCTCATGGCGATCCTGATTAAGCTCGTCATCCATGGCGCAGGCGGTCGTTTCAATCTGACTTTCTTGACAGGTGCGTGGACATCATATATTGTGGTCACCAGTGTTATCATCAACTGTGACAGCTACTGTAAGAGGTGTCCAGTCAATGCAGGAAGCGTCTTTGCGTAGCTTCTCACAGTCCATACGTGCAAAGCATCGCCTGTGCAGTACCTTGGGTTTGGGCTTAGGAGGTTTTAGGATATAAGAAAGGAAAATCAGGTCGTGGTGAGAAAAGCCGGGAGCAATGTATTGACCATAGGAGGAGACAAAGGAAAGGTTGGAGGTGAGGATAAGATCCAGCCAAGAGTCATCCCCGACAGGACTGTGATGAGTGGCTTGGAGTGGTAGGATATAGAGGCTGGCCGATGTAACAAGATGCTGGAGTTTGCGGGTTCGGGGAGAGGTATGGGCTAAAAGATTTGTATTGAAATCACCCATGATGATGTAATGTGCATACTCTGAACCCAGAGATTCTAATACCGATTCAAAATCAGTGAAGTAATCAACCGAAGGGGGGCAGTATACTACGCCGACGACGGTTTTGACTCCTTTGACGGAAACCTCTAGGAAAAGATATTCAACGGATACAAAACTGGGAGAGGAAGCCAAAACCTTATAATGAAAGTCACTACGCAGGTATATTGCAACACCACCCCCTCTCCTTCCTATCCGGTCATTCCTAATGAGAACAAACCCAGGCAGAGGGTAAGAGGTAGACAGAAGATTTGGTTTAAACCAACTCTCAGAAATCAGGACAGCATGCACGTTATTGTTGGTGAAAGTTTCATAAAGTTCACTATAGTGGCTGGGAACACTTTGTGCGTTAATGTGGCACACATTAAACAACTTATCAGTCTGATTAAACGTGAGCCGCAAATTGTCTCCAAGAGTATCAGGTAATGAACTAAAGCTGTCGTCACCAGAAGCAGACGATTCGTTAGCAGAAAAATAATTATCATTATCAGAATTCATAAAATAAAAATAATAATATATAGAATAAATAGATAAAATAAAATAAATAAGTAACTAAACAATATCAGGTGTTATGGTTTTATCTCCACACCACCCGCCAGTTCACACCAAGGGTCAAGTGAAAAACGAAAAGAAAAGAAACACTGTCACAAAATTAAAATAAAAAGTTTTCCAAAATTCAGTTAAATGCTTATGATATTAATCATGGACTAGTGATATCAGAAAAGCAGGAAAGAAATAAACTTTAAAATAACAAAACAAAGATAAGTGAAAACATTAATACAATTTTACGTTTCCGAACGTATCCCATCCGATCACTATTTTTTAAGATGGCGGCACTGCAGCTTAAGTTTTAAAAAGATTTTAACGAAATGACAATGACACATGACATTAACAGACAAGAAGTTCTTGAAACAAAAATAACAAAGTGTTTTGAGGGTGACTGCATAATTTGGACTAGATAAATGTAAGTATAGAAAAAGAGATGAGAACAAATATTGCAAGAGATGAAAGTAATACAGTGGACCCCCGGTAATCCGGCAAACATTATGCAGGGCAGTGTCGGACTATCGAATTTGTCGGATTATAGAGCACTGCCTAAGACCCCTATAGTCCGGATTTTTTTACGAAAGAGTACCTTGTAATCCGACAAATTACATATCTAATGACGAGAGTCAATATATTATACGTACATATGTATGTACTTTGAAGTACAAATCAGACTTAATTTATGTAAGTCGAATTTAGTAAATTAAATAACAATTGAGAGCTTACGTTTTATTATAAAAATAAGCATAAATGCACATACATACATATCTACCAAAATAATCAAGAATTATTAATCAAAATCATGTAGTGAATACTATATCAAATTATGAAGCTTTGAAATATTCATCAATTTTTTTTTGTTTCTGTCATGTCGGATTACAGGGGGCGCCGGATTAGACAGGGGCCGGATTATCGGGGGTCCACTGTAGAAGGAATTTTGTGCCAATATACTTATCAGTAAGTATAATATACCTGTCTGGTTAATTTTTTGTATTGTTCCACGATTAGAGCAAGTTACTATTTCCGGCCTTTGTTTTTCAGGATGTCTCCAGTGGCCTCGGCTGGTTTACTTGCTGCAGAGGGAGCGTCGGCCATCCTGGGATACTTCGCGAGCAGGGGCTTCAGCTCATCAATGGACGCAATCTTGTGTCGACTTCCATCTGCGACTTTGATTATAATTGCTCCATCCTGAGTCCAATATGAGCATTTATATTTAGATATAATTTAATATATGGGGCATTTCACGTCAAGCGGACAACCAAAAAAAAATGAGGTCGTGAATTTTGTTTAAACTCTGGTCAGTTATACTTCTAGTAGACGTGGATGTGTACACCCAAATTTTTTTTTCGTATGATGTCTTATTGCTGAGTTATACGCTTTTAAAAATTTACTAAAAATGAAGTCATGATTTTTTGGATGCTTATTATCAGTATCAATTAATTTGTAAAAAAAACTAAAACGTATTGTTTCATATAGTAAATAAGTTGAAGTTTTTAATTTTTTTGTCGAATTCTAAATTTGAATTTTTTTAATATAGTAAACCGGAAGTGAAAATTTGAAATCGATGTTTGAGTAACTTCGACACTTTTCTTTTTTAATTTTTTTAACTTGAATTAAAGTTGTAAATGAACTTATTCTTCACAAAAAAAAATTAAATGTGATCGCCAATAGTTTAACACGTTGACTGCGGGAAAACACACACGTTTGTGTTTTCGTTAATGTAACGCGAGTGCGGCGCCCACACGCTAGGCGTGTTTTCATATTTTATTATACGTATGTGCTGCAAAACACGCCTGGCGTGTTTCTTACCGACGCTACGCGAGTGCGGATTTCACGCGTGGCGTGTTTTATTATTCTTGACCCCAGTCGAAGGAGAAGATTTGGTAATTAATTATGAAAAACGTAGTCTTATTATCCCCTCAACTTTTCAATCCACTGAATCGCCTTGTGCGAAAACACTAGATTTATAATAACAATCTAAAACAATTGAGTTAAAAATAATAATGCATTAGAGTACCTAAAATCATATAATATTAATTTACAAATCCAAAACTGCGGCATTTGGGGTGCCGCTTTCTATGGCGTGGACACCTGGCCGCGCCACAGTCCCAGCAGAAGATCCCGAACTTCGCGTTTAGTTCGGGCGAGTCTTCTGCCTCCGGGCGCGGCCGTTTGGCAGCCGGCGACACAGACGTCGGCGACACCCCCGCCGCCATCTCGGCCTCACGTTTTGGAGCCCTTATAAATTACATGCTGTTAGTATTTAATACCTACACCTATAGCTTTGTGTTGTGAAAACAAAATCGCTGTCTAGAATGGTTAAGAAGTTGCAACGTTTAAGGATAGAAGATTTAGTTTAATAACAACTTTAAAAAAAAATGAAATGAAACAATTCCGCCATGCTAATAATAAAGATTAGTTATAAGTTAATAGGTTTGTAGGTAGGTACTTAACAATTTATTTACTATTTTTTCATACTCTGTAAAACACGCGTATCAAATCAAAGTCTACTCACTGTTTTTTAGCGTCCATTTCCTCTCGTGTGTTAAGAAGAGTTAAGAAGACTTATTAAGTCTTCGTCAAAAATCACGCGTGTGTGAAACGACTTATTAAGTCTTCGCGGTTCGGGTCATCTCGTTTCACATCCATTATTTGTATTGTATTATGTTTTCTATCCTGTTCTTATAAAGTTATTTAGTGAAGGAAAATCCTGTTCTTACTTATACAAAGTGTACGGACAAGAAAAGGACAGTAATATAACAGCTTCAGTTCCGTTTTACTTGCTTCATGCAATAAAAGTACCAGACTTTTTTTGTTCATTGGTTTTAGATCTAAACGGAATCTGATTGGTTGATTTTGCATCCGATTTGACCGGACGACCGGATGTCAAAATTCAATGCTATTAAATCTTACTACATACTATAAGGTTTTTTATGTGACTGTTTTCACGCACAAATAAAGCTAAAATTCTTCTAATTATTAAAATAATATATTATAAGAATTTATGTAGATAATCCACTTTGATAAAAAAAATAAGGTCTTAACATAACTAATCGATGCAAGACAATAGTGTATTCAAAAATCTTATGTTTTGGAATTTGGATGAATGACTACATAAAATTATATTTATATTTAAAAATAGGAATTTACAAGAAAACGGTGTTAAGGTTTTGCACCCAATAATTATTGTTCTTTACATTATTACGTGTGGCGGAAATATAATATTGGTGCTGCCATAACTCAATAATAGTAAATAGTGCGTATTTTTGCGCTTGCGATTAATCAAATTTGACAGTTAAATAGTGGGTTTAGATCCGTCAAATCTTATGTCAAATTTGATTAAGCGCGAGCGCCAAACCAAGAATTTATTTTCTTCAATCAAAACAAAAAATAAAAGTGGGAAATGATCGTGACCGCCTGGATGGTTTTCAGTTTTCTTTTAGGGTAAGTGTTATTGTTATACTGTTATTCATTATCTAAATGCTTAGTTTATACACAAAAAGTATGTTAGGGCAGGTTTAAAAAACTAGATGGGAATCTTTTCGCTCATTTTATCTAACTAATAACATTAAAGAAAACCAATATAACAGTACCACTGGTTCTATAATTGAAAAAGAATAAGTATCTATGTATAGGTATAAATATATTATATAAATATTATATTATTTCATGTTTACATTGACCAACAGGTTGAGACTAGTTATAAAAAACTTGTACCTACAATATCAATAACATAGTGATCATAATAGGTACTTTATCAATAACTGTTTTGGTTACCTGTTTGATATAATACCTAATCGAGAACAGGTTTAATGTAGGTATAGGTAGTTAGGTTACACCTTGATATCTATGTGGAGTTATTGATGAGGGTTTTATTTTTCAGAAAATCACCACCGACGCCGTCTGAACGGCGGCTTTCGGCGCTGCGGCTGCGGCTGATGATGCGGCTGACGTCGGCACGTGCCGATGGGCCTCCTGTAATAACCTTGACATGGCCGACTCAACCCATCGACATCCTATTGGCGGCATCCAAATTTGATTCACAATCGGTGGGGTTGTGACTAAAGAAAAAAATGACCTTTCGATAGTCACAACCCCGCCGAAAATATAATGAACTTTAAAGAAAAAATGTTTTATTCACCTCCTCCTAATACCTACCTACTCAAATCTAACGTACCTCACGAAGGTACCTACTCAGTAGCACAGACTACTAAGAAATGCATCAGTATGCATCTCTTATTCGCCTGTGCTACTGAGTGTCATTGTCAGTTGTCATTGTTTTACTATCAAGTTCGACAGATAATGTTATTAAAATCCTAACTAAAACAACAATAACTAGAGTAAGCACGCAATGTGTACAGTTGTACACATTACCGACATGCTTTGTTTTATTTTTTTTGGTAAATGATTAGCATTATATATATTGACAAAAGACACCGACATGCTTTGTTTTCATTTAAAAAACTTCGTCAAGAGATTAAAACCCAGAAGTCATAAAACACGTGTTGAAGCGCATTGTTTTTCATCAAAAGACATTAATAACAAACGCTGTGCGAAAGGATTAAAACAAAGATATCTTAGGAATTCGCAAACAAAGTTATGCACATTAGTGGACACACCTGGCAGATTATGGGAAATAAAACAATAGGCTGTTTTGTTACTATCCTACTATTTATACCAATAGTAAAGTACCTAGCTATTTGTTTGAGACAAAGGTGTCATATGAATTCGTAAAAAGGTATGCGCATAATCGGTAAATCTGGTATAATAGAAAATCTAAAACAATAGACCAGTTTTAGATTGTTTATATTATATTTTTTTAAATGACCATTACCAGGTCGATTCACTATTGTTCTCCAATTATAAGCCGATAAGTCGAATCTGTGCAAATTATAATTCGGGAACCATACGGTTCAGATTTCCACCATAACTATAAAATACATTTTTATTTTTGAATTGCTATTAAATTTTATACTAACATAATCCATTCACTCATTCAATTTGTAGTTTTTGATTTGGTTTGTTAGTCTGTGCTCAAAATCATGTGCTCATCTGTGGTCAAATATAATAAATAACCTGTGGAATTCACTGGACGCCGGACGGACAGGACACTTTTAAAAAATATTGGTTCGTCCACCACGTGCACTAAACTTCTACTTTTTTTTTTCAAGAAAAATGTAAGTAATCTTATGGAATGTTTATATAATTTATATACTTGTCCTCTAATGTATTATATCATGTATTTATGACAGTAATTTATTGTTTTAGGAGTCAAATTAACGAAAACCACCGTTCCTGGGGCTGGCTTCGCCGCTTGTGGTGCTGCGGGGCAAGGGAAAGAGAGTGAGTATTTATGATAATAGGTTATAGTTCGCGAAAAATAACTTGACCCAAAACTAACGGATAGAGGGAAATTTTGCGCAGTACATTTGAGAGCAAAATGTGATAAAAAACGACTATTGCGCATCCACCATTTTGGTTCAAGTTATATTGCGCCAACTGTATGTAAACCTTCGCTGTTTCCATGTCATGACCATTAGTGTATTTAACATTTTTCTTTGTTTCAGACCACGTTACGAACGGATTGATCCCGGCCTGCAAGCGGCGAGCCTCATGCTTCGCGTGGGGGAGTCGGTAGATGAGGTACGCGTAAAATCGTGATGTATCAATATTACATTAGGTCGACTTGACTATCGTAATCGACTTATACCTGCTAACCTAAATCCTAAATCTTGAACAGATGAAGCAGATGCTGGCGACGCTCTCACTTCATGTGAGGAGCGTCGAAGAGAGGATCCATCCCCTGCTCCTGCCCGAGGCAGGAGTTTATATGCCTATGAGGTACCTCCATAATAATTATGACTATAGTATCATGTTTCAATTCAAAATATATTTAGCTTGTCATAGTATTATTGGGAAGGCATGTTCTCTCCCATTGATTTTTTTTTCAATAAATGTGTGTGTGTGTAAATTGAACCTATAAAATGGATACTTAACATTCTTCAATAAGAAGTAACTAATATAATTTATTTCTATGCTAGTATTCACATAAATTCCAATATTTTTTTTTTTTTATTGCAAGCATTACTTGGGATTGATAATCACAGTCTGTCGGTCTGTTGTGATAAGACAAAATGAGGGAGTACTGCTCTTTTTCACCAACCATTTCACCTTGGTCGAATGTCTTGCTTTATATAGTTTTATTTACTATAAATATTGTTATTTTTTACAGCGGGGGATGGACGTCGCCAGCATCTGCTGCACCGGAACTACCGCCACCACGGGACGTGTATTGGGAGTGGCTCCAGGAACGTGTCGGCTATGGGGAGCCCTGGTGATTGAGTGAGTTACCAGGGCTCCCCCAAAATAAATATGAACTTTTAAAAACTGTTTTATTATTTCCTTCCTCCTTAGTTCAAATAAAAAATAAAGCCAGGTAAGTATATGTAGACAGATAATAATTATTATTACCTTGTTCTCCCCAAGGTGTTTCATTTTAGATGGAAATTAAAATTTCTATTCTGATTGTGTGAAAATTCTTGTAGTTATGTATAAAACACGGGCTTGCTGATAAACCATAATAATTCCTGTTGTCCTAATATCCTGTTGAATTGTTATATTATATATAGGTACTAGTACCTACCTATATATAATATAATAACAGAATATTACCAACCATAGTCTCGTTTGTGGACCGCTCGCGACCTACCTACGCCTCTGGACTGCAGTGATTGGACCCCCCCCTGGATTTCAGTGCCTACAAGGAACCAGTGCGTGTGTGTGTGCCAGTCAACAGTGTGCGTACGAAGCCGCTCGGACCGTCTTTCGCTGCGTTTGCGTCGTCCGCCGTGTGTACGGCAGTGTCCCTCACGGGGCATTGACGTAGACACGGTGGGACCAACGGAGCCGAAGCCGTTGCCGCCGGTGTGCTTCTCAGCACGCCGCACGGTCGCGGTCTAGGTTGCGCGTCCCACGCGATGCCTTCGCCCGGCTGCCGCGGCCCCTCACAGGGCCCGGCATCCAACCAAAAAGGCCCTTCTCAGGGCCACCAACCGCTCGCCACGTCGCCGGATGCGCTCCCGAACCTGTCGGTAGCAGCCGCAAGCCCGCGCCGAACCGCCTCGAACCCGGACCTCCGTCAACAGAGGAACACCACCTCACCAACCGCGAGTGCCGACACCAGTGCGCGCACGCAGCAAATAGGCGCGAGTACATATGCTGCGTCGCAAGCGCCACGGACGGAAACCGCCGGTACTACACGTACCCCGCCCGCCGCGTCCCGCGCCCCGCCCGCCGCCGCTGTGCGCCCTCCATCGTTCCGCCCGGTTCCGATGGAGGTGTCGCAACCGCCCGCCGCCCGCCGCGCGCCCGTGTCTCGCGCGCCCGCCGCGCCCGCGTCCCGCGCCTCCACCCGCGCAGCTCCACCGCCCGTCCGTGCGGTGTCGAGCGTGCAGAGCACCGCCACCGAGAAGAAGCCCAAGGCCCCTGCTCCAGCTTCCGCGTCGCAAACGCCGACGCGCCCGACAGTGCCCAGGCCTGCTGGGCTAGTCTCGCCACCCGCCCCCCGCGGCTCGGCCCCACCCTCGCCGGCGTCGATGTCGATGTACTCGGCTCATGCCAGTTCGACGTCGTCCATCGACTCCGAGGCGAGCAACAGCAGCGCACGCAGGACCGCACTGCCAAAGGCCCGGCCCAGCTCAGGAGGGGGGAAGGCACCCTCACTCCCGAATCTCCAGGCATCTCCGGTGAGTGAGATAACATTTGACCTGGATTATAACTTTGATCTGCCCCGTCTAGCGCAACGCCGACAGCGCAGCCCGGACGACGAACCCACGGAAGAGGCAAAACGCCCGTGCGTAGAGGCCGAAGCGCCCAACCGCGCCAACGAAACGCACGCACCGACCTCGCCCACTGACACCGCAGCCCCCACGCGCGCTACCACCTCCGGTAGCAGCGCGAAGGGGAAGCCGGAGAAGAAACTCCGCTATCCCCCGCTGATAGTGGAAAAGATGCCGGACTGGGCGCGACACTTCAAGGCGCTCCGGGACAAGCTGGGCCGGGCACCGAACGCGCGCCCATTCCAACAGGGGGTGAGATTCACCCCCCAGAACGATGCCGAGTTCCGTCTGGTGCAGAGTTACCTGACGGAACTGGAGAAGGAGACAAACATCTCATGGTTCTCCTACTCCCTACCAGCTGAGCGCAGTCTCAAGGTGGCCATAAGGGGGCTGCCGGTCGACACAACTCCAGAAGAGATTGAGGAGGAATTCCGCGCGCTCGGATACGAGCCGGAGTATGTCAGGCACATTAATGCCAGACAAGGACGACCCGGCTGTATCTACCACGCCGTCCTAAAAAGAACACCAAACCTGATCCCGGGCATCTACGAGATCACAGAATTCCTGTGCATGCCCGGGGTGAAAATAGAAGCCTGGCGTGGAAAAAAGGGGCCCACGCAATGTCACAGATGCCAGCAGTTCAGGCACTCATCTGCCCAGTGCCATCGCCCGCTCGCATGCGTGAAGTGTGGCGGCGGTCACCGGGCGAGCGACTGCCCACGACCGAAAGAAGAGGCCGCCACCTGCGCAAACTGTAAAGGGGCACACCCCGCAAGCAGTGCCAAGTGCCCCGTGCGCGCTCGCGAGATGCGCAATAAGCGGGCGGGCACGGTCGCCATCACGGGGGACTCGCGCCGGCCGGACAGGGCCACCGAAAGGCCGAGCAACCATACAGAAATAAGTGAGACAGAAGCCCCCTCCACCACTCTAATGGCGGCCGCAAACGGCCCCTCAGCGCGCGGTTCGGCCACCGCCTCCTCGGGGCGGAGGAAGAAGAGGCGTGGAGGCAGAAAGCGGTCGAAGAAAACCCAAGACAAAAGTGACAAGGAGGTTGTCACCGCCACACACACTAACAATAACGTTAGTGAACAAGTGGGCGGTGACAAGTCACGCCACGCCTCCCAAAACGAGAGGGACGGCCGAGACAAACCGCCGACCAATAGCGGCGCTGTAATCGCACAGCGAGCGCAGTCTGGCGGGAGTCAACAGCAACAGATGCCCGCGGGTAGTAACACCCATCACGCGCAGGCCATAAGAGGCCGCGCAGCGGGTGCAAATAGCACCTACGCATCCGTAAGCCAAGAAAGGCGGCGGGTGTTACTGCCCACACCAACACCGACCCAGACTGACTGCAGCCGCGACACAGAGTCGGCGGCACACAGCAACAACAATCTGGACGTCATTGAGGTCGCGATCCGGGTCCTACAGGATGTGCTACTGGCACTACGCAGAGGAGAGGACCCGGTACGCGCTATCCTCAACGGTATGGCCACCCTTATCGGTCATGTCTAAGCCGTTGAGGATATTACACTGGAACGCCCGCGGCCTCAAAGACAAGGTCGCCCTCCTCCGCCCCCTCCTGCAAGAACAGGACATAGACGTGGCGCTCATAAACGAGACAATCCTGGGGCCAGAGGACAGGATTCGATTACCTGGCTTCCTCGTTTATAGGAAAGATGAGCGATCGGCGCACAAAAAGTACCGCGGTCTGGCAGTACTAGTTAGGCGAAGAGTCGTGCATCAAGAGCTCCCTACACCCACGCTGAGCGGAGACATGTACGCGCTGGGTGTGCAACTGCACGCCGCCGGCGAGCACCTGTGTGTGTACGCGGCCTACAAGCCACCGAGCGTGCGGCTAGAGCCGCACAACATACACAGGTTGCTAGAGGGGCCCCACCCCACCATCATAGCAGGCGACCTAAACTGCAAGCACCCAGCGTGGAACTCGCACACCAAGAATGTCGCCGGGAATACGCTCTTCGCCGACGCGGAGGCCCGAGGATACGGGGTGTCCGGCCCAGAAGCGCCCACCCACTACCCGACAAATACAAGTCAGCTACCCGACGTGTTGGACATCGTCGTACACAACGGCCTCAGCTGTCAGATCACGCAGCACGTGCTGGACGACGAACTTCAGTCGGACCACCAGCCAGTGCTAGTCGTCGTCTCAGCCCCGCCCACCCGACTCGCTCATCTAGCGCCACGTCGCCGCACGGACTGGGAAGCCTTCGCGGCGAAGTTGGAGACCACCACGCCCACTCGGCCTATCACCAAGGGTGAAGAAGTAAATGAGCTGGCGGACGAGCTCACCGCTTGCATGCAGCACGCCTTAGAGTCGGCGACTGCATCGAATCCCGCACCCCAGGGACAACACCCCGCGCTTCCCGCACGCATTGCGCGCATGATCGCCGACAAGAGGCGTCTACGCAAGCGGTGGCAAACAACAAGATGCCCCCTACTGAAGACCCAGCTCAACACTTTGACGGACAAGGTGAAGGCCGAGCTCCAGGCATACACCACCGAGAGCTGGGAGGACTACATTCACTCCGCCGACAACGACTGGCCGTCGGTCTACCGCCTATGCCGACGGCTTAAGAATACCCCAGCTCCGGTGCGACCGCTGTTAAACAGCGACGGGGCGCTAAGATATACTGCCGCAGACCGGGCAGAGATCTTCGCCTCTCACCTGGAGCGTCAATTCACGCCGAACCCGACGGACGACACGGAGCACGTCGCAGCAGTCGAGAGGCACCTTAGAGAGTACTTCGACACGCCGATAGCCCCCGAGGAGGAGCGCTTCTTCTTCTCCCCGGGCCAAGTGCAGCGGGCCATCAGGCGGACCAAGCCCAAGAAAGCCCCCGGTGCGGATGGCATCACGAATACCGCGCTGCGCCACATCCCCCACCGAACGGTGGCGGCGCTAGCGCGCTTGTACACTGGAATCCTCCGCACGGGGGTCTTCCCAGATGCCTGGAAGACGGGGAAGATCATAATGATCCCCAAGCCCGGGAAGAATTCGAGAAAACCGGAGGGCTACCGGCCAATCACGCTCCTGGCCACCACCTCTAAGGTGTTTGAGGCACTCCTGCTGCGACACCTGATACCCCACATCACCCCTCGGGCAGAACAATTCGGGTTCCGCGCTGAACACAGCACGACGCTTCAGCTGTCGAGGGTACTGCACATCCTCACAGCGGCCGTGAACAAGCGTGAGTACGCCGCCGCAGTATTCCTCGACATGGAGAAGGCGTTTGATAGAGTCTGGCATACCGGTCTGCTCTACAAACTGTCGCTCACGACCACGCCCCGTCGACTTGTACAGGTGGTCTCCTCCTTCCTACAGGACAGACGGTTCAAGGTTGCGGTGGAGGACCAGCTCTCGGACGCGCGCCCCATCTCCGCGGGGGTACCGCAGGGCAGCTGCTTATCGCCTGTGTTATACTCAGTATTCACTGACGACATACCCGCCACGCACTCCTCGACGCTCGCGCTGTACGCGGATGACGCCGCGTACCTCACCACCTCGCTATCGGCGGCCCACGCGGCCGTGAAGATGCAGCGCGCGCTCAATGACCTCCCCGACTGGCTCCGCAAGTGGAGACTGTCAGTGAACGTGGGTAAAACACAGGCGATCATAGTCACAGGACGCGGTGACTTCAACCCACCCAACCTTGAACTCATGGGGGCCGATGTCGCCTGGGCCCGGACCGCCAAGTACTTGGGGGTCACCATCGACCATCGGCTCACCATGGGCCCGCACGTCAGGAAGACAATCGCGCGGGTAAAAACCACCCGCCACCTGCTCCGGCCGGTGCTCTCCTCGAAACTACCCCTACGAGTCAAGCTGGGGGTATATAAAACATACATTCGCCCGCAGCTCACATACGCTGCCCCAGCTTGGCTCGCCCTCACGTGCGAGTCGCACAGAAAGAAACTCAGGGCTTTTCAAAATACCACTCTACGCCAACTAACTCACGCGGCTCGCTACGTGAGGAATTCTGTGATCCACAGGGACCTCCGGGTTGAGAGCATCGAGCACTTCGTCGAGGGGATGGCGAAGAAGATGTTCGCGCGTGCCGACTCCTCCGCTTGGCAACACCTGAAGGGCATGACGCCATGGCACGCGCGTCCGCCCGACGCCAGGCGCTACCCGCGCGACCTCCTGCCCGTGGACGACAGTGCGGGCCACCCACCGGATATGACGCCTGAACGGGCCGCACCCACTCTACACGCGACCCGTTCAAACAACGATACTCCACAGACCACATAACACACACCCCGCCGCGCGCGTTGCCGTCTAAGTTAACATAGGCGCAACGCCCGCGAGGCACACACAAAGCATTACTCCGCATTCGCGATGACTCACGCGCGGCTACCCGTGCGAGCCCTCGGGCGAACGCGGGAACGTCGTAGCAACCACTGAGCGACGCACACACACACACACACACAAAGTCGCCCAGAACACCACCTCGTCCCCGGCTTCTGCAGCGCTTTGGCTAGCTCTGAACCCGCTGTAGGAGCGGGGTCAAACACCGACTTCGCAGGGGGCGCCACCTGAAGCCGCTGCCCTGTTGCTTGATCGATCTTCGCCGGGCCTCCCCCGGGCAACCGGGGGTCTCACCTAGCGGGGATCCGGTCGCACGGGCAGCGTGAAACACTTAGGGCGCTCCTGTCGAAAAACACACAGCAATGACTCTAAAATCTAGTAGGTCTGCATGCACACGCGCCGCGGCCTACGAGCAAATACACACAGGGTGCGTTAAAAACACCCACACCCAACGACCGGGCTAATTTGTTAGCCCGCGATATGACCCCTCGGTCAGGGGGCAAATGCCCCGATACCGACTCCTCGCGCCCCTTGCGGGGCGATGAGACGACAAACAGTGAGTCTCGTTTGTAGGGCTCTAGATAGCATCTATCCTCAAATGCCACTGCAAACTTACGCATTTATAAGTGATAATTTTTTTCGTGTACCCAATCGCCTCGCTAGTTTATGTGATGTCTCATAGATGTCGCTCTTTTTAATTTCTGGGTAGACGATATATAAAGACTAGGTATGATTTTTTATGACTAGGTACATATTCAAATTATTACATTATGTGCTTCTTACGCCTGAAAAAATCTTTGAATTCAGTCGCATCTTATTGTAGTACCTCGTACCGTCATACTCAAGTATTTTTTTTATCAAGAATGTTCAAGAAGATTAAATTAATTTAATTAAATTATTTTGTTTGAACTTGTCATTATTATAACAAATGCGTAATTATATTTTATTTAAAAAAAATCGTTTGTTTTTATATATTTGCATTTAAGAATGAAGGAATAAAATATTAATAGCGTAGTATTTCAGCATGTTAGCGTATAAACCCGATTGATTAGAAAGTGCTCATAGCTATGTGTATGTAGGTACTCTATATGTGCTCTAAATCTTAAACTATTGGCGATCACGTTTTAATTTTTTTTGTGAAGAATAAGTACATTTAAAGCTTTAATTCAAGTTAAAAAAAATTAAAAAGAAAAGTGTCGAAGTTACTCAAACATCGATTTCAAATTTTCACTTCCGGTTTACTATAGTAAAAAAATTCAAATTTAGAATTCGACAAAAAAATTAAAAACTTCAACTTATTTACTATATGAAACAATACGTTTTAGTTTTTTTTACAAATTAATTGATACTGATAATAAGCATCCAAAAATTCATGACTTCATTTTTAGTAAATTTTTAAAAGCGCATAACTCAGCAATAAGGCATCATACGAAAAAAAAATTGGGTGTACACATCCACGTCTACTAGAAGTATAACTGACCAGAGTTTAAACAAAATACACGACATCATTTTTTTTAGGTTGGCCGCTTGACGTGAAATGCCCCATATATATATATAAATATATATAGATATAATTTAAGGAATCAAACAAATGAGTCATTTTAAGTCAAATCTAATATATTTCTCAAACGAACGGTTCCAAATAGATTCTATGGAGAAGAACCGGCAAGAAACTCCATAGTCAAATTCATTTTGATATTCAAAGATCAACAAGCTAACACCATCACATCATTTATATTAAATCATGAGAAGATGTGGGTAGATACAATATATTATATTACTCAATTACTTTACAATTAATTATTTCGTTACGGGTACTTTAGCAACCAGAAATTAGTTCAATACAATAAATGATTTAGCATCCAAGGCACAACGATAATAGAAACAGTAGCATAATATCACAGTATAGAAACAGTAGCATAATAACACAACATAGTAACAGTATCATAATAACACAGCATAGTAACAGTATAATAATACCAGCATAATAACAATCAGAGTACTTAACTTTAACACACAGCAGTAGATCCTTGACTAACTGATTTTGAGGAATACCTCCCTTTTTATAAGTTTTCAAAACAATAGAACAATATTAGTAATACCGCGCCATTTTCGACCAATCAGAGATAGTTAGGTTTGTATCCGAATAACAATAAACATTAGCAATATTATTTAGATCCAATTCATTAAAACTCTTAAAACATGGTAGGATAATTAAGCAACTTCGAAAACCAACAAATATGTTAACTTTAGCTTAAACACAATAAAACGTTGCATCAATTGACTATCCTACATAAATTAAATTAACAAATAAAACCTGAGGATCATTCTATAAATCATTAATTGATTTATATTCAATATACACAAGTCTGAGAGTAATTATTTATATACTTCGTAGTTAGTAAATAAATTGTACCATAGATCATAACTTTCGTTCCGAAATCATGATCTATGATAAAACAACTAAGAATAAAACATTCAGAAATACATAAAACAATAATCAAGGGTCATAGGTATACAATACATATTCTCACACGGCCATACTGACATTACTTCGTCCTCGAAGTAAAACTCTCTCTCTCTCTCTCTCCTCTCTCCTCTCTCTCGTCTCTACAAAGACAATATTACATCCTAACAAGGAATACATCTTAAATCATCTTATTAACTTACTACATCAATGCATTGTCATGGCATGGCCCTCTGTCTCTGACACATCATAGCAGACAAGCTCCAGTAGTCAGTTTAATTACATCATTTAACCAAATCAATCAACTTTCCAACATTGATTTACTTACATCATTATAGTTCTACTTCAAATTATTCTCACTTATAAACCACTAGATTAATTTTCATAAAATTGAAACGAAACAACTATACCTCTGAATACTTTTGATTATGTACTTTAAATAATTCTCACTTTAAATTCATTGACTTACTTTCGTCACAAATTACTCAATGACTACGAAATATCACAAAACTACAGTTTTAATTTACTCCAAATAAATGTTACCTCCAAAATATTGATTAATTATCCAACAATTTTATATCGGAACAAATGACTACATCGGCGACTAATTACTTCTAAACCATGTCACCCCGAAAGAAATGCCGCCAATGATAGTCAAACCAGTTATGCAACGGTCAAAGATGTTACAACTACCTATAATATAAAACTCTTGGTCATACAATACTTGGTTATAACATACTTGGGAATAGTTTATATTTCAACAAATCAATAAACAGATTCACAGAATATAATCAACAACACTGATACCTATGTACTTTATTTGCAATAACTTGTATTTTCTCTTGTTTACTATGCTTTTATCAAAAGATTTAAACTAGGTTTGTAATGGATATGATATTTCAGATCTGGATGAATAATATTTTATCGGTATCAGTAACGATTACGGATATGAAACAATTTCGGATTATCCGATTGTTCCGGTTACGGTTACAGATACGATATTATTAACAATATTCTTTCGGTTTTGGTTACGAATAGAACACTATCAACAACATCCCATCGGTTCCGGTGAGGGATATGAAATCATTTCGGATTATCCGATTGTTTCGGTTACGGTTACAGATAAAATTATTTCGGTTATTCGATTGTTTCGGTTACGGTTACAGATACAATTATTTCGGTTTATTCGATTGTTTCGGTTACGGTTTCAGAGTTCCTTAAAACCCCGGATTTAAACATATTATCTACAAAAAGGCCAGTGAAATAGACACCAAAGAATATTTTCTTACTTAGCAATTGTTAAATCCAAAATCAATTCAACAATAAATTCATTTGTTAAAAATCTACTAAAACCAAATCGCTCGGTCAACCTGACTAAAACTCAAAACTTATTTCTTTTTTGGAATCTACTTTCCCCAAATGTATCAAAGGATAACGTGCTATTTAGATCTAAATCGCTATCTCACAATGTTTCGTTCTCAAAATAATAGATGTCTCTAAATTACAAACTTTCACAAAAAATCTCATCACTTAATTAAAAATAGGTAACTATTTTCTATTTCAATATCAAAATATAACATGACAATAGCATAATATTATCGTAAAGCCAATAAAGGCCTTACCAGCTTTTGAAACGGTCATGATGCAGTCCCATTGAATCTGCTCGGCAATCAACTCAACGACTCTGTGTTGCCGTGTCAACTTGTAGCCTCTGCAACGTCACTATACGTTGTAGCATTTGAGAGTGGAGCACCACTACCAGCACCATTAGGTAGTCACCAGGGCTGTACCAGCGTAATGACGGTAGACTTCAGCAATTTCGCAAAACGATGTCAGGAACAATTCTGAAACTGTCATATATGTTTCAGAAAATGTGGACTTACAGGACTTATCCCACTTCTGATGTCAGAATAGGAGGTGGTGTATGTGTGTTTATATAGTGTAGATATAATTTAAGGAATCAAACAAATGAGTCATTTTAAGTCAAATCTAATATATTTCTCAAACGCACGGTTCCAAATAGATTCTATGGAGAAGAACCGGCAAGAAACTCCATAGTCATATTCATTTTGATATTCAAAGATCAACAAGCTAACACCATCACATCATTTATATTAAATCATGAGAAGATGTGGGTAGATACAATATATTATATTACTCAATTACTTTACAATTAATTATTTCGTTACGGGTACTTTAGCAACCAGAAATTAGTTCAATACAATAAATGATTTAGCATCCAAGGCACAACGATAATAGAAACAGTAGCATAATATCACAGTATAGAAACAGTAGCATAATGTTTATGGGTCTTGTCTATGTGTATGTGACAGTTCCCAACTGTCAAGTGACAATTCCTTTTCCCGCGGATTCGGACAACGAACAACCATGGCCATGGAAAAGCATTGTACTAATGTTTAAATAAATTACTAATTGATTGTCAAGCCAACTTGTTTAATTCATATAATTACTTACATTATGTCCGGAGATGAAGGACAACGAAACATGGTGTCAGGTGGTACGTCGAATCCACCGCCACTCCGTGGGATGAGTTTCCAAGGAAACTTATACGAAAATTTCAAGACGTACAAACAGAGGCTAGAAATTTACCTTGCTGCCACAGGTTTGGACGAAGCTAAGGAGAAACGAAAAGTAAGCATTTTACTTAATTACATTGGTGACCAGGGTATTCGAATTTACAATTCCTTTAATTGTAATGGTGAAGAATCTTTGCAGCAGATTATAGACAAATTTCTTCTTTATTTCGCTCCAAGAAGAAGCCTAACAATACAAAGAAATGAATTCTTCACGGTGTGTCAAAATGACAAGTCACTTGAGGATTATTTTCAAAATGTTATTAATCTTGGGAATACCTGCGAGTTTGGAGACTTGAGAGAAAGCCTAACAGCTTCCAAAATTATAGCTGGTCTCAATAATAATTACAATAACCTGAAAACAAAACTAATGGCAGAAGAAGACAGTAAATTAAGCTTAGACTATGTTATGAAGTACCTACTCAGTGCAGAGGCTTCAAACAAATATGTCAAAGAAAAAGTCGAAGCACAGACCAACATGAACCACAATGAAGTGCTGGTAATAAATAAAAGGGTTTCCACCAAAATGATAAAGAACTGTCGATACTGTGCGTCTAATCATAACTTAAACCAGTGTCCAGCATATGGAAAAAACTGTCTCAAATGTCAAAAACCAAACCATTTTAGTAAGGTTTGTCGCAGCTCTAGGCAGCAAAATATTCAGAAACAGGTAAATATAGTTGAAGAAAGGAACAGTGCTGATGACAGTGAGGAAAGTGATTTCTTTGTTGGTTATATTGGAAATGAAATAATTCAAGAATTTACTATAAATAAAACAAAAATACCAATTAAAATGGACACAGGGGCTGCATGCAATGTAATTGGAACTGAGGTTTGTAGACAATTGGATTTAAAAAATGCAGAAATATTACCTTGTGACAAAAAAGTTATTCAACTTGATGGTAAATGCATACCAGTTAGAGGTACTTGTTGGTTAGAAATTATTCATCCTAATAAAAAGAAATATAATGTCAAGTTTATAATAATTGAGGGAAACATTCCCACTCTTCTTGGTTGCAAAACATGTTTAACATACAATTTTGTTTCGGCAAACGCAAATCTCGTAAATGTACATAATGTCACATGTGGCAATGATGAACGTTATAGTTTAATAAAAAATTTGAAATCTAATTTCAGTGAGCTATTTGATGGTGGTCTTGGTTGCATTCCAGGGACAGTAAATATACAGTTAAGCAGTGAAGCAGTCCCATCTGTGCAAGTAGCTAGACGTGTTCCATTTTCATTGATGCCTGAGATGCGCCAGGAGTTAGATAGGATGGAGAAGTTAGGCGTTATTGAAAAGGTAACAAAACCTACCAAATGGGTCAATAATTTAGTTCCTGTCAGAAAACCAAATGGTAAATTGAGAATTTGCATTGATCCAAGGGCATTAAACAAATATATTATACAACCCAAATATCAATTGCCAACTCTTGATGAAATTAAAAACAAGATGCAAAATGCTAAAGTTTTTGCATTATTGGATGCATCTAATGGTTTTTGGATGCTTAATTTAAATGAAAGAAGTTCAGACCTTTGCACATTTATTACCCCATTTGGCAGGTATAGATTTAAAAGGCTACCATTTGGCATAAGTTCCGCTCCAGAAGAATTTAGTAGAATTATTGCCCAAATGTTTGAAAATGTAGAAGGAGTAATTCCGTATATTGATGACTTATGTATATATGGCCAGTCAGTGAAGGAACTCAATGATAGATTAGTACAAGTGATGGATATTGCATTAAAAAATGGCATTAAATTTAATGAGTCCAAATGTAAATTCTTTGTGTCAGAACTCTTATTCCTGGGGCACAAATTTACTGCAAATGGCGTATCTCCAGATCCTGGTAAAGTACAGGCAGTGATGAAAATGGAGCATCCTAAAAATAAAAAAGATTTGGAAAGATTTTTGGGAATGTGTAATTATCTTTCTCGCTTTATTCCAAATTACTCAAAAATAATAGAACCTTTACGTATACTAATGAAAAAAGATTCTGTGTTTAGCTGGGATAGCAACCAAGAAAAGTGTATTGAGATATTGAAAAAAGCTTTGTGCAGTAGTCCATGTTTAGCCTTCTTTAACACTAATCAAGATATTGTATTGTCAGTGGATAGTTCATCAACAGCAATGGGTGCAGTAGTTTTGCAAAATGGAAGGCCAGTAGCATTTGGGTCTCGTTCTCTTAATTCCACAGAACAAAATTATTGTCAACTAGAAAAAGAAATGTTAGCAATAGTCTTTGGGTGTTATAAAATGCACCAGTATGCTTATGGTCGTAAAGTACATGTAGAAACAGACCATAAACCTCTGGAAACATTGTTCAAAAAGCCTCTTTATAAAGTGCCAGCAAGACTCCAAAGAATGATGTTAGCTGTACAAGGTTATAATTTAGAAGTTAAATACAAACCAGGCAGATTACTGTTCATTGCAGATACATTGTCACGTAGCTGTCCTAATATTGATGATGAAGTTAAGATAAAGCAACTCCATAAGAATATAATTTGTCATGTAAAACTCCAAAGAGATTGTTTGCCTGTATCTAATGTTCAACTAAAAAGAATTCAAATGGCAACTAATTCTGATCATGTACTGAGTAAAATCATATTTCATATAAAAAATGGTTGGCCAAAAAATATTGTTAATGTGGATCATAGTATAAGAAATTACTGGACCTTTAAAGATGAGTTAAGTGTTTTGCGTGGCATTGTATTGAAAAGTAACTTAATTGTAATACCAGAATCCTTGAAGGCTGAAATGTTAAAAAATATACATCATGGACATGTAGGTCTAAGTACTTGTAAAATCAGAGCTAGGTCCTGTATTTTCTGGCCTGAACTGAACAAAGATATTGAATTTTTAGTTAAGCAATGTGAACCTTGTGCAAAATTCAACCCAAATCTACAAAAAGAACCCTTAGTAAATCATGTCATAGAGAAAATTCCCTGGCACAAGGTTGGCATTGACATCTGTACCCTTCACAATAAAGATTTTTTAATTTTCATGGATTACTATTCCAAGTATATTGAAGTATGTAAGCTTGATAACTTGTCGAGTGATTGTGTTATACTGAATTGTAAATCAATTTTTGCAAGACATGGCATACCAGCAATTGTAGTTACAGACTGTGGAACGCAATTCACTTCAGATAAATTTGAGTGTTTTACAGATGTTTATAAATTTGAGCATATTAAATCTAGCCCAAAACATTCACAGTCCAATGGACAAAGTGAAAGTGGTGTAAAAATATTCAAAAAAATATTTAAAAAATGTCATGAGGATGGATCGGATCCATACCTGGGATTGTTAAATTACAGGAATACTCCTAAACCATATATGCCATCTCCTGCTCAGATGTTATTCTCTAGAAACTTAAATTCATTGTTACCAATTTCAAGGAGTAATTTAAAACCTAAAGTCTCACACTATGATAATAATTATTATAATCATTTAGACTCAATAAAGAAAAGCTATGATAAAAAATCAAAATCTCTCCCAGAATTAAATGTAGATCAAAATGTTTATTTTAAAAAATCTTTAGATGCTAATTGGACTAAAGGCAAAATTGTAAAGAAGTGTGATGAGCCTCGTTCATACATAGTGGGGGATGAGTTAGGGAACAGGTATAGGAGGAATAGAAAGTACATAACACCAAGTAATTCTTTTGATTTTAATGATTTGAGAAACAGAGAAATAAGAAAGGAAAATATAACATTTAATTTTACTGATGATAATGCACCAGATATTTCATCTGTAGAAATTAATAAATCACCTGTTGTTGAATCTGATATTTTACCAGGTGAGCCTAGTACTACTGATGAATCCTGTATTGAGCCCCTTAATAACTGTGTGAGTACATCTGAAAAATCAACAAATATTCATGTCAATGCGCCCACTCCTAGTCTCGACGAAGCCAATAGCTCACATCATAGCGAAATTATTAATGTAACGCGCAGTGGACGTCCGATTAGAAAACCGATCAAGTTTAAAGATTTTGTTGATAGTTCAGATTTAGAGCAATAAGTTTAGTTTTAGAATTAAGAAAAATTGTCTTGAAAAAGGGGGATGTTTATGGGTCTTGTCTATGTGTATGTGACAGTTCCCAACTGTCAAGTGACAATTCCTTTTCCCGCGGATTCGGACAACGAACAACCATGGCCATGGAAAAGCATTGTACTAATGTTTAAATAAATTACTAATTGATTGTCAAGCCAACTTGTTTAATTCATATAACTTACATTACTTACATTATGTCCGGAGATGAAGGACAACGAAACACATAATAACACAACATAGTAACAGTATCATAATAACACAGCATAGTAACAGTATAATAATACCAGCATAATAACAATAAGAGTACTTAACTTTCACACACAGCAGTAGATCCTTGACTAACTGATTTTGAGGAATACCTCCCTTTTTATAAGTTTTCTAAACAATAGAACAATATTAGTAATACCGCGCCATTTTCGACCAATCAGAGATAGTTAGGTTTGTATCCGAATAACAATAAACATTAGCAATATTATTTAGATCCAATTCATTAAAACTCTTTTAAAACATGGTATGATAATTAAGCAACTTCGAAAACCAACAAATATGTTAACTTTAGCTTAAACACAATAAAACGTTGCATCAATTGACTATCCTACATAAATTAAATTAACAAATAAAACCTGATGATCATTCTATAAATCATTAATTGATTTATATTCAATATACACAAGTCTGAGAGTAATTATTTATATACTTCGTAGTTAGTAAATAAATTGTACCATAGATCATAACTTTCGTTCCGAAATCATGATCTATGATATAAAGCAACTAAGAATAAAACATTCAGAAATACATAAAACAATAATCAAGGGTCATATACAATACATATTCTCACAAAGGCGTATTGGAAGCCACTTGAGTTTAGCGCGAAATTCTGACACATGATCATATTTCCGTAAGCCAAATATAAATCTGATACAAAAATTTTGAAGGCGCTCAAGCTTATCGAGTTGGTCCTCTGTGAGATCTAGATAGCTGACATCGGCATAGTCAAGGATAGGCAGGAGAAGAGATTGTGCAAGCGCAATCTTAGTGGCAGTTGGAAGGAAGTTATCAAGTTACGTAGTCGTCTCAAGGATCCCGCTGACGCAAACAAGCGGCGACTGGTTTCTTGTAGTTGCGGACCCCACGATAAAGTTTTGTCAATATAAATACCCAAGTTCTTGACCTTATTACTAAATGGTAATGTAATGCCTTCAAATAGAACTTGCGGCAGGCGAAACCAATCAATTTTCGAGACCATTCGTGAACTACCAATAATTATAAGTTGCGTCTTTGATGGGTTAACTGTCAGTCCGTGATATTTGCTCCACTTCGATATTCCTGCAAGATCTTTAATAATATTATTGATGGCCACTGACAACTCTTCCAGCGGAGCTTGTGCGTAGATCTGAAGGTCATCTGCATAAAGGTGGTCGGAGGAAAGAAGTTGATTAGAAATTGCGTTAATGAATATTGCGAAGAGTAATGGGGATAACACGCCACCCTGAGGTACTCCAGCTGCTGTATCGCACCACGAAGAGAATTTATCTTCAATACAAATACGTTGCCGGCGACCAGTCAGATAACTATGAAACCAATCAATTACCGTTGGAGATATGTTAAGAGAGCTGAGTATGGCAAGCAAAATGTCAAAGTCGACAGTATTGAAAGCGTTACTGAAATCAAGCAGCGCTAGTACCGTTAGCTTTCCATTTTCCATGCCTAGTCGGATGTCATCCGTAATGTTAACCAGGGCTGTGACAGTACTATGACCAGGACGAAAACCGGATTGGTAGAGATTTAGAAGTCTATTCTTACAAAGGAATGAACTTAGTTGATTGTAAATAAGATGTTCCAGGACTTTGGATAGAAAGGGTATAATAGAAATAGGACGATATTCAGAAAAGGATGCAGGATTGGATTTTTTAGGTAAAGGAGTAATCTGGGCGTCTTTCCAAGCATTTGGAAAAACACCACTGGATAAAGAATGATTTAGGATGTGGCATATGACTGGAAGGATTTCGTCAAGGATAGGAAGGATCATATTACGGCTGACCTGGTCACTTCCAACAGTGTTAGAAGTGATAGAATGCTCTTCTTAACATCACAATCAGTTAACTGATTAAAGACGAATGAGGGATAATCGGGAGTCGGAAGATTAGAAAGATGATTTAGAGTGTTTGCTTTGATTGTCTTATCAAAATTGGATGAAGCAGAGAAATGTTGGATCAACTTGTTGGAAATTTGATCTTAGCGTAATTTTCCGATCCCCATTGATCTCAGAAATTTCCACACTTTAGTTGGGTCACCATTTTCAACTGAACTATGAATGTGATGGCGTTGAGCATCCCTACACACCTTACTGCAGTGGTTTCGAATCTTTTCGTACTTCTCCCAATTTGATGGAGTAGACCGAGATTTTCTTTCTTTCTTCTTCGCCGCCGCCTTTTTGGAGATGGTACTTTTAATTTCATTTGTTAGCCATGGTGCGGGCAGATGTTTCACCTTAATAGATCTAACTGGGGCATGGATGTCATATACCCCAACTAACCTATCAGTGAAAAACAAAATTTTCTCATCCACGGATTGAGATGTCATCAGAAGTGTCCAGTCGATGCCACTGATAGCCACCTTAAGGTCTTCAAGATTCATTCCACTAAAATTGCGCTGCAAAAGAATTTTTGACTTAGCCTTGGGAGGACGAATTTTGTATGAAAGGAAAATTAAATCGTGGTATGAAAATGAATCAGCATCACACTGGCCGTATTTTGCAGCGTGGTCGCGAGAAGAAACGATGATCAGATCAAGGAGTGATGGTATTGAATTTGGGAAATGACGAGTTGCGTTTAGAGGTAAGATGGACAGATTACTGGATTCTACAATAGAATGAAGAGATGAAGAGCGGGAATCCTTTTTAAGGAGGCAGGTATTAAAATCACCCATGATAATAGTATGACTGTAAGATGCAACTAGGTTTTCCAGAATATTTTCCAAGGAGGCGAAAAAGTCTATGCGTAGGGACGGGGAGTAATAGACGCCAAGAAGAATTTTAGAATTATGGAGGTTAACTTCACCAGCATTGGACGGCGGTGGTTGTGCTGACAAACTAACAATCGAAAATGAAATGTGTGATCGGAGATAAATTGCAACACCCCCACCACCACCATTGGTGCAATCGTTTCTTATGAGATGAAAACCTGGAAAAGAGTAAGTAGCAGATGGATGTAACAGCTTTAACCAGGATTCGGAAATAAGAATGGCATGAATGTTATTACAGTCAAAAGTTGCCAGCATATCGGAGAAATGGGCCGGAGTATTTAATAAAATAAAATAGAAAAACGCAATTAAACAATTGATTTAATGACCAAATTTAAATGTTCATATAAAGTACCTGCCAGTGTAGTGTTATCTCCTTTTAAAATTACTTAGAACTAAGACACAAATCTACTCAAACACAAATGGAATCACTCAAGCAGTCATTGTCTGAATTGATGAACACCTTTAACACAAGGATGGCAAACTTCGAGGCAGAGCTGCAGGGGGCCTTCTTCATCCACAACCATCACGGACAGCTTAGCGACAGACTTTGCTTCATTTAAAAAAATTGTTCTTGAGGCGTTGACATGTCTGCAGAAGCAAATGGAGGCTTTTGCGCAAGATCTTGATGGAATGGAGATGAGGAGTCGTTGTAAGATGATTTTATTACATGGTACCACAGAGCGGGCCAACGAGGACACAGTGCAGGTTGTGGCTGATGTGGTGCGTAGTCATTGCAAATTAGCTGACTTCACTGCTGCTGATATTAAGCGCTGTCATCGGTTGGGGAGACAAGCAGGAGCCAAAAAGCCTAGACCCATTCTGTGCAAGCTTCAAGATATAAGTGTTTGGAACGATATTTGGTTTGCCAAAACAAAATTCAAGTGATCTAACATCACTGTATCGGAGTTTCTGACCAGATACCGGCACCAACTCTTCATGGTTGCGTGCGAGAAATGCGGTGTGACAAACTGCTGGACGAAACAGGGCCAAATGTATGTTCTTGATTGCGATGGAAATCGACAGCGGGTTAATTCACCGTGTGACCTTAACAAGGTCAGGCAGGTCAGTCAGCTGAACGTAGCATTAACAGCAGTCCCATCAGGAGTTCAGTCGTCGCCGGCACCGACTTCCTACTGCTACTTCCATTACCTGTATTGATAATATTTTTTCAAATTGTACAGTTCAAGGCTCTTCAATAGTTAGCGGTGTTAGATCGGATCACATGGGACAACTGATCTCTATACACACTAACAAAAGGCCACATTAATAAAAATATCTTGGTTCGATCTCTAAAGGAAAATAAATTGCATTCGTTCTACGAGCTACTTAAAATGCAATTGTGTAACACTAATTTTATTTCGAATGACCCCAACATAAATTACAATATGTTATTCAATATGGTATGTAAATCATTTAATAAGGCATGTCCTCTTAGAACAGTTACCCAACGTAAGATTAGTAAATTTAATGAAGGGGCCACAAACGGCATTAGAAAAAGTAGAGATGTCCTTTACAAACTGTACTATGAAAAATCATTATCCTTTGACGTAGGTTTTCATAATTATGTGCGACAATATTCTAAGTGTTTTAAAAAAGTATGCATTGAAGCTAAATCCAAACTCATTAGTAGACAAATAATCACGTGGGAGAGCCCTGCTTCGGCACGAATGGGCCGGCTCGACCGGAGTGATACCACGGCCTCACAGAAAACCGGCGTGAAACAACGCTTGTTTCGCCGAGTGAAGGAGGTTACCGGAGGCCCAAACCCTTTAAAAGGCGGGCAACGCACTTGCAACTCCTCTGGTGTTGCGGGTGTCCATGGGCGGCGGTTATCGCTTACCATCAGGTGATCCGTTTGCTCGTTTGCCCCCCTATCTCATAAAAAAATCAAATCTTATAATAAAATTAAAACAGTTTGGAAGATAATAAATTCGGAAACGGGAAAAAAACAAAAACAGGACACAGAATTTAATTTGGAAATAAACAACAACAAAGCAATTTCAGACAAAGCAGAAGTTGCTAAAGCTTTTGAACAATACTTCACTAATATTCCGATCGAGGTCACGAAATCTTTACATTCGTCCTCGTTAGTAGCTGAGTCTTTAGCAAAGACTTTCTTCAACAGAGACATTCCAAATTTTGAAATTAGTCAAGTCTTTATCAACTCTTTTGGTTATAAAAGCGTTTAAAAGTTTAAATATGAAAAACATAGAAGATTTATATCTGTAATTAATATCTGTTAAAGTACTGAATTCAATCATTAACAATATTGCCCAATATAGGTATCTTTTGTGATCTTTCCAAAGCTTTCGATTGCGTTGATCACAATACGCTTGTCCGTAAATTGAATTACTACGGCTATCTTTGGAGCTTGTGTCTTCCTATCTTTCTGAGAGGCTACAAAAAGTGGGCATAAACGGGGTCACATCTCCCGGGTCTATAGTTAGAATTGGTGTTCCACAGGGCTCTATTTTAGGCCCTTTTCTTTTCTTAGCGTACATAAATGACCTTCCCTATATGTCTGAGTTATCGAACACAGTATTACTTGCTGAAGATACCTCACTTATATTTAAAATCGATAGAAATGATAGCGATCTCTTTGATGTAAATGAGAGTCTAAAATCGTTGTCCAAATGGTTTGCTGCTAATAACTTACTACTTAATGCTAGCAAAACTAAGTGTCTCGAGTGTAACTAAAATTCTCGTTACCAAATGTACCACAAATTGAACCTAATCTAATTCTTGAAGGCAGCAAACTCGACCTAGTTAATGAAACTGTTTTCTTAGGTATTACGGTTGATTGTAAGGTACAGTGGGGTGCGCATATTTCAGCCCTGTCTAGCAGGTTAAGTTCAGCTGCATATTGTTCGGGACTCTTCCGATGTATAATAAATCAAAAAACTAGTTAAATGTAATAATGACGTGTAATCGAGTATGAGACACAAAGGTGAAGTGAAGTAAAAAAGATAACTTGTCACGCTAACTACTTGACATAATGAGCATTAATAACTATTAGCTAATTGTTGCTTCTTCAGTTCCGCAGGCGCTTCTACATGCCCCCGGGCGTTGAAAATTGCTTCTCAACAATTAACTATCTTTGCCAATAGGAAGTGGACACAGTTTGCTAAATGACCTTCGGACGATTCCAGTTGAAGTTCTTATCTCTGCCACTCGAGCAACCTGATCAGGACCAGGGTAGAGGTTTATTATCCTACCCAGTTTCCATTTGAGTGGAGGCAAGTTATCTTCCTTCAAAAGGACAAGCGTGTCAATTTTCAGCGGATTATTCGGAAATTGCCATTTTGTCCGTTGTTGGAGTTTCGACACATACTCCTTGCTCCACCTCGTCCAAAAATGCTGTCGAAGTTGCTCAATGCGTTGAAATCGGCTGAGGTAGTTCGATTTGTGATCCTGGAGGTCCTTTGTTGGCAAAGAGGTAATTGGTCGACCGATCAAAAAATAATCAGGGGTTAAAGGCATCATATCCCCTAGGTCTGATGACAATGGTGTAAGTGGCCGAGAATTTAAAATTGCCTCAATCTGAACTAAGGATGAATTGAGTTCTTCGTAACATAAATGACAATTTCCCAGCACTCTAAGCAAATGAAATTTTGTGGATTTTACACCCGCCTCCCAGATGCCACCGAAATGTGGTGAATAGGCAGGAATAAAATGAAAATTTATTCCTTCATTTGAAAGTTCACTAGATATGGAATCTGAATTTTCTTTTAATAACTTCGCGAGATCATTGTATGCTCCTACAAACGTCATCCCATTATCGGAGTATATATCAAAAGGTTTTCCCCGACGAGCTACAAACCTCCGTAAGGCCAACAAATAACTGTTACTCGTCATATCACCTACCAACTCCAAGTGTATTGCCTTGGTGGTAAAGCATATGAACAACGCGATATACACTTTAACAATGCGACAACCTCGTCCTTGACGACTAGCAGAAGAAATAGGACCCGCGTAATCAACACCCACGGTTTGGAAAGGAAACCCATAAGGTGTAAGGCGTTTCTGCGGTAAATTACCCATCAGAGGAGCTACAACATTTCCTTTCATTCGTGAACACCTAATGCAGCGACGATAACAAGCTCTTGCCAAATTACGGCCACCTATTGGCCAATAGACTTCTCTAATTGACGCCAATAATAATTGTGGACCAGCGTGCATGAGTTTTACATGCTCATATTCAAAAAGTAATTTACTAAAACGATGTGTGGACTGTATTAATATCGGGTGTTTCTTATCGTAGGGAAACGTAGAATTTTCAAGGCGGCCACCAACTCTCATAATATTGTTTTTATCAAGAAATATATTGAATTTAATTAAACTACTCTTTTTTTGGTAAACCTTTGTTTTTTAATAATAAATTATATTCAGTAAATGATTCCATTTGTGAAAATCGAATAATAACGTTAAGACGCTGACAACAGCTAAATGAAATTCGATGTTTCGGTATTTTAGCCACGCCCATTATTACTCCGATAACTAAGCGCTTTTTTAAAAGAGCGGTGATACAGCGAACTACCTAATAAGAAACAGTGACGCGATCAAGAATGAACAATCAAGGCAATAGATGGCGCTGGTATGTATTTATTGCTCTGTAAGAGCTAGAAAAAATTAGACAGGACGAATAAAAAAATCGTATGTATAGGAATTATCTCTACTATTATAAAATTGTAAAAAAGACAAGTGGGTTAGGGTATATAAAAGTCTGCGAACCCAAAAATGTGATTTTTTAAATTCTTGTCTGTTTTTTAAAAACTGGTATACTTCTTATATCAAATAATTCAACGGATCCTGAGATACAGCTTGCCCTCTCCGATGTATAGAGACCCATACAAAGAAGAGAATATCAATGTTGGTTTTTTATTTTTACTCCTAATATAAAGATACTAGTTTTTGTCCGCGGCTTCGCTCGCATAAAGCTTATGCGAGCGAAGCCGCGGACAAAAACTAGTATCTTTATATTTTTAAATATTATATGAAACTTTATTTACAATGAATTAAAAACAATATACCGTAAACGAAAAATAAAAACCCAAACTACTACTACTACTTTATTAGCAAATTTTTTGCCTTTTTTATATATACTATTAAAAAGCGGAGCTTTACGAAGGCTTGCGAAGTTTTATTGCCCAGTATTTTTTTAAATCTTGACACACGACTTGGGACGTATCCACTCACCTACATGAATATCGGTCCGGGCTACGATTCCCATTTTTGTTCTGAATTTTAATAAAAACCTATTAAATAATTAAGTGATGAGTCTGGTAGAACTAAAAACAGCTCCCTCCAGATTTTCTCGTAGGTGAGTGAATATGTGTAGGTTGTGTGTTAGTCGGAGGTTTCGAAAATGGTATTTAATCCTTTTACGAGTACGTTGTGGGTTTTTGTCAAACTTTTTAGTTAATTCTTCTGAACTCTCAACTCATTATATAAGTTACTTCTGAATATCAACGTTGTATTGTAAAGACTTTGCATCATATTAGTCGATTTTTATAAATTATTTAGTTTCATCTTCAAGGTTCTGTACTCTACTTCTTAAAGAAGAAGAAAGCAATTGTAGAAAAATTGCCAACTAATCATCGAATGACAGTCGTAGTAATGGAATAATTTCTCATTGAGGTTCTAAAATGACGTATTAGGCTCTAGAGAAAAGCCTGTACCTACCCCAATTTAATATTTCGTGTTCACTCAGGCGAGGCCCGCAAAAAAAGTCCCGTGACGTGAATTCGAATAATATTATTTTCAGTTTTTTCTTTCATTTTTTAAGTATACCACAAGAATGTACGGGTTGTGGAATAGTGATGTTGTTGGTGGAATTGTTATTTAAAATATTAGCTGTGAAAATTATGCTATATTGTGGGTTTAGATATCGATATTCATTACGACTGTGAAGTTTAAACAAAGAAAACAGAATTTTCAAAAAGACACGTACTTGGTCGTGTCCTTTTGATCATGTTTAGATTAGACCCATCACGACTGCGGAGTTTCGCTAGCTAACTTATTTTGACCCTGTTCAATGGGCAAGAGACAATAAACAAAGCTGCGAGTATTTTCCTATTCGTCCAGTTCTAAGATAGTCATAGGTCTATGCAAATGTGAGTAGTTTATAACTGGACTTATTTGTGACTTTCTTGCTTAAAGTAAAGGGGATGCTATTTTTTGTCGTTATCCCCGCTAAATAATAAAATTATACCAACGCTACGTATAATATAAATAATTATATACTTATAAAATGACAATTTCTGACGATTGACCTGTTTCTAAACTGTTCGCCAAACGTCTCTTATTCCTGTAAAGAAAATTAAATAATTCAAGGAAATAAATTAATAATTATTCTAAAAAAGTAAAATCTTAAAATAAAAGAACTAAATAAAAATAAAATCTTAAAATAAATATAATAGTCGACAGTAAGTAGCGAACTCGAAACTCCGGATTCCGAATCTCTGCGCATACCACTAGACCTGTCGAACACTGTTCAAATTGACGAATTTACTCTATCAGTTGTAGAAACAATATGACATTAAAAACTGTAATTACTTTACTAAATCCATGAGATGTTTTCGTTCGTAGTGTAAAAGCGCTTTTTGGCTGGCCTCCGCCATTTTTGTTTGTTTTCCATTTTTCACAGCCAATATGAACACTACCTAGAACTGTATTTATATTTACAACGTAGAACTCTAAATGTTTATATTTACAGCTTAGAACTATATTTATAGTACAGTTATATCCTTTAGCAATGTCTTGTGTTAATTTTATTGGGAACAACATAAAATAGGTATGTTGGTATTGTTATGTTTGAAATTGTAATACGGCAAAAATACGTAATGAACGGATAGCGCGCGGGGCGAAGCGACATACGTCCATCTAGCAGCGCGTCTATGCGATCACTGTCGGACTGCATAGAACAGAAAGAGAAGCGCGATGACGCGACATTCGCAACTTTTAACAAAACCATAAAACATTTAATTACTTATAAAAAAGTTAAGTAGTCGAAAATATAAGACAACGAAATTATGTATTTAAATATGATACGTTATTGTTATTAGTTTTACCAACTAACATTGACTAGTAGTACAGATATTTTATTTGGAAGGTCGTTTTAAGAGGTCAGTTTACCATTCTTTTGTATCGAGAAAACTTTTCAAAAACGTGTTTTAAATTCAACGAAATTTTCCGGAATACGTTCAAGATTAACATACATTTTTTTCGCTGTCACAAACTGTATGGATTTGGATAAAACTTGTTCGAGATATGCCTATTTAGCTCTTGTCAGCGCCTTAAGCGAATGATTTAATTCAGTATTTGATAAATAGTTAGACATTAGTGGTTTTCGTCTACAGGCATCAATGAACCGCAGCATATAAGCAACCGCACGGTTAAGCCGATTAAATTTAGAAAATCGATCGAAATCTATCAATCCTTTAATAATAGGGACTTCATCAGTTTTCGCGACGTATGACAACTCGGTACGCGTTTCCGGCAGTAGTTCTGAGTTCACTACAGAAGAAGGCCATCCAGATATTGGCCCTTTCAAAAAATCTGGCCCTGACCACCACATGTCAAGAGACTGAATAGTCACAACATCCACACCACGCGAAATATAATCCGCTGGATTTTGTTGAGTGGGAACATACATACACAATCGCCAGTTTTATTTAAAATCTCACCAATTCGATTGCGGACAAATGTGTGTAACTTACAGGGCAGCATCTTCAACCATCCCAACAATATTGTGGAGTCAGTCCAAAAAGTAGTACATGCTGCCTTAATCCGCAATGACTGTAAAACCTTTTAATAAAGCCGAGCACCCACCAAAGCACCGCATAGCTCAAGTCTCGGAATAGTTGTTGCTTTGATGGGAGCGACTCGACTCTTAGCCAGTAATAGTCTGACTAGGATTTTACCATTTGGATCAATGCTACGGACATACAGGCATGCACCATACGCTCTTTCTGACGCATCTGAAAAGATATGAAATTCTATACGTTCATGCGAGTTTATTATTACATGACGTGAAACGCGTATATCATTTAAAATGTGTAAGTTCTTTACGACATCAATCCATGCCTCTTCAATCTCCGGTGTTAAGGGCTCATCCCAAGACAATTTATGAAGCCACAATTTTTGTAGGAGCATTTTCATGTTAATAACTATCGGAGACATAAGACCTAAAGGGTCAAATATTTGTGGGACAACAGAAAAGATGTTACGCTTTGAGTTTATTCTTGAAATTGACTCACCGATAGGAAAACACAGCATATCTGAATCGGTTTGCCAGCCTAAACCTAACGTCTTACTAGGCTCATTACCACTTAAGTTTAGGTCTAAAGGAAGTTTGGTTGACTCAGAAATCAAATGAGGTACATTAGACTTCCATTTTCTGAGCGGAAAATGTGCTGAGGCGAGGACTGATGTCAACTGCTTACGAATGACTCGTAGTTCAGAAAGATTATCCCCACCGCTCAATAGATCATCGACATAAAAATCATTGAGGATGATTTCAGCTATTTTTTTGTTTTCACACTCAAGACCCAACTGCTTAAGTTTCGTTTATTCGAGTATTCGTTGTAGGTATCTATGATCAGGATGCACCAGTATCTGCCGGTACATTTTCTCCACGTCAGCCATCAAAACGTATTTATGTTGCCTAAATCGCAAAAGTATCGCTAAAAGATCACTCTGTACAGTGGGTCCCACCATCTGAATGCTATTATAAGTAACACTGGTAGAAGTTGGACTACTTGCGTTAAAAAACGGCTCTTAATTTAGTGGTCGTACTACTATCACGTAAGACGCCGTGGTGGGGAATATAATGGGCACTATGTTCAGAATTGAGCGAACATTCGGACATGTGACCCAACATCTGATACTCGGACATGAATTCACGGTACATTTTATACAGGTTTGGCTGATTAACTAATCTCCTCTCTAAAGAGAAAAAACACTGTTTGGCTCGATGTAAAGAATTACCCAGGACATTCGGATCATTCTTTAATGGAATTTTAACGCAAAAACGCCCGTCTTCCAAACGTGTTGAATTTTTTATAAAATGCTCCTCACACAGTTTATGTTCCGGTGAATAATTTTAACTATAATTCACTTCCTCTAAAGCCCAAAAACGAGCGAGCTGATTTTGAATTGCTTCATCAAACTTATCATCAGTGTTGGAATCTATTTGTACAAAATTACATTTAATTGGATTCGACAAAACAGGTAAACGGGCAATTGGGCCTGAAACTATCCAACCTAACCTTGTTTCGTATAATATAGGTTTGCCATTTCCCAGATTAATTCTTTGTGATCCCAAAATATCCCAAAAAATGTCAGCACCGATTATTAAATCGACTGACGCGGGCGTATGAAAAGTAGGATCAGCCAAACACAAATCGGTAGGTATATTAATACTGGATAAATCGACTGAACGGCACGGTACGTTGTCTGTTATCGATGGCGAAAACAAAGCACCTCAACTGAGTTACGAATGATTTGTTAGAAAATATGGTAGTAGTAAATGACTTATGTGTATGTTTTTATTTTTAAATTGTTGTAACCGAGCAACACTAAAATTTCAACTGTCAACGTCACTTGCTTAAAAACTGTTCCCCGGACTATGGTTGTTATCTCGGTCAATCCTGAATTCTATCTAATTGTTTGTAATTAATCAGTGTAGATAATAATCTATATTTTGATGAATATATGTGTAAATTATCTGCCTACATCATGGTGTAATTATTTTCGACAATCGTTACGAAGAAGCTCCATTTCCACTAGCGCCTGTCACTCATTTCAACAGGTTATGGGCCCAGATCGAGGAGAATTATTGTTACAAGGTACGATAGATTAAGAAATACACCATGACAAACGTAAATGAACCCGGCGCCGGTGATGGCAGCGCGGCCCGCGCGCACGAGGCGCAGCCCCACGCGCAATCTCATGCACATTCGGACCATGCGCCCATGCTCGGCGGGGGAATACATATCGAACGGCTTGTGGGAGCCTCTAATTACAATTCCTGGAAATTTTCCATGAAAATGTTGCTCACCCTAGAGGGGTTATGGAGTTTTGTCACTGGCGATGAGAAGTGCGCTGCGCGCGATGCCCGTGCGCTGGCCCGCATCTGCCTTTCAGTGCAATCAACATGTCATCAGTACGTGAGAGACGCTAAATCGAGTAAGCAAGCCTGGGATTGCCTTGCCAAAATTTTTGAAGACCGCGGACTATACAGGAGGGTCCTGTTATTGCGAAAATTGCATCATGCCGACCTGTCAAATTTTTCTTCGATGACAGAATACATTCAGCACGTTATGAACCTCGTGCAACAGTTGGCGGACATTGGAAAAATAATAGACGACTGTGAGGTCGCAGAAATCTTGCTCAGTGGACTTAGTCAAGACTACGAGGCGCTTGTTTCTAACCTGGAGACTGTTTGTATTACGAACACGTTGTCTAGTGAACTTGTAAGAACACGGTTACTACAGGAGGAGTTTCGAAGAAACAGCACAGATAGTGCCAACCACGGCAGCAATTCAGCGACTGCATTCAGCGTTCAGAAACCTAAAGTCATCTGCAATTTTTGTAAAAAACCTGGTCATGTCAAATCGAAATGTTTTCGGTGGAAGAAGATGCAGAAGAAGGAGAAGCCGGACACCAGGGCCTTCACTGCAACGGCTACAGCATTCTTCGCAGGCAACACCAAGGACTGGTATGTGGACTCTGGCTGTTCTACACACATGTGCAATGACATAAGTGCTCTTACAAACTTTAAGGACATTAATTTGAACCAGAGTGTCACTATTGCTAATAATGATAAGTTAAATATAACTGGAGTTGGTGATGTTAATATGAAAATAGGATCTATGGTAAGAAAAATAGAAAATGTTTCTTATGTCCCTCAATTATCTACCAATCTCTTATCTGTAAGTAGCATGACACAAAAAGGTTTTGTAGTAACTTTCACAAAGGATAGATGCAACATTTATGATAGATGTAAAATTTCTGGCAACCCTATTGCTACTGCTTCTAATAATAATGGCATTTTCAAACTTGACAGTGAGGTATGTATGTTAGGAATGGAAGGTATGGTATCTTCGCCAGAAGTGCACTCTTCTATGCCCCTGTGTAATGGACAGGAGTCACAGAGTGCTAATGTTGCTGCCTCAGTTCCCATTGATGTCTGGCATCGGAGACTTGGACATCTGAACACCCAGGGTTTGTGGGCGCAGGAACAGGGCATACAACGCCCTGTTCCAACCACCGTAGGCGGCCACGGGCGGCGGACTTGGGGAAGTCCGTCCGTCCAGCAGTAGGCCCGAGATGGAGGCGCGGTCGGAGTGTGCCGCGCCCGCTCATGGATTGGCAGGTGGGGGAGTATACAGCCCCCTCTCTCAGGAGCCGAGGACCGCACTCCAAAGCGGTCCGCCACTGCCGGGGCCGCGGATGAATGATTCATCGCTCCCGTAACCCCGGCAATTATGTGGAGAGGCGTAACACCCGTGTGGGGTTTAGTCGGTAGTCACCCCCGCTCCGGGGGTGGAGTCCGACACGCCCCGCCGCCTCCCCGGGCGGCGGAAGTCCATAAACGGATTCCCCACACGAAAAAAAAAAAAAAAAAGGCTCCATACATCTTCACTAAGATAATGAAACCAGTAATAAAACTACTTAGAACATGCGGATACCTTTGTAGCGACATCTATCGCGCTACATAGATAAACTTCGACGGACAAATCCTGAATCGCGCAAGTGAAGTTTGCAACGCAAGTTGCATATACAACCGCCCGACATCAACCGTCGGGCCGCGGCCCGCCAGGCAAAACACCCGCCTGGTCGGAGGATCCTCCCTTTGGTTGGAGGGGCAACACACCTCGCTCCTCCACAGTGGTGACCCCGACGTGATCACCAGTGTACCCACACTGGTGACCTCCGAGCAGCCTTCGAAGACCAGCAGCAGTCATCACCGCCGTCTTCCCTCCAGCACAGCACGAGCAGCGAGTCACACAGCCAGCCAGCACTCTTCCGGCTTCAACGGGCATCCTGACCACACGCCTGCAGCGAACGCGCATGCCTGGTCAGCACCCTCGGCCGACGTCAAGCAACTTGGCACAGCACACTGCACATCGGCCGGTCAACAAGCAGAGGCAGTCTCTCCTGGTCGACGCAGCTAGCCAGCCACTACTCAACACTGCACCACCTCGACTCACTGAGGACTACGCAGCATCACCCCGACTCACTGGGGCATCCAACGCACCCACCGCATCACAGTCCCGACTCACTGCGGACTACGCGGCAACCTGTTCCGACTCACTGGAACACTCACTCCACTGGCACTGGCAAGCTCTCCAGACGCACTGACCGCTGACTCATCGACTTCCAGTCTCGGAGGGGAGTGATGTAGCGACATCTATCGCGCTACATAGATAAACTTCGACGGACAAATCCTGAATCGCGCAAGTGAAGTTTGCAACGCAAGTTGCATATACAACCGCCCGACATCAACCGTCGGGCCGCGGCCCGCCAGGCAAAACACCTGCCTGCCTCCCTCTCTCGTTCGGCGACCTCCTTGGCGGCGATGACCTCCTCACAAAACAAGGCCACCGCCTGCCATGCGGATTCGCCGCCGACCATACTGGCGATAACGGCCGGCAGCGAGAGGTCGCCGCCTATCTCCTCGGAGAGGACACGGCGCTGCTCGGACCATGCAGTGCACTCAGCGAGCGTGTGCTGCGCAGATGTATGGAGCCTGGTTCAACCCAAATGGCAAAACGTTGAATTCATAAAGTTTGTGATCATATTCGAATCTGAGGTACTTACGAGATACCGGATTAATTTTTATTAAGTGATATGCGTCTTTTAAGTCGATATTGGCCATGAAACAATCTTTTGAGACTAGCTTTATTGCCGTTCTAAAGTCTTCTATTTTAAAGTGGTCGGTGTCTATGAATTTATTTAAGGGTTTTAGGTTTAGTATGAACCTCATTTTGCCATTTGGTTTGGGACGTAGGAAAACACTTGAGACAAATTGATCTTGGCATGGTTCACATTCAGATATTGCTCCAATTTTGAGTAAGTTATTAATAGCCTCATTGTAATGAGTTCTGTCGGTTGTTGTGAGCTGTGTGACTTTTGGGTGACATGTTTGGACAACTGGTTTATTAAACTCTAACTTAAAACCATTAATCCACGAAAGTATTGTTCTGTCTTCAGTGATCTCAGACCACTGATCATAGAAAAGGGATAATTGACCAGAGTATTTTACCGGATTTATCGCCGGCGGGTTGGCTTCGACGCCCGTCGTGATGTCTTCGACGAGTTGCCTTGCGTCGCGTTGCGATTGTATCGCGCCGAAGGGCCCGGCACCGGTGGGTGTGCTGCTTCGCGACTTCGCTGTGCTCCTTGCTGTTTGCGCACTGGGGCCGGGCTTCTCCAGTTTAAATTATTGGCTGGAGGAAATGTTTTGGTCTTTGGTTGGGTCTTATTATTTAGTTCTGTGCCTTTGTTACCGCATTTGCTGATTTGATTGTGTCTGCTAGATGTTCTCCAAATAGATTTTTGAATCCATCAGGTGTTCTTTCAGGTCTTTTTTTATTGAAAATTTGGCGAAGTTTCGCCTGGTGACCGACTCCGCGTGTTGTATGTTGCACAGGATACGGCATACATCCATCAGCTGTTTTAGGCGGTCATTATTTTTATTTTTGTCTTCCAGCTCTTTTGTAAGGATTCTAGCCAGCCCTGATATAGCAGCAGCAAGCTGGCCTTGACGAGCTTCAATGCCTTTGTCTCGCTTCACTTCAGGTCTTTTTTGATTGAAAATATGGCGAAGTTTCGCCTGGTGACCGACTCCGCGTGTTGTATGTTGCACAGGATACGGCATACATCCATCAGCTGTTTTAGGCGGTCATTATTTTTATTTTTGTCTTCCAGCTCTTTTGTAAGGATTCTAGCCAGCCCTGATATAGCAGCAGCAAGCTGGCCTTGACGAGCTTCAATGCCTTTGTCTCGCTTCACCACTGTTTCTGTTATCGCTGCTTTTATCTCAGCATTAAGCATGGGTGCACCAATCAGCATGCTGTTTGCTGGGATGAGATATCGTTCAGTAAGCTCTTTGCGTGTCTCTTTAGTAAGTCCCGAGGTTGCTATGTGCTGAAGCCTTGTGGCTAGTTCTTTGTGTATGTCAGGACCATAGTTTACAACTACAGAAGGGTCAGCACCGAGGATATCCAACAGCTCTGGGTCCGGGCCCTCGGTGCCGCAGTCCATTGGGTCTGACGGTGCTTCTGTGATCGGGTCCATTATTACTTTTTGTAACACCAAAGGCTGCTCCGTTGGGGTGTTCAAGTGGGACATGTGGGACTCGGCTTCCACAGGTTCGGAGAAAATGCTTTGTTGTATGACCTCATCAGTATTGGCATCATGTGTTGTCCGTGGACTGTCCAACATAGCACCAACTGAAAAAACAGATAGCAATCTGGAATTTTTGTCAATATTATAGACTTGACAATAGTCTCAGAGTATGTTTGTGTTATATGTATGCCAGCGAAGCAGTCCCAAAAACTGTTCTGATTGGCTATGAGCTGACAAGGTCCTCTAGTTTTGCTGCTCCAAAGCAACCTGGCGATACGGTCCCAAAAACCGCTCTGATAGGTGTTTGGTGCTATTATTGCTTGGGCCTATACCCAAATGTAAACAAATGGTGCATACGTGAGTTTATCTGGTATGTAATATAAATTGTGCCATTGAAACAGTCCCAGAAACTGATCTGGTTGGCTATGGGTTAATGTAAGTCACGCACCATCGTCTTGGATGAATAAATAACCCGGAAATCACCTGGCGATACGGCCCCAAAAGCCGCTCTGGTAGGTGTTGTGGCATTCACTATGATTCTTGTACGTTCATGATACGAAGCGACTGTGTAATTTAGGTAAGTATTGTGGTTTTTACTTTAGCACGTTGGTAAAATACCTACCTTAAAGTTGTGCAATTTCGACCGACTGATTGCAGGTAACTTGTTGATTTTTGGGTTATGTACACAAAACAAAACAGATCGGTTTACAGGGCACACCAACGTAGATGTTGGTGTGCGTAAACTCAACGCGTTATTACTTCGCCTATTACTAGTGTTAGCTTTACAATAACCCGTTGTCCACACACTTGCAATTTCTTGTTGCTTCACATTATATATGAAACAAAGAATATGAAGCATAAATTCAAAGGTATAATCAACTGATACCGTGGCATAGGTGTATATGCAAGCAGCTGGTGTGACATTAGTCTTATGATCAAATCACGCCGGCCCGGCGCTAACTTTTTGCATTATTATCATTATTTTTTTTCGTTTTGTTGAATTTTTATTTTTGTTATTTACCTGATAATAAGAACATTATTCCAGAAAAAATGATATATGGAAGAAAATATTAAACAATGTGTAATATGATAACAACAATATTTATTGACATGGTTTTTTTAAATTAAGTATAAATACAAATTATAAAGTATGGTTCATGACAAATATTCTAAGTGGGACAAAAATTCACTTTGATTTTCATATTCAAGAGGGTAATTTATTAATTAATGATATGAATAAACATGTTAGCAAGTTAGATCCTAAATTGTAATCTCACTAACAATAACATCAATCATGTAATACAAATTACCCCCTGATATTTTTAATAGCCGATTGGTGCGCCATCACTATCTATTACTTGTTGCAAACGTGTCCTCATGCTAGCAACCATATTCCAGCACAAATCAGAGCCACGAAACGATTCCCATGACGAGGTAACGACATCGTCTAAATTAAATTTGGACCTGACTTCAGATGAGTCCCAGTTTAGCACCATGTGACCCCATAGGTTTTCAATGGGGTTCAGGTCAGGACTTTTTGATGGCCATTCAATAACAGTAAAGTTTTCTTGGACGTTTAACCAACTTTGCACGAGTCGCGCGCGATGCACAGCGCAGTTATCATGAACAAAGTAAATGTGTTCTTGCGGGTATGCAACACGCACAGTTGGTAGCATCACGTTTTGTAAAACATCCAAGTAACCTTGACTGGTATTGCGACCCCCTACCTGCACTAATTCACCGGGACCCATTGATGACATCCATCCCCAATAACCCAACGTAATGCGGCCACTAGACCTGCATGGAATAATATTTTTTTTGTTATAGCGTTCACCATCTTTTCGCCATAATATTTTACGACCGTCCTTGTCCGACTTAAAACATTTTTCATCGCTAAATATAACTATATTATTGCACCAATCCAAATCCAAATATTCTCTTGCGAAGCGAACCCGGTTTTGCATGTGAATATCAGACAGTAATATTTTCTTGGCTGGCCTACGACATTTCATACCAGCTGCACGCAAGTGGTTCCGCACAGTTTGTAACGTCACGTCATGTTTAGTCGCCGTGGAACGAGTAGTGAGGAAGGGCTCAGCCAAATGCGTAGCAACTATATCACGGTGCCGTGCATTGGTATCTGTATATGCAAATCCAGCCTTTGGTCCCGGTCGGCAAGGATCAATGCTTCCCGAATCTGCATAACGATGGACCCACAATTGCACAGTTCTTCTCTGTGAACAACAATTAAATATTGTTACATAAAACATCAATAAACAAGATGTGTATTATTGAAACATAATAAACTTCTAAACGTATATAATATTAATATTTTGTTACTCACCGATATATTTAAACGCCTCGCAATTTCACTAATTGAAACGTTTTGCTCATGCAAAATAATTATCTCAGCTCTTAAAAGTGTAGTTAAGTGATTCATATTGATTCACAAATAATAGCACTTCTCAAAATACGCAGGGTATAATGTCTAAAAACGTAACAAAAGCTCGATAGTCAATAGCATTATGACGATGAAATTAAACTACTAACATATTATGATTTGTCATTTTTAGAGGGTAGACCATTAATATAATCCAAACCAAATATAAAGAAGACTTGCTAATACTATACAATGAATTGAACAAACAAATGTAAAATATTTTTTAAAACATACAAAAAGTTGAGCCGTTTGTAATAAGATTCGATCTTACGGTGCCGGCGACAAGAAGTATTGTTCGCACGCTTAACTAATGCGCCACAGTGGAGTCTGATTCATTAGCTAAATTTATGCATCATATTCCCTGCAACTTTAAAATGACAAGAAATTGCAAATGTGTGCGTGGACAACGGGTTATTGTAAAGCTAACACTAGTAAATAGGCGAAGTAATGAACGCATTGAGTTTACGCACACCAACATCTACGTTGGTGTGCCCTGTAAACCGATCTGTTTTGTTTTGTGTACGTACAAGTACGAACGTGTGGTTAATGTGAATTGCAATTTTGTTAACACTTCTTAAACTTTCACTAAGTTGAAATAATTGTATGAAATAATTACCTTCATCATCATCCGCCATTATGGGCGATTTCCTGTGACGCCGGTATTTTGATTCTTTTAGTTTTTTCTTGAGTTTCCTTATTTTCCAACTAATATACTCCATTTCTTCGTGATCCTTGTTCTTTTTAGGCATAATTATATCTGTTTTATAGCTAAAATAACGATTAAATAACAAAATTTGTAAAATAAATTTCTTGAGTGGTGGTGCACTATGACGTGAATGAAGGAACGAGAGCCGGGGTGGCAAGTATAAAAAAAAAAAAAAATTATAGTACTCTAAACATTCAGTGTAAGAGTGGTGTTACTAACGTGTTACTACATACATATATCTCAACATTTTAAGTTACTAATCTCGAGGACGATGCACAAGTATAATTTGTACATTAAGCTTAAATCAACCTTATTAGTATTGTTTTCGAGTAATTAAGTATATTAGACCCAAAAGTTTCCAAAATATAAGCTCAAATTAATGTTAAGTATATATAAATTGTAAAATTAGGTACAGGTAGTGATTTCCATTGTAATAAATTACAGGATTCATCAAACGTCTTCCACGATGTCTACTAGAGGTGATAAATCCGAAATGTAATTGGCAAAGGAAGTAGCAGACCTTATTAAAAAACGCAGTAGCTACAAAGGTCGTATTACAATTTTTTCTGGATTTTTGAAGTCACTAGATATGTCGTCTATTACACCTAAAGATATTAGTGAATTGGAGCTCCGTATAGGTAAGCTTGAATCATTGTATGTTCAGTATGATGAGACGCAAACTAGATTAGAATGCATTTCAGATAATTTTGAAACTCAGTTGTCAGAACGAGATGAATTCGAATCTAGGTACTACAAGATTATTTGTCAAGCTCAGGAGATAGTTCAAAATCACAAAAAACACCCAGTGCCTAGTGAATGTAGCTCTCGTAATGCTAATAATAAGTCCGTCAAATTGCCTACCATACAACTCCCTAAGTTTAGTGGCTCTTATGATAATTGGCTTGAATTTCGTGACACATTTGAAATCTAAATTCATTCCAATGAGGACATCGAAGTAATCAATAAATATCATTACCTGAGAGCATCTTTGGAAGGGTCAGCGGCTGTGGTGATTAATTCCATTCACTTCTGTGAGACTAATTATAACATAGCTTAGCGACTGTTGTGTGATCGATTTGATAACAAACGCTTATTGATCCAAAATCATGTAACAGCGTTATTTAACATAGATCCAGTCACCCGGGAGTCATCAGCAAATTTAAAGCGTGTTATGGATCAATTTAACAATAATCTTCGCGCATTGGAGTCTTTGGGTGAGCTTACTCAGCACTGGGATACTCTTCTCATCCATATCATGTCACAGAAACTAGATTCCAAAACGTTTCGGGAATGGGAAGAGTACACAAAACAAAATTAGATTTCTTGATGTTACCAGGGCGAGAGCTTGAAGCGAAGTGCATGCCGGCGTACAATTGGCCTCGTCTTTTATACTATTTCACCCGAGAAATATAAGTGCTCTGATTGGTCGACCAATCAGAGGCCGTGGATTTTGGCCAATCACCGCTCGGGTGCGCGGGCGTGCACTTAGCTTATTAGGCTCCGAACTCGACCGTAACGAGAGCCGTTAGCCCTTTTTCTATTTATTTAATCTATTTCTATATACGGTGGAAGCCCTTTACATAATATTAGTGCTTCCTTTATATACAACTTACGAGCTACTTACTTACTACAAATGAAGGGGTGACACATGCAACGTTTATTAATACTTAGATCTACCTATTCTAGTGTATGAGTCTACATATTCCTAACCTTAAGTATTCATTTATTTATCTACAATGTACAATTATTTCGTCGTCCGCTACATCCTCCCCCCGGCGCAGGTCCACCGTAGCCTTAATTCTTCACCGGAAGGACGGCGAGCTTCGCAACCGGTCGTCGGAAGGTTCCCGCTGGGGTCCTCACGTCGGCCGAACGCACCTGACCGTCCGGGCCAGCGTAGACCGCCTCCACGACTCCTCTGGGCCAGACTCCTCGAGGCAGAGTCGGGTCGACCACGATGACCAAATCGCCGACTTGTAGACATCGTTGGTAGTTCTGTGACGCTCCTCGTGGCACTAGTGTGGGCAGGTACTCCTTGACCCAGCGTCGCCAGAAGTGATCGGCTAACGCTTGGGTCATCTTCCACTGTTTGCGGTGGTCTTCTTCGCACAGTCCCGTGTATGGAAGGCCCGACGAGGTCCCGATGAGGAAGTGGTTGGGGGTGAGAGCTTCGGGGTCTTCGGGTTCGACCGAGACGTGTTTCAGCGGCCGGGAGTTCACCGCGTGTTCAGCCTCCGTCAGCAGTGTTGTCAATACTTCTTCCCTTATTGCTCGTTGATGGAGTGTGGCTCCCAGCGCAGTCTTGATGGACCGGACTAGCCGCTCCCACGCTCCCCCCATATGCGGTGCCCCGGGCGGAATGAATTTCCATTTCATCCGGTACTCCAGTCCGAAATTTATGAAGTCTTTAGTCCATTCTTTGTAGGCGGCTCGCAGTTCGACGTCTGCCCCTCTGAAGTTGGTCCCGTTGTCTGAGTACATGACTCGGGGCCAGCCTCTTCGAGCCGCCATGCGCCGAATAGCCATCACTGCGGAATCTGTGGACAAGCTAGGCACTAGCTCCAGGTGCACCGCTCTCGTGGTCAGGCATGTAAAGAGCTGCGCTCCTTCTGGGCAAAGCTTAAATCGGAAGGAGCTAGGACAACCGGCCTTGGGGGGTCTCCTAGTCGACCCTAGCTCTAACCCCGTTCTCTTACAGCTCCTCTAGTACTTCGGTGCTAGAGCATAGGAACCCGTTCGCACAATAAGACTGGCGACGGGAGTCAAGCTAGGGTACACTACAGGTCCTCGCGACACTCCATCTGTGGCGCGAGGAGGAGCGGACGCGGGGTGCGGGGCCGGTGCAGCGGCAGTTATCGCTGCGCCGGCAGGAGCTCCAACGGGTCCTAGTGGCGGAATGGCGGGACAGGCTTTCACGCCCTACCGCCGGCCTCGTCACCATCGAGGCGGTCCGGCCAGTACTCGAGCGCTGGCTCGGGAGGAGGCACGGCTCCCTCACGTTCCGGGCGACGCAGGTGCTCTCGGGGCACGGCTGCTTCGGGAAGTACCTGTGTCGCATAGGGAGGGAGCCGGACGCCCGGTGCCATCACTGCGTCCATTGTCGGGAGGACACGGCGCTGCACACGCTGGTGGAGTGTGCCGCTTGGGAGGAGCCGCGCCGTGCCCTCGTCGCTGCGGTGGGAGACGACCTGTCGCTGCCGGCCGTCGTTCGATCTATGGTCGGCGGCGCGGCGTCTTGGGATGCAGTGATCGCCTTCTGCGAAACTGTCATCTCGCAGAAGGAAGCTGCGGAACGGGAGAGGGAGTACGCGAGCACTAACCCGATCCGCAGCCGGCGCACCGGACGTCGGCGGAGGGCCGACAATGCCCTCTTCCGGCCTCCATAAATGGGTCCGGGGGTGGCAGACGCGGGGACGTCCGCCACGCCCCCCTTATAGGACCCGAGGCGGTGGCGCGTAGTGTTCCACGCGCGCCCCTGTAAGGCGATGGGGGGGAGTCTAAACGCCTCACTCCCCCCCTCCACAATCTGCAGTCGGGGTCCGCTGCGGCGGGCCGGCACCAGTCGGGGGCCGCGGACGAATTCTCTGTTTCCCGTAGCCCCCGACGCAAACGTGCAGGAAGGAACACCGTGTGGTTTTTAGTCGGTAGGTCACCCACTCTGGGTGGAGTCCGACACGCCCCGCCGCCTCCCCGGGCGGCGGAAGTCCATGAGGATTTTCCACACGCACAAAAAAAAAAAAAAAAAAAGGGTACACTACAGGTACACACACCTCCCTGCCTATACCCGGCAGGGAGGGTTCACTCACCTACACAACCCCGGGCTCTTCCACCCCGGGGACGTTAATGGTAGGAACCCATTTTAAAATATAAATTCCCTTTTTTATTCCCTCTCGGACATCTCTTCAAGATGTCCGATGCCAAGCTTATTAGCTTTTTCAAGGATGTCCTCTTAAAGGACCCTGAATTCATCGCCAAATATGGCAAATATCTTAACCCCGAGCCGCACGCTCAACGTCCCACCCGCCCCGCTCCAATTCCCGATAGTCCGGCCTCACCGGACGCAGATGTTCCCTGCATTGTTAGGGAACAATTCGATTCTCCGGAAAGCCCGGAGAATAATTTCTATGACCGGGACCTATTGTCCGGTTCCCCGAACCCCGCGATAGCGAACAATAGGTTCGCTACTCTATTGTCCGACGCTGAGGAATGCGATGCACGTGCACCCACCTCAGCTGTCGCTACCCGCCCTCAAACGGTGCCGATGGACACGTCGGCACCGCGCGACTCCGAGTCAGGAATCCCTCACAGACTCAGCCTCATCTGATTCGTCAGATGGATTCATCCCTGTAGCAGGGAAAAAGAGGCCGCGCAAAAATAAGGCCAACAACGGTGCCCCTTCAAAGGCCCTAAAAACCACTGAGGTTCCCCCCGCCTCAGCAGCCCCTCAGCCCGCGACTCCCGCAAAGGCAGCCCCTTCCCCCCCCACAGTACCTCGCCCTAAGACCCAGCCCTCCCAGGCTGCGCCTAAAAAGGGCAAAGCCCCTCCACCAGTCATCGTCCATGACAAAGAGTCCTGGGTCGATATATCCAAGGCGTGTGTTGATCGTAAGATCAACTACACAGGTGCCGTCTCGGTAAGCGATGGCATCAAAGTCACGATACCGTATCCCGACGGTTACAGGGCATTCACGGCCCTACTAAACGAGCGGAAAATTAATTTCCACACGTTTACGATTGCTGAGGAGAAATCCCTCAGAGTCGTCATCAAAGGCGTCCCCAAGGAGATTGCTACGGCAGATATCCTTGAGGACTTAAAAGCCCAGAAAATCCCCGTGTCCGAAGTGCATCGCATGCACCGAGGCCGCGGAGGTAAAGAGTACAACATGGTACTCGCTATTATCGATCCCACAGATGGCTGCAAAGACATCTTTAAGATAAAAGACGTATGCCACCTCTCTGGCATACACGTTGAAAGACCCCATAAGGGCGGTCCCATTGGGCAGTGCCATAACTGCCAACTATATGGTCACTCAGCGAGAAATTGCTTCGCAAAAGCTCGCTGCGTGAAATGCCTCGGCGACCACGCCACCTCCGATTGCACTCGTCCGAAAGACAGGACGCTCTGCACAGAGCCACCGAGCTGTGTTCTGTGCGGTGAGCAGGGACACCCTGCTAACTACCGGGGCTGCCCCAAAGCTCCCAAAACCAAACCAAAGTTGGCTAAACGTGTAGCCGACAAAATTCAGAGGGAGAGCCCTTCCGCCGCCCTCCCTGCCCGTCTCAGCCCTCAGAGGCCCTCTCCCTGGAACGCGCTGAATCAACAGCAGTCGTTCCCTCCCCTTAAAACACCGCATTTAGCGGCAAATATTCCAGCCCTAATGGGCACGCCCGTTCCCCCGGTCACACAGGTGGCCCCCCCCCAAACTCAGCCGGCTTTGGCTCCCAAACCAGCGCCTGCGCCTAGACCCGCGCCAAGACCCGCGCCTAAATCTCCCCCCATCGATCCATCCACCGGCCGCCCTTCGGCTGAGTGGGTAATGGGATCGGCCGTCAAGGCCTTCCAAATCGCCCCGTATGAGCGAGTTGAATCTTTAGTTCTCTCCCTCAAAGCAAACGAGGGTAATGGTATTGCCATCGCACTTATAGTGCACGCCAACGCCGACTTAATTAAGTCGTTCTCTGAACTTCGTTTCTAATGGCAGGAAACAAAGGCAGAAACAAACCCCGTTCCCTAAGAATAGGTTACTTCAATGCAAATGGCATGTTCGGTCAACGCGATGAGATCGCCACCTTCCTCCGCGACCATCGAATTGACATCTTCCTTGTACAGGAGACCTTCCTCAAGCCCTCCAAGAGGAGCCCTGGAATTGCAAACTATCAAATAGTGCGCAATGACAGGACTCACACTCGAGGGGGCGGTACTCTCATTTATTACAAAAAGTCCCTGTACTGCATCCCTATGGATTCCCCGATTCTCGAGCATATTGAGACCTCGATATGTCAAATAGGCATGACTGGCCACCAACCGATCACTGTAGTATCGGCCTATATACCCCCCAGTAGCGTCAGGCTTCACCACCTGCGCTCCGACCTAGAATCTCTCCTAGGCTTGGGTGATTCGGTTATCATAGCAGGCGACCTTAACGCCAAAAACGTCGCTTGGAACTGCCACTCGAACAACCAGAGAGGCCGAGAGCTTGATAACCTTAGCACCTTGCTTAACTTTGACATTATTGCCCCCATGACGCCCACTCATTATCCTAATGACGTTAACCACCGACCAGACGTACTCGACATAGCCGTCCTAAAGAACGTAAACTTAGGTTTGCGCTCCTTGGAAACGCTACAAGAGTTAGACTCAGACCACCGACCTGTGATCCTAGAACTAGGCCCCCGTCACGCCCCCACTGACCCAGGTCAACCCGCTCCGACAAAGGTGATAACGGATTGGAGGAAACTAGAGGAACGCCTCAAGTCGACTTCTTCCGTTCACCTGGACGCCATCCCTGACACGATAGTCTCAGCTGCCGACGCGACCGGCGCGATCGACTCCCTCACCGGTCACGTACAAACCCTGTTGAACGAATGTTCACGACAGATTCCAGAGGAGTTTGACAACCGCTGGAATCTGCCGGAGGATGTGCGTGCACTGGTGACGGAGAAGAACGCGGCTATCAGAGCGCACGACAGTTTTCCCTGTGAGGCGAACCGTGCTCACATGCGCAATTTACAGCGTGCTGTAAAGAAACGCATTGATGAGTTTCGCGAAACCCGCTGGGATAATCTGTTGAAGGACCTGGAGCCCACCCACCAGGCCTTTTGGCATCTGTCTCGGAAGCTCAAATCCGACTGTGTGTCCACCATGCCCCCACTGAATCGTCCGAATCAAAGGCCCGCCTTTGAAGACGACGAAAAGTCCGAATGCCTAGCTGACAGTCTAGAGGCACAATGCTCGCCCAGCACCCTACCAGTAGATCAGGCACATCTCGATGAGGTGAACGCCGAAGTCGAACGTAGAGCTGCAATCCCGCTCCAACCTTCGGAGCCCCCCGACTCCCCCAACCCCAATCCCGACCCCGACCCAGACGATCCCGTCCCGCCCGTCTCGGTGGACGAGGTCCGGACAATCGTTAAGAAATTACGCCCCAGGAAAGCCCCCGGCTCAGACGGTATCACCAACAAAGTGGTGAAGCTTTTCCCCGCCCAGCTCATAGTGCTGATGACCGCCATCTTCAATGCGGCATTAAGCAATAACATCTTCCCCCAAGCATGGAAAGAAGCCACAGTTATCGGCATTCCCAAACCCGGTAAACCCCGCACTGAGCCGTCCAGTTATCGCCCCATAAGTCTTCTCAATGTCCTCGGAAAGATTTACGAGAGGCTGATTCATTCCCGATTAAAGGATTTTGCCGAATCTAATAAAATCATCCCCGACGAGCAGTTTGGTTTTCGAACCAAACACTCTTGCGTCCAACCAGTGCATCGCATAGTCGAACACATCAGCGCTGGTTTCCAGCGCGGATTGACGACAGGCATGCTCTTCTTCGACGTGGCGAAAGCCTTCGACAAAGTCTGGCACAACGGCTTGATCTACAAGCTGTACTCACTCAATGTGCCCGATCGTCTCGTGCTCATCATACGGGACTTTTTGTCGAATCGCACCTTTCGCTATCGCATAGAGGGCGGCACTCTGTCGACCCCTCATCCAATCCGAGCCGGAGTCCCTCAGGGCTCCGTTCTCTCCCCACTCCTTTTCGCGCTGTACACCAGCGATATTCCAAAACACTCCAAGTCGGAGTTGGCTCTATTCGCCGATGATACGGCTATCTATTATTCCGGCAAATCCCTCCCCGCTATCACCAAGATCCTCCAGACCTCAGTCAATGCCCTCGGCACTTGGTTTAGGAAATGGAGAATAGAGGTAAATCCATCCAAGAGCGCGGCCGTTCTTTTCCACAAAAGCAGCGACCGCTCCACTGAAGCCCGACCCATCTCCCTCTACGGCCAACCGATCCCTTGGGAAAAGAAGGCCAAATACCTGGGCGTGATTCTAGATCACCGACTCTCGTTCCGCGAGCACATAAAGACTGTACGCTCCCGTGCCGCTTTCGCTCTCGGACGACTCCACAGTTTGCTCAATGCACGCAGTAAATTATCCCTTAAATATAAGATGAGAATTTACTTGACGTGCATCCGTCCCATCATGACCTATGCTAGCGTTGTGTTCGCACACATCGAAGGGTCTAGAATCCATAGGATGCAAACCCTTCAAAACCGATTCACGCGCAAAGCCACGGGCGCCCCGTGGTTCGTGCGCAATAGGGAACTTCACGTAGACCTAAAACTGCCTACCATTAAGCAGTTTATGAAACGCGCCTCCAAGCGTTATTTCGATAGGGCCCCCCATCACCCCAATCCCCTGGTGGTCAGTAGCGTCGACTACATCCCCTCCCAGATTAGTAGAATTCGCCGTCCAAGGCACGCTCTATCTTACCCTGATGACCCTATAACAGTCCTACAAGAGTCCAATAGAGAGACTAGCACACTACACAAACGCCGCCCGATTTACCGTCCTCGCCGGCGAGGCCCGTCGCGAAGACCCAGTAATGGTAACCCCCCCCGACCCTTGCTCGAGCCGGCCCGCGCCGAGCCAGTAGCTTTAAATTAGTCCCTAATAATAATTTAAACCAGATCCAGCCGTCCCTAGCTGCCCCCCCAGCAACGCCCTAAGCCGAGGCCCGTGTCCCGCAGGGGACGCCCTTAGCTGCTGTTGCTTAATTTTAAGTTGCTCCTGGCTGGAGGCATTCGGTGCCTCGCCACCAAGTTCGGTTACGCTGTTAAGATTCCATGAATCAACAGCTAATGTCCATTTCCAAAAAAAAAAAAAAACGCCGGCATGCACTTCGATTCAAGCTCTCGCCCTGGTAACATCAAGAAAAGGAAATAAGAAATAATTAAACGGAAGATAATTTGAAGCACTGCCGTTTTATTTGGAAGAAAGAACAACAACATCTAATACAGTCCACCCCCGACACTTTGTATTAAGACAGGAACCTTTCCAGACTTAATGAAACATAGTAAAGTTATTCCTATTTTCAAATCAGGGTGTAAAGCGAATGAGAGGCTGCAAAAAGTGGGCATAAATGGAGTCACATCTCCCGGGTCTGCAGTTAGAATTGGTGTTCCACAGGGTTCTATTTTAGGCCCTTTTCTTTTCTTAGCGTACATTAATGACCTTCCCTATATGATGTCTGAGATATCAAACATAGTATTATTTGCTGACGATACCTCACTTATATTTAAAATCGACCGAAATGATAGCAATCTCTATAATGTAAATGAGAGTCTAAAATCCTTATCCAAATGGTTTGCTGCTAATAACTTACTACTTAATGCTAGCAAAACTAAATGTCTTAAATTTTCGCTACCAAATGTACCACAAATTGAACCTAATCTAATTCTTGAAGGCAGCAAACTTGACCTAGTTAATGAAACTGTTTTCTTAGGTATTACGGTTGATTGTAAGTTGCAGTGGGGTGCGCACATATCGGCCCTGTCTAGCAGGTTAAGTTCCGCTGCATATGCAGTGAGAAAAATTAGGCAGATCACTGATGTCGCTACAGCCAGGCTCGTGTACTTTGCCTACTTTCACAGCATTATGTCGTACGGTATTCTGGGGATCAGCTGCAGACGTAGACTCCATATTTATCTTACAGAAAAGGGCCATCCGCGCAATCTACGATATGGGCCCTCGCGATTCCCTAAGAGAAGTGTTTAAGAACATCAATATACTTACGATGCCATCACTCTACATCCTTGAAAACAAAATGTATGTGCGCAAAAACCTGCAGAAGTTCAGTGTCAATAGTGACTTTCACAACCTTAATACTAGGAATAAACATAAAATAGTGGTACCTAAATTTAGACTAACTAAAACGAATAAATCATTTCTAGGAAATTGTGTGCGTTTCTACAATAAACTCCCAAAATGTGTTACCGATCTCACTGGCAAGAAATTTAAAATGCACGTCAAATCTGTTCTTCTTAACAAAGCCTATTATAAAACCAAGGACTACGTTGACGATAAGAATGTGTGGTCGTTAAGTACGGATGCACTTGTGGCCTCCCTGGCAAAATGAAACTGTTGATTATTAGAGACTAATTTAAGCTTATTAATTTTCATGTTGGTCAGTTACTAGTAGCTATAGTAGGAACCTTGTAAGTAGATGGACATAGCTTTGACAGATTCCATATTATTTACATATCGAGATGTCTTCATATGTTTAGTATTGTTTACCATAACAGAAACTGTATTATGTGTGTACGTTGTAGCCTGTCTAAGTAGACACCTAGTTTCATTTGTCGCTTGATGGTGTGCGTTTTTACCACATAGTTTATTTATTATCTAGAAATGACATCGGGTTCTCAAATAACGTGAATCTTCGTTTAATATAGTCGACCTCGGTCAAACTTGGACATCCTTCAACGTCCTCACATCTTTTTATCGCAATATTGTAACAGTGAAGTTTGTAATTTATTTATTTTAAAAGAGTGTCCATGGAGTTTCTTGCCGGATTCTTCTCCATAGGATCGACCTTTTGGAACCGTGCAACTAGAATCATAACGTTTCAAAAACGCTTGTAAAAGCTTATTTTTTCTTATTTTTCTCAGCTTGATACCAGCCTGAGAAACAGATATAAACGGCTTGAATAAATAAGACGTCACTTCTGGCAAAGGTGGCAGAAGGAGTACCTGTCAGAGCTTCAGCAAAGGACAAAATGGCGTAAAGGCAACGCCCAGCTCAGCATAGGTGATATGGTGCTACTTGCTGAAGATAATACTCCTCCACTAAACTGGCGACTTGGACGAGTTCTTCAGTTATTTCCTGGACCTGATGGAGTGACAAGGGTTGCCGAGATCAAAACTTCTCGAGGCTGTGTGCGACGCCCTTTTACACGTCTCTGTCCACTACCAACTGCCGAGGAATTGAAGAGTCAAAAACCAGGTTTTCAACGGCCGGGAATATGTTGCGGCGAACCGCCTCACCGTATTTAATGATAAACTCGCGTGTCAGTGGCAGTGCGTGCTATGATAGTTTTTGAAAGGCGTTTAGTATTTTTATGTCATGTACTATTACATTAAACTGTGTGTCAGTCTACCGACTGCATTCTTTTTGTAACTACGCACGATGCAAATTAAATATTTTTGTTCATAAGAAGACTTTAATTGGCCCAGTGTATAGTCAAAATATACACACTGACAAAATGGTATGAGTCCTTCACAATTATCTGCATTGTTTCCTCTTAGTGGTGCGAGTACTAGCAAGGTGTTGAGCCAATCTGTAAGTTGGTGAGTCGATTTAGCTGACTATTGGTCTTAGCGGAGCATTGGGTTTTTGTATCTTGGGCAGCCCATACAGCTTTGGTGGTTTAGCACAACTGGGAATTAGATATTTTACGTCTAACTTCAATGTATCGGAGTGCTTTTTTATTAGATCACTAGTTACTTTTAATGTTTTAGTCGTAGGATCTGTTTCCACTGGTTTGCAGGTATTTACATCCGATAAAAGGTCTTCTATTTTATTATTGTAGTCCGACGTATCCATAACCACCGTGGCGTTTCCTTTATCTGAAAGAAAGAAAGATCATTTATTTTCGCCCATAACGACGCATAAGTTCTTTTTTTTTAGCCAAAGGCCAATGTGTCAGTTAGACACTACAAAAATAACAAACACAAATAAAAAAAAAAACAAATTATTACATCTGACAACTCTGGCAAGTGACGACCAAGTGCCAGCACTGCTAACAAAAATAATAAATACAAAAACAATAACAAACACAAAGTCAGATGCATAAATTAGGAATTGAACGATATAAAACAAATTTTTAGCATGAACTGAGGCTAAGTTTAAACAAAGAGAGAGATGTGCGTCGTATCAACGAAAAAAGTTCAAAGCTCAGCATGTTGCTGCGGAGATGTAGTGTTACAGCACCGACAGCGCTGGTTTTCAGCGATGAACCTGTGACGTAATGGCGTCCTCCAGTGGTGAAAAATCAAACATCAACAAGGAAGCAGTCAAGTTGTGAGATTCAAAAAGAAAGCAATGTGATACAATAAATATAAATAAATAAATAAAAGATTCCACCAAGTAAAAATGTCAAAATAATAATAAAAAAGGCAAATAAATAAAAAGTGATGTGTGTAAGTGTGATGTCAAGTATTGTGTGTCTGTGAGACACTGTGAGAACCCCAAAATGAGAACCCCGAACAGAAAAGCACTCGAGCTAGCAGACAATGGTAAGACATTTAGAATAATACAGAATTCAGCTGATAATTCCTAATGCGTGAATAAAACGAAGGTTTCATAATAATATGTTCAATTTCATTCAGGCTACAAAAAGTTATGGGCCGAACCAATAGGAACCAAGCTAAGACACCCAGGCTGCACATTCGGATTATGAGACAACTATGAGCATCAAGGGAACATCAGAAGCCGCCGACACAGTGTCGACCTCCATCCAGACCCCGCCGGCCGCACACATAAGGTATATTACCTATACAAAAGAGCTAAACGTTGTAGGTAATTGAAACTGTATTTTCATGAATAACTTCTTGAGATGGTATTTAAAACTTTGTTTTGTTTTCAGGCTGCGGATTGGTGGTGGAAGGTCATTCCAGCAGTGGGTGGCAGCATACTTGAAGCTCCCTCTGAATGCTGCAGTCCTGTGTTTAGGAAAAGATAGAGGGTCAACCACATGAGTGATTTTGTCTCCAATCCAGTTTTCTGAACAAATAACTAGGTTTATTGGTTTTGATGACTCCAAATAATAAAGTAGCTAAATGCAACCTCCTTCTATCTAGCAGCCATTTTTAGGACATTATGTTCGTTCAGATAAGGTGTTATATGATTTCGCCTTGGAATGGTAAAACAATAACGTGCACAAGCATTTTGAATGCGCTGAATCAGTTTCACTGTTCTAGACAGGAGACATGGTCCATATACAGTGTCACAGTAGTTCAGTCTAGACAGTACCAGGCTATCCATCAATTGTTTTCTGACAGGTATACTTATGTATTCTCGTATAGCATACAGGATTTTAAGTCTGTAGAAGCAGTTTCTCAAAGTTCTAGCAATGTGGGCTTCAAATCTTAGTTCTGGATCCATTATTATTCCCAAATTACTGGCAGAGTGAACATATTCAATTTTCATACCCAGAATAACTATCTCAGGGTTTGCTGATAGTAGGACATTAATTTGATTTTTACTACCCAGCACCATAAATAAATAAATAAAAGATTCCACCAAGTAAAAATGTCAAAATAATAATAAAAAAGGCAAATAAATAAAAAGTGATGTGTGTAAGTGTGATGTTTCTGGGGGTAGGTGTAAAAACAGTAACACATGTGCTCTGAGTATTATTTATAATTTTAATAGTTTTTCTCTTATTTTAAAGTGTAATATCTATCTCAAACCTTAGATAAAGTGTATATTTGGCACATAGTTTGTGGACTATAGCAAACTGATGTCCTAAGTGTGAAAAATTGTCATTACTTGCCGGCGACCATTCACTTCACACACAGTTAATTAACACCACATATCATTATGACCACTATTTCTGACATTGCGGAGACCCAGCGTTTGGCAATAACATCACTCAACCAACGGATGGCTGATTTTGAGGCGCACTTGAGGGCATCATCATCAGGTGCAGACTTGAGTGGCCTACATAAAGATTTCAGTGCCTTTAAGGATCATGTGTGGAATGTCCTCAGCGTGTTACAACAACAGATTGTTGAGGTGAGCAAAAGCGTAGACACAATTGAGATGCGTCACAGGAAGAAGTTTCTTTTACTCGGTGGTATACCTGAGAAGTCGGATGAAGGGATAGCTGATGTTGTGACATCTATTCTACAGAATAAGCTGGGCCTAACTGATTGCACTCCTTCTTCCTTGATGGTATGTCATAGATTAGGCGCTCCCTCCAATAATCGTAGTAGACCTGTCCTGCTTCGGTTCTCTGACCCCACACTAAAAAATACAATCTGGAAGTCAAAGGCCAAACTAAAGGGATCCTCCTATGTGTTGTCTGAATTCCTCACTCGGCAGCGTCAGACAACGTTCTCGGCAGCTCGCAGGATGTTTGGCGTGAGCAATGTGTGGACTATGGATGGCACCATCAATGTCAAGCTCCCCGACGGTACTCGACGTCGCATACACAGTTATGAGGAAGTTGTAGCGTTGGGCGTGGAGCAGGGAAGATCGGTGGATATCCCTGAAGACCCAAAGGTTAGCACGAAAACTTCGGCTACAACGGTGCCTGCGCATGCTTCTTCTAGGTCACGGCGCAATGTACCCAAGAAGTAATCTCCATAACCGTGCATTTTTTTATTTGTGTTTACACGCTTTTTGGGTTTGTCTGTCAGTTTGCTTTATTCTTGTATTTGGTTTTAACTTTAAAGTCCTACCGACGTTTTCGTATTAAGAAGTTTAATAAGTATGACTCACGACACTCTCACTTTTTTTTTTTTTTTTGTTCTGGCTCCATCGGTAACGTTCGATGATTTTGCCAATGTCAAGGTAAGTATGAGAAAGTAATGATCGTAAACTGTTACACAACTATTGATCAGTGTTTGTAGCATCCGTGGATCCCCATGCTAAAAAAGGACAAAACATTTTTGGTTAATAAATGTAAAACGTCACAAAATAAATGTTAGAACAATCAGTAGGTATATAATAAATAAATAGAAATATCAACTATATCTGGATTTTATTAATGGTAATGAATTTATAAAGGATTTTAACTGCAGGGGTATGGGCTAAAGATAATAGGAAAGGAATATTAATTGGGCGGGGGACATCAGAAGGGAGTATGTCGTAAAGGGGAGTGGTTAAACGAGGACAGGAAAAAAACAAGTGATCCAGAGTGCCCTCATCCAGGCCGCATTCACACAAAGAAGAGTCCCTCACGCGTATTTTGGCCAAAAAAACTGGAGTACAAACGAATCCAAGTCGGAGTCTAATTATGACAGAAGTGGCTATTTTACTAGAATTTTTTAGTTTGCTAAACCAACATTTAGATGGAATGAATGGTTGGATAGAGCCATAAAATTTTCCCTTCAATGTTCGAGTTTTTTGCCAATGATCATTCCAATTCTTCATCATCTCGGGTTTAACAAGGCAGAGCAGATCACGGGGATAACAAGACGTATGAGTTTCGATCTCATTCTGAGTAGCCAGCTTGGCAATTGAATCTGCATTCTCATTATCGACAATTCCAGAGTGGCTGGGGATCCAGGCCAGTGCAATCTCTATGCCTAAGCAGTGGCATCTATACAGGAGTTGTTTTATCTTTAGGGTCAGGGGAAAATTGTGACGGGAGCGAAAAGGCGATTTTATTAGATCCTGTAGACAGCTAAGAGAATCCGAGAGAATAAGGCTTTTGTTGAGTCCATGTGATTCAATGTAAGAGACTGCTTCCAATAGAGCTATTGCTTCCCCTGTGTAAATAGTGTTAAAAGCAGGACTACGAAAATTAAGAATAATTTTGTATTTTGGGATCCACACAGCTGAACCGACATTGCTATTATCGGACAATTTAGAAGCATCTGTAAATATCGTCAACCAATCGTGCCAGTCCTCTGCCAAAATCCTATTGAGTTTGACATTAGCGGCAGGGTCATGTTTGGGTATACCAAAGTTAAAAATAACTTTTGGTTGAAAGAGCAAGGAATCAAAATTTACTTCAAATACGGGGTTTTTATTTAACTGAATTATGGAAAGGTGCAAATTATTGAATTTGTTGAAACTGTTAACAAGGAGTGGAGGGTCTTTATGAGCCCAATAGCGAGATGTTGGGATTAATTGTGAAAGTGTACGAAGAAGAGGGAGAAGGGGATGACATTTAATCTGAATGACTTTATAAAAAAATCTGTCACAGAGATATTGCCTACGTAAGTGAAGTGGTGGCTCCAAACATTCTACCTGAAGGGCGTTAATAGGTGAGCATTTCATAGCTCCCGTGATAATACGCAAGCATTTGGATTGGATCCTTTCCAGTTTGGCAAGGGCTATTTTGTTGCATGGTTCTAACAGGAAGGTTCCATAGTCAAAGTGACTACGAACTATGGCGTTATATAGGATTTTCTGGGAGGTTGGATGAGCACCCCAGCGAACTCCAGAAAGGGCACGTAAGACATTAATGCCTCTTTCGCATTTCTTTGAAATGTAATCCAGATGATAGAGACCAGATAATTTTGAGTCAAGAATGAGGCCAAGAAATTTTACTTTGTCACGGATCAAAATGGGTTCATTTTCAACATAAAGGTTAATGAGAGGAATATTACGCTTGCGTGAAAAGACAACTGCATTGCATTTGGGGACTGATAAACTTAAGCCGTGATCGGTCAGCCACTGGTTTAAGTAGTAAAGGGCAGAATTTAAGCGAGATGAGGCATCTGAAAGGGAAGCTGAACTGAAATAGAGAGCAATGTCGTCGGCATATTGTAGGATTTTGCAGAAACAACTCACTGAAGACTCTAAGTCATGTGTGTATAAATTATAAAGGATGGGGCTTAAGACCGACCCCTGGGGTAGACCCTTCCACACTACACGGGATGGGGAAAGGGAGTTTTGATGACGGACAGAAATGGAACGGGACATAAGGAGACTACAAATGATGTTGACCAACCTCACAGGGATACTCAGCTGTAGCAGCTTTTGCCTGAGTATAGGAAGTTGAACATTATCATAGGCTGAAGCTATGTCTAGGAAAACACCGAGAACACTTTCATTATTAGAAAAGGCAATGCGAACATCAGACATGAAGACACTTAGGCTATCTAGAGTTCCCATACCTCTTCGAAAACCGAACTGAGAACTGGATAAGATGCCTTTAGTTTCTAAGATCCATTCAAGTCGGTTCTTGATGAGATTTTCCATAATTTTAGCCAAGACAGAAGAGAGGGCGATAGGACGATAGGAAGTAGAATCTTTTGGGTTTTTCCCAGGTTTCAAAATTGGGATGATTATTTGGGATTTCCAAGACTGGAACTTTGCCAGTAGCGAAAAAGGAATTGATTAGGTTCAGAAAGATTAGTTTACAGTTAGAAGAAGATTTGGAAATAAAGGAGTAGGATATTCCGTCTACCCCCGGGGCAGAATCCCGGAGATGATCTAAGGAACAAATAAGTTCTGAATAAGAGAAAAGGTCGTCAAATCTATCAGAGGCATTAGGAGGAGGAGAATCTATAGTGGGAAGGCATTCGGAGCTAGGAACAAAGGGGGGGGCTAATTTGGATATAAAGTCTTCCAACCAGGTACTGTGGTCATTGGTAGAAATATCGGGGGACTGGCTGTCACAGGCTCTGCGGTAGATTTTAATTTTTTTCCATACAAGGGAAACAGGAGAACGTGGAGACAGTGACTCGCAAAACTTGAGCCAGCCACTTCTTTTCTTTCTTGCCAATAACCTACAAGTAGATGCAGAGGTCTTTTTAAAATTTAAATAGTTTGGCATATTTATGCTAGAGGAAAAGGAGTTTTCGGCTTCTTTACGTTTGCGGACGCTATCAGAGCATTCAGCATCCCACCAAGGTGGAGAAGGTATTAGGTGACGGGCAGAGTTTTTTAAGGGGATTGAAGAATTGGCTGCTCTCAACAGACACTCAACAAAATTACTGTAGTGAATAAGGGAGTTGGATGAATTTATTTGGGGCAAATTTTGAAGTTCTGCGTCCAAATTGGACGAGAACTTAGACCAGTCGGCTTGAGATAGGCGATATTTTTGTAGGGGTTGAATGGGTGGAGAACGTGGATGACTTCTTGGTAGAGAAATTAGGATAGGAAAATGATCACTACCATATGAATTAGGGAGAACAGTCCAGGAAAGAGTTGATACTAAGGAAGGGGAAGAGAAAGTAAGGTCAGGAACACTAATATTTTGGTTAGGTGAAACCCGACGGGTAGCAGATCCATCATTAAGAACACAAAGGTTGCGGTCATCTAAAAGGTCAAGCAAAAAGCTGGAGGAGGGGTCATTACAGTGAGAGCCCCAAAGGGTGTGACGGCAATTAAAATCACCTAACACAATCAAAGGGAGGGGCATAGAAGAAAGGATAGAGTTAAATTCAGACAAAATATTAGCATTGGGATGGGGAATGTATGCAGAAACAAAGGATATGTCCATGGCTCTAATGGCCACTACATGTAGACCAGGATCGTGATGGGAAATAAGAATCTGGGAATAAGTGATAGATCTGCTAACCAATAGGGCGCAACCCGCCCATCCATCATCTCTATCGTCCCGAAGACATGAATAACCAGGAACCCTAAAGAGAGATCCAGGCTTGAGCCACGTCTCCGACACAGCAAAGACAACGGGTTTATATCTATTTATAAGATAGATTATGTCGTGTTTTTTCCTGCGAATGGATCTACAATTCCACTGAAGGATTTCTTCCATTTTGTCGAGACCAGGATTCGAGGAGTTGTTGAACTAATATAAAGACATTGTCCGGTATTGCGTCACTAAATTTAGACAACATGTTTATAAGGGAGCAAGCCAGGAGCTCAATCAAATTGTCATTAGGAGTGGGAAGGGGAGTAGTTTCAACGTAAGGGGAATTCAGGGCACAGCCATTAGGCTGAGAGGAATTAGGGGTATAGACCATTGACTTATGGGCTTGAGTATCATAAGACTTGCCCAATTCTGGCCTAGGTTTTGGAGAACGATAAACAGTCTTGGTATAGGAGGTTTTAACGGGGGATGCATATGGAGAAGAAGTAGGAGTGTTAAGAGGGGACGAGAAGAGAAGGGGTTCAGAGTGATAAGTTTGAGGTATTTTAGATTGGGATGGACCTGCTGTAACCTTAGAGTAAGGCAATTTACGGGGACGGGGAAACCTTACTGAAGCCTCACGGTAGCTTAAGTTTTCCTGAGACATTACCATTTTAATAGACTTCTGTCTTGAGTGTTCTGGGCACTTATTATCTGTGGCCTTATGGCTTCCACCGTCACACAAAAGACATGAGACCTGTGAGTCGGGAACAATACAGCTATCTCCGGGATGAGGTTGAGCGCAACGGTAACAGCGGGGCTGAGATCTGCACTGAGTGCTTATATGGCCAAATCTTAAGCAGTTGCGGCATTGTATAGTTGGAAGTTGGTAAATAGAAACAGGAAGAGAAACATTGTAACAGAAGACTTTCTCTGGGAGAATTTGACCAGAGAAAGTAAGCACCACAGTCGATGATGGGGACCAGGATACAGATTCCTCTTTTTTGTTTTTAAAATTAAGCCTTCTAGCCCTAATGACTTCTCCACAATTGCGAGGGGTTTCAATACCAAGGACTAACTCCTCTAGTGTCCAGTCGGTAGGGATATCCCTAACAACTCCCATACGACTTATATGAAAGCGTGGGATAACTGCTGAATATTTATTTTCAATTAGTAATGGATTGCTGACAAAATTGTTGGCATCTTTGAATGTGACGAAATCGATTGACATCCTGTTACGGCCCAAAGACCTGACACTGCCCTGAACAACACCTTTTAAACCCTTACTGAAGACAAATTGGGCAAACTTAAGGGAATTTAAAGTAAGACCTTGTTTAGGGTCTGTTTCCACCCTAGATACAAACACGGTGAAGGGAGCTCTGTCACTCTCATTATAGAGGGCTTTGGAGTCGTTCTCAAATCCCGGCTTAATAAAAACGGACTGAATTGAGTCAGACGGCGGCTTATTTCTTTTCGCGTCAACAGAAATCTCAGGACTTCCGGGGCGCTTTCTTTCCTCGGATCTAACGCGATCAGAGATTTGGGAACACTCCACAACATCCATAATGTCTGGAGGAGACCCTCCACCCCCATCAGGGGGTTCCTCGGCACTCATTTCCTTAGAAAATGAGTGCCAAGAAGCTTAAAAATACAAACCTTATTCCCAAACCAGACACACACAAAACAATCACAACACTACCAGACACTACAAACAGATTTTGTTATCAAAATGAAGTGTGAGGTTAAGAAACGCGTGCTTAATCTCACCAAGACAATAGCAAAATCCACTCTCACTTGATTATTTTTATCTCTTATGTACATGTCAATCAATTCATCAATTGTCAAGTGTCAAGTCAATTTGACTTGTCATTATGATGTAGTTGTTGTTATTATAATTCCCCAAAAGGCAAGGCAAAGGTTAGAACCATACAGCCTTGTCTTATTAAACTGATGTATGCATCTGACAGATAACTACGAATTTGCGTTCGAATACTTGTACGGATGAAACACTATTAGTAATGCGATAATGTTTGTGAACAGTCGGCCGGCAGGTTATGCATTATTAAGTCTTAGCTTACTTATAATATTCCTTTATTTTATTTATATTTTTTTTAAATATTTATTCTACTTATATATTTATAATTATTATGTCAGACGATGACTCATTTTACTCGGCTTGCGATAATTCTAATCCCTCGTCTCCTACACTTGATACATCTATCTCCATTAATAACTACCTAAGTGGTGAATTCCAGCGATTCCCTAAATGTTTTAATGTGTGTCATGTAAATGCACAAAGTATTCCTCAACACCACTCAGAGCTACTGGATATATTTTGTGATATATCCATTCACGCTATTTTGGTGTCTGAGAGTTGGCTTAAACCTGAACTTGCGTCTACGTCTTATAGCTTACCAGGTTTTATTTTAATTCGTAATGATCGCACAGGAAAACGGGCCGGGGGTGTCGCTATTTATCTACGTAGTAATATTCCGTACAAAATTATTTCGTCTTCACCATCACTTTATAGCGGCAATCCTGAGATTTTGCTTCTTGAAATCACTGTCAAGGGGGTTAAGGCCATTCTCGGAGTTGTTTACTGCCCACCAGCCATCAATTACTTCTCCAGTCTGGAAACTCTGCTTGAACCTATTTCTTCGGAGTACAAACATCTCATAATTATGGGTGATTTTAACACAGACCTTTTAAAAAATACTCCAAGATCACGAAGGCTGAGAGAGATCCTTGAGTCGTCCAATCTATCCCTTTGGACACTTAATCCAACTCATCAAAATATAGACTGTGACGATTCCTGGCTTGACCTCATGCTAACGTCATCTTTGGATCTTGTCGCAAATTATGGGCAAATCCCAGCGCCCGGTCTCTCTCGACATGATTTATTATATATGTCATATAAGTTAAAACCACCCAAACACCGTCCTTCAATTGTCTTTCTTCGCAGTTTTGCGAGGTTGGACATAGACCAACTTGGTAGCGATGCACAATCCTTTGACTGGTCCGTTATCTGTGAGGCCTCTACGGTGGATGAAAAAGTTTCTATGCTCAATAATTCGATCATAAAATTATTTGATACTCATGCACCACTCAAAGCCGTCCGTGTAAAGCGTCCACTAGCTCCTTGGATTACCCCCGGAGTTCGCATGGCAATGAGACGACGTGATAGGGCTTTCCGTAAGTATAGAAGAGATCGCAATGAGGAGAATTGGCGCCAGTACAAATTAGCACGAAACCGATGTAATCAGATGGGAAGAGTTTCTAAACGCCGATACATTTCTGAAAATGTTCTTAATTCTTCACCGGCTGACATATGGAAGTTTCTCAAGTCATTTGGTATATCCAAATCATTATCGAATTGCCTGCCTTCGAACCTTTCTCTTGATAGCTTGAATCAACACTTTTCATCATCTGCCACTCTCCCAAACAATATTAAATATCAAACCATTTTAGATATCACTTCCATGCCTAAAGTTGCTTCGGACTCTTTTTCATTTTCCCCTGTGACTGACGACGAGGTTCTAAAGATTTTGAATTCAATCAAGTCGAAAGCTGTTGGCTGGGATGGGATTGGTAGGACTATGATTTCTCTAATTATAAATGATATCCTTCCCTTTCTGACCCACATCATCAATTTCTCTTTGCAGACTGGGGATTTCCCAATAATCTGGCGTAAAGCCCATATTGTTCCTCTTCCGAAAATTTCCAACCCCAGTTTAGTCAATCACTTTAGACCCATTTCCATACTTTCATTCCAGTCTAAGATCATTGAAGCAGTTGCTCACAAACAATTATCCTCATATGTCTTTGCTCATAACCTGTTATCAAATCTACAATCTGGGTTTCGTCCTGGTCACAGCACTTCCACTGCGTTACTAAAAGTCACAGAAGACATTAGGTATGGTATGGAGAACTCAAAGCTGACGGTGTTAGTTTTAATAGACTTCTCCAATGCTTTCAACACCGTGGACCATGACATTCTCCTTGCTATCCTATCGCAAATTGGAATCTCGTCGTCATCCCAGGGTTGGTTCTCATCATATCTTCGTGGTCGCCAGCAAAGGGTACGCATCGACCAGGAATTTTCTGATTGGTGTGACCTCATGAGTGGAGTTCCACAAGGCGGTATTCTTTCTCCTCTGTTATGTCATTATTTATTAATTCCATCACCACAACACTCAAATGCTCTTACCATCTGTATGCTGACGATTTGCAACTATATGTGCAAGCTGACATCGGTAACCTAGACAGCTGTATCTCGATGCTCAATACGGATCTTTGTACGATCTGGAATTGGTCTAACAGTTTCGGGGTTGCCGTGAACGTAAGTAAATGTCAGGCCATCGTTATTGGCAGTCCATCAAATATGAATAAAGTTAATCTACGCCAACTACAACCAATAATGTTCGACAATTTGGTTATTCCTTTTTCTGAACATGTAAAAGATTTGGGTCTGCACATTGACGATAGGCTTAGTTGGCACAAACAAGTAGCACAGGTTAGTCAGAGCGTCACCGCCTCATTGCGGTCTCTCTATAGGTTTAAACATTTTCTCCCAGCTAAAGTCAAATTGCTTTTGGTTCAGTCCCTAGTGCTTCCTATATTAGATTATGCAGATGTTTGTTACCCGGATCTATCTCAAGAACTTTTAAATAAACTGGATCGAATTCTCAATAACTGCATTCGTTTTATTTTTGGACTTCGCAAATACGATCATATTTCCTTATACCGCACTCAGCTTAAATGGCTGCCTATTCGCCATAGAAGATCCCTCAGATCTCTATGCATGCTCTTCACAATTATGAACGATCCATGTACTCCTGATTATCTTAAACTTCTTTTTCAAGTATTGGGCAGTTTCCACAATCGAAACCTTCGCGCTTCTGAAAATTTGCTTCTTCAAATACCTTCTCACCGAACAGGTTTTATCTCTAATTCTTTCGCTGTTTCAGCTATCAAACTCTGGAATGTGCTACCACTTGACATCAAGAAATCGACAAGCAAATTCTCATTTAAACGCAAAGTTCGGGAATATTACTACAAATCTTTGAACCCCTAATTTTTGAGTATGTCTTCGTCAAGCTGATGTATATATTTATAATTTATAATTATATATATTAAATATTTCATATGTATTACATTATATATTTATATTTAAATATATATATATATATATATATATATATATATATATATATATATAGTATTTGTAAGTGTATGTATAGTATTATGTAAAAATTTACAATCTATTTATCATACCCTAATTTTTGTTTTTTTTCTATTTAACCCGAAGGTTGACTGGTAGAGAATGCCTTACGGCATTAAGTCCGCCTTATGTACCATCAATGTGCATTAAAGATTAAATAAATAAATAAATAAATTTAGACTTTGTTGTGTTCAATACTAGGGAGTTCTGGTTAGACCATGTGACTACCCTTTGAAGGTCCTCGTTCATCCGTTGTACTGCTGCTGCTGTATCCTGAGCTTTTAAAGATAGCTGAATATCATCAGCGTACATATGGTACTTGCGGTGTACAAACGATTTAGCAATGTCTGCGCTATACAGGATGTACAGTAGAGGACCAAGTATAGACCCCTGGGGAACACCCCTGACCACAGTAAGAGGCTCAGATTTATATGTTGACCCATCCTCACTCTGAATCTCCACACACTGCGTTCTGTTTGTGAGGTAACTATTGAACCACTGTATTGTCTCAACTGAAAAACCATAATAAGCAAGCTTGGAGAGCAGTACAGTAGGGTTTATTGCGTCGAACGCCCGGGAATAGTCCAGCAACGTGAGGATGGAGCCCTCCCCCCTGTCATGAGCCTCAAGGATATTCCCCACGACATCAAGAAGAGCCATTGCTGTACTTCGACCCTTCCTAAAACCAGACTGCAAGTCTGGTAAAATGTTATTAGACTCCAGATAAGTCATCACTTGTGTGTATACCACTCGTTCCAAGACCTTCGAAAGGCAGGACAGTATACTAATTGGACGAAGGTCCCTACAAGTCACAGGGTTTGAGGTTTTAGGAATAGGGCGGACCACAGCACAGCGCCATAAGTCTGGAAATGTGTGTGTGAGTATAGACCTATTTACGATGTCGGTTATGGCCTGTAAAGTCGTTGGCATGGTCAGTGAAACCATCTCCAAACTTATTCCATCAATCCCTTGTGCATTTGACTTAAAGCTTCTTAGAACCTTCCCTACCACATCACGATCAACTGTACTCAATTCAAACTTAGCGTTGCTGTATCTGTGATGCTCAAAGAAAGACAGTTGTGAAATATTATTATAACATGTTCCTGGAACCTCTAGAAACGCCCTGTTCACTGCATCTGCATCGTGAAAATGCCTTGGTAATTGATTGTCTTTGTGTACAGGCAGAACATCAGACTTCAGAGTTTTCAATAGCGTCTTGGGGTCCTTGATATTACTGTTGACAAACCTTGTGAAGTAAACCTTTTTTTCCGATATTAGTGCAGTAACTGCCTGATGTTTGAGGTCCAGGTAATATGTTCTCGAGGAATCACTTTTTGAGCAATGATACTTGTTCCTGGCTTCATCCCGCAGCCTGAACATTAAGCGAATGTTGCTCGTGATCCATGGTGTTGGACGTGCCCTGAAAGTCCTTTTTTGTAACGGGGCATGGAGATCAAATAAGTTAATAATATTTGAGGTGAAAATATGTACCATGTCATTCACATTTGTCAAATTCCTTATTTCTGACCAGGGATATGACTTCAAGTCTACAAGAAAAGTATCCTCCAGTATGTCATGTAGTTGGCGGTACGAGACTGTTCTGGGTTTAGGCTTTTCCTTATTTAAAACAGTATCACATGTTATAAAGGCGTGATGAGCCAGCTTAGTAATATGGTCCACCTCAACAGAAGCGGCGGTAGCCTAATGGCTAGGGCGTCGGACTTGCGATCATGTGGTTGCCGTTTCGAACCCGACCCATTGCACTACCGACGTGAACCCACTCGTAACACAAGCATTTAGCTTAGCACGAGGGGTTAACAAGAATACTAGTAATGTGTGACCCACATTGCTAGTAAGCTTTTTCAAAAAAAAAAAAAAACAGTGCAGACAGCTATATCAGTACAAATGACATCGATTAATGTATTGCTGTTTCCAACTATATGTGTGGCTGTCTTGACTATCTGGTTGAGGCTTAGGTAGATTATAAACTCCATGTTTTTTTTTGTCTTGACATTGTTTGTCTCTAGCATATTGACATTAAATTACCCAGCAGTACAATCTAGTAGTACAATTATCAAGTACAATTATCATATGGTGCTAGAGCGCTAATGCTGTATGTTAACCCCTCTAGAAACCTGGTAAGGTCAGCCCATGGTGGACGGTAAGCAGTTCCAACCAGTAATCTTCTGCCATTTAGACTGAGAGTCAACCACATCTGCTCAACATCCAACTGCTCTGGGTGAGCTTTAACTCGCACGCTAATTCCAGTCTTTATGTAGAAAGCCACCCCCCCTCCGCGTCCTCCATGTATAGACGCAGGTCGTGGTATGTGCTTTAACCTGTAGCCTGGTACAACAGGAGCTCGACCTTCTTCCCCCAGACGTAGCTAAGTCTCATTTATGGCCATGATGTCTACTGCGTGGCGGTAATGGCTAACATAAATTCGTCATGTTTAGTACCCAGAGAGCCAGCATTTAATAGGCCAAACTTTAAATGTTTAGTACGAGTCATTTATATAATGTATATTTATGTATATAGTGTGTGTTTAATAGTATGTTTTGTGTATTGTAACATGTATTATTTTAATAGGGGTCATATTTAAAATGTGTTAAATATAAGTAGATTAAGATAGTGTAAATAATTAATATTGTAAATAGTAGGTTTAAACAAGTAATAATTAATATGCATTCCTTCCTATCTGCACGTAGAATGGTTAATTCGGGCCTTTCGCGAAGGTTTTTAAGCGCTAAAAATTGGTTTTTTGTAAGATTGATTTTGGGCGGTCTGCTACGACGTAACACTGACGAAATGTCTTGACGTATCGCCTCTAAGTCTTGTTTATTTACATTATTTATTTTTATAAAGGCACTCTTCTACATTGCATATTATGTTTTCTACCGGTATATTGCGAGGTGTTATTGCATAATTTAGGCATTTTGATAGAACTGGAACCATGTTTTCATCCAGGTTATGTTTAGACAGATTGACAACTGCGCGTGATTGGCTCGCAGGTGACGGGCGCGTTCCGTTTTCTTTAGTGACGTTGACATTTGATTGTGACATTAGTTTATTGAATTTATTTATTTGTCTATGTTTGCATTCGTTATATTTTGATGACTCACGCTCATTTAGTATTTTAATGCAATTATTCTTTAAATTCTAAGGTCTTTAAATTCCTGGATGAAATATCGATATCTTGGTTTATATAATGTAAATCGGATCTTGTATTTTGCACTAACTGTTGTAAAAGTTTTTAACTTGCATGGTATAAGATCTTGGCGCTTCCTCGTATGTCCTTTCTTAGTGAAATTTGGCACACGGAGGAATAATGCTGTTGTCCCTGCATCTCTTCAAGAAATTCAAATATGTTGTAAATCTTGCGCGCTTTGTCTTGAGAGATTCTAACCGGCGTATTTTATTAGCAATACACACATTTATTTATAGACACTGGCATTTAGAGACACTGGCAGGTGGCGCTGTTGTCAACGCTAACGTTTTCGTATCGCTCTGATAATAAAATACAATAATAATATTTAAACAACTTTATTGGCGTTAATGAGTGTTAAAAGTGGATGCTTAGCGTATATTGCCCACTATTGTTCGTGAAGTGTTGTGAAAGTGAAATCAATAAATAATAGGTGGCACAAAATCAATCTGGACTGCGCTTCATCTATTTACAATTATTTACAATCAACACTGAACGGCTGGACTGTTAAGTACTACTTAATAATTAAGTTTTTTTTACATAATTGATGTTTTCAGACTTAAGGTGCTAAGAGCCCTCAAAACGCCAAAATTCCGTATGTTTAAGTAAAAATATCACAATAACTGCTAAGTTAATCCGTAAAGAAAAAATAGGGAATGACAGATAAAGATTTGATAGACATATTGACTTGAACAGAATTTTATATTTATCTACCATTTGTTAGAAAAAAAATCCCTAAAGAACACATATTTTTGTCATAAATTGCAAAATTTCTCCAGAACGGCACAAAATCTATAATTACTTTTTACACAGAAAAAAAGGTCTCAAAAATACCAATATATTGACTTGAGAGTTTTATTTTTATTCCGCATATAACTCCTGTAAAGTATTTTTCTTTCCAAAATTGAATATCTCTGCGCGAGCGTGCCTCCTCCGTCGCCCTGTAATCACCCGCGAGCCCTGACTGCAGTCCGGTTCGGGACATCATCGAGGGTGGACTGCACGTCGGTGTTGAAGTGACTTTGCTAGCATTCATTCTAGTTTTTGAAGACTTTATACTCATTTGTAAATATTTATATTAATAGAAGTGCTTAGTTTCGTTACTATTTTTACATTAGTAACTGTAAATATTTTTTTATAAATAAGTTGATTGTTGATATCCTCAATGATTAAGAAAACAGAACTGATCGCGATCAATGAAATTGAAACATGCCAAAACACGAAAAAATATCTTCGTATCGTAAAACAGGACGAGAATTTCAAAAGTATTGATAGTTATAAAGGACTAGCTATTAAATATTAATATTTAATAAATAAATAAATATTAAATGTTAATTAATATTTAATAAATAAATAAATATTAAATACTATTAAATATTCAATAATTCAATATCAAATATTAAATGTTAATTAATATTTAATAAATAAATAAATGCCTGCCTCATTAGCCAAGTGTTCCTGAGCGCGACTGCTAAGCTAGAGGTCCTGGGTTCGATTCCCAGGTTGAGCAAAGTGTTATTGGGTTTTTCTATGAAATTCCCAGTAGTAGCTCGGAGTTAGGAATTTGTGCCCGGTTAATGGCAATAGGCTCGCCTCCTATTACATGGGACCTAAACATACCGGCGAACTGTGTGTAATGAATGTGGCTTGGTGTCGAATGAAAAGATGTTGATCCGATGAAAGTTAGTTTATTACTGTCTATCTTACAAGCTAAGTAACCTAATATAAAGGATGGAGGTGCGTCACACACTACACCTCCCCCGTTTTATAAAAAAAAATAATTACGTAATATGTAACTATTTTTTAAAAAATCATTATAGTATAATTATGTTGTATACATGAAACAATAGTACTTAAACTTAAAAAAAACGAACATCAAAGGAAATTACTCATTGAATACATATTTCAATGTTATATTATTCTGAATACATAAAAAATACGAATAGATAAAAATAACTTTTCTTACTTTATATGTTTTATCTAAACTATAATGCGCTGTTGACAATAACAATATTTTATGCTTATACTATGTACCTGTTACATTATTTAATCACATCAAATGGCTTCAGCAACCTTCAACTTAAACCATTACAATTAAGTAATAAAACTCTTCATGTATTGCAAAAAAAAAACTCAAATTGAAACAATTTCATAATCTGTAATAATTCCTTCACAAAAACAAACACTCATTTATTTTTCCGTTACTCTTCAATACTACTTTCATACTCTTATCTCTCTTTTACAAGCTTTATTTACTATCTATGGTACTCATTTCATTTTAGACCTTCTGGCCATTTCATTATTATATTTTTATTATAACGAGGCACATACATTTCATTTTTATCATTTACAAGTCGACTTCTTTAAAATTTTTTTTTTAATATTAAGGATCCAGATTTAAGTACTTTATGGACTCCAACTGTTTTCACGGAGGAAGGCTCGCTCGCTGCCATGATCAAACTGAAGGAACTGGACCTTAGTACCTCTCTATATTGAGTACCATATTTATAATATATCATTATCAATCTATTCACATAACACATAATGAAACACGTATCTAAATGAATAATTTGGTTTAAAAGTACTCTCATGCTTTCCGGGTGATCAGTCCGGTGGTACCTAAGCTAGAGCCTTATGTACCAAACGATTCCCTACTCTATAAAAAACTATCATACAAACCAAACCATCTACTAATTTTCATCTATCAAAATCTAACAACTAATATCAAACACATCAATTATTTCCTATCTTCGAAATTGGAAAGTACCTAATGACACTCTATTAGAAAGGTGACAAAAGAATTTAATACTATTCCATTTCTTCAAATCTAAAACAAATCATCATATTAAGTATTATTTCAATCTCTGGCTATAATTAGCACTCAAAAACATTTCCTAGTACAGAACATAATTTTAAACAAAGAACAACATCATCACAAAAACATTTCCTAATAGGAACGACTCTGATTTTGACACCTAAGAATGCAGATCATGCATAAACGGAATATGAGCGCGTCACACCTGCCCATCGTGGGAATGAAATATTACACAATGTTTTACTAAGAAGTTCAACTTACAGAAACAACTTATATTATTATGTACTTATTTTCGTAATATTTAACAAATAAATATTTCAATACGCATTACCAAACTAAACCAATAAAAGCAAAATGTAATTTAGCGAAACAGTAAACCAAAATTTAATCTTATTTCTTAGTAAAAATATTAAACAAATTGAATCACACCATAATTTCAATAAATATAACAGGCAAAGTTACGTGAAAAAATGGTATTTGAAAAAATGCTAGTCAGCCAATACTGTGATACGAAATTTGAGCTAACGAGGAGCTCGAACACAAGAATGCATAAAAGTTTGAAGAAAATCTAACCAGATTTACCTACTTCAAAATGTATCTATTGTTGTCAACAGGCATATTCTAATAACTAAGTAAACATAATTATAATTGAAAATTATTTACTACATACTTAACATTAAACACATTTAAAACGTCCGCGGCATTAAATTTCTATATAAGTTCACCTCAATCACATCTCATTCGAAATACTTTTAATCATCACATCATTTCCACATTAAACTAAGCGGCTCTCCTGCCAGCTCTCGGAGAAAGATGGACGTGGGGGCCCATCTCCATCTCGCTGCACGCAGGCTGCAGAGGCCACATCGCCAAATGGCCTTGGCACTAGGCGGCCAGGAAAACGCCGTGGCTTTATGTGGCCAGGTCAACACCTTACACATAAACGCCATAGTTTCGTCCTTGATAACTTTATTTGAAACACTTTCAACACTAATTTGATTGTCTAATTTCATAAAAATGTTCACCAAACATAAGTAACTATTCATTTATCCGCACAGCGCTGCCGCAAGGCAGCACTGGCAGGGTCGCCATGTAATGAATGTGGCTTGGTGTCGAATGAAAAGATGTTGATCCGATGAAAGTTAGTTTATTACTGTCTATCTTACAAGCTAAGTAACCTAATATAAAGGATGGAGGTGCGTCACACACTACATTAGGTGTACATTAGTACGCCTCTGCCTAACCCTTCGGGGAATACAGGTGTAGGCGACGCGTGAACATAATGCTGATATTTTATAATTTTACCTAAGTACCTACTTGTTGTTTAAATAAATACAAGGCGCAGGAGACGCACGCGAGCGGGACGGGGGGTACGCACATAGCAGCGCAGCGATTTGTAAAATATTCGAGTAGTAGCTTTTGCCTATGATTGCGCGCGGACGTACGTTTGTTAATGCGTCTCCCTACCCTTCGTCTTTTCGTAAATCCGGAGTTTCACTACCCATCCACATCCCTTACATTAATTGGTCTTCGAACCGGATCTCTGGATGTATCACACACCACCGCGAAGTATGGTGAACACTAGGAGTGCTAAAAGAAAGGAAGAGGAGCAAAATGAAGCGCAACAAAAAGATGCTCAACAATTGAAAATCGAACAAATGTCGAAAGAAGCTATAGAACCTATTGAACCCAGGAGCAAGATGGAAGAAAATCAACCTGGACCTTCTATAGCCCACAGTGTTCGAAAGTCTACCCGTAATAAAAAATCATCGACGTCATCTATTACGGCGAGAAAGAAAAGGCTGGAACTGGAAGCCGCTCAAGCAAAGGCACAAATTAGAATGGAACTGATAGACAAACAACTAGATGCAGACCTAGCCGAACTGGAAGACGACTCCAGTAACTGCAGTCTACCCTCAGAAAAAAGTAAAAATGACCGTGTTGTAGAAAAGTGGCTGGAAAGTAGTCGGCAGGAGGTGAATACTCAGGGAATCGCCAACCGTAGCATCCACGATGACATGTTGCGTCCGGCACCGCAGGAACTGCACCTGCACCATGTAGGGCCCGCCGGCCTGCAACACCCCGCTACGGACTACGCGCTCGAAGCACGCCCACCACCACCAGCTGTTGGTGGCACTGATGAAACCGTGCGGGCCCTGGCGAATGCTTTGGAGGACTTTGCCGCTGTCTCTGCCACCGGTGCCAGCAGATGTAATGAGTGCACTGGAACTTCAGTTTGGAAATCCTGATGTCATTATATCCAGAATCCTGCAGGACATAAGTAAATTACGCCCCATGGCACAAGAGTATCAAAAGGACATTATTCCTTTCTCAGTGAAAGTAAAAAATTGTGTCGCTGCTGTGACTGCCATCGGACGTGAAGAATATCTAAAAGGTATGAACATTGTGTCGGTCATCCTCTCGAAATTACCAATGATACTGGTCTCAAAGTGGGCTGATTACTGTTATCCTCTTATCAGTAACACAGAAAAACCAAAACTACTTATTATGTCCGAATTTCTGAGTGATGAAGCCATGAAAATAACAAAAACTTCTGTGAATTTATCTAACGTACAATGCCATAGTAAACAAAGTTATAACGAAATCTCTAAACATCGTACTTTAGTGGTGAATAGTGAACAAGTGAACAATAAACAAAAAAGTGATAAGGAGTGTCGGTACTGCCACATTTCCGAACACTTACTGCAAGACTGTAAAAAGTTCAGAAAATCGTTACGTAAAGATCGCTGGGCATTCGTAAAACGCCATGGTATTTGCTACAAGTGTCTGACGTCACAGCATAAACAAGACAGTTGTACCGCACCGGCTTGCGACGTAGATAACTGCAGACTATCTCACCATCGTTTGTTGCACTATATTATAAACAAAAACTCAGTGCCGCGTAATAGTGTGAATATAACCGAAATCACTGAAACTGAAACCGAGACTGATTCGCGAGTGGAAACTGTAAATCATCTTCAAGTGAACTGCACTAAAGTTTTACTTAAAACTGTGCCTATATACTTACACGGACCTAACGGGACTTTTCGTTGTGCCGCGCTCCTTGATGACGGTTCAACGGTGACGTTGATAAGCGCTGCGCTCGCGTCGAAAGTAGGATTGAGCGGTAATAAACAATCTATGCGTGTGTGCGGTGCATGGGACAATAGCGAAGTGGTATGCCATAGTGAGGTACTCGACCTTGAACTATCTAACTGTGAAGGAAATAAATTTACAATTCGTGCGCGCAGTGTAACAAACATGAACTTACCAGTACAAAATGTTACTGCCGTGGACTTGAGTGATTATGAACTGATGAAACCTGAAATTAAAAACGTGATTTGTGATGGTCAATACAGGCCGGAACTTTTAATAGGGCAGGACAATTACGATTTAATTTTACCATTGGAAATAATTAAGGGTAAACCTACAGACCCCTACTTCACTCGTACTCCTTTAGGGTGGTGCATGCACGGGTGCATGCGCATGAAGTCCGCTGTCAATCACGATGTGAAGCTGCAGTCTACTCTTTTCCTGTCAGAAGGAGAAAACAATGAATGTGAGCATATCCTACGAGAAATCCAAAACGAGGTGCGCCAATCATTTGAAATGGATTCTGTCGGAGTTACTAGTAAGCCCCGCCAAAACCTTCTTGATGTAAAAGCTACGGAATGCCTACAACAAACGGCCACTTTGAAAGATGGTAGATGGTACGTGGGTCTCCCGTGGAAAGGTACGTTTGGTGAGATGCCTAACTCATACGATAATGCACTCACAAGACTGAAGAGCGTTGAAAAGAAAATGAAAGCAAATTCAAGCTTCGCAGAGCGATACAGAGATAGAATCGACCATCTATTCAGTAACGATTTTGCGTCACGACTCACTGAAACTAAAAGTCCGAATAGAATATGGTACTTGCCGCACTTTGGCGTCGACAACCCTAATAAACAAAAACTACGACTGGTGTTCGATGCTGCGGCCAGAAACAAAGGCATATGTTTGAATGACTACTTACTACAAGGTCCCGACCTACTTACCTCTCTGTACGGGATAATGCTGAGATTTCGAGAAAACAAAGTGGCAATCACGGGCGATATAAAAGATATGTTTTTGAGAATCAAAATACGAAATGTTGATCAAGATGCCTTGCGCTTTTTATGGCGAGAATCACCAGATAAACCCGTACAAACTTGTGTCATGACTAGCTTAATATTTGGCGCGAACTGTTCCCCATTCATCGCCCAGTTCATAAAAAACAAAAACGCCGAAAGATTCCGACCCACTATGCCGGCCGCAGTGCAGGCTGTACTTACACAACATTACGCCGACGACTATATAGACTCCTTACCCGATGAAGAAACAGCTAATCAACTTGTGAATGACGTCACATTCATTCACAAACAAGGTGGATTCGAGATTAGAAATTGGACGTCTAATATGCAATCTGTACTTAAAGATTTACCCAAAGAAGACTTAAAATCGACGTCTGTGATATTTAAAAATGGACAACCGTATGACGGAGAACGTACACTCGGCTTGATATGGTTCCCAACTAATGATAACCTGGGATTCGATGTGTCATTCAAACGAATTCCCACGCCCATATTGCTAGGACAAAAGAAACCTACTAAACGAGAAATGCTTCGTGTACTAATGTCCATCTTTGATGTCTACGGCTTCCTTTCGCCTATTACGATCAAAGGCAAGATCCTATTACAAGATACCTGGAGGTCTGGAATTAGTTGGGACGACGAAATAACAGACCAAATATTTATAAAATGGACAGAATGGCTGAGCATAATGACAAACATTGATAAAATTCGCCTACCTCGTCATTACGAGTCGGCAACTAGAAGTACGTGCTACTCAGTACCTACGCGAGAGAGCGAGATGCACAATCTCAGTGCAAACGCACCGATTAGCGCGTCGCCGGCGCAGACCACCGAGCGCTATAGGAACTTACAGCTACATGTATTCTGTGATGCGTCAACTCAAGCGATGTGCGCCGCCGCGTACTGGCGTTGGATTGATTGTAAACAAAATATTCAGGTTGCCTTTGTCTCTAGTAAATGTCGAGTTGCGCCTGTAAAGTATGTATCAATGCCTCGCTTAGAACTACAAGCAGCCGTTATGGCGGGAAGACTCGCCGATATGTTTTGGAAGCGCTGGATACGAGAAGTTCTGCCTGATATGCGCCCGAGAAAGAAGTTGCACAGTGAGCAGCGACCCTTGCAAGTGGGAGATCTAGTTCTGATCGTGGACCCTAACTCCCCAAGAAATGTATGGCCTAAAGGCTTGGTAGAGGCCGTAATGACTGGCAAGGACGGCCGCGTTCGAGTGGTCGATGTAAGGACGAAAACCGGCCTTCTACGGCGGAATGCGACACGCGTCGCGCCATTTCCTATAGGTGATGAGTGCTGTACCAGCACTAGGGAGGGGAATGTAGGCGACGCGTGAACATAATGCTGATATTTTATATTTTTACCTAAGTACCTACTTGTTGTTTAAATAAATACAAGGCGCAGGAGACGCACGCGAGCGGGACGGGGGGTACGCACATAGCAGCGCAGCGATTTGTAAAATATTCGAGTAGTAGCTTTTGCCTATGATTGCGCGCGGACGTACGTTTGTTAATGCGTCTCTCGTCTTTTCGTAAATCCGGAGTTTCACTACCCATCCACATCCCTTACAACAGGCGTGATGGTATGTTATGTTATGTAAATAAATAAATATTAAATACATATTAAATAATTAAATATCAAATATTATATAAAATAATAATAAATGAATAATATTAAATTAAATAAATATTTAATATTTAATTATTAATATTTAATAAATCAATAAATATATAAATAATCATAAATAAATAATATTAAATTAATACTTATTTAATATTTAATAAATCAATAAATAATAATTAATAAATAATATTAAATTTATACTTATTTAATATTTAAATAATATATAGCCTTCCTCAATAAAGAGGCTATCTAAGACTGAAATAATTTTTCAAATCGCACCAGTAGTTCCTGAGATTAGCGCGTTCAAGCAAACAAACTAACAAACAAACTCTTCAGCTTTATATTTATTATTATTAAATTATTAAAATATAGAGTATATATTAGTATAGAGTATAGATATAGTCAAAGGTTATACGACAAGAACAAAGAACAGTCGTAAAGAGACTAAACTTCATAGTAGGTACCTCATACACACAATATGATAGGTAAACTCCTACAAGTATGAGCCTCGTGTGTGCGTGAGCACCGGCGGCCTCGACGCGTATGGGGATAACCCAGTTTATACCGGCTCGGCTAGTGCTCACGCTCAGGGTTTAGATTTACAGTGTAGGTAGGTACACTACTCTCCAATATTTTTGGCCGGGCTGAAGATAGGCGCAAGTCGGTGCGCAGAATGCATAATAAGGTAGGTATCATAAGGGGTGATGGAAGAGCGCGGGTACACGGGGCGACCACCGCAGACACCCGCGCGCTTCCTCCTACGCTACGCTGGCGTTCTTGCAACAGTGTGAGTGTTACGGCCGTACGCGAACCACATGCTCATTGCGTTCTGAGAATACAGTCGAGTTCAGAATCGTTCATTTCGTTTTTAACCCCCGACGCAAAAACGACGGGGTGTTATAAGTTTGACGTGTCTGTGTGTGAGTGTGTGTGTGTGTCTGTCTGTGGCATCGTAGCTCCCGAATGGATGAACCGATTTTGATTTTGTTTTTTTTTGTTTGAAAGGTGAATACTTAAGTCGGGAGTGTTCTTAGCTATGTTTGATGAAAATCGGTCCAAGATGGCCGCCGCCACAAGATGACGGTTTACATATTATAGTATCAAATTAAAGGGCCTGACTAGTAGAATACTATACACTATGAAAAATTTCAAATCCAAGATGGCCGCCTCCACGAAATGGTGACTTTATTAATTTTTTTCACTACTCCCTCAATAAAGGTATCAAATGAAAGGGCTTGACTAGTAGAATACTATACACTATGATATAAGATATCTAATAGCTATGAAATAATTGACAAAAGTTGAATAACTAAACGAAGAAAATACCTAATTAAAGACTAAATTACCTGGATCTTAAAACGCAAGAAAATAAAAGAAATTAAACAAAATAAGGAGTCCCTACAAAAAGTGTGAAATAACAAATTAAATTAAAAATTAAAAAAAACCCCCGACACAAAAATAAACCTGAATCCCTATAAAAATAAAAAAATAATCTTGAAATTATAACCCTTCGTAAGTAGGATGAAGTTTTTTGATTAAATTTTGTCGCGTCGGGGGACCGCTCTCTAGCTCTCGCGTGTCTGCCCGCTCGGGTCGCCAAACTTGAATATGTTACGCTCCGCCCACTTTACGCCCTCCCGCGCGTCGCGGCGATGTACGCGCCATCCACATCAATTCTGAATTCGCGCGATTCACGTTCGGGAAGCAAAAGGATTCACATAATTAGAGAGCGGTCCCCCGACGCGGCAAAATTTAATCAAAAAACTTCATACGTACTTACGAAGGGTTATAATTTCAAGATTATTTTTTTCTTTTTATAGGGATTCATTGCCATTATTGTTAAATTATTGTTCTTTAGTGTTTTGTTATTATTGTTTGTCCGTACCGTGTTATCAAATTGGAAGGCATGGCAGGCAAAATATCAAGGAAGAATATAAGGAAAGCGACAGAATTATCGATAAATTTGACTGATGAATTGTGCATGCGTGTACCTAAGCGAAATGTATCGGATGAATCAGAAACGGATTTTGAAGATGAAGACGATCATTCTTCCGATGAAGAGGTCCCTTGTACAATGGACCTCTTCATAAGGGCTTGACTTTTATGGAGGGGGTACCCCTACTTTAAATCTTATTTACTTATTTAATTTGCATACCTATATTTATATATTTGTATATCATAATATATTTGTATAGGTGTTACATGTCATGCGTATGTTTAAAATAAAGATCTATTTACGTACTGATCTAATACTAATTAGGATATTTGTGTTAGTAATTTTCCACTCGACTGTACCATGCGCAGAAAGCGGTTGCAACAACTTCAGCCCGGCCGAAAAGATTGGGGATTACTGTACACGTCGCGCGTACGTTTCAAAAAGAATATATTTTGATTTAGTAAATCAAAGATGAAAAGACCTATAATTGTGCCATAATATCGAGCGCGCAAAGCCGGTCGCGCCAGTCACGAATGGGCCTTCCCAGCGAGAGGACGTATCGCTTTGTCACAGGCGTGCGCTTGTTCGACGTAAATATTTTCCCAAATTATACTGCGATTAACACAACTTGATACGTTGATTATTTTATAACTTCTAATTTCTAGAAAAGCCCTATAATATAATATGGTCTGGTATTTTTTGTAGGAAGTATGGGTAGTACAAGTTTCTCATTGTGCTGATTACGAAAATGACATTAATTTTGAAATCCAAGATGGCGGAAATTACTTTTCTAAATAAATTAATATGGGTGTCAATTTCAAGGATTTTCAGGGGCTGATTACGAAAATTACATTAATTTTGAAATCCAAGATGGTGGACATCTTTTCTAAATAAATTGATATAGGTAAGTATCAATTTCAAGGATTTTCAGGGGCTGATTACGAAAATGATATAAACATTGAAATCCAATATGGCGGACATTTCTTTTCTAAATAAATTGATATGGGTGTCAATTTCAAGTCATTTCGGGGGCTGATTATGAAAATGACATTAATTTTTAAATCCAAGATGGCGGACATTGTTTTTCTTAATAAATTGATACGGGTGTCAATGTTTTTCACGGGTTGATTTTCAGGGGCTTATTACGAAAATGACAGTAATTTTGAAATCCAAGATGGCGGACATTGCTTTTCTAAATAAATTGATACGGGTGTCAATTTCAAAGAATTTCGGGGGCTGATTACGAAAATGACATTAATTTTTAAATCCAAGATGGCCGACATTGTTTTTCTAAATAAATTGATACGAGTGTGAATGTCAAGGATTTTCAGGGGCTGATTACGAAAATCATATTAATTTTGAAACCAAGATTGTTAACTATATTTTTGTGATTTATTTGCACGTTCCTAGATATGATTATAAAGTTATTTTAGTGATGGAAAAAATCGACTGCGATCAGAATTTGAACCTGCGTCTTCTGGTTAGATAAATCAGATGCTATGATCACTAAGCCGTCGCGAGTCCCACCTGCCAGGTCTAAATTTGCATTCACATTCTGAATTTACGTCTTAGAGGTGACTATTTATATAATAATAGTGGTGTTTTATTTCTATGAGTAAAGATGACGTTGTTAAATGTAAAGGTGACTGTGATAGTGTATTCCACAAAAAATGTGTGCGTAATAATAAGCAATTCGCATTAACGGAATTGTGTGAAAAATGCTTAAAAAATGAAAGCAGCACACCCCAAAGTGATAAAATGTATTCTACTCCGAAAATAACTGTAAACCCGAATGAAACATCGGCTGAAAACATCTTAGCGGAGGTAAACAAGAAGTTGGAAGTCATTTACAATATGGAGAAAAAACTCGGCGAGCTCACGGAAACTGTTGACTTTTATGCTGAAATGTACCAGGGCATGATGGAGTTTAAAGAAGCAACAGAAAAGAAGATTAAATGTCTCGAACAAAAAAATATATACCTAGAAAAATATAATAAAGCTCTTGAAGAAAGGGTAGACGAACTAGAGATGAAGGAGAAAGAAAAATATATAGAAATATGCGGATTAGAGAATAGAGGTAATGAAAATACTAAACAAGTGGTACAAGAAGTTGCGAAACTACTGCTACTTAATCCGGAGGATGTTGAAGAAGCAGAGAGGGTAGGCAAAGAAAAACCCGACGATCCGAGGCCGAGAATAGTCAAAGTCAAATTACGTTCGAAAAATGCTCGGATTAAGTGGATGACAGCAAAGAAGGAGCACATAATTACCAATCGCAAACTACATTCGAGTGGCAATGATAAAAGAATATACATAAATGAAGATCTCCCTAAACAAAAGCGACAACTACTATGGTTAACCCGTAATAAACTGAAAGAGAAAGGATTTCTATACATCTGGGTACAAAACTTTAATATTCTGGCAAAGAAAAACAATGAAGACAACAAAATTTATAATATTAAAACCGAGAGAGACTTAGATAAATTTTAATAATAATAATTCTCGGACACCTGCACTTGCGCGCCGCGCACAGGTGGGCTGAGTGTTTGTACACACACCCTGATTCTTAATTATAACATTCAATTCATTAACAAACAATTCTATCGAAACAAACTACAACAGATTCAATCACATTGAAGAATTAAATAAATACTCGCTGAAACATAATGGAATTCACATAATTCATCTCAATATTCGGTCCCTCCGCAAGCATTTTAACGAATTACTGGTTCTACTAGAAGAAAATAAATACGAATTAGATATAATTATATTAAGTGAAATAAATATAAAAAAAGCGGAACTACCCTTATACAATATATCTGGATATGAAACTCATATAGTGACAAGAGAGACTAAAAGAGGCGGAGGAATTTTGATTTTTGCGAAGGATGGTCTTGGACTAACTGCAGAGATATTGAACACTAATTCTATGGAGGTACTACACGGAAAGTTAAAACAAGGAAATATTACCTTGCACATCATAGCCTTGTACAGACCACCGAATAAAAATAAAACCCATTTCATAGAACAAATTAAAAATATAATTATGAAAATACCGCCTTCAGAAAACCTAATTGTAATAGGAGATACAAACATCGACCTGTTGAAAAACGATATGAATCAGATTACTGCGAGATACAAAACAACCCTGTGTGGTTGCGGCCTACGATGTGCAATTCCTAGTAATGAAGTAACGCGCGAAGCGATAGTCAACGGTAGGAGCGAGACGTCGTGCTTAGACCACGCATGGGTGCGAGAAGGACGTAATATGAGCTCCACAGCGTATGTCCTCGAATTATATATATCAGATCATCACGCAGTTGGCTTATTGGTGGATTTTAAACAAAACACAAAGGTAAACAAACACAGTTACAATATTATGCGGGAAGTGATAAGTGATAAAATCGTTATGCAAAAACTTGATGACTTTGATTGGTCACAGTTATTACAAATAACGTGCCCTTTGGTGTTATATCAAACAATATTTAAGGTTTTCAATAAAATATATAATGAGAGTAGTATTATAGTGCCGGTACGAAACAAACGTCCTACGCAACCCTGGGTAGATAGGTATTTATATAATATGTTAAATAGGAGAGATTACTTGTTTAGAACATGGAAACAGTCACCTAAAGACATGAATAAACGACTGGAGTACACTAGATTCAGAAATAGAGTAAACAAATTATTGAATGAAGCTAAACAGAAATATAGGCAATCGGAAATAAAAAAGTGCAATGGGGACTACAGAAAAATATGGGCAAATATAAACTTATGGCTAGGGCAGGGAAAAACAAATTTAGACAATGTCATATTAAGATATTTAGGAAAACAAGAAAGTATTTACAATATTTGTACCAATTTTGCTAAAACATTTACATGTGAAATAAAAAACATTAAACACAACTGTAATACAACTTTTTTGGATAGAAAAACATATACAAATCCTAGCTTGGTCTCTTTTAGATATAAAAAAGTTTCCTCGTCAGATATAGAGAAAATAATTAACATATTATCATTTGACAAAGCCCCAGGAATAGATAAAATAAGAGTACAAGACATAAAATATTTATGTAAAACTTTGAGCCCAATATTGGCAAATCTTGTTAACATGTGTATGAGTCATGCGGTGTATCCGGACCAATTAAAGTATGCAATTATTCGACCTATATATAAAGCTGGATGTCATATGGAATATGCTAATTACCGACCTATTGCAATACTCCCAGTGATAGATAAAATTGTCGAAAAAGTAATTGTCGGACAAGTGAATCATTTCTTAGAGTATCATAACATCTTGTCTGATGCACAGCATGGCTTTAGGAAGGGCCGCAGCACAACTACAGCACTGACGCGGTTTGCAGACCACGTCAACGAGAGCCTCAACTCAGGAAAACAAATAATAGCTCTTTTCATAGACTATAAAAAAGCATTCGATACTCTGGAACATAATGTGTTGCTACAGGCGATGGATGAATGCGGCATCCGTGGGCCCACCAAAGAATGGTTTAAGAATTATCTTACCAACAGAAAAATTCGGACTGTAGTCAAAGAAGTCGCAGGGGAAGAGGCTCTTGTTGATCTGGGCGTGCCGACCGGGTCGGTGTTCGCGCCTGTGGGCTATATAATGCATGTGAACAGTGTTGCTAATGTTGTAAACAGGTGCAGGGTGTACATGTATGCTGATGACATGTGCTTACTGTGTTCCTCCAAAGATCTGTCAGAGGCCCGAGAGAATATTCAAAATGACTTTGAAGCTATAACACGGTGGGCACACGACAACGGTATTATTTTAAATTTAAAGAAAACTAAGTGCATGCATATATACTCGCCCTACAATCAGCGTGCTAAGAACATAAATAAATATAATTACCTAACAATAATTGGTCATACATTTGATTGTTTACATGGGAATAAAAGAAACTGCCACTGTACTAACATACAAGCAGTTAATACATATAGATATTTAGGACTGACTGTTGATACATATTTTAACTGGAAGCCTCATGTCAATGACGTCTGCAACAGGCTTAGATCAGTCCTGGGTAAAATGTATCAACTTAAACAAGTCCTAAACAAGCGTACAATGCATATGGTTTACTTTGCTCTTGCAGACTCAGTACTCAGCTATGGTCTAAGTGTTTATGGACGCACATTTGTATCATACATAAAAGAAATAAAAGATATACAGACTAGATGCATTAAATATTTATTTAGTAAAAAAGTGAAAATAATGTGCAATAAAGATTATGAAAAATTGTATCCTATTTGTAAAATATTGCCGGTAGACTTAAAAGTAAATTTCTTAATAGCCATTGAACATTATTACTCAGAAGTTTACAAAATTAGAATTGAGAATGTATATAATACAAGAAATGTAGTACAGAGAAAGTTGGTTAAACCAGCAATTAAAAATTATTATGGAGAGAGAATAACTGAATACCTAGTCCCTAAAATATTTAATGATATAGAAATGTTAAGAATGGAACCTAAAAAAAATATAAATTTGTTAAAATCCAAATTAAAGGGTCTGCTGCTCGGCGATTGTGACACCACCATCAGGGATGTCCATTCCCGCGATGCAGTCGATCCAATTTGAATTAGTTTAATTTTTTTGTTGTACGTGTATTTTCATATACAAATAGATATAAGCATAAGTAAATAGAAGATAATTGTGATAACGAGCGTATCTCGCCAACAAGCCGTATAGCTTGGCGAGGAGATTTATATATTGTTAAGTTGTGTACTTATGAATAAATGATTTAAAAAAAAAAAAAAAAAAATCTATTGAAAAGTGACTTCTTTTTTGAAGAACATCCCACTGCCTGATTGTTCTTGCGATGAAGTTCCTTGGGAACGTACAGTACGTAATTATATTAGTTTGAAGGAGTGTGTTTCACCTTCGAACGAGTCGAACGAGTCGAGTCGTGCGATGGTAAAATGTGGCCGTGGTTACTATATTAATTAATTCCTCAGAACACAGTCCATATATAAATGATAAATGATATTTATTTCTGTAAGTAGATCTTTTAAAGACACTTATATGTCAATGTTTCACATTATTTTTAACTAGATGGCGCCGGAATTTCCTAACTGACGACCTCTGAGAAGAAACATCGAAATAAACTCAGAGAATCATGGTCTGTTTTAAAGTCCAGACAGTAATAGTAGATATTTCAATAATAATATTATTTGATCTTATGCGAGTGTTACGATGTAGGGCAATATAGGCTGTAGAACACACATAAGGTTCGTCGCCCTATGTGTGTCTCTCTTTAGGCTTAAGGGCCCGATATCACACGTAATAATGGGGTCGTCGACAATCCTTATAAGGCGTCTTTGGACCGAGTCAAATGGCCCAAGTACTTTGCATCCGCCCAAAGATGACAGCTGTATTCCATATAGATTCCGCCCGCGACTTCGTCCGCGTGGAATAGTTACTTATAGTCTTAGCGTGATGATATATAGCCTATAGGCTTCCTCGATAAATGGGCTATCTAACACTGAAAGAATTTTTCAAATCGGACCAGTAGTTCCTGAGATTAGCGCGTTCAAGTAAACAAACAAACAAACAAACAAACTCTTCAGCTTTATATATTAGTATAGATATAGATATAGATGGTATAAAACTTGTAGAACAAAAATTATGCAATCATAGCACCTATTACAAAGCTATTACAAAGCTATTACAAAGCTCGGGATAATAATGATTCCACAGCACTTCCACAAAAAAAATTGATGGAGAATACACCTTCTGTGGATGAAGGGAACTCTGCAATGCCGGACAATATAAATACCACAGCGACGGACACGACTGCAGACTTTGGACATTTGGAGCTGGCACTCGAAATTCGTTTGTTCCGCGAGCAGATATCTGGCATGCAGGAAGAATTAATATTACTTCGCCATGACGTGCAAGAGCTGCGTCACACCCTTGTGACAAATACTTCGCGCCTTGACACATTAGAAGGAAGAGTTGAGGTGCTTGAGAATAAGCTAGCGAACGGGAATGACAGTGCTGGGCGCCTAGAAGCCGTCATTGAGGAGCTTAAGGTTGAGATTAATGAAAGGGATCAACAGTTACTGAGTAACGATATCGAGATAACGAACGTACCGGAGAGTAGCGGGGAAAATCCTGGTCACTTGGTTAATATAATCGCCACCAAGCTCGGCATTACTCTTGATGAGCGGGATGTTATCCATGCAGAGCGGGTGGGGCCCAAGCTGCGTGGCAGTGGCGATAGACACTTTTTCGATGTTGTAATAAAACAGTGTAAAAAATAAACAGTTGTCGTACATTAAGTGCCCTACAGCTTTTATATAACTCTGTGGTTGGGTACAATATTGGGCGAAACGTGGCAACTTTAAGGATGGCCCTATGTGCAATTTCGAGAGGTTTAAGGGTAGTTTGATGAGTACCGCCCCAGCAGCAGATACAATACGTTATTATTGATCGACATAGAGCATAGTACACACTACGAATTACAGTAGGGTTGGCAACACTACGGAGTGATTTAAAAATATATATTAGTTTTCGGACTCTGCTTGTCAGAGCTTCAACTTGGGGTTTGAAACTAAGAGTTTTATCCAACACTACGCCAAGATATTTAATGTTATCGACAATTTCAATCTCGGGACATAGACAAGTTGGGTCTAGGCTGGTGGAACATGAATGAGCTCTGAGATTAATCGGAATGTTAGGCTGTGAGGCAGAACTAATAGAAAAGGTAATGCATTTGGTTTTCGCAGTATTTAAGGTGAGTGTGTGAGAAAGAAGCCACTTGAAAGCAGTATTAAAGCCCATTTAGGCATTTTTGAGGAGTTCAGACCATGAATCCGCAACAAAAGTGATTGCGGTATCATCTGCGTATGAAGTTATTTTAGCGTTAGGAATATTTAAGTTGCAAAGGTCGTTAATAAATATTAGGAATAGGGTTGGCCCAAGTATGCTACCCTGCGGTACCCCATAATTTATAGGTAGTTCGGAACTAATATGTTCACCTACTTTAACAGATTGAGTACGATTTGTAAGGTAACTTTCAAAGAAAACCAGTTGCAGTCCACGGATACCAATTTCTTCAAGTTTCTGTAAAAGTATGGCTGTTGGGACGGTGTCGAAAGCCTTTGTGAGGTCTAGAAATATTGAAAGTACCTTCTTTTTATTATTAAGACTAGTGACTATGTAGGATGTTAGTTCATGGACTGCATCAGAGGTCAATTTACTTTTTTGAAAACCAAATTGTTCCGGAGAGATGATTTTAAAACGTTCAAGATATTTAACTAACCTTACATTAACCAAGCGTTCAAGAAGTTTTGAAATTGCACTAAGTACTGCGATTGGACGATAATTATTCACCAATTTTCCATCACCACCCTTAAAAATAGGATGAATAGTAGCCCGTTTTAGGGAATTTGGGAATACAGAAGTCTGAAGACAACGATTGAAAATATGGCTCAAAACAGGTGCGAGCGTTGTGGCGTATCTTTTAAGAATTATAGGCGGTATGTTATCCCAGCCCGTCGCTGCAGTTGATCTCAGAGAGTGAATTAGAGAGATGATTTCATCATGATCCGTACTATCTAAGACGAAAGACTTTGATATTGGTGTGGTAGTTTGTGTCCTTTGTTGACTATTTATAATTTTGCTGGCGAGGTTAATGCCTATGTCAGTGAAAAATTTATTAACAGTATTGCATGATTGAGTCGGTGATTCTGCGATTGATAGTAACTGTGTAGAAGTTTGTCGTATTTTAGAGGAGTTTGTTATGTTCCTGATTGTGTCCCATAGTACTTTTGAATTTTGACCAGCTTTTTTTAGTAGTTCAGAATCATACAGTCGCTTGGCCTTTTTTAACGTTTTTGCACAAAAAATTCTGTATCTCTTATAGGTGACACTAAGAGTTGCATTGTTGGGAGATTTGTTTGACTGCCTATGTAAGTTGTCCCTATTTCGGATGCATCTAAGAAGTCCTGGCGTGATCCAGGGTTTTAGAGTGCGTTTCCTTGCCGAAGATCTAGATACCACTGTATTCGCTGCTATGGCTTCGGAAACTAGTGCTATAAACTTATCGATCGCTGTATTAGGATCTTCGATGGAATATACTGATGAAAAATCCAATGAATGTATTGTTTCGTCTAGCGAGTCAAAGTTAATTTTTGAGTAGTTTCTATTAGTAAAGTATTGCACTATTCGAAATTTGATGCACAACGAGGTAGAAAAGTGGTCAGAGACGGTGGTGTCCAATACGAAAGTCAAAGCAAGAGATTTAGTCCTTAAGAATATGTGATCGAGACAGTTATTTGCTCTAGTGCGTAGAGTGTATGAAGGTAAAAGTCCATGGTATGCAAGACAGTTTAAGTAACTATGTGCTCGATCGTCAGGGTTTTTAATGTCAATATTTATATCTCCAGTGACAATTACAGTTTGAAATTTTGAAAGAAGAGGTAAGATAACATTAAGTGCCGCCAGGAAATTATCGATTTGATAATTTGACGGAGATCGGTAAATACATAAAATTTACCGATTGCATTTTCGCGCAAGATAGAATATCTTTTTCGAATCAGATGTAAGCTGTTCAGCTACATAAATAGGTGTATTATTGTTATTCGGAAAACCGACATGAGAAGAATTCAGCTTACAGGTTGGATTTCGCTTGTTAAAAGCTTTAGCAGCAGCCAGGAATTCACTCCTCTGAAGTGTGTTGCCGAATTCGACTGAAATAGAAGTGGTTTCAGCATCGCGTTTGGCCGGCAGTCTCGCTACATCCCGAACATCCGAGGTATTCACGTTGGGATTTAAATTTTTGAATAAATGTGATATCATACCGAATAGATCTTTTTTCGTTTCAGATTTCTTTTTGGGTACGTTTCGAATCTCAATGTTGGTTTTTAACAAGCAGCGATCATATAACTGTATCTTCTCCTCCAGCATGGACAGCTTAGTGGTCAGAGTGTTACGCTCCTTTTCTAGGCCCGATATCTTTAACTCAACAGATGACAACTGATCTGACATAAATGTCATAGACCTTTCTATCTCAAGATTAGTATCAAAAATTTTTTGAAATTGGTTTTTGATTTCAAGACAGTAATTCTCCAGCTTGTCTAGTCTCGAGTTTTGGGCGGATATTAGGTCCGCAATTAAATTTTTAATTTCGTCTGTAATTTCACTTTTCAAGACAGTCAGCCTGTCAGTTATCTCCGATTCATCAGCAGGGCATCGGCGCTTTGCTCGCTGGGTAATATTAGTGATGGAAGAGATTTTTTGTAGTGCTTCTTCCTCGCATAATTTGCGGAGCATGGTCAATGCTCAGCTGATGCTTTCTCCTATCATGATCTCATCTTTATTTCTTATAAAATTCGGCCTCCTAAGGCGAAACCTAAGATTCTAATGCAACGCAACTTTGGCGCAATAGACGTTAGCCATCTTTGTGAGGATGCCAGTAACATAGATTGGTCACCAGTCTTCAACTCCTCTTCAGTGGATGAACAAGTCGAACTTTTCACAAGTACACTGGTGGAACTTTACGACCGACATGCACCAATTCGGCCAGTTAAAGTAAAACACTTGCCGTCGCCGTGGCTGACAAATGAAATCAAAGCATTGATGGACAAAAAAGCGGCGGCAAAGTCTAAATACAAGAGCCGGCCGTCGGATTTCAACCGGGACAAATATGTTTCAATCCGCAATCACTGTAACAAGGTGTGTAGGAATGCTCATCGCCAACATATCCACGACTCTGTTCAAAACGGAGATCCAGCAAAAGTCTGGAAATTTCTTAGATCGATGGGAGTTGGAAAAGCCCGTCAAGATTCCATCCCTAAAGATTTAGATATTAATTCTCTTAATAACCACTTTACTGCTTCGTCTGATTTTGATATGACAAATAAACATAATACTCTGAATTATCTTTCTTCGCTTCCGACTCCCAATAACTCCTCATTTTCTTTTAGTCCTATCACCGCATGTGATGTTAGGAAGAGCGTAGTTTCATTAACTTCCAACGCAGTTGGTAGTGACTGTGTCAGCCGTAATATGATCCTCCCTGTGCTTGATGTTATCCTACCCGTTATTTGTCATATCCTGAACTATTCCATCTACAGTGGGGTCTTTCCAAGCGCTTGGAAAGACGCCAAAGTAATCCCTTTACCTAAGAAATGTCATCCCACTTCCTTTTCCGAATTTCGCCCCATATACCATTCCTATCCAAAGTCCTTGAACGGTTAATTTATAACCAATTGAGTTTTTTTCTTTCCAAAAATAACATCCTTAACTCCTTCCAATCTGGCTTTCGTCCAGGTCATAGCACAACCACAGCTCTTGTCAATATTACGGACGATATCAGGTCTGGCATGGAAATCGGTAATCTAACGGTAATGGCATTACTGGATTTTAGTAATGCTTTTAATGCCGTTGACTTCGATATTCTGCTAGGCATATTATGCTCTCTTAACATATCTCCATCGGCGATTGACTGGTTTCATAGTTACCTGTTCGGCCGTCGGCAATGTATTTGCATTGAAGATACTTCTTCTTCATGGAGCAATACTTCTGCCGGCGTACCGCAGGGTGGCGTTTTATCCCCTCTACTTTTCTCAATTTTTATAAATTCCATTTCCGAAAGCTTACTTTCTTCCTATCACCTCTATGCAGATGATCTGCAAATTTATTGTAGAGCTCCCCTTGGAAATCTGTCGCAAGCAGTCCACTCATTAAACCAAGACCTTTCTCGTATTTGCGACTGGAGCAATCGTTTCGGACTTAAGGTAAACCCCACAAAGACGCAGGTTATAGTGGTTGGCAGTTCCAGAATCATCTCACGAATTGACTGGAAAACTCTCCCACAAGTTTATTTCGACAATGTCCTTATTCCATTTAGTGATAAAGTAAAAAACTTGGGGGTTTTTATTGACAAAAATTTTACCTGGACTGCTCAGCTACAGGAAGTTAGTCGCAAGCTATTCGCGTCTGCTGCAAGTCTTAAAAGACTTCGCAACTTCCTGCCAATTGCGACCAAAGTTGCGTTAGCACAATCACTTCTCCTTCCAATCCTTGATTATGCGGATGTCAGTTATCTTGACCTTACAGAGGACCAACTTGATAAGCTTCAGCGCCTTCAAAATTTTTGTATTAGGTTCATATTTGGCTTACGCAAATATGACCATGTTTCAGAATTTCGTGCAAGGCTCAAGTGGTTACCAATTCGCCTACGCCGGAATGCTCATATTCTCTCGTTACTTTACAATGTACTTTTCTTCCCTTCTACTCCCCTGTATCTTAAAAATCGTTTTGATTTCCTTGGTGACACCCACTCGCGATTCCTCAGGTCATCGGATAACCTAAGACTCAAGATGCCAATGCATTCCACAACTTTTTTAGATAAATCCTTCTCGGTTCAGGCTGCTCGCCTATGGAATGCATTGCCGATAGAAATAAGGCGTGCCCAATCATTGCCAGTTTTTAAAAAACTTGTGAAGGATCACTACATGTCACTTTAATTATATTTAATCAACATTGTTATCTGTACCTATTCATGTAATTTATTATTATTTTGCTTTATTTACTATATATTCTGTTTACGTTTTATTTATTTTTATACAGGGTCATTTTTTAAGCAGTGCGCAAAAAAATTTTGGTAGTTCAGTATCAGTAATAGAACACATTCCCATTATTAGTTCAAAACTTTTTTTTTAATTTTTATCCGGCATGAAATCAGCAAAATATGGACACATATCTATTCGCAATAATAACAATAGGCACGTGCGCCAGCCGACTCACGCGCCGGTGTCAGCGGGGTGAATCCCGCGGGGGTGGCAGCGGGGTTGGGGTAGCGCGCCCGGCAGTCGGCAGTCTGCTCGTCGCACGCGCCTGTGACGTCGTGTGTATCGCTTTCCCGCGCGATCCCGGCGCCGCCGCCGCCCGAGTTTCGTATTTCGTACTGTGACCGGTCACGCACGATGTCAGAGTTTAGTAACCGTGAGTTTTACGAAATGGTGCGAGTGTATCTAGTTCTCTATCTATCTTAGTGGTGAAAACTTGCGGGCAGCTCGCAGACTGTATGCCGCCGAGTGTGTGCCTCGAATGCGAGCCCATGGGATTCATAACCCCGCGGTCTCTAATGAGAGGACTATTTTAGCCGCCAATGAAAGGATTTCTTCGAGCGAGACCCAAGAGCAAGTACCAACGATGCAGCTCGTCGCTTCGGTGTGAGCCAGTTCGCGGTTTGGAAATTTTGTCTTACATTAATCTGTATTACGTGATTATAATGATTCATTTTCTGCTTTCTGATGGTCCTAAGCCTAAGCATGAAAGATAAATTGGAATTACTTTTCAAATAACTTAAAAAAGTTTTTAATGTAATGGCATTTTTTTTGTCAAATTAAACATGAACCTTATTGCTTTGAATTAACGTTGAAAATCTATCATAGAAATTAGACAGATAGTCGCCGCGCGCCATACCTACGCAGGCGGTTCGAACGAGCGCACAGCTGATGTAGGTACAAAAAACAAAATTATTTGGTTTACATACTACTAGCGACCCTAGCGGATGCTACAGGCAACCGGTGTTGTCTAATTCAATGTGTGCGTATCTACGTAGAGTACGTATTATGCACACGCTCAAGCGAGGATTGATAAAACGACTTGCACACAACTATAACCAAACCAGAAATTAATCTCATACATAAAAGGAATATGATGCAGTATTTTAGCCGGCAGATTAATAGCTTCCGTAGCGTTACGGTGAGGTGACTGGAATCGAAGCACAAGCGGCGTGTCGTGAGTTCAAATCTCGGTAGAGGAAATTATTTTTGTCATTATGTCATACTTTTTATTAAAAGAGTAAATTGTGTAAACTCTTTTGGTTTAATTGACTTGTTTTTATTTGTGTTGTATTTATTTGTTTGTTATTGAAATAAAACAACAAAAATGGTATATTAAAACATTTAATTAACTAAATAACGGATCGATTAATATACACAATAGAAAAACAATTTTATCGAGCCTCGAGGCAGTTATTATTTATTTATTTATTATTACACACACTACTCGTATCGTTACAGGATAACCTCCACTACAATAATGGTTGAAAAATCAACTTACAGTTAATCGTTTCTTTAAATGAAACGGTTACTATTTTATCAGTTATGAATACAAAGTTTTGTTTGATGGGTAAGTATGAGCGTAATATTTTGTTAGAGGTGATCAATTTAATCAAAAATAAAGACGTCAAGTAAGTAAATAAAAATTTACAAGTTAACTTTTCACATCATAATAAGACAAAGTTATTTTTGTTGGATAAGGATGGACGTAATATATTTTGTCAAAGTATTGAGTATAGGTATATCAATTTAATCATAGTAAAATAAAATGTGAAGTGAATCAACATGTTAGAGGAAGAAATTATGGCAATTTCTAACCTCAGGAACAATAACATCACTCACATTACAAAATGGCTACATATTAACTAAAGACTTTCATTATTTATGATACACACGTCGTTTAAAACAGTGTGATCACTTTTAAAATATAGTGTGAAAAATATAACACGTCATGGCAATTATTAATGTGTCGGCAAACCATCGTTATCAATTACCTCTTGTAACCTTCTAGGCATGCTGGCTACCATACTAGCGCATATATTGCTACCCCGTAGCGACTCCCAAGTGGACGTAACTAGGTCATCTAAATTCGATTTTGATCTTGTATTCGATGAGTCCCAGTTTAGCACCATGTGACCCCATAGGTTTTCTATGGGGTTTAAATCTGGACTTTTAGCAGGCCAGTCAATAATAGTCATGTTTTCTTGGTTGTCAAATCTTCTGTGCTGGTTTGCTGCATCGTAAACCAGCTGCACGCAAGTGGTTTCGCACGGTTTGTAAGCACACATTATGAGCTGTTGCGGTTATTCGGGTGGGGAGGAATGGGTCCGCTCTGTGCCTAGATATGATGTCCCGGTGTCATTTGAAAAAATTGCCGATGGTTTTGGCCCACGTCGGCGATGGTCTACGTCACCGGAATCTGCAAATCGTCGAACCCATAACTGCACGGTTCTTCTCTGTAATAAAAAAGAAATGCTCAGAAACCAGTATAAGTATATAAATGCTGATATGTGTAAATAAATATTAATCATAATTTAACATGTCATGTTAATATAATTATAATACTAAAAACATTGATTCCAATGATATACCTATTATTTGTATCATCATTAGTAAACATAATTAATATTAGTTACTTGCTTAATTCGAATAAGTAATTGAATCTTGGCTCAAATCCTATGCCATAAATTTAATTTATTTATATATTGTGTTAAGTCAGTATTACTTATATGACACTTTCCTAAATGAATTAATTATTATGTGTTTTAATATACTTACTATATTAATTAATATATATATATATATATATATTATAATATAATATTTAAACATATATATTATATTATTAATATAATTAGTTAATTCTATTATTAATTAATATAGTATATTAAAACAAATAATAATTAATTTATTTAGGAAAGAATAAAATATTTAATATACTTACTATATAATATAGTATAATTTAACGTTTACAGACAAGAAGAGCATAGGTTCATAATGAAAATGTCCATAAATGTTACTCACCGATATCATTAATCGCCTCGCTATTTCACTGATAGAAATGTTTTGCTCGTGTAATACAACAATTTCGGCCTTCTTAAACATCGTTAAATGTTGCATGATTAAGCAATAAAAAATAGGATAACACCGCATACAAATTATTACAGGAGTTGTAAGAAGCAATCTATGCTTAAACGAAGGTCGTAATAGTTAATGCAAATAGACTGGACAAATGACGACGTTCAATTCTTATAAAATAAAATAATTGAAAAATTGTGGGTAGCTTTGTCTACTAAGGACACAAAATAAAATGCTTAAGTAGTTTGTTTCGATGGCATATCTCAAACGTTGCAAAACTTCGATTGTCTTATGAACTGGATTAATAGTAACTTGTAAAAGATTTAAATAATATTATAAAAAGAATATAATTCGCAAGTGTGGTTTGATCATACGGCATTCGTTTTACCAGTCAGAGACATTAGCAACGGTGCTAAAGCTGCTCTAGTAAAATTGTTTGAAATAGTGCAATGCATTCAACCACACCAATTAGTAATAAGGACTATTATAGCGTGTTAGCCATGCCTAAGTATTGATGTAGGTGTGTGTGTAGTAGAACTCGCTCGCTTGGACGTTAGTATGCGTACTGATTTACATCGTCTTATTAGTTTACGCACACAATAACAACGGCAGTTATCCATGTGTTGATGTAAACTAATTAGGTGGTTAAACTGTACTAAGGCGCGAGCGCTTTGCCGTGCGCTAGCGAGTAACCATAAAATCAGTTTCAAAGTAAACATCTTTCGTTAACGATAACTTCGATAATTTGTACTAAGACATATCAAAATAACAAATTGGTGTTTAATAAAATTCGTTTAAGTTTCAATTGTCAAAGTTTGCGCACTGAATAAAAAGCATTCCGGTATATATATTATATATATATATAAGTTATCTATCTATATATAATATTTATATCTTATGTATGATTTGGTAAGTATTTATGAGATGCACCGTCAACCCCATTTGAGTTCAATCTCTGTTAAGTCCATCCTATGGTTGCCTGGAAGAGATCGCTGATCGCGATAAGGCCGCCCATTGTATGTTTTAAATACCATTTATTTCCTGTCTGTGTATATGTTTTGGTGTACAATAAAGTGTATATAAAATAAATAAATAAATAAATAAATAAGCCTTTATTGTTGAACTTAGTTAACATTATTACTTAAATAACTAAAATACTATTTACCTTAAGTTAATATACTTATTTAAATTTATTAATAATTAAAAATAAACTTTTTGCATCTCTTTTTATTTAATGGTCGGTAAACGTTTTTCTTTTCTTTTTAATCTTCAACTTGTCTTCCGACAAAGGCCTCCTCTAAAGATCTCCATTCTGTCCTATTCTTTGCTGTTCGAGTCCACGTTGGACCCGCTATTTTCTGGAAGTCATCCTCCCATCTCTTGGTCTGTCTACCTCTGTTTCTTTTGCTGTCTAGCGGATACCACTCTGTAATTAGTCTTGTCCATTTTTCTTTCTTCTCTCTTATCATATGCCCTGTCCACCTCCACTTTTGTTGTTTGTATGTTATGTATGCGTTCTTGAATTTAGTTTTACTTTTTATGTCTTTCAATTTTTCTCGGTCTTTTCTTTTAACTCCTATTATGCTTCTCTCTATTCCGTTTTGGCAAACTTTTATTTTGCTTGCTAGTTGTTCTGTCAATGCCCAGGTTGGACATCCATATAGTAAGCATGGCAAAATACACATATTAAATACCTTCCTTTTTTCTCTCATCGGCATCTCTTTGTTTTTCATTACTTCGCTAAGTGACCAGTATCGTTTCCAGGTGTTGGCTATTCTTCTTTCTACTTCCTTTTTCATGCAGTCTGTGTTAGATATTAATTGTCCCAAGTAAATATATTCATCTACATATTCTATCTGCTCACCATTCACTTTTATGGTGTCTATTTGGGATGAGTTTGTCATAATTTTTGTTTTACTCAGATTCATTGTTAGTCCTGCCTTGTTGCTTTCATCGGCTAGTTTTTGTAGCATTATTTCCAATGTATTTGGGCTCTCTGAGAATATGATTAGGTCGTCTGCAAAACGTAAGTGGCTCAGGTTTTCGCCGTTTATATTTAGTCCTGTATTCATCCAATCCAAGTTCCTGAATATCATTTCTAGGACGGCTGAGAATAGTTTAGGCGAGATAGGATCTCCTTGTCGTACGCCTCTTCTGATAGGGAATTCCTCGCCTATAGCTTCTAGCTTTACTTGCGCCGTACTCTTGGTGTATACATTTTGGAGTATTCGTATGTATTTTGTTAGTACGCCCTGCGTTTTTAGCGCATCCCAGATGAAACCGTGTTCTAGTGTGTCGAATGCTTTGTTAAAATCCACAAACCCTAGATAGTAAGTTTTGTTATATTCTTTATATTTTTGTAATATTTGTCTAAGTGCGTGGATATGATCTATGGTTGAAAAATTTCGACGGAACCCAGCTTGTTCTTTTGGTTGATTTTCTTCAAGTGTGTTTGCAATTCTCGAAAGTATTATTTTTGAAAATATCTTATAAACATTTGACATTAAGCTTATGGGCCTGTAGTTTGCTATATCCCCTTTGTCACCTTTTTTGTGTATAAGTACAATGGTCGATTTAGTCCAATCCTCAGGGATGCTTTCCGTTATGATAATTTCGTTAAATATATCTGTAAGCTTCGAAGCAATCACTGGTAGTGTTGTTTTCAATAGTTCATTTGTAATGAGGTCTGATCCGGGAGCTTTATCACTCTTTTGTGTATTAATAGCTTTTATAATTTCTTCTTTTAATATTTCAGGTATTTGCTCTTCGTTAATTGATGCATCGTATTCTTTTACAGCTTGTCCCATCTTTTGGCTTTGGTATATATTTTGGTAAAATTCTGTAGCAGCTTTTAGTATCTCGGATCTCTTCCCTGTACTCTTACCGTCTTTACTTTTAATATTTGGTATCCAATCCTTTTTGCAATTTAGTTCTTTTAGTGCCTTTTTTATTCCTCCTGTTTTCTGTATATAATATTTCATCGTATTAGACCGTTTTGTTTTTCTTTCTCTCCGTAGTTGTTCGCTAATCATTTTGCTTATTTCTGTTATTTTTTTCCGGTTATCTTTAGTTTTCTCTCTTTGTAGTAGTTCCTTGCGTTTCTGTAATAGTTCTTTACTTTTATGTGAGATTTCTTTTTTGCTGTTTGTGTTTGTCTTTTTAGTTATAGTTTTAAGTTGGTGTAATAATTTGTTGTATTTTTCTTGTATTGGTAGGTATTCTTTGATGTCTAGTGAAGTTTGTAGATTGTTAAGCAATATTTCTGTTTCGCCAGTATATTGAACCGCTACATGTTTACTATGAAATGGTCTTGTTTTATTGAAGCGGGTTCCTACTATTGTAGCACGTACCATTCTGTGGTCTGTATTGAAATTTAAATTATGTATGACCGACACATCTTTGAAAACTTTTCTATTGTTGGACATAATAAAGTCTATTTCGTTCCTATGAAGTCCGCTAGGAGAGATCCATGTCCATTTATTTGTTCTTTTCTTTTTGTAATAGCTGTTAAGAATACTTAATCGGTTTTCTTGTGCAAAATTTACCAACATTGCTCCGTTTTTGCTTCTAGTGCCAACCCCGTAGTTTCCTATAGTACATTCCTCTCCATTCTTTTGTGTTCCGATTCGGCCATTAAAGTCTCCCATCACTATGACGTTTTTGTGAGCGCTTTCGATGGCGTTTTGAAGGTCTTCATAGAATTTTTCAGTTTTTAGCAAGTCTTCCTTTTTGTCTGATTCCGTTGGTGAATATGCCTGAATAATAGACCATTCTTCTTCTCCATTTAGTTTTATGTTTAGAATTGCGATACGTTCTGAAATACCTCTTAGTTCCATTATGTTGTTTTTTAAATTTATTTTAACTATGAATCCGACTCCATACAGTCCCGGCGTCTCCCCTTTATAATGTAATATATACTTTCCATGATCTTCTATGTGTTCTCCAAATCTTCTCATTTCACTAATCCCTATAATGTCCCATTTTATTTCTTCTATTGCTGTTTCTAGTTCTTGTAGTTTTTCGGGGGTTCTAAGAGATCGACAGTTTATAGTTGCTATATGGATATCCTTTGTTCTCTTTTTGTTGTGAGTGTTGGCGCTATTTTTAACCTTTAGAGGGTCGTGGTCCTTTTCCCCCACGAGGACCAGTCGGCTTGGGGGAGTGTTATGTTTTGTTGTTACTTTGTTCTTTGTATTAACAGGTTGTTGTGTTTTCCGTTTACCGACATTTAGTTGCTATTGTTTATCATCATTTGCGTTGGAGGGGAGAGAATTGCTTCTAATCCTCATTAAATCGTAAGCGTTTAATCTTTTGGTGTTCGAAGGCATTAAAGATTGTTGTTTTCTTGGTTGGCTATTTGAAGGAGATTTCGATGTTTCTCTTTTCCGCTTTTCGTTGTATATTGTACTTTTCTGTTTTATAATTATTTTGTCATATTTAAGGTATGCGACATTTCCTTTTTGTCTCTCCTCTATCAGTTGCGGTTGCAGCATTTTCCTTTTTTCTAGGACATCTTTAGTATAATCTTCCGAAATATATATATCTTTAAGCTTTTTCTTTAGTTTCATTACTTCATTCTTTTTCCATTCATTCACGAATGAAACCAAAGTGGGTCTTGGCTTATCACTTAGTTTCTCCTTTCCAATCCTGTAAATATTATTTACCTCGTATTCTTCGAATTTTATTTCTAGGCCGTTTTTAAAGACTTCTTTCACTTTTTGTAGGAGTTCAAGGTTAGATTTTTCGTCTTCTTTGATGCCAAAAATTATCAGATTGTTCTTCTTCTGTGTTCTTTTCAAGCGTTCCACCTCATTTTCGAGGTTTTCCAATTTTGTTTTTAAAATTTTATTTTCCGCTATGATTGGTTGTATTTTTTCATCTAATTTCTCCATTATTTTGTTAGTTATAGAAGTTTGTAGTTCCATTGTTTGTTTTTTCATTTCATCTTTCATTTTATCAAATAAAAGTTGGAATTGGTCATCCATTTTCTAATCGAGTTAGATCGGAATATAATGGAATGTATTTTTTTTTTTTGGGTTGGCAACACTGAAATTGGGTTGGCAACACTGAAATATTTGTCAAGTCAAGTTGACATCTGGCGTTTTTCTGACGTTGTTGACACAATTCTTAACCTCTATTCGGTATTCCACGGCACCTTGATTGAATTTATTTGTTACTGGTTATGGGATGTAATGTGAAGATGATACTTCCACAATATTCAGCACAATTAAGTTTATATTAGTAGGTGTAAATTGGGGTTTCTGGATCAGAGGAGATCCAGAAACACCCAATTTACCCATCATTCATATTATTCAAAGAATGAACAAATAGCTGTTTATTATTCATAATATAAATATGGTTTTTAAAAGATTTTGTTTTTTTTTTTCTTCTTCATTTTTTTATTTTCTATTTCTTGCTGTCTACTCTCTTCACATAGGAACTCGCAATTCTCCCCCACTCGAACGTAGGCCATCTATCAATCACTCAATCATCAGTTTTATCGGTCCGAACGGTTGTTGTGTGTATAATAAACTGTATATTAACCTGATTGCATCGATTCAGATGCTCGATAATGCTTTGATTATTTTATTGTTAGGATCGTCATCTTCTGGCAGAAACTCAAAGCGTATAATGACATCTGAATCAGGTATCACTATTTCATGTATTAGGTTCGTTTCATTATCATTCATAATATTATGGTAAAATAAACCTTCTTGCATTGTATCGTTGACCTGATATTTTGATGAATTTGCTTTTGATTTTTTATGAGCATGCTTCATATTATTACCAACATATATAGTTTCACCTTTTGCATTCTTCATAATAAGTTTACAAAAACCTTTGGAAGTACATTTCACAGAATCTTGCATTGTGACTTTTTTTTTTCAATTATTTTCTCAATTATTTTCTTTTTTTTTAATTGTTTATTTTCGTTTATGACCGATTCAACCGTTCAACTACAATTGTAGGAATCGAATGTTAAAAATATATGTAATAAAATTATTATAAACAGTTTTATAATAGAGATTCAAAGATTCCTTCATCAGACAATCTATCTCTCATCCTTTACTTTAAAATCATTTTACTTAAACTTTTCGGTAACATAAAATATGGATGGGGAATTTAAATAGTCTAATAATTTAACAAGAAAATATTTATTTAAAAATTTTATTATCAAAGCACCATTTATTTAAACACAATACATTTTTCAAAGCACATACAGAGTCATGATAAATACAGTTATACAAATTATTAGAACCTTTATATTGATCATACAAGCTTAAGAAATTAGGGCAACCCCTGTCTTCTAAATTACATATATTCTTATTTTTATTTTCTAAAATAGTTTTAAGCCACAACACTTTTTCTAAACCTTTAGTATAGATAAATTTGATCTGCAATTAAATTTTGATGGCTTGAATAAGGCACAAATCCTTCCCCCCAGCATATCTTTCTATTACGTTCAATCCAACAGACTTGCCGTCTTTCTAGTTTTGTCAAATTGTAAAACGGAAACGGAGGCTTAATTAAAAATACTTGAACTTTTTTATCACATATCACAGCAATTTCTTTTAAGATAAATTCATTTGTTTCTGTTTTAAAACCTTGAACGTCTACAATAGCATTCATGATAACCTACGCACAATGTTGCTGAGAGGTTTGTATTCAACAAGCCGATCGTTTATAATCAAACAGTAAGCAGTTGTCTTATCTGGTATTGATGCAGAACATTCAATTTCTAACCGCACGTCTACTGGACCTGATTTTAGACTATCGTTTTGCCTTGAACAGTCTAAGATAAAGAGGGGGGCTTTTTCTTTGAAGTCCCTTAAATCTAACAACGGGTCTATCGGACAGTTGTAATAAGACTGACGAAATTTCGCATACATTTCATATAATATACTATATTTGTTCTCGAGAAACTTTAAACTCATAGGTTCATATGGATAATATTGTGAATTTAAAAAAAGAGTAACGTTTGTCACTTCACAATGATCGAATATTGAACTGTCTTTAGTTTTATTGTTTTTTCTATTAGTTTGTAAACCAAAAATGACATATCTAGGTTTTTCTAATTGTGAAGCAGTCTTAACTGACCAAGAATGCTTTGTGGTTTTAGGGAGTAATGGATACTCATATAAATCCCAATTCCTAAAAGCCATTTGAATAGGTTTATCCCTTTCCAAATGTTTTAAAAGTGTCAGTCGTTCTCGATCTGAAACTTTTATGTGGGGAACCCTCCATTGAACTCTTTGTATATCTATTTCAAAACTCGAGTACGAGTAATATCATCAGTAAGAATAACACTGTTTAGGTTAGAGTTACTTCTATTCATTATAAGTTCATGTTTACAATTTATCACAATTCTGTTATAATCCTCTGCAAACCCTAATAACTTATTTAATGGTATCACAGCACTAAAATGCCCATCACTTTGGAACCCCTCTAAGTTCCAACCCCATATAGCGGCAACTCTATTTTCTGCTTCATTTAATGATATGTATGATTTTATTGTTGATGTTATTCCAGAATTTTTTATACGGTCGATTTCAATACCATTCATTTCATATCTGATGTCTTGAAACAGATACATAACAGGGTTATTAGTGAACGTAACAGTTTTCTTGATCGGATTCCCATCTTTACCGAAGAGCTTTGCTTGGCCTTCGATGTAAATTGAACTGGCTGATGGTAGCACGTATATGTCTTGTTGGTGTATGGGGATTCTGATTTCATCATTTTCTCTAAAGCTGTTATTGTAGGGATTGTATGTATGGACTTCATAACTTTCAATCGAAGTGTCGAAGTGCGGTAATTCAGTAATCTGTAGTATATTCATACTTTAAACCCTAGGGCTATAAGAAAATCTTTATTTGCTTTAGTCAATTTCTCAACTTTTTTCTTAGGTCTTTGCACTTTGGCAATCGTAGAAGAACTGAGACGTTTTGTTTTCACTGGGATGTTTTTATAGTATACTATCATTTTGTTATTCTTAAATGAAGACGTAGTTGAATATATTCTTCCCCAAAGTTAATACAGTGGCCAAATTGATCAACAATCCTAACAGATATAGATGAAATTATATTTTTGTTTATTGGATAGTAAATAACGTTTTGCGGTTTTTCCATGCACTGATGACCTGGAGTAGTATCAGATACAAATTCATGAATGAAATGAGTTGGTAATCCGTTGCAGTAGGAACCGTAAACAAGATCACATTCAATTCTGATCACAGATAGACTGCTGTTATCAATGGGAATATTTGGTGTTGAATTTAATACTGAAAAGTATAGCAAACCGCACTCGTATTGATCAGATAAATGTAGTGGTGGTTGAAAGTATGTAACCAGTTCCGATTTATTTCCAGAGATGGTAACCGTAGTAGACATGCTCGTATACTGAACTCTTTTGCAAGATTCTGTTTATTTTATTCGTTCATTATACCAAAAATTCTTCAAAAATTTTAAACAAAGATGTCCACAATTAAAAGGATGATCACGCTGAATATTATCACAATTATAGTGAACTTCGGAACCCACGTATTTTATAAATTCCTTTGGAGGTTTAAGATTTCCATAACTGTCAAAATACTCAATATAATCATTGTATTTTACATAGGCTACCCAATGAGAACCATGATTTTTAGAGCTATCTAAATTAATAACTCCACATTCTTTTTTAAAAGGGTGTTTAGGGAGCTCATCTCTCATAAAGACACCTCTAAAATAGGGAATATTATTTCCATACTTCAAAATGTCCAAATTACTCAAGGCTCGTTTAGGTAGCCGATATTTTAGTTTTTTTCTCTCGATACGAAAATTCCGAGCCCATCTTTATGCGGTTTAAGGTGTAGTCCTTTGCCGATGCAGAGAGCCTCCATCTTCTCATTGTGCCTCTTCGATTCAGCATACAACTTTTTTGCCATCTTGAATTCATTTATGGTTTTAGCAATACCAGCTGCACCACCTGCTAGAGCGCCTGCCGCAGATAATCCCGCAAAAATAGGAATCAGAGGTAATACTCCACCAGATTTTGGTATAGGAATAACACGAGGAAGTTTAATGGACGAATCATTAGCTAATTCTCTGGTAGCGGCCATAGCTAATTCTATCGCCACCTTTTTGCATTTTGGTTTTAATTTTTTTATATGTCTTTTTGTTTTGCTAATAACATTTTTAAATTTATTTTTCAAACCTTTTCCAGATGTAATTTTTGGACAACACTTTTTGTTACCTTTTTTTAGACCAGAACCAGTTTTAATTTTTGTTAATATAGATTTGCTTACTAAACGTGCCGCAAGTTTTTCCCCTACACTCGCATCCAGGGCAACTGCTCGCTTTTTCGCCATATTTAACAAAACTAAATCTGCCTTGTGGCGATCCTTTAAGTTTGAAGAATTATGATAGGCAATGTCGTGTTCTTTGCAATATTCGTCTAATTTATTAATGCCTTTATCTCCACGTGAAAGCCTTTTTATTAATTTAGTGCCAGGTCCACAATAATTGTATCCTGGTAAATGTAATTCAAATGGTAAATTATTTATAAGCCAATTGAGAAGACTACTCTCTCCAAAACACATCATAAGACTGATGCATCATGGGATGAACACTTAATAAATATTCGACTTGTCAATCCAACTGTTTTCAGAAGAAGACAAACCTAACCATTTTACTAAAACCCTATTTCCTTTTCTTCTAAGAACTTTCTCGACTAGATATAAATTGGGATATTTTGTCTTTTGCAGCTCTTGTACATAAAATGCACCTAAAATGGGCTGACCTCTGATTGTATCTTCAATTAAGTAGGTGATAGGAGTTGTATATTGTATTTTTCGAATTTTAAATATTTCTGTCGACCAGTTGGGGGTATATCCTTTTTCAAATGTTCCTTTGTACTTACTGATACGCACATAATCACCAACTTTAAATTTATTTTTTATACTATTGGTTTTTATCAACCTGAAATATCTCCCTAATATGCGTTCTTTATTAATATTATCCACGTTTGCGGGGATTTCATCAATAGTCCGATGATAGGTGTGATTGTATTCGTAAATAACATTATTAAGGGTGTTAACTATCCAGTTATAGTCACCTTTTAAACTAAACTCCTTATACAGTTTAGATTTCAATGTTCTGATAAATCGCTCAACTATAGATGCCTTTTTTGCTGAGAAAGTTGAATAATGGTTTATATTATAAGAATTCATAAGTTTTTGAAATTTATTATTATAAAATTCTGTTCCATTATCCGTTTGCAGATTTTTAGGAATACGCCCTTTATCCAACAAAGTTTTGAAAGAGTTACACACGTCTTCTTTGGATTTACTTTTTATAGGAAAGGTCCAAGCATATTTCGAAAATGTATCAATAACGGCTAGAATATATCTGTAATTTTTATTTTCTTTTGAAATTGATTGCATATCAATTAAGTCTGCTTGCCACAGGTCATCTATATCTTTCATTATAACATGTCTTCGTGGATAGTTCACCCTCACATTTTTATGAATTTCGTTAATCACGTCAGCTTTGCTCATGTTTACAATTCGGTATATTTGTCTTGAATTCAACTATAATACTGAATAAAAAGGATATTATTGTGACTATTTATTTATTATTTAATTATATCAGCTTCTTTTAATTCTTCGATTATAGATAAAATTTCATTATCATGGTTTGTATTACCGGCATCTCTGGAAGCAATTAATAGCTTCAATCTGTCAACCAGTTCGTTAGGATTATCCCAATATACCAAGTCAGTGTTATTTTTGTACATTTTCAGGGTTGGTAAGCTTCCTCCTTTAGTGATAACATTATTGTAGGATTCGGAAAACAGTGGTTTGATTATTTCACGATATTTTATACCTTTATCGCCTCTAATTTGCCCATTAGGATTAAAATCTCTCTTATGTGCATTTGTATAATATAACATATCCTTATAGACAAGTTTATCTTTGCTCGATATTAGTTTTAAATCAGGTTTTCTTCGAAGTAAAAGTTCTTTTAAACCAGGAGTTAAAATGTAGTTTTTGTCACCAACTTTAATAAAAATGGCATTATCGTCATTCAAACTATCCATTTTAGAAAATGAAACTATTGAATTACCCATTAGTAAATTTTTGTTTTCACTTCTTATTCCAAATGGTATATTTACACCATCATAAATATCATGGATATCACAACCCTCTAATGATATTTCTAAATCTTCCAGTAATTCCGTTGCGGGAGACTTTTTATCGAACTGTGCCGATTTCAGCTTCGGATCATAGCAGTCTTCAAACTTTGTAGATGAGCTAGTATTAATGTCATCCAATTCGATGTCGTCACAATTAGAGTGTGTTTTTTCTAAATTTTGTATTTTTTCTATGGTTTTATTCGAATCAACTAGAGTTTTAAGGGGATCTGTGATAGGTTTTAACATTTTATCGAGTGATAAATTCATTGAGTGTTCCTGGTTTTTCATCTGTTTTATTTTATTCTTTATGGAGTCTACAGACTTCATTAATTCTATTTTAATATTTTTCTCCATACCTATTTAATATTATAACAACCACTTTCAGCTAAAGAATAAATAATACTGACTTTTTTCTGTGTGTAACACACTTATATTTATATAACATCAGTCAAATTTAAAAAATATATCAAAGTTCTGCCTATACCGTCCATTATTTAATGATGATTCTTTGTTAATAAGTAAAAAATTGTAAGGCTTACTCCAAACAGTTTGACAAATGTTTTTGAACTGTTTCCATTGTAGATCAGAACTAACATGCTCTTCGTAAATATGTTTTAAATTCACATCATCTTGTTTAAATATTATAATTAAATTAACATTGTCACGTAGTAATTGTTTCGGAATTTTAGAATAGGTTTGAGATAAATAGAAACAGTCGATTCGTTTATGTCGACCCATACAGAAATAATTGCGTATATTCACTTGATTTTCACATGCAACATCATCAAATATAAATACAGAATTTGTTAAAGCTTCACTTGGAGAAATGACATCTTTATGATCATTGAACTCATAGAAATTAACCTGTGGTACTCTTTTCAATACTTCAGTCAAGAAACGGTATTTAGGTTGAAAAGAAGTCTTAGAGTAAAGATATAGATTTCTAAATTTGAGCCCATTTTCATGCAGCAGTAAACTAATCATAACATTTGTTTTACCACAGTTCGATGGACCGCATATTATACAGCGAATGTTATTCGGCAATAAAGTGCTATGTCTGATGTGGTGAACAGAGTCACTTAATTTTATATTATTAACACTTAGGGATATGGGTTGCTTGATCAACTTCATTTTGTCGATTAATTCAAATGTTATTTAACATTCATATATATACCTACATACATGCACTCACGCCTTTTTCCACAGGGGATGTAGGTTAACCATATACCTACCTGCATATGCAACTTATTAGCGTATGCGAGTGACCTTCTTAATAAATATGTACCATCTTTTTAACCAGATTTTATGCAAATAAATTAAGTTTGAAATTTAAAAATAAAATCTATTTAAGAATGTCTTGAGTGCAAAAACAAACTATACTCATCTTATAGATTAAATAGGGCACCTAAAAAGAAAATTTATTGAATACGATAGTGACATAGAAATAAGTGCTTGTCACTATTTTTTATTATAATGAATAACAATAATGAAAATCAGGTTTAAAAGATAAATATATTTTATTTAAATATAATCGTGTTATATGCCTAAAATTAATAAAAAACAAAATGATCTTATTAGTCTAAACAGGGTTTTAGGAACATTTTACAAATAAAAATAGTGTTTACATCGATTTAATGAAATAAAGACATACAGATATTACATTAACAAATTAGATATATATTTTATATCTAAAGCTTTTACATGACACCGTCACAATGACCCCAAGGTAGCGTATTTATTTGATTCGACTGAACTTGTATTTTGTCATCAACTCTTTTCAAAATTACTTTATTAACTGCTTGTGAATACAATATATGTTTAATGGATTTAATCATATTCATTTTACGCTTTAATTCAACATTGTTAAATAATGCTTCCTTATAGTTGGATGTATCCAAACTTTTAGTAATTGGCTTTGACACTCCTTTATTCAGCGTTTTAATAGAGTAAAGTTTTGCTCTTAATCCAATAAATTCCATGATTATATCACCTCCCAATTCGTCCTTAAATAAGCCAGGTACTTTTTCGTTAACTTTTGGTATGCCGTAAGGATTATTAACGTCAAAATTGCTAGTGTCAAATTCATGCATATTATCTTGCATATCTTTGTAAAAATCAGGTGTCTGTATTAAGTACAGTAAGCTATCAGTATCGGTATAACATAGTTTGGCATTATCACCATACTTATGTCTTATAAAATTGTAATGGAAATTATATAAATGTTGTTTTGAGTATTCAAGCACAGCAAATCCAATATATATCGGTCTATCTAAAATAAGCTTTTCATGACTCAGTTGCACTGCGATAAAATTCTCGTTAAAAATAGAAATACTTTTTAGATTTGGTTTCGTAATCAATTTCTCTGCTCCCAGTGACTTATTAGTTTTATTCGAGCTGTCATTCCATCTAGTAACTAATTTAACATCAACCTGTTTACGTTTATTTTCGATTGTCTTGCCGAATATTGAATTATTCAATAGCTTGAAGAAATCTTTTTGAAATGGTGTTGATGCTGCTTGCCGTAATTTAGTATTTAAGTCTATATATTTTTTTAAAAAGTTGTCTTGTCGAAATTGAAGTATTCTATGAATTTTTTTTAATACTAGGCCATTTCTAAGACATTCCTTCAAATGAACGTAGTGTATTATGTAATTATATTTATCATACAAATTAGCAATTAATTTAGGTGTCTTTCCTCCAATAGGTATAAATTTTTCAGGAGCGAATGGCAAGTCACTATGTAAATTATGTAAATGATCTGGATACATCATATCAACTTCTAAAATATAACCGTTGTCAACATCGTCAGGAATATCGAACAAATTAAAATTCTCAATACTCTTCTGTTTCATAAATTTAAAATGTGATATGGGTAACTTCTTTGTCATAGCATAACCGTAAAGATTGTTACAGTCAAGATATATTAAATATGTTGAAGGTTTGGAATCATCAAATTGAGGTAAGTAAATGTTATTGGCTTCAGCATATCGATGAGTGCACTGTGCCAGCCCTCCACGGATTCCTTTTTCTAACATTTGATAAATTTCTAAATCATTAATCAGCTCTAGTTCAACGCCTGTGTAAAAAAGCATAGCATCCCAACTCAAACTAGGTGAAGTAACATAATATGCAGGATCAAGATTATAATTCTTTAAACATAAGTTTCTAAAATTTTCGAATACATCACAGAGCAAAAGTACATCACTTTTTAAATATAGGTCAGTGTACTCGCCAATAGAACCAATATTAAAATATTTCCAAACAGTTTGTACGTGTTTATATTCATGATCTGTTATATCTTTCATTAACAAGCTATTATAAAAACAATCTTTTGATGGTAGTTCGGTTTCATTATATTTATGCCATGAATTAATATATTCATACGGATAAATACCTTTTCTTCTTATTAAATCGAATTGGTCCTTGTCAGAATAATGGGAGGACAAATGCACGAAATCATCGTCGGATAAACTTTTAGTCAATGTATCAATACTTGAACTAAGAAACTGAAAAGAATCTATAAATTTAATTTGTACAGGCATTCTATTGTTATCTGATTTTATAATTTTCGTTATGGATAAATACTTTTCTTTTGTTTTGGGAATAACTTTTATTTCACCTTCGTATTTAGACAATTCCGTGATAAATATGTGGGCATCGTAACCAGATAAATTATGAAATATAACAGGTATGAATGGACATACTTTAAATGAAATATTACATTGCGAATGAGCTGCACCTCTATATTCAGATGTAATATGATCATGGTCACGGACTTTATCGTCAAATAACAACTGCTTGCATATGTGTCATATAGTTGCACTACAATAATCGTTAATTTGTTCTTTAGTCATTGGTTTCATGGGTCTTTTTGTTATTAAAATCTTATGAATTAACTGTGCGTCCTTCATAATTTTTTTGATAAATACTTGTACACAATCTATTCCTCTGTATGAAACAAATTTATTCAAGCTCCTGTCATGGGAACAACATATATAATATGCAAAACAAGATGGTTGGTGACATTTATTTCTTACAGTACTTTTATCGGGATTTGGTTCTTTAAAATCAGATAATAAACATTCGAAATCAGCATATATAACAAAGTTAATTTTTTGCTGTCTCTCATAATGTTTGAATTTTAAAAAACTGTCTCTTTCTGGTAATATCGTTATAATCTTAGAACAACTGTGTGAAGCGTATTTTGTTTCACTAGTATAAAACTGTAGACATGTTTCACATAAATACATTGTACCTTTATGATGTGATACCTGTCTTCTGACTAGACGCTTAAGGTCTTTAATTAAACAGTAATGGGCGCTGCAGTTCTGTTCTAAATACAACAAGTTAACGTGTTTAATTCTCTTGTTATTGGTAACATATAAAGGACCAGTAACAGTATGATGCTTGTCTAATCCGTAAATATTTACACTTATTTCGGAATTATTTTTTTCAAACAACTGAATATCTTTATGTGATGGTGGAAATGACATACCCTGTGTATTAAATATCGAATTCACATTTGGGTACGAGCTAGGTCTACAGGCGTTATTTTTAGCCGGAAATAACGCTGCAGCTATGCTCCACAAAAAACAGCAATTATCACTATTTTGTATGTTCAAACAGCTTTTTGTATTCTTAATTTTAGGTGGCAAATCGATATAAGATCCACCTCGCATGGGTGAATACTTATTAATATTAATTTCTAAATGACTTACAGACATAAATGCCCATCCAGATTTGCAGTGCTCAAATTCAGTTAATTTCGTTTTATAAATCTCTTTTATATTTGAATATAACTCATCACAATCAGTATTTTTGTATATGGTTTTATATTTTGTATTAAATGACTTCAGTTGCTGCTCACCTGATACGGGTAGCACAAAATAAGCAAACAACTCGAAGTTCACTTTGATACAGTCATGTTTCAATAAAGTCAATTCAATAATTTTAAAAACATCGTCTCGCTTTCCATCTAAAAACGCCTCCGCTAGAAGGTACTCGTCTTCTTGAGATGGATTTAAGCGATAAGTCATTATTCTATTTTTAAACGCTGTGGCTATAATATCAACATTCAAAAATGACGATTTAATTAAACAGTTTGATTTATGAATATTAGTTCTCTTATGATATCTGTATTCATGTACGGGGATCTCAATTTTGCATTTATCACAATAAATAATATTAGCGCTTGATGATGAATTATCAGGTGGTTGAACTGAAAAGAAAAAATACAGTAACTTGGAATATTTAATGAAAAAATTGAAAAAGATATAATAGTGATTAAACAATATTGATTATGTGTTAATTATAATGTTTGTAAATAATGATTAACTATAATATAATAGAGCATAACATAGGTATTTATTTTAAGTAAGTACAAATAAGTAACACTACATTTGGGTATACATGTACTTTTAGGTATAATATAAGTTCGTAGGACAAATAGTTGATTATTATTGATACGAATTAATAAAAGTGCATGGACAGTCTTGAAACTCTTTTCTAACACTCTTAACATATTCAGTTAACTGTTTCCAAGACTGAGATTCCTTTTCACACTTATTTTTAATTGTTATGACTGAGTGGCGCCACCTATTTACCGGTGGCACTCGTTCAATGTCATCACAGTTATATATCTTTAATTCTGCGTAATAACTGCCTGATTTTTGCCTCGAAAAACCGTTCGCCAACCTACGTGTAATATAAGAGTAGATTGGTTGAAAGCTTTTACCCGTTGTTGCCGGCAAGTTATCGTCATCAGAATCGCTTCCGAATAAATCGCGGGCTGTCGGTCTAGTGGTTGGCTTCGTCTTCTTGCTGTATGATGGCTGGCTGGTGGACTCATGCGACGACTTGCGCTTCTTTTTCTCCGGCTTTGCCTTTACCGCTACGGTTTCCGGTACCGACTCATCATCAGACGGGAAAAGCTGCTCTGCATTACACTTAGACCTAATAGAAAAATAGAAAGTTTATTAACTATAAATAATAGTGACAATTTACCAATCTTCTTATCGATTAACTAGTAGCTAGCGTTCTATTAAAGTTTAAACCCTGTATGTAAGTGTGTAATGGCTTTAAACATGATTGAGAATATCTGTAAGAGTATGCAGATTTCCTCTTATTATTTTCCTTCCATTAATAGAACAAATTATCAACAGATAAATGATTATCGTTTTATTGAATTCTTAATCATTTATTTAATTCAAGTTCATTATTCAATTATTCATCGTTTGATTAAAATTAAATGATGAATGATTGAATAATGATAAATCATTGAATATAAGAATAGTTACATAACATTATATGATAATATATCTTCACTACATTATATCTACTCATTACGTATTTCCTAATGTGAAATACTAGCAACACTGTACGATCTGGGTATCGAACCCAGGGCCTCATGATCAATAGTAGAGATTGCGAGCACTCGACAAAAGAGAATATATTAGAATACTTGAATAGGTAATACGAATACACAGACAATAAAACAACGTCACTTACATTTTTTAAATAGCGCAGCGAAGAACTGGTGTAGGTACTTGTAATAGAAATAAACTTGGTACTGATTAACTCGTACACGATGATGACACTAGCTCTTGAAGAAGTGTTATGTGGTTCAACTTCAGCAGCAGGACCCTTAAATAGCGCTAAATCTACGTCATATTATCCCAAATATGGATAGAGGCACGTGTTGTGAAAATGCAGTGTCAGCTATCCGCATCCAGACGATTTGTGTTATGATTAATTTTACCCGACTGCGTGAAGCAAAAGACGGTGATTTGCTTATCAACTGTTATTTTTATAGAGGGTTTTTATCAAGTCAAGTCAAGATCTGTTATGTTCCATAATATTGTTTAAAGCAAAGTTGAAGCTAGTTTTCGAACTATTATATAAAATATGTTTAATCCGTGTAAATCTTGATAGAAGTATAGATATATCTATGAACCGTAATATTATGTACAAATAAGAATAAAAAGCTTTACTTACCATTCTGTTTGTGACGTACCAATTAAATAAGCTTAAATATTACAATAATAGCAGACGAAACCGAACGTAACAATAGTATGTCAATATTGCTAAGTATATTGTTTTGATCTTCTCCTTATAAATAACCACATACATTGCAAAAATTATTATGATTGACATACTAGCTATATACAATGACTTTGCCTGTCGATTTTTCTCAACTGCATGTATGAAAAAAATACAATGAACAAACACATTGTGGTATTTATTTTATTTATGATATTTTTAGTAAACAATAAGTTAATCGACACGTGTCGAGATGTCGGGGGTTTCAATTTCATCGTCCGATTTTGTATAGGATATAATATATCTATAAAAACGTACGATTTTAAACTCTATAGATTAAAATTATGTGGATATATAAATAAAAAAATAAAATAATCTCTATTCAAGTTCTACAGCTGGCTGAGGGCAACTGTCTTTATTGTGTAATATCGGTAAGTTTTAATATTATTCCTCAGTATTTTTTACAATTAAAAATAAAATATTACCAATACTATTATCAGGCAGTAGAATCGTTATTTAATATAGGTACCTAGGGGTCATACTTACATAAGTATTTATTTCTACATAACACTTTGTTTCAACCATAATTATAAATGTTATGAGAATTGAGATAGAATAACTAAATAATTTAAAGTATCTTAGCGGCTTAGCGGTCATAGCGTCTGGTGTATCTAACCAGAAGACGCAGGTTCGAATCCTGCCCGCCAACCGATTTTTTCCTTCATTAAAATAATTGATTGACCGGCGAAATGTGGGTGTACATTAGTACACCTCTGCCTAACCCTTCGGGGAATACAGGCGTGATGGTATGTTAAAATAATTGATAATCTTAGCATGGAAAATGCTTAAAAAATACAAAAAGATAATTTAAAGTAAATAAAATATTAATACATTTTTTGCATTTTTCTAGGTTCTTAACAAAAGTCTAGACATAGAATTAAGTATGTCACGCTCACCATCCTACAGTCCTGTTTTAGATCAAATTGACCAACAATGTAACGTAAGTACCTCAGTAACCATCGATTGTAACAATTGAATTCATATTTGATGCTGTTTAATAACACAAAATCATACATAATATTTATATTTCAGAAATTGATAGAGGGCTCAGATCCAGTTCTTAATCCATTTTACTATGCTCAAGACCGAGAGGGCTGGTACGCTGAAGTAGCGGCGAATGCATGTGAAGAGAGTAGACAGCAAGAAATAGAAAATAAAAAAATGAAGAAGAAAAAAAATAAATCAAAATCTTTTAAAAATAAATCCTATATAATGCGTAAAGAGCCCGGGCATGTTCACCGAATAATAAAAATAATTGTCCATGATGTGGATGGTCGTAGTATGGAAGAAGTAGATAGTGACCCTGATAGTGCAAGCGTGAATATACAATATTTAGTGCGAAGTGATGTTGATGAAATCATGAGTGAAACTGAGTATTTAGTTACTAAAATTGTTAAAAAATTAAGTTCAGCTTCATGTATTTGATATTTATAATATAATCATCCTAAATAAATAAATCAATATTAGGTACTTTGCTTTTTATTTCTCCGTCATTATAATTTAAGTAAATAGCCACTGCGCTACATATAAGGCGGTGTGATGGACAATAGCGACGCCCATTCCATTTTCGCTGTCGTGTGGAACAGATCCCGACTGTTGCTCGACATTTCATGCGCGTGTCATTGAATTGTTGAAGAAATATAATAATTTAACGATGAAAAATTTGAATACACATGAATGTTGAAAGTTAATGATGAAGGAATAGACTTAAAGTTGACTACTCCATCATTCTTTTGATTAACTGTTATTGAATTAGTATTGAATAGATGTAATTATTTAACGATGAAAAGTAGAATGCACATACATATCATACTTATAACATACATGAATGTCGAATTAAGATAAATGTAAGCATTTAAATTGAATATCTAAATTTCTCACGATATCTATAATATGTTAATAATAATATAGACATAAAGTTAACTAGTACAAAAAACTTCAAGCTGATTCTGATCACAGAAAATATTTCCATATTTATATTATGAATAATAAACAGCTATTTGTTCATTCTTTGAATAATATGAATGATGGGTAAATTGGGTGTTTCTGGATCTCCTCTGATCCAGAAACCCCAATTTACACCTACTTATATTCCGTGATGTTTTTAAAGCACTAAGTGAGCGTAGATGTTTTTAAACACAATTATATCAGGAGCAACACCACCGCGATGATTACACTTTGACGTCCGGAAACGGTTATATAGTATATAATATATTTGACGTCCGGAAACGGTTATATATAACGGTAATATATAAAGTATAAATAAATAAATATAAATAAATAAATACGTTGCCGTCGACCGAACAGGTAAATATGAAACCAGTCAATCGCCGATGGAGATATGTTATGAGAGCGTAGTATGCCAAGCAAAATATCGAAATCAACAGCATTAAAAGCATTACTAAAATCCAGCAATGCTAATACCGTAAGATTACAGATTTCCATGCCTGACCTGATATGATCCGTAATATTCACCAGAGCTGTAGCTGTGCTATGACCCTGACGAAAGCCAGATTAGAAGGAATTGAGAAGGTTGGTTTTTGGAAAGGAAAGAGTTTAATTGATTGTAGATTAGCCGTTCCAGAACTTTAGAAAGGAACGATAAAATGGATATAGGACGATATTCGGAAAAGGATGCAGGACTAGATTTCTTTGGTAGCGGTATTACTTTGGCGTCTTTCCACAAACATGGAAAGACTCCGCTGGATATGGAATGGTTAAGGATGTGACAGATGACAGGGAGAATAATGTCGAGCACAGGGAGAAACATTTTACGGCTGATACAGTCACTTCCAACTGCGTTAGAAGTTATTGATACTATGCTCTTTTTAACATCACTTGCAGAGAATTGACTAAATGAAAATTGAGGATAGTCGGGAGCGGGAAGAGCTGAAAGATAATTCAAAGTATTATATTTCGTTGTCTGATCAAAGTTAGACGAAGCTGAGAAATATTGGTTAAGTGAGTTGAGGTCCAGATCTTTTGAAACAGTTTCTTGACGCGATTTTCCGACTCCCATGGATCTTAGAAATTTCCAGACTTTTGCTGGATCTCCGTTTTGTACAGACTCGTAGATATGTTGGCGTTGTGCATTCCTACATACTTTATTACAGTGATTGTGGACTGACACGTATCTTTCCTTATTGAGGTCCGACGGTCGACTCTTATATTTGGATTTTACCGTCGCTTTACGATGCATTAGCGATTTGATTTCTTGGGTCAGCCATGGCGACGGCAAATGTTTTAGTTTGACCACTCGAATTGGAGCATGCCGGTCATACAGCTGCACAAGCTTAGTCGTGAAAAAATCCACCTGTTCATCGACTGAAGCAGAGGCATAGAGTGGAGACCAATCTATATTGCTAGCATCCTGACAAAGATTGTCCAAGTTTATTGCGGCAAAGTTGCGCTGCATGAGGATTTTAGGCTTGGCCTTGGGTGGACGAATTTTATAAGAATCGTGTCGTGTTTTGTAAGAATCAGATTGAAAGTTAAACTTTTTGAAGTTGATTGTCCACCCTAATAATTTCAATATCTTTATTGTGAAAGCTATGTCGTCCTTCAGCTGGGATTTTGACTGGTTTGCTAGAAAAAATCGTCCAAATAAACTTTGCACCTGATCTTGTGGCTCCTCAGGAATTCTGCTACCCAGTTGGTTATTGAAGCGAAAGTTCTGGGTGCAGATGACAGGCCGAACGGCAAGCAGGTCATCTGAAGAAGCTGATGCCGATGCGAGTCTTGATGATAATTTAACCTCAGGAACCTGCGATGCTGTCGTGCGATGGCCACGTGAAAATATGCTTGGCCATCCAGTCTTGTTGCTGCAAAAAACTTGGTACACGGAAATGGCTGAATAGTTGAAATGGTTTGGCTACAACGAACTGATTTAGCTGCTTCAGATTGAAGATCGGTCGGAAGGTCTGGTCCGACTTGGGTACGAGAAAAAATGTAGAAAGGTAACTTGGAGTTTGCTCTGCTGGTTCCAGTACTCCTGACTCCAGCATAGACTGGATCTGTATTGTCATTTCGGAAGATGTTTTTGTTCTTTAGCTTCTCATAACCGCGGGACTCGGAAATATTAGAGGCGGTTTCAGAATGAAGGGTATGCGTGCACCGTTTAATTATCGGCATATTTGATCTGGTGCATCAAGATTGCTCCAAGCATACTGAAATCGCTTTAGACAACCGCCTAGAAATGTCAGATAGTCATTCGCGACGCTTACCTTTAGAGGGGGCATGGGATAGCGATTTCTTTCCTTTAGATTTGGCACGATTATGGTTGTTTGCTCTACTTTTGTTTTGGTGTGACATGTAAGGAACTTGTTTTTGTCTTTTCGAGGACGTATCTCGACGAAAAAACTTATAATCAGCCTGTTTACTAGTTGATGGGTTTTGATTTTGGTAAAAGGTGTCTTTAGTATGAGATTGAGGGACTGATTTTGTTGATGAAGTCAACTTATCTACCCCCCCAATTTTTTTAAGGTAGGTTTGAACTGCCTCGTCATTAAAAAGTGACTCTGAACTCGGAGGAATTTTATGCAATACATCCCTATGAAAACCTTCGGAAATTTGGCGCAGTATAGCTTCTCTACGTATATTTATAAAATCTGCTCGTCTACCACATATTATTTGCAATAAGTCATCAGGTACTTTACTATACCCAGATTCTTTTGAAAATAGTGTTTCTACCTTTTCAAATAAGGAGTTAGCGGTCAATGAGTCTCTGGAGTCATTAGCCCAATCCACTAATGATTGTAAGGTTTTATGTAATTCCTCCTTTTGACATAGTAAAGCATTCGTTAACCCTGCAAAGGATCGTTCTAATGATTAGGAACGTGAATCCTCTCTTAACATTGCCGATTCAAAACGCTTTAATTCGTCATTAACATTAAATTCTACAAAACCGGGGGTAACCAAATATTTTTTTTGGGCATCCGAAAATCGAATTGCATACCAATCATCACACTTAAAACGTTGTAGATCTGTTAGTTTTTTAAGAAATTGGTCAGTGGATACGAAACGGGGCACTATGAAAAAAAGACAAGGTCTAATTTCCGAAGCTCAAAATCCACTATTCTCCTGAGGTTACCTTGACTTCAAGGTCTGGTGTCCTTCAGGTCAAGGTCAAATGACATTACAGTTAAGAACAATTGACTTTGAGGTCAAGGAGTCAAGTGATTCCGGTGGTAATATTGACGGAGCCCCGCTTCGCGGGGCTCCTACTTCTGGGTGGCTTAAAAAAAAATAATCACGAAGGGGATGGCGGGGTCTTCTAGACCCCGCCATCCCCTTCTAACCTAACCTATCCGAGTCGGGATGCCCGAAGTTCCGAGCTCGCTACGCTCGCTCTTGTATCAAAAAAAGTCCCTGACGCCTTTAAAATACAATCCCTTCGACATCGCTTTTACGACAAACGGTTGGTCGGAGACAAACATCGCCCAGATGCTTTTCGAATTACTTTTAGGTGTTCTATACGATAGAATCGAGAAAATAAACAATTTATGAAAAAAAATTTTTTTTTTTAATTTCTAAGTCTTTTTTCCTCAGTGCCCCGTTACGTATACTCCAACCGATTATTTTGTTTAACTTCAGGGCGTTGTAGGTTTAACTCATTTGTAGTAATGTACGGGCTTTTAGTAGATTAATTTGAATTATCAAGGCCAGTATTTTGAGTTATGAGGTTTGTTAAAATAGCTACTTGTTGCGATAAAAACTCAGTGTGCATAACTCACGGTTTGCGAATCCCTTCTTGATTTTGTTCGGGCTGGGTCCGCTACTCGTAGAGGAACTGCTATCACCATCCTCTGAACTTGGCGTCGGAGACCATACACGTTTACGCGGTATAGACTCTTTATTAACACACTCAGATACTATATCAACGTTTGAATTTAATTGTTCCATAATATTAACGGAGAGGAAAAGTAAGAACTTTTTAAATACTTGGTAAGATGTAGGTAGTATTTTCGCGGTTTTTATCTTAAAGCTGACAACCGAACGGCGCGAAAAACGACGCTATAATGAAATAAAATCGGGCCATCACCCTGCGCGCGCTCTCTGTGCCTAGTACAAAAAGGTAGGTATAGAGGGCGCTATTGGCGGAGAGGAAGGGGAAATCGCTGACTAGAGGCAGAAAGACTGGTGCTTGACTCAAGATGGATTCCGGATATTGATACCAAACAAATAATAAAGAACTTACAAGTCACACCGCCACAAACCGACAGAGCTACCGCTCGCGACCAGATCACGAAGTGCAATGTGCGTGGGCGTGCCTTGCGCTGTCTCTTATAGGTGGCGTAGACGTATCTACCCACACCGGAATTACAAAAAATATTTAACATCTAACAATAGTATATAGTATATATATATATATATATATATATATATATGTCGACGCGCGGGAAAATCAGCGCGCGATGCACGATTTATTTGATTAACGTTGATAGCCTTTATTATGGTAAATCATTGAATACTCATTTTATGTAGTTTCAATTGTTTGGAACTTACCATTGTTAGCACTGTATGACTAACCCATCTGCGTTTACATTTTGGCGTAATGGATACCCCAATGGTAGATAATAGAACACTCGTTTTATGAAGTTTCGATTGTTTTGAAATTTAGGACTGTGTAATTAAGACATCTGCATTTACATTTTGGGAAAGTAATAAACCCGCTGTGAGGGTCAGATTTGGTTTGCCTAATAAATTGTAAAGAATTATGTTTAGTCCTTCTGAGAAAGTTAAGTATGGGTTCGAAGAGTGGCGGTAACATGTGCACTGCAGATGCACTTTTTACCCAACGGAGTCGCAGGTCGCCCTATGGTGAAAAGGGACACATTGTAATTTCTGTGTTGGACCGCAATGGGTCATTCCAAGAGGCATTCTGTTTTGAGACATCGTGAAGTATAGGTGCGACCTGCGAAAACGTTCCGCTCTGTGAAATCTCTATGTTATTGCTTAAAGTTGTGCGCTAGTATCATTTGATAGTTGTGGCATATTTACCATAACCCTTTTATTATTTATAGTTGCGTTACCACGCCCAATAAATAAAATCACTTCTGATTTCGTACGAGAGCGACTCGCTAGTTTCTATCCGTCCGTTACGCTCCGATATCAGAAGTGGGATTCGCGCGACTCGTGCATAAATGTCACGTATGTGTTGTGTCAATAAAATAATAATTAGTGCCAAGGAGGAAGAAAAACGGAGACGCTCGGTGGAAGCGGGAAGTATCGAGAGCAGTCGAGAAATGTTCCATCGGTGCGCCTCTTGAATTGAGACGGTCAGTCGTTCCATTTTTATTTCGGTTCTACACCGATTCTTTGATGAGGAAAAGATTTTTTTTTCCTTTTTTGCAAATATGTCATGTCTGTAATTGCCTTTACATTTGGGGCATTGGAAATTTGGGAATGAAGGTGTGCGTAAGTACTATAGCACTTGTCAGATTTTGTCTGGAGTTAACATTCGATTCGAACGATATTGAGATATTATATTGTCATGCGTAGACTCCCGATATTTTTTTGTTCAGATTTCTAAAACACATAGACCAAAGCGAGTATATTTATTAGAAATTTCAAATAACCTGGTTACAGGCGTAACAATTAAACCGGCTCAAACCCGGAATATGATTTCTGAGATTGTGAAAAATTGAAATAATTAAAATTATTAGATGCTACAAAATAAATACCTACATACTTGGAAAATGCCCAAGGGTTAGTAAAGGAAGGAATGACCTCTTTGATAAAGAAAATAGTTTTGCATTATTAGTTAACAATTACCTATGTACTGCCTGTATTGATGGATGGATTTGCATCTTCTGAATTTTTAATTGATTTTGGTGCTATTTTGGTGCATCTTTAAAATTAAGAAGTTCTAAAATATGGCAAGGATGCCTTACTAAACAATAAAAGTGTTATAATATTTTTTGTGTCTCATTGTGTTTTCTATTTTAAGACAGCAATGTTTCTTGTAGTCTTGGCTGTGCGTTTGTGCACCTCTGCCTGCCCCTGGGGAGTGCGGGCGTGATGATATGGCTCTAGTTGCCCACCACTACATGCGGTATAAAGCATCAATGTATCTTATGTAGACGCAAGCAAGACAAGTATCCCGAAGAATAACCCGTGTTGCGATGGTCTCGTTTCTTTTTATGGGATTAATTGTCAGTGTTAGAATAGTGTTTAATATCTGCAGCAGGAAATAAATGATCTGATAACAAAATCAGATAGTGACGACATGAATAACGAGTTATCAAATGCATACAAAATAACTTTCGGAATTTTACATAAGTACTAACTATACGATGTAATTCTAAAGACTTGTTCTCGCAGAGCTTATCGCTGCTTCGTGGTAGTTCACGCCTACGAATCAAAAATGGATTTTACATGGGAATATACTACTACAAAATGTGCTACTTTTTAATTGTTTGTTTTTAGTATGAAAATTCGCAGGGAATTGCATTACGTGTAAGTAAATTATCCGGTATAGCGGTATATCTCGAGTAGAATTGTATTTGGCACCTAAATTAAAGACAAGTAATAATACCTTGAAATAAATTATTCAAGTTGACGTAAAAATTAAACCAAACAAAAAAATTTAATATTGATGCTATCACTAAATATTTTACCTAAAGCAGATTTGCGTTATCACATCGACATCCCGAGCACTATCGTATCTTTGAAGTATACAAGTAATTTATTTAGAGTTCTGTCTTATATTACAGCAGATAAAGGTAGCTTTTCTCCAAAGCGTCGGTGGCCTAATGGCTGGGGCGTTGGACGCGATCGTGTGGTTGCCGGTTCGATGCCCACCCGTTGCACTGCCGGCGTGAACCCGCTCGTAACACGGGCATTTGACTTAGAACGAGAGATAAGAATACTAGTAGTGTGCGACCCGCATTGATAGTAAGCTTTTAAAAAAAAAAAAAGACATTTCGGGTTTTCTCTACACACAATATCTTAGTGGAAAATATTTACTTATTGGAAAAGTGACGCGACTGCTTACGTTGTTAGCCTTTGGTCACTAAGACCAACCTTTGGTGACTAAGACGAAATAGTGATTAACTTAGATGAAATAAAAGAACGCGCAGTCACTTCTTATGATCAGTTAGATAAACAACGATTTGTAAAACAAAAGTACATCATTTAAATTTTCTATTAGTGGAAAATCACGAGAGAAATTAGGCCCGAAATTCTGAAGGCCATTGATAATTTTAGAATTATTAGAACCTGATCATTATTTTTTGAAAGTTTTAAACAACGTGTATCAAGAGTGTATCACTGGAATCTCAGATTGTTACGTTCCCACAGTTTTTTTTAAGATCATTGCGACGAAGAACAGTCAGGTCCTGGCCATTGTCGACGCTGTTGAATGTTAATAATGAAAAGTTGAACTAAAAGTACTTTGTTTGTGGAAATGACCTGTAGTTACGAGGTCAATATTGAGAATTTTTACATTGTTTACTTGACTTTTGTGCTGTCATCAGTTGCTTATCGTCGATCGTAGGTCATATTCCTAACCCAGTCTAGCTGGTGTCGGAGACTGCGCGGCGGCGATCGGTGGCGGGTGTGCAGTTTGTTTACGTGACTTTTGTGCTGTCATCAGTTAGTTGCTTATCGTCGATCGTAGGTCATATTCCTAACCCAGTCTAGCTGGTGTCGGAGACTGCGCGGCGGTGATCGGTGGCGGGTGTGCAGTAGCGGCGGTCGGTGTGCCATAAGGTGACTGATCCGTCAGGTGATGGTAGGAGCGCCATTGCTGGCGGTCAGTGTGCCAGAGGGTGACCGATGCGTCTGGTGATAGCGGCAGTGCCATGTGGCGGTCGGTGTGCCATAAGGTGACTGATCCGTCAGGTGATGGCGGGAGTGCCATTGCTGGCGGTCAGTGTGCCAGAGGGTGATCGATCCGTCTGGTGTGGGCTGTGTGCCCTGTGTGTAGGCTGTGTGCCAATGTGGGCTGTGTGCCCTGTGTGTTGGCTGTGTGCCAATGTGGGCTGTGTGCCCTGTGTGTTGGCTGTGTGCCAATGTGGGCTGTGTGCCCTGTGTGTTGGCTGAGTGCCAGTATGGGCTGTGTGCCCTGTGTGTTGGCTGTGTGCCAATGTGGGCTGTGTGCCCTGTGTGTTGGCTGTGTGCCAGTATGGGCTGTGTGCCCTGTATGATTGGCTGTGTGCCAATGTGGGCCTGAGTGCCTGTGTGCCGCTGTTACCCTGAGGCCTGTGTGGTGGCTGGAGTGCCTAGGTACTGTCAGTGCGCCGTTTGTTATAAAGTCACTTAAACATGCGTAGTTATTATGTTAACGAGAAGTTTGCGAATCAATGATTAAGTTATAGCTAAAACTGTAATGAAAAGCGATCAGACCTGTTCTTTGTCGATTATTTTTATTAGAAAAGATTAAAATTACTGATGCTTTGCAATGTGGAAACCTGACAATCAATAATTAGTGTTTAGTAACGGCAGGATAGCCGAGTGGTATCTAAACGTTATTTTAGTCAGACTTCAATTGAACCTGTTTTAATGACAAATAATTATGAACTGTTTCATGACTACATATGGCACCCGAGGACGTGTGATAGTCAGGATCGCCGTGTCGACGCGCGGGAAAATCAGCGCGCGATGCACGATTTATTTGATTAACGTTGATAGCCTTTATTATGGTAAATCATTGAATACTCATTTTATGTAGTTTCAATTGTTTGGAACTTACCATTGTTAGCACTGTATGACTAACCCATCTGCGTTTACATTTTGGCGTAATGGATACCCCAATGGTAGATAATAGAACACTCGTTTTATGAAGTTTCGATTGTTTTGAAATTTAGGACTGTGTAATTAAGACATCTGCATTTACATTTTGGGAAAGTAATAAACCCGCTGTGAGGGTCAGATTTGGTTTGCCTAATAAATTGTAAAGAATTATGTTTAGTCCTTCTGAGAAAGTTAAGTATGGGTTCGAAGAGTGGCGGTAACATGTGCACTGCAGATGCACTTTTTACCCAACGGAGTCGCAGGTCGCCCTATGGTGAAAAGGGACACATTGTAATTTCTGTGTTGGACCGCAATGGGTCATTCCAAGAGGCATTCTGTTTTGAGACATCGTGAAGTATAGGTGCGACCTGCGAAAACGTTCCGCTCTGTGAAATCTCTATGTTATTGCTTAAAGTTGTGCGCTAGTATCATTTGATAGTTGTGGCATATTTACCATAACCCTTTTATTATTTATAGTTGCGTTACCACGCCCAATAAATAAAATCACTTCTGATTTCGTACGAGAGCGACTCGCTAGTTTCTATCCGTCCGTTACGCTCCGATATATATACATCGGAGCGCAACGGACGGACAGAAACCAGCGAGTCGCTCTCGCACGAAATCAGAAGCGACTCCATTTATTGGGCGTGGTAACGCGACTATAATTAATAAAAGGGTTATGGTAAATATGCCACAACTATCAAATGATACCAGCGCACAACTTAAAGCAATAACAGAGACTTCACAGAGCGGAACGTGTTCGCAGGTCGCGCCTACACCTCACGATGTCTCAAAACAGAATGCCCCTTGGAATGACCCATTGCTGTCTAGCACAGAAATTACAATGTGTCCCTTTTCACCATAGGCGGACCCGCGACTCCGTTGGGTAAAAAGTGCATCTGCAGTGCACATGTTACCGCCACTCTTCGGACCCATACTTAACTTTCTCAGAAGGACTAAACATAATTCTTTACAATTTATTAGGCAACCCAAATGTGACCCTCACAGCGGGTTTATTACTTTCCCAAAATGTAAATGCAGATGTCTTAATTACACAGTCCTAAATTTCAAAACAATCGAAACTTCATAAAACGAGTGATCTATTATCTACCATTGGGGTATCCATTACGCCAAAATGTAAACGCAGATGGGTTAGTTATACAGTGCTAACAATGGTAAGTTCCAAACAATTGAAACTACATAAAATGAGTATTCAATTATTTACCATAATAAAGGCTATCAACGTTAATCAAATAAATCGTGCATCGCGCGCTGATTTTTCCGCGCGTCGACACGGCGATCCTGACTATCACACGTCCTCGGGTGCCATATGTAGTCATGAAGCAGTTCATAATTATTTGTCATTAAAACAGGTTCAATTGAAGTCTGACTAAAATAACGTTTTTAACGTTTAGATACCACTCGGCTATCCTGCCGTTACTAAACACTAATTATTGATTGTCAGGTTTCCACATTGCACAGAATCAATAATTTTAATCTTTTCTAATAAAAATAATCGGCAAAGAACAGGTCTGATCGCTTTTCATTACAGTTTTAGCTATAACTTAATCATTGATTCGCAAATTTCTCGTTAACATAATAACTACGCATGTTTAAGTGACTTTATAACAAACGGCGCACTGGCAGTACCTAGGCACTCCAGCCACCACACAGGCCTCAGGGTAACAGCGGCACACAGGCACTCAGGCCCACATTGGCACACAGCCAATCACACAGGGCACACAGCCCACATTGGCACACAGCCAACACACGGGGCACACAGCCCACACTGGCACACAGCCAACACACAGGGCACACAGCCCACATTGGCACACAGCCAACACACAGGGCACACAGCCCACACTGGCACACAGCCAACACACAGGGCACACAGTCCACATTGGCACACAGCCAACACACAGGGCACACAGCCCACATTGGCACACAGCCAACACACAGGGCACACAGCCCACACCAGACGGATCGATCACCCTCTGGCACACTGACCGCCAGCAATGGCTCTCCCGCCATCACCTGACGGATCAGTCACCTTATGGCACACCGACCGCCTCATGGCACTGCCGCTATCACCAGACGCATCGGTCACCCTCTGGCACACTGACCGCCAGCAATGGCACTCCCACCATCACCTGACGGATCAGTCACCTTATGGCACACCGACCGCCGCCACTGCACACCCGCCACCGATCGCCGCCGCGCAGTCTCCGACACCAGCTAGACTGGGTTAGGAATATGACCTATGATCGACGATAAGCAACTGATGCCAGCACAAAAGTCACGTAAACAAACTGCACACCCGCCACCGATCGCCGCCGCGAAGTCTCCGACACCAGCTAGACTGGGCTAGGAATATGACCTACGATCGACGATAAGTAACTGATGACAGCACAAAAGTCAAGTAAACAATGTAAAAATTCTCAATATTGACCTCGTAACTACAGGTCATTTCCACAAACAAAGTACTTTTAGTTCAACTTTTCATTATTAACATTCAACAGCGTCGACAATGGCCAGGACCTGACTGTTCTTCGTCGCAATGATCTTAAAAAAAAAACTGTGGGAACGTAACAATCTGAGATTCCAGTGATACACTCTTGATACACGTTGTTTAAAACTTTCAAAAAATAATGATCAGGTTCTAATAATTCTAAAATTATCAATGGCCTTCAGAATTTCGGGCCTAATTTCTCTCGTGATTTTCCACTAATAGAAAATTTAAATGATGTACTTTTGTTTTTCAAATCGTTGTTTATCTAACTGATCATTTCTTTGGATAGAAGTGACTGCGCGTTCTTTTATTTCATCTAAGTTAATCACTATTTCGTCTTAGTCACCAAAGGTTGGTCTTAGTGACCAAAGGCTAACAACGTAAGCAGTCGCGTCACTTTTCCAATAAGTAAATATTTTCCACTAAGATATTGTGTGTAGAGAAAACCCGAAATCTTTTTTTTTAAAAAGCTTACTATCATCGGGGTCGCACATTACCAGTACTCTTATTAACCCCTCGTGCTAAGTCAAATAAATGCCCGTGCTACGAGCGGGCTCACGCCGGCAGTGCAATGGGTGGACATCGAACCGGCAACCACACGATCGCAAGTCCAACGCCCCAGCCATTAGGCCACCGACGCTTTGGAGAAAAGCTACCTTTATCTACTGTAATATAAGACAGAACTCTAAATAAATTACTTGTATACTTCAAAGATACGATAGTGCTCGGGATGTCGATGTGATAATGCACATCTGTTGTAGGTAAAATATTTAGTGATAGCATCAATATTACAATTTTTTGTTTGGTTTAATTTTTACGTCAACTTGAATAATTTATGTCAAAGTATTATTACTTGTCTTTAATTTAAGTTCCGAATACAGTTATTCTGCTCGAGATATACCGGATAATTTACTTACACGTAATGCAATTCCCTGCGAATTTTCAGACTAAAAACAAACAATTAAAAAGTAGCACATATTGTAATAGGATCTTCCCATGTAAAATCCATTTTTGATTCGCAGGCGTGAACTACCACGAAGCAGCGATAAGCTCTGCGAGAACAAGTCTTTAGAATTACATCGTATAGTTAGTACTACTTATTTTGTATGCATTTGATAACTCGTTATTCATGTCGTCACTATTTGATTTCGTTATCAGATCATTTATTTCCTGCTGCAGATATTAAACACTATTCTAACACTGACAATTAATCCCATAAAAAGAAACGAGACTATCGCAACACGGGTTATTCTTCGGGATACTTGTCTTGCTTGCGTCTACATAAGATACATTGATGCTTTATACCGCATGTAGTGGTGGGCAACTAGAGCCATATCATCACGCCCGCACTCCTCAAAGGGGCAGGCAGAGGTGCACAAACGCACAGCCAAGACTACATGAAACATTGCCGTCTTAAAATAGAAAACACAATGAGAAAATATTATAACACTTTTATTGTTTAGTAAGGCATCCTTGCCATATTTTAGAACTTCTTAATTTTAAAGATGCACAAAATAGCACAAAAATCAATTAAAAATTCAGAAGATGCAAATCCATCCATCAATACAGGCAGTACATAATTGTTAACCAATAATGCAAAACTATTTACTTTATCGAAGAAGTCACTCCTTCCTTTTCTAACCCTTGGGCATTTTCCAAGTATGTAGGTATTTATTTTGTATCATCTAATAATTTTAATTATTTCAATTTTTCACAAACTCAGAAATCATATTCCGGGCCGGTTAAATTGTTAAGCCTGTAATATTTGAAATTTCTAATAAATATACTCGCTTTGGTCTATGTGTTTTATAAATCTGAACAAAAAAATAGTGATGAGTCTACGCATGACAATATAATATCTCAATATCGTTCGAATCGAATGTTAACTCCAGACAAAATCTGACAAGTGCTATAGTACGCGCACCTTCATTTCCAAATTTCCAATTAAAGGCAATTGAGTCATATAGAAGCAAAAGCAGCAACATTCACTTTTACTGAAAAGGCGGTAGACGTATTTTTTTGTTTACGTAGCATGTACCAATGTTTAGTTACATTATGTTACAAGAATAGATAACTAATGATGATAGAATCAGATATTGTAAAACAGAATTCCCTAAGAAACACTACATTTACCAAAATAAAGTAATATATTTAGGATGTTGCTGTATTTGCATCCAATGTGTGGATAATGCTGCATTTGCGCCATTCTTAATTGGATGTTGCTGGTTTTGCACCAGTCAATCATGGATATTGCTGCATTTGTAATGACTGTTTTTGTTGATGTTTTACTGTAATAATCTTGATACTTACATATTTTTTTAAAAAAATGTACAGGTTTTCCTTTTTACTAGGAAATATTATTAAGCGAATTTATTATAAATAGAAAAGTGGAATGCTATGATTATTAATTTTAATACTTCGGTTTTATTTTCACATTATGGTAATAAATAAATTTAAACTTTTTTATCGTACACTTTATTGTTCTAATCATCAATTATTAATATTTCTTATTATTTACACATGCATGTCATCAATTTCTTCATTTTACTCACACAATTCTTCGTAATTGTCACCGTCTTCACCCTGTTGGTTACTATCCTCAGTTTGGTCATCATTATATTCTTGTAATAATTCTTTAAAAAATTGCAAATTTTCGTTTAGGTGCCAATCGTTACCCCAATGACTTCTTAGCAAGGTTAGTGTATCTTTTTTTTTAGCGGCAGTTAATTTGTTCGAAGGACGTATTTTATCTGGATTTATCATAGCGCTTTTTTTTCCTGGTTTACAAACATTTTTGCTAACTCCATCATCGGATTTATAATGTAAATGCCCTTGAATCAAAATATTTCCGGGTCTCTTCGAACGTTTTAAAATGAAACGTTTACACTGTTTAAATTTGAAATGCCAGTTGCTCACGGGTTTAAAAACTTCCTGTGAAGCTGTTTTCCAGTCAAGGACTTCGCAATCAGTAGCTCCCAAGGTAGTGACAGTACTAAAGTTTGAAATAATGTCCAAGTATTTTTGGGGGCTATTTATTTCTTCGTGGAGCCGGACTTCCTTTTCGATCTTAGCGAATACCCTGTCAGGTGGTATGTAAGAATGTCCAACTACTGGAAACACTAGTTCAATTTGTTTAACATTTTGAGGAGCTTCTGTCATCCATTTAGATAACATACCCAGCACAATAGTGTTTTTGTTCTGGCCTGCACAGCCATCAGCGACAAGTCGAACTATTTGACAAGAAGAGAAGTCTGTGTTTTTCAGTCGGTGATACAAGGCTGACGCAATTTCGTTAGCAGCTTTGGGAAAAACATTTTCGGTCCAACAGTAGGCAAACACGTTTGTAGGAGTTAACTTGCTTTTTGAAGAGCCCTCCACTATTGTGAAGTTAAACAAATAAATATTTCTCAGGTAGTATGCGACTTGGTCAGGAAGTTTAAGCAAATTTAAATTTTTTTCACAATCAAATGAAAATGTCTTTAGGTTAGGGTTTTCTTCTCTGACTTTTTCAAAAAATGCTTTAGCTCTCAATTTGTGTAATCTTTGAGAGATCATTAGATCGTTTCGTGCTTGAGCATCATTTTGGTGACCGATTTCTGATGAAAATCTCAAACAAGTGGCACAAACGTCTGTTCTTGGAGTACCGAAGCCGAGATTGTAGTTACTATTGAATATATGTCGAAAGTAGGATTTTTTTACTTTTAAGTCATGACTAGCTTCTATATTGTATTGCTTCCATAATTTATTAATGGACAATTCCGATGACAAATAATACCTCTTAGTATTCCCTCTACAGTAATGAGGTTCTTGGCATGGAATTTTATTGATAAATCTTTTAATAGCTTCGCGTTTGTGCAGATATTTATTAGAAATACGGTCACCTCCTCTTTTTTCTGTTAAAAGTTGTCCGGTCTCAAAGTATGTCTTCATAATACTTTGCACTCTATATTTTGTGATTTGTAAAACTGTCAAAAAGAATTTTTGGCATACTAGTACTTTCTTCTTTGCAGATTTACAGTAAATGTAATATTTGGTTTGAAATTTTTGCATCGAATATTTTGAATTAGCAGAACGGCGATGACGCATTACTTTTTTTGGTTGGCAATGCTTTAATATAAAAGCATCCTGCTTCAATTTATTGGGTTCTGCATAAAAATTGTCAAAAAATTGCTTAACGTCGGTCATTGCTATAGACATGCAATTAAACGTTTTTTTGTGACGACACAGCAATCTTTTTGGGAGAGTTACAGCAGAATACCTAAAACAAACATAAAGTAAGTTACTGTCTAAATATCACAAAAATACATACCTATAAACTTGTCTATGGTGTGGTGTGGTGGCAACGAAAACACGATAGTGAACACGACCATGACCGAATTTATAAAAACCTAAATGATCAAAATTGTCTGAACGTACTGTAACTCCAACTATCGGTTTAGTAAATTAACAGTATTATTTAGATAAAATTAATGAAACGAGATTATTTTGCTAGCAAAAATAATTGAAATGATCAAGATTATCTAACTGTACTACAACTTACCGCTTTAGCTTCGCCTGGTACCTCTTCCATTTTTCGGGTTCTGCCTTTCTCTTTCGACTGTTTTTATTATCACAGGGTCTAGGAAAACATTCCATTTTCAAGTTTTTTAACGTTTTTGACAATATTAACACTATTTACGCTTTAATTTCACTGATTTACGAGAGCAAAATACACTCAACGACCGTTGCACCGTTGGGTCGAATAGTGACACCTGATTGGTCAAAAAAGGATGTTGCTGTCTATGCCGCAACTACGTAGGTATGTTGCTGGTTTTGCTACCAATCTCAATTTAGAACCTCTATTTTGTATAGGATGATGATGGTTTTGAAACGATTTTAATATTCGGTCAAGTAAAGTTGACGGAATATTACCATACTGCATTAAAAGTTGCCAAAATGAAAAAATGGGATGTTGCTGCCTTTGCTTTTATATGACTCAATTACAGACATGACATATTTGCAAAAAAGGAAAAGAAACTTTTCCTCATCAAAGAATCGGTTTAGAACCGAAATAAAAATGGAACGACTGACCGTCTCAATTCAAGAGGCGCACCGATGGAACACCTCTCGACCGCTCACGACACTTCCCGCCTCCACCGAGCGTCGCCGCTCCTCCCCCTCCCCGGCACCAATTACCATTTTATTGACACAACACATACGTGGCATCCCTGCACGAGCCGCGCGAATCCCACCTCTGACATCGGAGCGCAACGGACGGACAGAAACCAGCGAGTCGCTCTCGCACGAAATCAGAAGCGACTCCATTTATTGGGCGTGGTAACGCGACTATAATTAATAAAAGGGTTATGGTAAATATGCCACAACTATCAAATGATACCAGCGCACAACTTAAAGCAATAACAGAGACTTCACAGAGCGGAACGTGTTCGCAGGTCGCGCCTACACCTCACGATGTCTCAAAACAGAATGCCCCTTGGAATGACCCATTGCTGTCTAGCACAGAAATTACAATGTGTCCCTTTTCACCATAGGCGGACCCGCGACTCCGTTGGGTAAAAAGTGCATCTGCAGTGCACATGTTACCGCCACTCTTCGGACCCATACTTAACTTTCTCAGAAGGACTAAACATAATTCTTTACAATTTATTAGGCAACCCAAATGTGACCCTCACAGCGGGTTTATTACTTTCCCAAAATGTAAATGCAGATGTCTTAATTACACAGTCCTAAATTTCAAAACAATCGAAACTTCATAAAACGAGTGATCTATTATCTACCATTGGGGTATCCATTACGCCAAAATGTAAACGCAGATGGGTTAGTTATACAGTGCTAACAATGGTAAGTTCCAAACAATTGAAACTACATAAAATGAGTATTCAATTATTTACCATAATAAAGGCTATCAACGTTAATCAAATAAATCGTGCATCGCGCGCTGATTTTTCCGCGCGTCGACATATATATATAATCCAAAAATAAATAGAGGTTCCCGAATAATAAGAGGAAAAAAGGTAAAACTAAATAAAAATTTCGTCCACCTGCCGGTTGCATTATCACAAAACGTTATAAAATAAAATTCTCTACTTATCTAATAATTTAAATCTGATCAGCAGACTTTTTCAATAGTCCGTCCGGGTAAAAAAAAGAAATATGTTTAAATAATACACGACATGACGCAAACATGACAACTTTGACACATAAGTGACACGACAGACGACACGAAAAAAATGAAAAATATCAAAGTGACAATTATTGTTAGAGGTGTTATGTATATTAGGATGATATTTAAGTTATACTAATATTGAATATATTCACTAAGCCATATTAGCATACCATACCTATTACTGGGTAATAGTCAAATATTAGTCAGCCATTTTGAGATTCATATTCTCTCCGTATTCGTTAACTCTAACATAATATTGATATCGTAACTATTCTCAGAATAGGTACGATAGGTACGAATAATATTATATATTATTATTCGTTACGAATAATAATATATAATATTATTATTCGTAACGAATAATAATATTATATAATAATATTATATAATATAATATAATAGTCTACGCTAAACTAATATATACTAATATAGAAGTCGTGGATAATATAGAAGTGTCGGTAGCCTAATGGCTAGGGCGTTGGACTTGCGATCATGTGGTTGCCGGTTCGATACCCACCCATTGCACTACCAACGTGAACCCACTCGTAACACAAGCATTTTAGCTTAGCACGAGGGGTTAACAAGAATACTAGTAATGTGCGACCCACATTGCTAGTAAGCTTTTTTAAAAAAAAAAAATGAATATACAGCTCATATCATCACCATATCTATACCTATTACGAATATATTAGTTACACCTCTAATTATTGTTTTGTTGGTGAAAAAATCACAAGAGTAAATTAATTATGAAAGGGGGTATGCTGATATTAAAATAAAGATTAATAGACACCTAATTATATAATATATATTAATAGACAATAACCCGAACATTGCTTGAAGTGACTAAATTCACTGATGACAAGTCATTTTTTCAAAGTCACAGCACGCTTCGCCTTCGTAGTCGCGATCGTCTTCATTGCAGTGACCGGTTTTGAATTGGACTCAGCAGGATCCGGAGCAATCTTACCCAATTCAGCAAGAGATTCAACTCGTTGTTGCCTTCCAAAAATTTTGAAATGATAATAACATCTGATCTGATAACATCAGATGATCTGCAGATTTATTGCCGGGCTCCCTTAGGAAATTTGTCACAAGCAGTTCAAACTATAAATAAAGACCTGGCTTGTATCGGCGATTGGAGCAGGAGGCATGGACTTGTGGTTAACCCCACAAAGACTCAGGTTATAGTGGTGGGCGGCTCCAGAACCGTTTCTCGAATTGACTGGTCAACTCTTCCCCAAGTCTCTTTTCACAATATTGTAATCCCTTACAGTGATAAAGTTAAGAATTTGGGGATTTATATTGACAAACATTTTTCTTGGTCTGCTCAATTACAGGAAGTAAGTCGCAAGCTGTATGCAACTGCTGCAAGTCTGAAAAGGCTCCGCAACTTTCTGCCTATTACAACCAAAGTTGCACTTGCTCAATCTCTCCTTCTTCCCATCCTTGATTATGCCGATGTCAGCTATCTTGACCTTACAGAAGAGCAACTCGATAAACTTGAGCGTCTTCAAAATTTTTGCATAAGGTTCATATTTGGTTTACGCAAATATGACCATGTTTCAGAATTCCGCGTTAAGCTCAAGTGGTTGCCAATTCGCCTTCGCCGGAATGCTCATATTCTCTCTCTACTTTACAATGTGCTTTTTCTACCCTCTACCCCCTTATATCTTAAGAAACGTTTCGACTTCCTTGGTGATACCCACACCCTATTCTTACGGTCATCGGATAACCTAAGACTCAAGATGCCAATGCACTCCACAACTTTCTACGACAAATCTTTCTCCGTGCAGGCTGCGCGTTTGTGGAATGCGTTGCCAGTGTCAATTAGACAAGCGCAATCACTGCCAATATTCAAAAGACTTGTGAAGGATCATTTCTTGTCGCTTTAACCTTACCGTCATCATCGTTGCTATTCGCGTTTATATTTATCCAAGTATCAATATATATATATTTTATTATGTGTGTGTATGATTATATGTAGGTACATATTTTATAATATAGTAGTAATAGTATGTATTATCTATATATCGTATAGTATTGGTATATAAAATAGTTGCACCATTGACGACCCCATTTATTTTGTACTGTACAGTTATGTCCATCCTAAGGTTGCCTGGAAGAAATCGCAGCCTGCGATAAGGCCGCCCATTGTATATTTGTAAAACTGTTTTGTCCTGTCTATTTGTGTTTTTATTGGTGTACAATAAAGTATATATAAATAAATAAATAAAACATCAAAAAACGTATGTAAAACATCTTGGAAAATGATTAAACAAGAATCGGAGAGCGATACACAAATAGAACTTATTTCTAATATCAAAGAAGGAGATTCCACATTAAGTAAGTCACAAGACATAGCTCAAGCGTTCAATATTTTTTTCGTTAATTCAATATCTGCAAATAAATCCACTTACAATACTTGTAAAACAAGTCTATGTAACAGTATTTTCTTAAAACCATTTGACCTAGATGAGACATACAAAATAATTATGTGCCTCAATAATACAAATGCTGAAGGTTATGACAAAATAGCAACAATGGTGCTCAAAGCTTGTGGATTAGAAATCACTCCAGTTCTGACACATTTGATAAATCTATCATTTACAGATGGTTGTTTTCCAAGTCCCCTAAAATTTTCAATTGTTAAACCTCTTCACAAAAAAGGGGATAAGACAGACCTAGGTAATTATAGGCCCATAGCCCTTATTCCGATTTTATCCAAGATATTCGAATCAGCGATCCACAAACGCTTATCAAGCTTCATTCAGAAAAATAATATACTAAGACGGGAACAGTACGGTTTTCAGAAAAAAAAGTCCACTACATCAGCGTGCTTTGACCTCGTAAGTAATGTTGTGGAGAATCTGGATGATGGCAAGCTAGTAACAGTTATCTTTTTTGATATGTCTAAAGTTCGTGAGATACGAAATCGAACGATTTCGTATCTCACGAACTGCTATTAAGTAAACTTGAAAATTATGGCATCCGAGGACCAGCATTAAAATGGCTACAAACGTACTTAATTGACAGAAGACAAACAGTCGAAATTGCGAGTATTGACGATAACAAAAACTTAAAAATAGATCGTTCCACTTTTATGGTCAATAAGCTCGGTGTGCCTCAGGGCAGTGTGCTAGGTCCACTATTGTTCTTATTATATATAAATGACCTTCCTGACGTAACATTGAATCCTTGTATTTTATGTGCTGACGACATTTCTCTTATTGTAACTTGTAACAAAGATGTTGATTTAAATAAATATAATACTGACATAAATAATTCAATTGATTCTGTAATAAACTGGCTAAATAATAACAATTTAAACGTCAATCTTACAAAAACCAATTTCATCCAATTTAGTACATACGGTAGACCTCATAGGGAACTTAAAATTTACTATAGAGGAGAAAAAATAGCAGAGGTAAATAAAGTAACCTTTTTAGGTATCAACTTAGACAAACATCTTAATTGGAAAGCACACGTGGAAAAAACTTGTAACAAAATCAATAGATTTGTCTACGTACTCTATAAGTTACGTAAGACATCCACACAGAGAACACTACTAGCGGCGTACCATGGCTACGTATCCTCCGTACTAAATTACGCGCTTATATTGTGGGTTAACTCAACAAAAGTTCAAAAAGCATTTTTAGCGCAAAAAAAATGCATACGAGCCATGGCTGGTATACCACCTTGGGAATCATGTAAGCCACTATTTAAAAAATTTCACATACTCACCTTGCCTAGTATGTCCATTTTGGAAACCGCAAAGTTTGTTAAAGTACACCCAACTTTGTTTAAATCAGCTAAAGAGAGCTTTCCAAGAAATAAAAGAGATCCAGATAGAATTGTTTTAGCGAAAGTTGCAAGAACAAAAATGTTTCTCGAAAATTGTCATGTCATGTGTGGACGTATCTATAACACGATTCCTAAAGACATTAAAGATTTACCTTTGACCAAATTCGCTAAAAAACTTAAATTGTGGTTAATAGAGAAGTGTTTCTATTCAGTATCTGAATTCATTCAATAAATGAAATGACATAAATATGTAAAATAGCAATAGGTACTGCTCATATTCACACTAATAATTTAGACTGAAATTTACTTCCATATAGAATTAATGACATTTTTATTTATGATGAATTTTGTATTACTAACCTATTACGTCAGCACGTTTGACTACATATTCTTAAACACTAATGTATAATCTTAAAAAAATAATTATTTAAATTAATGTAAAATATATTGCATAACATTTGCACGTCGCGCACTGCGATAAAATGTACTTGGCTCTGAAAAAAAAATTGTAATAACTTTATTTAACCTACATTTTATGCAAATAAACATTTTCATTTTCATTTCATTTTCCATCTGAGCCGAGGACAAAAACGCAGCCTGCCTTGGTCCAGGTTTTAGCGACGCCAAATTTCTCCCTAGCTGCCATGAGATCATCAGCCCTTTAGTGAGGAACTCCGATGTGGTGATGCCCGATCCCTTTAATTTGGATTTTGAGAACCAAATCTTATCTCGGACTGCAAGACTTCGCAGCTTGAAAAGTATTGCCCTGGATTTATTTGGCACTGGACAACCCATCTGATGGCAGCGGCCAATGTCGGCTTCTACAAAGTCACTGATCTTTAGCCTCTATATTTTGCTTGTTCTTATGGATATCCTTCGGTATCCCCTCAAGTACGAAACCGGAGAACAAAGAGCCGTAAGGTTAAAAACGCAAAGGAAAGATTTGGAGACCCCTCATTGTCCGAGATTAAATGTGGTAAAGCATGGTTGTCGGTATCAAGCAATTAAACTATATAACTCGTTACCTACTGAACTAAAAATTATTGACAGTCCAAACATATTTAGAAGTAAACTAAAAAAGCTTTTGCTGGAAGGGTGCTTTAATTCTGTAGACGATTTCAAATTTTGATACTATATTTTAATTCTGCATTGACGTGATTACAATTTAATAAATTCAAGAATTCAGATTTGCATGTGTTGTGACATATACCTATACATAATAATATATATAGATAGCAACACGTACCTGTGCATTGTCAGTGCTTAAGGTGGAAGCCCTCGGTCGCCGTTTCATACATTGTATTGTACGTACTTTCTCAATGATAGCAATAGTTTTAATTTAAAACGACTGTTTTTTAACTTTTCTGGACCATTCTGGTTGCGCAATTAGAGATTCAAGACAAAATAATTAACCATATTGCCACAGCGCGATGTTAAAATTCCATCAAAATTACGTGTGTGTGGGTTTCATCTTTAACAAATCGTCACATTTTTATTGAAAATGGCGCCACCTACTGTACTATTTTTTTACTGTTCTTCCTATCACGTAATTTTGATTCTAATACATTAGTTAAATTACTTTTATTTTATTAAATGTTGTAAGAATAATCATTTTAATAAAATTATTACAAAAAAAATTTGGAATACTATAATATATTGTCTGTGTACCGGCCGACCCTCTGGCGGGTTACGCTAGGCTTACCCGGGTGGCAGGCCCGCCGACATCGAGGAGGAGGCTCAATGGTTCCAACGGACCCTGTCGCGCATCTGTGATGCGGCCATGCCTCGGGCTCGTCCCGGAGCCGCGAGACGTCGGGTGTACTGGTGGTCGCAGGGCATCGAGCGCCTTAGGCGCGCCTGCATCGCGGTGCGACGCCAGTACACCAGGCATCGCGGGAGGCGCACCCGCACACCAGATGCGGAAGCCGTAGAGGCGGAGCTGTACGAGGGTTACGTGGCTGCGAAGCTCGCCCTCTCCGAGGGGATCACGCGGGCCAAAGATTTGGCCCACGAGGAGATGGTGGCGACTCTGGACCTCGATCCGTGGAGGCGCCCATACCGTATGGTACGGGGCAAACTTCGCCCGTGGGCCCCCCCGCTGTCCCAGAGTCTCACTCCTGGTCTCCTGGAGGGCGTGGTGAGCGCTTTGTTCCCCTCGCGGGGTGAGCACTCACCCCCGCCAATGGCTCCGTCTCCCGCGCCCGACGCGGACGATGACGACGACGACGACGTGCCCGAAGTGACCCGGGTAGATATGAGAGTGGCGGTGCAACGGCTTCAAGCCAAAAACACCGCCCCAGGGCCCGACGGCATTCCAGGCCGTGCATGGGTCCTGGCTTTAGAGGCTCTCGGGCCCCGACTTGCGGGGCTCTTCAGCGCATGCCTCGAGCGCGGCCAGTTTCCGAGCCGGTGGAAGACCGGGAAGCTGGTCCTGCTGAGGAAGGAGGGGCGCCCTGCGGACAGTCCGTCCGCATACCGGCCCATCGTGTTGCTGGACGAGGCGGGCAAACTCTTCGAAAGAGTCATTGCCGGCCGCCTCGTCGCACACCTCACGTGTGTTGGGCCGGATCTGGCGGAAAGCCAGTTTGGCTTCCGTCGCGGGCGCTCCACCATCGACGCAATCATGCGCGTAAGGGCCCAGGCGGAGGATGCTGTTGCCCGGGGCGAGGTTGTTTTGGCGGTGTCTTTAGACATCGCCAACGCCTTCAACACCTTGCCTTGGAGTTGCATCAGGGCGGCACTCGTCTATCACCGAGTGCCGACCTACCTCCGCCGCATTGTCGGGGCTTATCTGACGGAGCGATCCTTCATCTACCCGGGTCGCGAAGGTTGGGGTCGGCGAGAGATGTCGTGCGGTGTTCCACAGGGCTCGGTCCTGGGTCCGCTCCTGTGGAACATCGGGTACGACTGGGTGTTGCGTGGTGCGCTCCCCCCCTGCGTCGGCGTGACTTGCTACGCCGACGACACGCTAGTCACAGCGAGGGGGGGAACGCACCAGCAGGCGGCCGTTCTGGCCACAGCGGGGGTTGCGCAGGTCGTTGGTAGGATCCGGCAGTTGGGGTTGGAGGTGGCGCTCTGCAAATCCGAGGCCCTGTTTTTCCACGGGCCGCGGAGGGCGCCACCACCGGGATCCCACATAGTGGTGGGGGGTGTCCGCATCGGCGTCGAGCCGACGATGAAGTACCTCGGACTCGTGCTCGACGGCCGATGGGACTTCGGACACCATTTCCGGAGACTGGGCCCCAAGCTGATGGGCGCCGCGTCAGCTCTGTCGCGGCTGCTGCCCAACTTGGGGGGGCCCAGTGCCTCCTGCCGGAGGCTCTATACGGGGATCGTGCGATCAATGGCGCTCTACGGGGCGCCAGTGTGGGCGTACACTCTGACGACCCGCAATGCCGCTCTGCTGCGGAGGCCGCAGCGGGCGATGGCCGTCAGAGTGGTCAGGGGCTATCGCACGATCTCCTTCGAGGCGGCGAGCCTCCTTGCCGGATCCACGCCCTGGGACCTGGAGGCAATGGTCCTCGCGTCGCTGTATCGGCGGCGCGTGGAGGACCTGCAGCGGGGCGACCTGCCGTTGCCCCGCGAAACTACGGAGCGGCGCAACGCGCTCCGCCGGGTCCTAGTGGCGGAATGGAGGGAACGACTTGCGCAACCCAGCGCGGGGCACGCCCTTATAGCAGCGGTAAGACCCGTCATGGAGGATTGGCTCGAGAGGCGTCACGGCGCCCTCTCTTACCGGCTGACACAGGTGCTGTCCGGACACGGATGCTTCGGCAGGTACCTGTGTCGCATCGGTCGCGAGCCAACGCCCGGTTGTCACCACTGTGAGGGCTGCGCCGAGGACACGGCGCAGCACACGCTGACCGCCTGCCCCGCTTGGGCAGAGCAACGCCGTGGCCTCGTTGCGGCCACCGGTGGTGACCTCTCGCTTCCGACCTTGGTTCGCTCCATGGTCCGGAGCGAGAACGCGTGGGACGCCGCCGCCTCGTTTTGCGAGCACGTCATGCTCGCCAAGGAGGCGGCGGAGAGGGAGAGAGAAATCTCAACCCCTCTCCCGTCCCGAAGGAGACGCACCGGGCGCCGGAGGGCGCTCACTGACCTCCGGCCTCCATGAGCTGTGGCCTGCGGGCGGCCGACGTGGGTCGTCGGCCGCCCGATCAGAGAACGGCCCAGTAGGAAGGGGCCGCCGGTGACACGCAGGGGGACCGTGTCGCCGGCACTATGGCCCGGGTAAGTGGCGCGGCTGGCAACCGCGTCCCACTCCGGGAGTGGGAGTGAGTTGTGGGGAGAGCGTGCAGCACGCCTCCCCCTAAGGTTAGGTGGTCGCCGTCTCAGGCGACCCGCCACTGCCGGAGTCGCGGAAGAATCTTTGTTCCCGTGACTCCGGCGCTACAGTGGTGTTACGAGACCTCCCGTGGTTTTTTAGTCGGTAGGGCGCCCTTTTCAGGGCGAGGAGTCCGACACTGTTCACCGTCGCATCCCCCGCGGCGGTGTTCGTGCATTAAGCATTTTTCCACGGGGCCACAAAAAAAAAAAAAAAGGCTTACCCGGGTACAGGGGGCACTGCCCGGGCGGACCGTTTTTCCCCCATACTCGTGGGACCAAATATGGATATTACACAATTTCAAAATGAAGAGAATGAGAGGAGAAAGCGCCCGCACGCTATGGTGTCGGGCTCGGAGGAGGGACTGGGTCTCTCCTCCAGCGAGGAAAACCTTTCGGTAGCGAAAGTGCCGACGGCTGCGAGAGGGCGGGCATCCAGCTCGTCTCTCTCACGCGATGCCCGGGGTCGCTTCGTCAAGCGCCCCGACACCCCGTTGCCCAGCGACGAGAGCGACGCCTGCTCGACCCAGACGCAGCACAATGCAGCTCTGGTCAGCACCAAGGCGGAGCTCCAAGCCGCGAAGCGGGAAGAAAGGAGATTGATGGCGAACGACGAGGTCGCCGAAATGGCGCGTCAGGCCCGAGAAAGGCGGTCAGCTCTTGCGACCGCCGGGGAGGGCCTGACTTCGGCGGCCTTAAGCCGCCAGGTGACGGATGGCGTGGACGTCATCCTGAAGGTTGCCACGAAATCCGGCAACCTGAAGGGGACGTTCACGCGTGCCCTGAAGGAGGCGGCTGAAGGGATTAGGGAGGCGATGGAGGCCCTCCTTAACCGCACTGCATCGGAGGAGACGGTGAAGCTCCGGGAGGAGAACGGCCGTCTCCAAAGAAAAGTAGAGAACCTCGAGCGGGATATCGCCGCTCTAAGGGCCGACTTTAGTCGGCAACAGGAGCGGCCATCTTACGCCGCCGCCGCCTCCGCCCCCACCTCGACACCTGGGCCGCTTAGGTCGAACCAGATCGAGGAAGTTGTGCGAGTCGTCATGCTCCAAGTTGGGGGCATGGTGAATGCCCGCTTCGAGGGTCTGGAGCCGAGGCTCCTCCCACAGCAAACCCTCCGGCCGCCGCTAGCAGCAGACAGGCGGAGGGCCGAGGAGCCCTCAAAGGCGGGACCTGCGCCGGGAGCCCGGGGTGCCGGAGGGGGGGCAAATAGGCCCGTGGAGGGCAGAAAGCCCGCGGAGGGAGCCCCCCGCAAAGCCGCGCAGCCGCCCGCAAAGGAGAGGCCCGCACATGCGGCCCATAATGGTGGGGAGGGGGGGAAAAAGCCCACGGAGGGCAAGAAGCCCGCGGAGGGAGCCCCCCGAAAAGTCGCGCAGCCACCCGTGGAGGGTAGGGAGAAGCCCGCGGAGGGGGCTGCGCAGGCGGTGACCGAGAACGGAGAAAACTCGGAGGGGTGGACCACGGTCGCCAAAAAGAGTCGGCGTCGAGGAGGCCGCAAGGCCAAATCGGCCCAGGCCACCGGGGCCCAAACGGGCAGCAAGAAGGCGCCCAGGATCGTCGTCCCGCGCTCCGCGGCTGTGGTGATTACGCTGCAGCCGGAAGCTGTGCAGCGGGGCGTCACTTATAGGGACGTCCTATCGGAGGCAAAAGCCAAGGTCAAGCTTGACGACCTTGGCATCCAGACTGGCCTCCGTTTTAGGACAGCGCTGACGGGTGCCCGGATCCTGGAGCTGCCGGGTGCCGCGAGCGGGGAAAAGGCGGACGCTCTAGCCGCTAAGCTGCGCGAGGTCCTCAAGCCTGAGGACGCGCGGGTGCACCAGCCCGTAAAGACCGCGGAAGTCTGCGTGGAGGGGCTGGAGGACTCCGTGTCCTCGGAGGAGCTGGCGATGGCCATCGCTCGGAGCGGGGGGTGTCCACCCGAAAAGGTGACGGTTGGCCAAATTAGCTCGCGGCGCGGCCCACACAGGCTTGGCACGGCCTGGGTGAGGTGCCCGGTGGCGGCGGCGAAGAAAGTCGCCGACGCCAAGCAGCTGCTGGTGGGATGGGGTTCTGCGAGGGTCAAACTCGTAGAACCCAGGGTCTTGCGGTGCTACCGGTGCCAAGAGACAGGGCACGTAAGGTCACAGTGCACCGCCACAACAGACCGCAGCGAGTTGTGCCTTCGCTGCAGTCGACCCGGCCATAAGGCGGCCGCAGCAGCGGGAAAGCCCGCGGAGCACAGGATGGGCGGCAGAGCCTGCGGCAGCACCACCAGCAGCAAAAACAAAAAGAAGAGGAACCAGACTGCCGGGGGACCCACACCCCCCCCGCAGCCTGGTAGCACTTCGGCCGACTCCCGGCCCAGTGATGGAGGGGTTGTAGAAATGGAGTGTTAGCGATGGCGCACTACCATTTCCTCCAGACCAACGTCAACCACTGCGCCAGAGCTCAGGATCTCCTTCTTCAGGGCGCAGTGGTCGATCGATGTGGCCGTGGTTGCCGAGCCGTATTTCGTCCCCGACCGGGATAACTGGGTCGGTGACCTGAGCGGCTTGGTAGCCATCATCGGCGGGACTCTTGTGAACGCGTCCCGAGGTCGCGGCTGGGTGGCCGCCCTCGTGGACGACACAGTCGTTATCGGGGCATACTACTCGCCCAACAGGAGTCTCGCCGACTTCGAGAGCTTTCTTGTAGAGTTGGGAGCCGTCGTGGCCCGGCACCACCCTCACCCCGTGTTGCTACTCGGGGACCTCAACGCCAAGTCTGCGGCGTGGGGATCCCCGGTCACGGATCCCAGGGGTGAGGTGTTGGCAGAGTGGGCAGTGGAGATGGGCCTGGTCGTCCTGAACCGGGGCTCGGTCTATACGTGCGTGCGGCAGCGGGGAGGGTCCATCGTGGACGTTTCGTTCGCCAGCCCCGCTGTAGCGCACCGCGTCCGCGACTGGCGCGTCGCCCGGGAGGTGGAGACGTTGTCGGACCATCGCTATATCCGGTTCGACGTCTCCGCCCAGACCGCGGGCGGCCGCAGCCCATCGGCTCCGCGGAGGGACGGCCCACGCTGGGCGCTCACCCGCATTGACGGGGAAGCTCTCGAAGAAGCGGCCATTATCCAGGCCTGGATAAGGGAGTCGGCCGACGGACCCGTTGACGTCGAACTAGAGGCGCAGTGGTTCCGCGGGGCGATGACGCAGATCTGCGACGCGTCCATGCCCCGGGTTCGCACGCAGTCCTCGAGGCGCCAGGTGTACTGGTGGTCTGCCGAGATCGCGCAGCTGCGCGTCACGTGTGTGGCGGTCAGGCGCCGGTACACTCGGTACCGAAGGAGACGTCGACGGATCCGCGAAGTGGAGGCCGCTCTGTGGAAAGCGGGTCGCCTGGTCCTGCTCAGGAAGGCAGGGCGCCCTGCCGACTCGCCGTCCGCATATCGGCCCATAGTGCTGCTGGACGAGGTGGGCAAGCTCTTTGAGCGGATTGTTGCAGACCGCCTCGTCAGCCACTTGTGCACAGAGGGGCCGGACCTGGACGGCAGCCAGTTCGGCTTTCGGCGTGGGCGCTCCACAGTAGACGCCATACTGCGAGTAAGAGACCTGGCGGAGGAAGCGGTGTCCCGGGGCGGGGTCGCGCTGGCGGTGTCGCTAGACATCACCAACGCCTTCAACACCCTGCCCTGGAGTTGTATTAGGGAGGCCCTGCTGTACCACAGGGTACCTCCCTACCTCCGCCGCGTGGTTGGGGCCTATTTGACGGACAGGTGTGTCACCTACGGGAGACGTGACGGCACGGTACAGCACGCCATGTCGTGCGGTGTTCCGCAGGGCTCGGTTCTGGGCCCACTCCTGTGGAACATCGGGTACGACTGGGTGCTGAGAGGCGAGCTCGCACCGGGGGTGGACCTGACGTGTTACGCGGACGACACGCTGGTCACCGCCCGAGGGAGCTCGCCCAGGGAGGCAGCGTTGCTAGCTACGGGTGCGGTCTCACAGGTGGTGGGCCGCATACGGCGCCTGGGCCTGGAGGTGGCCCTCAACAAGTCGGAGGCCATCGCTTTTCATGGCCCCCGACGGGCGCCGCCGCCGGGATTACACATCGAGGTGGGGGGGGCTCGAATCGCTGTCGAGTCCACCATGAAGTACCTTGGATTGGTGCTCGACAGCCGATGGGACTTCGGCCCCCACTTCCTGCGGCTGGCGCCAAAGTTGATGGGCGCGGCGGGCGCGCTGTCAACGCTGCTTCCCAACTTGGGAGGCCCGAGCACCGCCTGTAGGCGGTTGTACGTGGGGATCGTGCGATCCATGGCCCTGTATGGGGCCCCGGTGTGGGCGGCCGACCTGACGGCCCGCAGCATCGCAGTGCTGCGAAAGCCGCAGAGGGCGATGGCCGTCAGAGTCGTCCGCGGCTATCGCACGATCTCCCACGAGGCGGCCTGTGTACTGGCCGGATCCTCGCCCTGGGACTTGGAGGCGAAAGCGCTCGCGTCGCTTTACCGGTGGCGCGAGCAGGAGCGAACGCTGGGTGCGGGACCGGCGCAGCGGCAGATCGTGCTGCGTCGGTCAGAGCTCCAACGAGTCCTAGTGGCGGAATGGCGGGACAGGCTTGCACGCCCTACCGCCGGCCTCGTCACCATCGAGGCGGTCCGGCCAGTGCTCGAGCGCTGGCTCGGGAGGAGGCACGGCTCCCTCACATTTCGGGCGACGCAGGTGCTCTCGGGGCACGGCTGCTTCGGGAAGTACCTGTGTCGCATAGGGAGGGAGCCGGACGCCCGGTGCCATCACTGCGTCCATTGTCGGGAGGACACGGCGCTGCACACGCTGGTAGAGTGTGCGGCATGGGAGGAGCCGCGCCGTGCCCTCGTCGCTGCGGTGGGAGACGACCTGTCGCTGCCGGCCGTCGTTCGATGCATGGTCGGCAGCGCGGCGTCTTGGGATGCAGTGATCGCCTTCTGCGAAACAGTCATCTCGCAGAAGGAAGCTGCGGAACGGGAGAGGGAGTGTGTCAGCACTAACCCGATCCGCAGCCGGCGCACCGGGCGTCGGAGGAGGGCCGACAATGCCCTCTTCCGGCCTCCATAAATGGGTCCGGGGGTGGCGGACGCGGGGACGTCCGCCACGCCCCCCCTTATAGGACCCGAGGCGGTGGCGCGTAGTGTTCCACGCGCGCCCCTCTAAGGCGATGGGGGGGAGTCCAACGCCTCAATCCCCCCCTCCACAATCTGCAGTCGGGGCCCGCTGCGGCGGGCCGGCACCAGTCGGGGGCCGCGGACGAATTCTCTGTTTCCCGTAGCCCCCGACGCAAACGTGCAGGAAGGAACACCGTGTGGTTTTTAGTCGGTAGGTCACCCACTCTGGGTGGAGTCCGACACGCCCCGCCGCCTCCCCGGGCGGCGGAAGTCCATGAGGATTTTCCACACGCACAAAAAAAAAAAAAAGGTGTATCGACATGTATCATCAACATACATATTAAATCAGTTTTTTCACGTCAACCGCATCTTTCAGATATGGAATTACGGAGCTTCGCCAGGTGTGGCTCGGCTCCTGTATCAACTCCTGTTTCTGACACGCTGACACGCGTGTAGATCACTGATTACGATATTTTTGATAAAGTATGTAGTCTTTGATCTCTGCGTTCCTTCACACGTTTATTTTGCAAATAATCACAATTTACCAACTGGCTGGAGTGAAGGCACTTTGGGAGTTTCTCGCATTTGAAAATCATCGTGACGCTATTTACATGACCTGGTACAGTTTAACCACCTAATTAGTTTACATCAACACATGGATAACTGCCGTTGTTATTGTGTGCGTAAACTAATAAGACGATGTAAATCAGTACGCATACTAACGTCCAAGCGAGCGAGTTCTACTACACACACACCTACATCAATACTTAGGCATGGCTAACACGCTATAATAGTCCTTATTACTAATTGGTGTGGTTGAATGCATTGCACTATTTCAAACAATTTTACTAGAGCAGCTTTAGCACCGTTGCTAATGTCTCTGACTGGTAAAACGAATGCCGTATGATCAAACCACAACACAATTTAAGTCTCTCGTTAGTTTGAGTGTTTTGGTGGCATCCTCCGCATTGATTCATTTTTAATTTAATTTCAATTGGCTCAATTTGTTAAATGTGAAGAGAAGGTACGGAGAAACGAAATTTTACTTTGTTTCTAGCTATAATATGAGTCGGTGGTGCCCTCTATTGGAGCGACGTTTAACAATTTTTCGGGAATTAGAGTGCCCTCTATCGGAATTTTCTGAAACATCTGTATAATGTTTGTCAATCGCAGAGTGCGGGTCGATACCAGAGTGGTCTGGTAGTACTGTATTTATTTCAAAGATGGCGTTGTTTTCATATATTTGTTTGAATGATACGCAGATTTTGAATTTAACGTAGTCGAATCAAGCACAATTTATCAATTTATTTTGTGCACTTTGCGTCTACACTTACACAGATTTTTTTATTTCACTTATCCACTAGTAACACAATTTAACCCAGTGGGTTTGATTTTATAGCAGATTCTATTTTTTACTTCACTTTCACAACATACTCGTCTTCGCAAGGTTAAAGATAGTATATCGCTGGTAATTGGTTTAATATTTTGACTAACACTTTGTATGATTGGATCACATGTATTAACCTTATATACAGCCGGTTTTTGAGCTAAACTGTTCACTCTAGCAAACGTATGACAAAATATATAATTGAAAATTCTAGAAAATTCAAAAATACAGGATTGGCCGTTGGACCATATATGGATAAAAAAACTTTACATCACCACAATCAACTAAAGCACCAGTTCCAGATGGCTAGACAAAACGGTGACTACGCTATCATTAAAAACAACAAACTATTCGTAAATGGGAAAGAACACACCTCAACAGAATCCACTCCAGGAGCACAGCGAAAACCAGATAACAACGGCGAATACAGCAAGATAACAAACGGAGAATTAGTAACCACACTCGCAATCCACAATAGAAATATCTACTCAGTCACAGCTACCTGCAACACAAAAGCAGAATATAAACAACAATATGAAGACATTTCGTTAACAACCTCACAATGATTTTCCAAAACATTCAAAGCGTAGGAAATAAAATTGATGAAATTGAACAACTCCTGTCAGACTCTAACATCAATATGATATCATTATCAGAATTGTGGAAAAATGAACATTATTGCCACTCTATTATGCCCGCAGGATATAAAATAGCGTCTATATTCTGCCGTAAATCTCGAGAAGGTGGAGGAGTATGCATAATTGTTAAAGATAACTTAGAATGTATTGATAGAAAGGATATTGTAAATCTTTCAAAGGAATTTATTATAGAATACAGTGCAATAGAGATACCAAAAATTAACTGTATATTTATTGGATTATATAGAGCAGATCGTTGCATAGATATATTTTATAAACAAATGGAAAAGTATTACATAGGTTGGATACAAAAAGCTCACAAAAATATTTAAGTCAAAGTCAAAGTCAAAGTATTTATTGCTTCCATGTGTACATAATGGTCTTATAAAAATAGTTGGATTCAACATGAAACCCTGTTAGGGCACAGCACAGAATACATAATTAAAGTTAACATGAAGAAACTAACTTGAGTAGGTACTTACTTATCAAGAATTATAAAATAAATTATTAAAAATTATATAATATAAATGTGGGATTGAGTGTGTATCCGAACGTTTTGTAAGTGAACATGAGATGAATGAATGTATCCGAACAGGCTGAGTAAAAGAGAATTATATGTGAGAAAGGGACGAAAGGAGGATTGAGAGGGGACATAAGAAAAGGACTAACGACTGAAAGACAAGTAAAAAGAATAAAACAAGATTTAAGATATTTTTGTTAAAAAGTTGTATCTATTGTATTTTTTTAAAATAAAAAGAGTAAACAGTGAACGGGTTTATAATTAACTCCTACAAGTGGGGGCTCGTCCGGGCTCCCAACAAATTTCAAGATAGATCAGGATTAGAAAAATCGGAGCGGATCTGCAAGCAGACACCACGAAGCACGAGGTACCTATTCGTAGATAATTCTCTCGCCGGAATAAGATGCCTAAAGACGGAAAAGAACGAAGACGAAGCCGGCAAGACGATTATTACGATGATGATGAGACCAGTCGGGAGATGAAACGTGGTCCCGCGGCCGACATATTACAGATGACTGCAGATCTGGTACCGAAATTCAGTGGACGTGAAAAAACCTATTCTGTTTCTCAATGGGTGAGCGATGTTGAAGAAAATGCGGCGATTTTTGGTTGGACTCCGCTACAACAATTACTGGTAGCGCGACGATCTCTCCATGGTACTGCTGCACTCTGGCTGAAGGCGGAACGACCTTTCAAATCTTGGGAAGAGTTAAAGGCAGCAATTGTGAAAGAGTTTCCCGACACCGTAGACATCAAGACGATTCATGAAATGATGAGCGCACGTAGCAAAAAACAAAGTGAATCATGCCTAGATTATATGCTCACCATGAAAGAAATGGGAAAACGGGGTAAGATGCCCGACTATGTGGCTATCAAATATATAGTTGATGGTATCAAAGATAACGAGATTAACAAAGTAATGCTGTATGGTATAACAACATATTCAAATTTAAAGGATAAGCTCAAGATTTATGAGACGGTGAAGGAAAAGATGAACCAACAGCCAGCGCCGTCTGTGTCAAGGAATAAGAATACCAGTCGTAGCCATTATACCTACTCAGCAGGAACCCGATGCTTCAATTGCGGTGATAAAAACCACCTAAGTGAAGAGTGCCCTAATAGAAAACAGGGAAAAAAATGTTTTCATTGCAATGAGTTCGGTCATATAGCACCCGATTGTCCAATGAAAACGCCCAATACCAAGATGGCAGGCCCGCTAGAATCGAAAACTCAGCAATCGCATCAAAGAATGTCTACGTCATGGCGAGAACGAGAACGACCGAATGCGACGAACAAAGTTGGCGCGCAATTTGAAAATTCAAATCAACAAAGGCAGAAACGATCTTTCACTACAGTAGTGAACGATGCGAACGATTGTACGAATGACAGTATACGGAACGCTTCGTCACAGATCGAGAATGACGTCGGAATGTACGAGTGTCATGGCGGCGGTTTGTCATCGGAAGATGTAAACAATCATAAATTATGCGGTAAATTACGTGCGAAACCTGTAAAAATTGTGAAGTTACAGTGCGGGAGTGTGAGTAGTGCTCTAATAGACTCCGGTAGTGAAGTGAATCTTCTATCTAATGACTATTATATCGAAATCGGTTCGCCAAAGTGTAATGTAAACAAATCTGTAACGTTAACCGGCTTAGGATGCGCAAAGGTTAGCTCGATAGGCCAATTTATTACTAATATTGAGATTGATGGCTACCAATATAATGATGTAATATTTTATATTATTCCTAACAATAGTATTCCATATAAAATGATATTAGGACATGATTTTCTACATAATGTTGTAACAGTTATGAAAGATGGATCAGTGTGGATGAAGCCAAATGACTGGTTAAATGAGGTTGATTGTTTTACGTGTGCAATTGATTCAATAGGTTATGTTGAAGATGATGTTGTGAAAGCTGAGGTGGTGCAGATGGTAGAGAGTTACCAACCCCACCAAACAAAGGAGGCACCTATTGAATTAAAAATTGTGGTGAAAGACGACTTACCAGTTGCGCAACGTCCACGGCGTGTGTCTCCCAAGGAACAACAGGAAGTAGATACACAAATACAAGAATGGCTTGAACAAGGAATTATTCGGGTGAGTTTTTCTGAATACAGTAGTCCACTTGTTTTAGTGAGGAAAAAAGATGGTTCATTAAGGATATGTGTCGATTACAGGCTTATAAACAAAAAGATTATGAAGGATGAATACCCCTTACCTATTATTGACAATCACATTGATAAGCTAGCCGCTGCAAGGGTTTTTAGTGCATTAGATTTGAAAAATGGTTTCTTTCATCTAAGGGTACATGAAGATTCAATTAAGTATACATCCTTTGTTACGATGACAGGGCAGTATGAGTTTTTGAGGGCTCCATTTGGTTTAGCCACTTGCCCAAAGGTGTTTACCAGATTTATATCAATAATCTTCCGGGATCTAATCACAAGGGGAGTTGTCCTTGTATTCATTGACGATCTGTTAATTCCAGCTTTGAACGAGCAGGAAGCTGTTGAAAGATTGCGGGAAGTACTGAAAACAGCATCAGAATATGGATTACAAATAAATTGGACTAAGTCACAACTTTTAGTACGAAGAGTGGAGTATCTAGGATATATCATTGAAGGAGGCGCAGTCACACCTTCTCCAGGGAAAACTGATGCAGTTGTAAAATTCCCTGAGCCCAGAAATGAAAAACAACTACACAGCTTCTTGGGGCTTTGCTCATATTTCAGAAAATTTATTGAAAATTTTGCACTTATTGCACGACCTCTAACTGATCTACTAAGAAAGGATAAGAAGTTTGAATTTAATGAAGAGCACCGACAGGTATTCAACATATTAAAGGAAAAGCTTGCAAGCAAACCTGTATTGAAGATATTCAACCATAATTATGAGACTGAGCTGCACACCGATGCCTCGAGTGTAGCATATGCAGCTATATTACTACAGAAGGACAGCAGTGGTGAACTCCATCCTGTACACTACATGAGCAGACGTACAACTGATGCTGAGAGCCGATACAGTAGCTATGAATTGGAAGCTCTAGCCATCATTGAAGCAATTAAGAAATTTAGACATTACCTTTATGGAATAAGATTCAAGATTGTTACTGATTGCAGAGCTTTTCAACTAACTCTCATGAAGAAGGATTTGTCTATGTCTCCAAGAGTGGCTAGATGGGTACTGTTCCTTCAAGATTACGACTTTACTATTGAACACCGTTCAGGCACGAAGATGAGACACGCAGATGCGTTAAGCCGAAACCCATATGTGGCCATGATATTTTCAGATTTACATAGTGACTTAAGACGCGCTCAGGAATGTGATGATGGTCTAAAGGCAATCATAAAGATTTTATCTGAAGAAAAGCCATACAACGACTTCTGTCTGCATGAAGGTATATTGTGCAAAGGGCCAGAACGACGTCTAGTGATTCCGCAGAAAATGGAAATGGAAATAATCAAAAGAGCACATGCGAATGGTCATTTTGCCAAAAAGAAGACAATGGAGTCAATAAGTAAAGATTATTATATTTCAAAACTTGAGAAGAAAGTGGAAGATTTTATTTCTGCATGCATACCATGTCTTTTAGCTTCCAGAAAGGAAGGGAAACAAGAGGGTTTCTTGAACCCCATAGAAAAAGGGGAAACACCGTTAAATACATTACATATTGACCATATTGGACCCTTAAGTGAAACAAGTAAGCAGTACAATTACATCTTAACTATTGTTGATAGTTTTACTAAGTTTGTATGGCTGTTCCCGACCAAAACTAAATCTACGCAAGAGGTATTAAATAAGCTGGATATCCTCCAACAAACTTTCGGAAATCCAAGAAGGATCATTTCTGATAGAGGAACTGCATTCACAAGTAATGATTTTGCAAAATACTGCCAGGATGAAGGAATTGAACACATCAAGATCACAACAGGAGTACCCAGGGGAAATGGGCAAGTTGAAAGGATTCACAGAACATTGATATCAGTATTAACAAAACTTTCTATAGAGAAACCTACCCAATGGTATAAGTTGGTGAGTCGAGTACAGCGAGCACTTAATAGTACTCATCAGAGGAGTATAAATAGGACACCATTTGAATTACTCATTGGTGTAAAGATGAAACAAAAAGAGGATATTGAACTAATAGAGTTATTGGAACAGGAAGAATTGAATATTTTCATTGAAAATAGAGAAGAACTTAGAATAAATGCCAAGAAGCAAATATTAGATGTTCAAGAAGAGAATAAGAAGAATTTCGACAAAAAAAGGAAGGAAAGTAGAGTGTACAAGGAAGGAGATCTTGTATGTATTAAAAGAACCCAATTTGGCACCAGTATGAAATTGAAGTCAAAATTCCTAGGCCCATACAAGGTCACCAAGGTTAAACGAAATCACCGGTATGATGTCGAGAAGGCTGATGCACAAGCTGAGGGACCTAATAAGACTACCACGTCTTCAGATTACATGAAACCTTGGCCAGATTACATCAATGACACACCATAGAATAAGAGGTAAGATTATTGCTATCATTGTTTGAGATTTGATTGTATGAAGAGAGGAATGAAAGAGCTGTTACTTCCATTGTAGCCAATATTACCCTATAATATTATTAACCACTGTCTGTACTGATCTATATTTAATATTGTATAAATTTGTAACTTTCTCATTATAAGAACATTATTGTATAAGATGTTTCAGATGTACCTTAATGTACTTACCTGTACTTACCGATATGATCCATACTGATGTCCAAGTCAATGTGTTGTTGTTGCAATTCTTAGAAAGTATAAATATGTAAAAGAAAATAGATCTTATGTAAAAAAAATAAAAAATGTTACTAAGTGAAAAGTGTTATTATACTCTATTACTAGGTTATCTAAGGTTAAGTTATCATGTAAAACAATTAAAGCAATCTTGTATGATAAAGTATGTAATGATATGTGAAAGATGTAGTGTAGAATTTATGTATCACGAGGAAAGTCTGAGGACAGACATGGAAGCAGGACGGCCGAGTGTGGGATTGAGTGTGTATCCGAACGTTTTGTAAGTGAACATGAGATGAATGAATGTATCCGAACAGGCTGAGTAAAAGAGAAGTATATGTGAGAAAGGGACGAAAGGAGGATTGAGAGGGGACATAAGAAAAGGACTAACGACTGAAAGACAAGTAAAAAGAATAAAACAAGATTTAAGATATTTTTGTTAAAAAGTTGTATCTATTGTATTTTTTGAAAATAAAAAGAGTAAACAGTGAACGGGTTTATAATTAACTCCTACATAAAATTATAAATAAAAATTACACAAAATATTAAATTAAATCAATAAGTAGATATAGGCCATGTGAATTATTGGATTTTATTGCACCAAGTTTTTAAAAGTATTTATATATTTTTATGTTTTATCATTAAAAAAATCTTTTAAATTATAATAACATTTTTGTAGCAGGAAGTTATTAAGTTTATTTTTAAATAAGTTATCATGTGGGGTATTTTTAATTATAGGAGGTGACTTTAATATTAATATACTTAACAAAAATAAACAAACTAGACTTTATAAACTTCATGCGAACACACGACCTAAAGCAAATAATCCGAGATCCAACACGTGTAACAAAAACAACATCCACCTGCATAGACTTGTTGTTCACGAACTATAAACCTCTTATAAAAAAATCATCTACTAAATTTAGAAAACATATCCAATAATAATTCTAACAAAATATGGTACATAAAAAAAAGGTTATTTAGCAAAGATAAAATTGAGTTTCAAACATTCACTAAAAAAAATAATATGGGAAGATGTAATAACGGAAAACAAGAATATAAATACTAACTATGAATGCTTTATCACATTAATAACGCAAAGACTAAACAAATACATACCAATACAAAAAATTAGAATAAAAAATAAACCTAAAAAGAATGGCTCACATCTGGCTTAAAAATATCATGCTTACATAAAAGAGTCCTTAAAACAATTCTAAACGACACCAATAACGAAGTAATAAAAAAATATTACAAAAAATTTAGTAAAACGCTAAAATCAGCAATTAAAAAATCAAAAAAGCTAGAATATACAAGGCAGATGAATAATTCAGATAATAAGGATACTGTGTGGAACTATGTGGAAAATTATCAACGCGAAAACAGGAAAATCACTAGTAAAAAAACAGGAAAATCACTAGTAAAAAAACAAGAAAATATGATACTAAAAATGAATAACAATATAATTAAATGCCCACTAATGATATCTAATATATTTTGTTGTAATTAAACTTTGATATGGATGAATAATTATTTTATTGAAGAATACGTTATACAGATCACTACAATATTCAGATAACCAGAGACAAGAAGGAAGGTCTCTTACCATAAACTAAACCAGCAAGTTTTGTCCATAGACTACATTGATATAGAGGAATAGAGCAATTTTAAATAGTTACTACAACACTCTCACCAAATTGCTACATTCCTGTTTTAATTAAACAAAACAAAAAATATAAATTATTGTCCTTATCTAATAATTTATATTATTAAACAAAACAGAGGACAAATTCTTAAACATTTTCTTATAATAACTAATATTACTTTTTGTACTTAATCAGACTGTATGTATTACAACTTACAAATCCCTATTTTATTTCTCAAGTATTCAAATTTATTTTTGCACAAAGGTTTTGTAAATATATCAGCACTTTGCTCATTACTGCAAACATATTTCAAATCTATTTCTTTTTCATCATATTTCTCTTTAACAAACTTATATTTAATGTCAATGTGTTTGCAACGTTTGTGATAATCTACATTTTTTATAACTTGAATTGCACTCTGATTATCCATGTTAATACATACTGAGTCTTGTTTAAATTCACCTATATCTAATAACAGCCTTTTTAACTTCTTTAGTGGCACTACATGCAGCCATAAATTCTGCTTCAGAAGTTGACAATGCTATACTTTGCTGTTGTTGACTAGACCAGGTTATTGCTGCACCATTTTTTTATAAATACATATCCTGTCATTGATTTTCTTGAGTCAACATCATTAGCATAATCTGCATCACTGTAACATTCTATGATATTTTCCTTTTTAGGTGAGAAGTACAAACCATAGTTTTTAGTTTCTTTCAAATATTTTAGTATCTTCTTAACAACATTCCAATGTGTATTATCAAAGGAATCAAGATATTTACTTACTAAGCTAACAGCATACATAATATCAGACCTACTTACTATAGCTAAATGCATTAGGGAACCCACTGCTTCCCGATATGGTATTTTCTTATCTACTTCAGACTTATTCTTTTCTAATTTAGTGTTTGGATCTACAGGTATACTGTTGCCCTTGGCATTACTCATATTGAACTTTAGAAGTATCTTATCTATATATTTAGTTTGATGTAAGAACATGTAATCTTTCCCTCTTTCTATTTGAAGACCTACAAAGTTACTCGGTTCACATACTTTTATTTCAAAGTTTTTCTCTAAGTCATGTATTATTTTATTAAGTATATTTAACTCGCTTGAAATTACCAATCCATCATCTACATACAAAATTAAATATACTTTAATATTATTAAAATGACCAACATAGATACACTTATCTGAGTGACTATTTTCAAAACCAAATTTCTTTAACACAGAATCAAATTTTTGATTCCAGCACCTGGGTGCTGGTTTTAATCCATACAAAGACCGATTGAGTTTACAAACATCATGTATCATGTAAATATTCTCCATTACATCTCCATTAAGAAATGCGGTTTTTACATCAAACTGTACCATTTTTAAATTATTTTGACACACTTCTGAAAGCAGTACTCTTACAGAATCATACCTGACAGTTGGTGAAAATGTCTCCGTGTAATCCACTTGATATTTCTGTGAACATCCCATGGCACAAAGCCTTGCTTTGTATAGAGCTCCTGATAAGTCATCTTTGATACGAAAAACCCACTTACATCCAATTGTTTTCACTCCATCGGGCATTCTCACCAACTGCCATGTCTCATTTTTCTCATGTGCCTTTAACTCCTCTTTTATAGATTTTTCCCACTTATCTTTATCTGGTGATGACAAGGCTTCTTGGTAAGTTTTTGGTATGTCATCAAGTTGCAGATCTCCCTCTTGACAAAGGTAAGTATTAGACTCATTTTTCAAGATTTTACTTTTAGATCTAGTAGTGACATTACTGTGTTGATAATCAGAAATATCTTTTTCAGGTACATATCCCATCATCGGAATCAAAGGAGTTATCATTAGAAGAGATTACTGAAGATATATTCTGACTATCCTCAGACTTCGAGCTCTCAGACACCATACTTTCAAGATTATCGTTATTTACAGATTCTGTTAGCGGAGCCATCACATACTTTCTCTTTACAGAGTTTTCTAGAAATACAACATCTCGACTAATAATAATCTTTCTTGTTTTAGCATCTAATAATCTGTAACCTTTAGTTGTATCTGAGTATCCAATAAATATCATTTTACTTGCCTTAGCATCCAGTTTATGACGTTTCGAGTCTGGAGTATGTACCATGGCCTCACATCCAAATATTCTAATGTATTTCAAATCAGGCTTCTTCCCAGACAATAACTCTTCAGGTGTAACATATTGTAACGAGTCTTTTTAGCACGTTACATGGTATTAGTTTGTTTTTAATAAAACCGTAATAAATCATTGTTTTGACATAGATCATTTCGCCGAACGCCGATACACTTGGTCATGGAATGTTGCCAGCATTTATTAAAAAAAATTAAACGTCATCTGCGATCTGTCAAAAATTGACATCTTCACCCTACGATTTCATTGCAAGATGTAAGGACCCGCCTCTCATGATCATTCCCCTCTGTCAAGGTAGTGGATTAAAAAATCTAACGCGTTTATCAAAACTGTTTCCGAAATCGATTTTTCATTAACAGAATCGTTTCCGCTCAGTAAGGTCATCATAAATGCTCCGTGTAAATACCGATATACGTGCAGATAATGTATGCAAAAAAATATCGAATATCTTATTTAGATAAAGATTGAGTTATTTTCCGTATGTAATTATTAAAGTTCATTTATTTCTATTTAAATCACATAATACAATTTATTAATAATGATCGAGGACGTTACCGATTCAATAATCGAGTATAAAATAATCGTTTAGTTCAAGCATGCACTCCCCACGAGACTACCCGCACTCCCCACGAGACTATCCGCACTCCCCACGAGACTAGCAAATTTTTTTTACTAACAATATCAGCCTTCTTATAATAAACGTAAGATTTAAATTTGAAAAATCCATCAAAATGTCATTTTTTGATTTTCAATTATATATCATCCAATAGGATGTCACCATTTATGATTTCCAATTATAGGTCTTAATGCAGAATTACCTATTTTTGGCAATTATAGGCCTTATATATATTAAGACATAATGCATAAAACTCGAATTTTAAAAAGTGTAGCGAGACTATGTCCCTCTTTTGTTTTGTCATTTTAATTAATGATGTGATAGTGATTGTTTACGATTTCGAATCGATATCGATATTATTTTCGTGTTCAATGTAAGACCAAATTATAATAATTGCTAAAGATCACTAAAGATGAATATCATGAATTTATGATATCACTATATTTTTATAAAATTTAATAAAATATCATTTTTGGAAATGACGTAACTAAGATTATTGATTATTTTTGATATCCAGTGCTATTAGATATTTTATTTGATACTTTTCAGATCTACAAAAGACCTTCATTTAAAATGAAGTAGGTGTGATTGATAAATAATAGCTTAAGCTGTTGCAGATAAATGTGTTGACAAAAGAATTTATAAATTAACATATTTAAATCGTATTTTAAAAATAATTGAAAATGAATTCTAATATACGGTACGGTTTGAAGGTCTGGGGTTTCTTTTACCGCTTAGGTGGAAAACCAGCACATGGCCCGCGTAAGTGGTTACCGTAGCCTATTATATGAACGCTTGCAACACCTGGGGTATCACTCGCCCGTTGCCGACCCTGTAAAAATCTTTTCACACCCGGTAGACAACCCACAACACTGGTACCCCCACTGCCAACATAACGCTTCCTCGCGGAGCTCTTGCGATCTTGCTCACCGTTAGGAACACAACATAGTACAGTGCTATTTGTTACTTGGCTACTGTAGTATGTAAGCTATACATAAGTATGTATCACCCTTTTACTAATATAAATAATGTTTATTTAAAAAAGAGTTAGTTACTATCCAGCAGTCAGAGCGTTTAATTCATATATAAACTCCCTACCTTACATGGCGACCCTGCCATGTTTGGTATTGGGGCATCGGGTCGCACTTCGGTCATCATGTGCACATTACGAATTTTGTTGCTAAGACTAGACTACGTAATTAAAGAATCGTTTTTTATCATCAAAAATGTGCAATTCTAATACACCAAAAAGAGAAGATGTTATTATCAATCAAAATGGCATTGGAACTTCTAATTCGGCCAGTACTGAACAACTACAATTTCATCTGTCGGCGATCAGCATAGTTATGATGATAATTCTTGGCTTGCTGTTGATATTGGCAGTTTACTTTGCTTACAAATGTTACAAAAATTGCCATCAGGCATGGATTGATGATAGAATCATTCGCCAATCTTTGAGGAGAGCATTTACCCGGCCAGGACGTCGAGGAGCTTCAGATGTAACTAGGTGTTCGACGTGTGCCAGGACAAAGCCTACCCAGTACATGGACGATTTCGAGCTAAAACCGAGTGGGTAAGAACTGAAAGCTGTGATAAGTGCGTACAAAATAAAAAGTGCGTAAAAGTGTGTACAAAAGTTGTGTTTTGCAGTGCGCGTAAATGAAACTCAACGGAAAAAAATTGCGTCTCCCAATGGTAACCGATTTATGTAACTTTTATTTGTATGTTAAGTATATTATCCTTTTAGTTAAGATGACATATTATGGCCCATGAACTTAGTAATGTATTTGAGAAATTAAGAGTAATTAAAGAGAATTTAACTAAATTGAGTTATGAAAAAAGAACGCCTGATCGTTTAAAAGAAAAGTTCAATGAGGCAACTGTTGCGTATAATAGTTACACTGTTTTATTTTCAAGTATACAAAAACAAATAGAAAAGAAAGAATTAAGTGTAGAAAGTTTGTCATTAATTAAATCTTATAGTGATAGGATTAAAGAATTATATTTAGAGATTAAGGAATTTTGTCATAAATTACATATACGTGTATCTGATAAACCTAGTAGCGAAACATTTGGTATGACATCAAATAACGAAAAGGACTCCAAAATGGAATTTAATTTAAAAACAGCTTTAAGTTTGTTACCAGTCATGAACGATGAATCATCGACGAGACAATTAATTGACGGCATTGACTACTATAGTTCTATTTTGAATGGTCAACAATGTAAATTAAATTTGATTAACTTTGTTTTAAAGAGTCGTCTTTCTCAATCCGCGAAGTTGAAACTTAATACTAGTTATACAACCGTAGATGCGTTATTAGCCGATATGCGTACGATTCTACTACCTAAAAAGAGTTCCGTAGCTTTACAAAATAAACTACAATCTGTTCGGCAAGATGGAAAATCAATTGATGATTACGGTAAAGAATTGAGCGAAATATTCATGGATTTGACTATTGCGCAAGCCGACGGCAATACGCAAAATCAAAAAATTTTACAGCCCTTGAATGAAAAGCAAGCAATCAAACGTTTTGCCGACGGGTTGCGCAATAGGCGTCTCAGCACTATAATAGCTGCACGAAATTTTGACTCATTGAAGGACGCGGTACAGGCAGCTATTGATGAGGAAATTGCGTTGCCATCTCAGTCTGGAGATATTTTAGCGTATAATAAAAAGCGAAATAACTATAATAAACCTACATATTACAGAAGTAACTTTAATACTGGGACTACTCGGCAGTTTCGAGGTGCTTCTACTTATAATAACTTTAGCAGACCAACAATGCACCGTGGTGCTACGTTCTACCGAGGTCGTGGTCGTGCCTTCGAGAATCATGTACGAGGTCCGTCAACATCATACCGAGGTAAGTACTCGAACTATAATAACAGGTACAATAATAATTATAGGGGTCATCGAGGGACACGTCAAAGTCCAAATATTCGTGTATTGAACGATGAACCCACTAATGACAATTCGCCTGTGGAACAAAGCAAATTTTTTCGTGAATAATGATTTTATTTGTGCAAGCGATAGTACTTGTTGCATTGATTTTTATGTAGATAAATATAACTATTCATTTCTAATAGATACCGGCGCATCCATCTGTGCTATTAAATATAAACATGTTCTTAGTTTAAACATTCCACTCCATAAAGAGATCATTAAAATAAACGGAATAGGTGGTTCAATAGAAGCAATCGGATACGTTTATTTAACACTTAGTAACTGTTATGATTCGCCAGGTCATTCATTCGAACATAAGTTTTATGTTTTTAATTCCTTGCCATGTAAGGCACATGCTATTTTAGGACAAGATTTTCTTTCAAAATTTAATGCTATTTTAAATCTTAATTGTTCTACTTTGACACTAAATAATAACATTATTTTACCTTTAAGATCAAGTTCCCATTGTTTTATTTTACCGCCAAGATCAGAATCGATACATTATATACAAACTACGTTTACAGAAGAATGTCTTGTTTGTTCCTCGGAATTACAGGAAGAAGTATTTCTTGCTAGTACGTTAGTGAAGCCTATAAATGGCTTGATACCTATTTTGATTTTAAATACAAGCGAAAAGGAGGTTTGTCTTGACAATATTCGACCGACTATACAGGATGTTAGCGAATATAATGTATGTACTTTTAATCAATGTAAAGCTGTCAATTCGGATCGTGTAAAAAAATTATTTAGCTTATTAAATTTGAAACATTTGAATGATGAAGAGCAAGTAACAATTGAAAACATATGTGCGAAATTTTCAGATATATTTTTATTACCAGGAGACAAGTTAACCACAACAAACATTTATAAACACCAAATTAGTTTAAAACCTAATACTCAGCCTGTATTTAGTAAACCTTATAGAATTCCATATTCCCAAAAACGTGAAGTAAATGATCAGATTAGTAATATGTTACGAGAAGGCATAATTGAGCCATGTCAGTCTGAATGGTCTAGCCCATTGTTACTGGTTCCGAAAAAAAATGATAGTTCAGGCAATAGGAAGTGGCGATTGGTAATTGACTACAGAAAATTAAACAATAACATCCAAGATGATAAATTTCCCCTCCCTAATATTACCGAAATTTTGGATTCTCTTTCAGGAGCTATATACTTTTCTACTCTTGACCTTTCTAGCGGGTATTACCAATGTGACCTTGACCCCGAAAGTCGAAAATATACAGCATTTTGTTCGGGTCAATATAAAATTGCGAGTAACAGTAACACAGACAATAATTGTACTGCTTCCGTTTCAGGCCAATATCAAATGACAAGAATGCCTATGGGGTTGAAAACAAGCCCTAATGCTTTTTCAAAAATGATGACTGTTGCTATGTCAGGGTTAACTTTCGAGAAATGCCTAGTTTATTTGGATGACCTTGTTGTTTTTGGAAAGTCTTTAGAAGGTCACGCCAAAAATCTCATTGATGTTTTTACTCGATTACGTCAGGTCAATTTAAAGTTAAATCCCCTTAAGTGTAATTTCCTTAAAAAAGACATTTTATATTTAGGACATATCATATCCGGTGAAGGTGTTCTACCTGACCCTCAAAAAATTCAAGCGTTGAGCAATTGGCCAATTCCTAACAATGTAGAAGAGTTGATAAGATTTGTAGCGTTTGCGAACTATTATAGGAAATTTATCAAAAATTTTGCGTTTATAGCATATCCCCTAACTCGCTTAACTAAGAAAAATACGCCATTTATATGGGATGAAAAATGTCAGAATGCATTTTTAAAGTTAAAATCTATTATCTCTTCCCCTCCTATACTTCAATATCCGGATTTTTCGACAGACCATAAGTTTATATTACAAACGGATGCTTCGCAACATTCATTGGGCGCCGTCTTATGTAACGAAAATAATAAGCCTATAGCGTTTGCAAGTAGAAACCTAAATAAAGCTGAACTTAACTACCCCACAGTAGAAAAAGAGCTGTTAGCAATAGTTTGGGCTGTGAAGCATTTTCGCCCTTATTTATATGGTAGGACTTTTATTATTCAAACCGATCATAAACCACTTATTTATTTATTTACTATGCGAGATCCCTCTAGTCGTCTCATGAAATTTAGGCTGTTACTTGAGGAATACGATTTCATCATAAAGTACATAAAAGGATCAGATAACATTATAGCTGACTCAATGTCACGCCTACCTATCACATCGACAGACTTAAAAACTATGCATGAAAACATTATCTCTGTTATGACACGTGCACAACATAAAAAACAATTAGATCTTCAGGATTCTCCGAGTGCTATGGTTCCTACTGACGATTGGCCTGCGCAACCAAAAGTTGTAGAAATTCATAGTAAACCGAAAAATTCTGTAGAACTAAAATTTATTGAAAAATACAAACTAAATAACTTACGTAAGTCTAATGAAATTGAGTTAGAGAATAAAGTGTTTTGTTATTCGTCATCTAGAATGACTTTGTTTATAAATCCAGCATCCCAATCACAACTGACGCCAGCCGCTTTTGTGAGGGAACTAAGATATTTTTGCGAGAAAATAAATGTACTTGAATTAATTTTTATAAGATGTAAAATGTATGACGAATTTATAGAAAAAATAATTAAAGCAATTAAGACTTATACTAATTGGTCCGGACCGCGATTATGTATATTAAACAATGTTAAAATAATTGAGAATAAAGACGACCAAAAGGTAATATTGAATGATTTTCATCTTCTACCAACTAGTGGCCACGCTGGTATAAGACGAATGTATAAAAATATCAAGAAATATTACTTTTGGCCAGGTCTTGAACGCGATGTTAAGGAATTTATTAAGAAATGTGAGAAGTGCCAAAAGCAGAAACATAATTCTCATTATATTAAAGAACCTATGGTAATAACGACTACTGCGAATTCTGCAATGGAAAAAATTTTCCTTGACGTGGTAGGTCCTTTAGATAAAGATGACTACAACTATTCGTATATACTGACTATCCAATGCGAATTAAGTAAATACGTAGAGGCATATCCTATGTTTTCTAAAAGTTCAAATGAGATAGCGAAAAACTTTGTTAATCATTTTATACTCCGTTTTGGGATACCAGATAGAGTCGCGACTGATAGGGGTTCTGAATTTTTATCATCAATTTTCCAGGATACTTGTAAATTATTAAATATAACTACTCTTAACTCTACTGCGTACCATCACCAAACAATAGGCTCTTTAGAGAATACTCATAAAAATTTAGGTAATTTTTTAAGAATACAAACCGATAACCATTCGAATTCATGGAGTACATGGTTACCCTACTGGTGCTTTGCCTACAATACGTCTGTTCACACTGCTACCAAATTTACGCCGTATGAGTTAGTATTCGGGAAACGTTGTAATATACCATCTAATTTGAGTAAAAATACAGTAGACCCTCTTTATAACTATGACAATTATCCCTTAGAATTGAAATACAGACTCCAAACATCACAAAAAGAAGCGTATCAAAATTTATTACAAAGTAAAATACTAAGAAAAGAGAAACATGACTCTAACTGTAATCCCATTACCTATAAGGAAAACGACTTGATACTTGTACGAAATGAGACTGGAAACAAACTTCAAAGTGTTTATAATGGACCATACTTGGTAATCAAAGATGTTGCACCAAATGTCGAAATATTAAAAGATAATGGTAAAACCGATTTAGTACATAAGAATAGGACTAAGCTATATTATTCATGATTGAATTTTTATTATATACACTTTTTACATATTTTTACTATTTACACCTTATATTTTATATTGTATTCAACTTAACTTTTACTCAATGTATCTATACAAAACATTGATATGTTTATTTACTTTACATTATAATGTTAGCTTAATAAAACAAACATTTAGAACTATGTATTCAGATGTAAAAAAAAAACATGCAATTGTAGTGCATAAAACTGCGATTTATTTACTATGTTAGTTGTAAGTAAATAAAATAATATTGTCATATTATTTTATTTTTTTTCCTTTCGATTGAGGTGTAGTATGTAAGCTATACATAAGTATGTATCACCCTTTTACTAATATAAATAATGTTTATTTAATAAAGAGTTAGTTACTATCCAGCAGTCAGAGCGTTTAATTCATATATAAACTCCCAACCTTACACTACTATTTTCTGCAAAGGGTAGGTATTTCCCCAGTTGGGCAGCTCCAATTGTAAGTAGAGTTATTCAATTCCACTATGCCCTGCCTCTCGGGGTGTTTCTTCAAACACATTATTTTCTTTTTTCGATATCCGGCTCAAAGAAATAACGAGAGTACGGAACACGACCTACCATCACGTCTTTATTCCCCGAAGGGTTAGACAGATGCGTACTTAGGGGGCGAGCCTATTGCTATTAATCGGGCATCAACCCTTAATTTTATAGAAAAACTCCAATAACACAGGGCTGCTCCACATTGCTCGACCGGGGAATCGAACCCAGGACCTCTAGCGTAGCGCTTCTGTTCATATTAACGCGCGACATAATGAATAAAATCGTATTTACTCCTACTTATATCTCGTGGGAAACAAAACGCTCTGTCTAGTGTCATTCCTAATATATCAGCCTGGCAAAGAAAAGAAAAAATCAAAATCAAAGAATCAAACTAATTCGTATCAAAGTATTTGTAACAAAACGTCCCCAATATCCGCTCTATCTATACTAATATTATAAAGAGGAAAGATTTGTATGTATCAATGTATGTAACAAATAAACTCAAAAACTACTAGGCCGATTTCGAAAATTATTTCACCATTTGAATGCTACATTATTCAAGATTAACATAGGTTATAGAATATGTATTTCGAAAAGTTAGTGATTTCTCTCACCCGTGCGTTTATTTTCCAATTACATAGTATGTACCTATTTATCTATACCTAAATAGTTTCTTTGTTTTGTATTTCATTAGCATGCAATGAGAGCATTGCATTGAAAGATATTAAAAAGGTGTGTAATTGTGTATGGATGATTTTAATTTTGCAAATAAATAATTACATATAAAAATACTGTAAAAATAATGTACATATAAAAATAATTTGTAATTGTTGTTACGTTTTTATCCATTCTTCCTAAAATAATCTATCGATATAAAATATCGACATAGTAGCTTCCTAATTATTTTTATTGTATTATACGTTCGTATTGTCGTCAATTCTTGTATGTTGACGTATTTGACCTCTATGTGTGCGTAAATTGTGTTAGTGGTGAAGATTTTAATATGTGTGAGTTCGTAGCGATACAAAATGATTTTGAGTATGTGTGCAGCAATGTCTATGTAGTGTTTCCTCCCCCCGCACCAAAAGTGACAGACTTTTTTGTTCATAGAATTAAGCGCGTCACTTGTCCAGGGATAGATAGTCAAAGTTTTTAATCAATAATTAAAAAAAAATAATTTAATCCGGCCCTATTTCGTGCCGTTTTCATTGTAATGTTTCGTTAAATTGTTTTGCAAAGCCTAATGGCTTGAGTCTTATGTTATGGACCCATATTTTGTTGGTAAGTCGAAGATTTTATTAGCACTTGTTCCTGGCACTTACTCTGGTTTGAATCTTGTTCGATTTGGCTACAATCAGCTTTCGCTATTGTTCCAGGCTAATCTACAGCTAATTCTCGCCCGTTGGCGAAGAATGATATTTGTTTGTTGGGAAAAAAAAAAACGGTAAGTAATTTTGTTAAACGTAACCACGTTTCGACGTCATGTGCTCGTTACGTCCCCTTCTCTAATCCAGGCTTATTTTGTTGCAGCCTCGGCGTTTTTTTTTTATTTTTTTTATATACCTATTAATATAAAACTTCAAATCTTATTAAAATCTGGTTCTTAACAATCTTAACCTCAAAATTTTGGTTCGTGCCGCATCGCGCCTGGCCGGGATGGCAGCCGTTCCATGTACATTTAAATATTTAACTTAACATTATCTAGTATGCAGATCGGGTATGTAGTTTAAATTACATTTCCACAGTTCAGATGCAAAAATGACAAAATAATGACCAACCATTAAAATATAAGTTTGTGGATCTATAGTTTTAATCATAAGTAGTTTTCTAAAATTGTATGCAACCTACGGGAAATAAAAGATAGGCAAAAGAGTATGTTGTCTTTTTTTATTGTAATCCTCCCACCGGCAGATTAAAAGTCTAATGTCCACCATAGTTAGCTTCCGGTAGCATTTTTTTTGTGGTGAGCTCCTGGCGCCCGAATTTCATTTTATCTTGTTATTTATATTATATTTTGAAGCCCCATAGTATTAGAATCATCCTAACTAGGTATTTTGGGTAACCACACCCCCATCCATTACATTATACATATATTTTTTTTATTACAATTTGGCGCTTGCGTTCAGGGACATGAAGTAGGTTTGCCTAGTATTTTTACTTGTTTTGGTACATTATTGCATCTTATATTTTGTTATTATATTGTTTACAAACCATTTTGTTTGTTACTTTGAAACTTTTATAGTAAATAACTTTAATTTACAACTTTAATACAATCTTGTAAACAGTATAGCTATTGAACTTTATTGTATTTTGTTTGTTACTATTTGCTATTACAGCATATGTTTTTGTTTTTCACTTTAGCAAAACCAACATAATTGTATAGTGAAACCGTTTTTGTTATTTTACAAAACATATAATCATATTGAGGTGTAACTTTTCATAACCTAATTTAATTACATTAAGTAAACATTGTTTTCATAATAATTAAGATTGAACCTTGTAAGTTATTATTGCATCTTTTCAGTTTAAAAAAACTTTAACTATACTATTGAAAAACTTAATTTAACTTCAACAACAACTTTACTTTTAACTTAAATTTCACATAACCTTTTTTGAAATTATTTTAGTAACTTGGTTTGAAACTTTTAGTTTTGCTTTGCATTTTATACTTTTACTTGCTATTCATCATGGATAAAGAAGTTCAGTTTCCTCCACTTTCTTTGTCTGAGGATAAACAGGCTTCAGTTGATACTAGCATGGTTGCTAATGTTAATGCTGCTGGTATAGTTCAAAATATGATCGATTTGACCGAGGTGCATGATCCTTTTGATCAGCCAGCAAGTTTTGTCCATAGACTACATTGATATAGAGGAATAGAGCAATTTTAAATAGTTACTACAACACTCTCACCAAATTGCTACATTCCTGTTTTAATTAAGCTGGTCCTCCACCGCAACCTTGAACCGTCTGTCCTGTAGGAAGGAGGAGACCACCTGTACAAGTCGACGGGGCGTGGTCGTGAGCGACAGTTTGTAGAGCAGACCGGTATGCCAGACTCTATCAAACGCCTTCTCCATGTCGAGGAATACTGCGGCGGCGTACTCACGCTTGTTCACGGCCGCTGTGAGGATGTGCAGTACCCTCGACAGCTGAAGCGTCGTGCTGTGTTCAGCGCGGAACCCGAATTGTTCTGCCCGAGGGGTGATGTGGGGTATCAGGTGTCGCAGCAGGAGTGCCTCAAACACCTTAGAGGTGGTGGCCAGGAGCGTGATAGGCCGGTAGCCCTCCTGTTTTCTCGAATTCTTCCCGGGCTTGGGGATCATTATGATCTTCCCCGTCTTCCAGGCATCTGGGAAGACCCCCGTGCGGAGGATTCCAGTGTACAAGCGCGCTAGCGCCGCCACCGTTCGGTGGGGGATGTGGCGCAGCGCGGTATTCGTGATGCCGTCCGCACCGGGGGCTTTCTTGGGCTTGGTCCGCCTGATGGCCCGCTGCACTTGGCCCGGGGAGAAGAAGAAGCGCTCCTCCTCGGGGGCTATCGGCGTGTCGAAGTACTCTCTAAGGTGCCTCTCGACTGCTGCGACGTGCTCCGTGTCGTCCGTCGGGTTCGGCGTGAATTGACGCTCCAGGTGAGAGGCGAAGATCTCTGCCCGGTCTGCGGCAGTATATCTTAGCGCCCCGTCGCTGTTTAACAGCGGTCGCACCGGAGCTGGGGTATTCTTAAGCCGTCGGCATAGGCGGTAGACCGACGGCCAGTCATTGTCGGCGGAGTGAATGTAGTCCTCCCAGCTCTCGGTGGTGTATGCCTGGAGCTCGGCCTTCACCTTGTCCGTCAAAGTATTGAGCTGGGTCTTCAGTAGGGGGCATCTTGTTGTTTGCCACCGCTTGCGTAGACGCCTCTTGTCGGCGATCATGCGCGCAATGCGTGCGGGAAGCGCGGGGTGTTGTCCCTGGGGTGCAGGATTCGATGCAGTCGCCGACTCTAAGGCGTGCTGCATGCAAGCGGTGAGCTCGTCCGCCAGCTTATTTACTTCTTCACCCTTGGTGATAGGCCGAGTGGGCGTGGTGGTCTCCAACTTCGCCGCGAAGGCTTCCCAGTCCGTGCGGCGACTGCATCGTGTTTGTCGGGTAGTGGGTGGGCGCTTCTGGGCCGGACACCCCGTATCCTCGGGCCTCCGCGTCGGCGAAGAGCGTATTCCCGGCGACATTCTTGGTGTGCGAGTTCCACGCTGGGTGCTTGCAGTTAAGTCGCCGGCTATGATGGTGGGGTGGGGCCCCTCTAGCAACCTGTGTATGTTGTGCGGCTCTAGCCGCACGCTCGGTGGCTTGTAAGCCGCGTACACACACAGGTGCTCGCCGGCGGCGTGCAGTTGCACACTCAGCGCGTACATGTCTCCGCTCAGCGTGGGTGTAGGGAGCTCTTGATGCACGTGGCGGACTGGACGCGCGCCGCATCTATTTATAGTGTGCGAGCAGACCGCGCTATACGATGCGCATGTGCGGGAGCAGGATGGATAGTTCACTCGACTGAGATATCTTATTTTCAATATTTTTGTAATCCTGTTGCCATTGGTTGTTTTAATATTTATCTCTAGGTTTACCTGTAACAAATTGCTCAATAATAAAAGATATGTAAGGGAGACTTATATTCACAATAAATAAGAACATTATCATCAACTGTTTTATTGCAAACCCCTTACATCTGGTGACCCTACAAGAAAATGTCGCAAGATAATGCAGGCGAAAGTAGCAAAGCCAAAACTATGAAGACTGAAGTTGATCTAGCTGCAATTTCCATCCAGTTTAGATTACTACCATTCTGGCGTGAAATTCCCCGTGCCTGGTTTATCCAATTTGAAGCCGTCGTGGAGCCGTTGAAGACCTCAGATGACCAAAAGTTCCGCTATGTATTACAACAGTTACAAACCACTGATTTGCAGCACATTACAGACATCTTGTACAATCCGCCGGCTACAGACAAATACGGTGCCGTAAAAAGCCGCCTGCTCGCCGTGTACGATAAATCAGACGTCAAGAACTTCCAGAAGCTTTTTTCGTCTTACAAGATGTTGAGTGTAATTTTCTAAAAATGTTAGTGTTTGCTGTTGGTTGTTTATATATGGCCCCTATATCCAGAGAGAGTGCGTCAAGATGGACCCATAGGAAGTGGTTTCCATCCTCATATTGTTCTTCCAAAAATTCATGTTTTAAACTTTTATGAATAAAAATGGATACTCCACCGCCTCTAGATGTTTTCCTGTAGATGTAATAGTGGGTATAGTTAGGTAATTTTAGTCTTTCCGCTTCTTCTTCCCATTTAATCCAAGTTTCCGTTAAAATTATAGCATGAATTTTAGTTTCAAAGGATTCAATTTCACATCTCATTTCGTCCAATTTCCTCGGTTTAACCAGACTTCTTACATTGGCATATAAAAATTTTAGTGATTTTTTCGTAGTTATTATATCGGCGTAGTTAGTATGAATTGAGTGGTTTATATATCTGTTCATTTTTGTTATTGTATTTTCTCTTGTGTCTCGTTTTTTGACTGTAGTTTTATTATTTTAGGGTTACCTTTGTGGGTGACTCACATACACCACATACATTGTTTACACATTAAACAACATAAACAATACATAATACAAATAAATCAAAATTATATTTACAAAATTATTAAACATACATCTCACATTCATTCACACATTCAGATAATCATACAATAATATAATCACAATAAAATAACTACATCTACTTACTTATATACAAAATAACTTAATACGAATGTGCATTGGATACGCGTCGCCGACGCACCGTGTGACGTAGGCGCGAGCGCATTCCAGAGTTCACATGCGAGCGCCGCGTGACCCGACCATGTACGCGCCGGGCGGTTCGCCCCTCTCACTAGTCACAGCCTACGCTTGTCGACGCCGGACGTCTGCGCTTTTTTTCCGTGCCTAACTGTTACGCTTACCGTCGTATGCGCTTTGTTAATATAAGTGTGCTAGCTAGACGTGACGTTCGTCGTGACGTTTTGGCGTCTGTCATGGTAGAACCCGTGTCTGCTTCTCGTACAATTTAAAAATAAAACAAAGCTTAATAGTTTGTGAATAGTATTTAAAAATTATCACAGTGATTAATTACAGTGGTGTTGGTGTAGTGAACAGTAAAAGTGGTGTCTATAAGCCTTAAAACACAGCGCAAAAATTGGACACATTGACTTTATTTTAACTAATTACCCACATAGTTGAAACATAATTAGTTGTCTCATCAATTTAATTTTTAATTTGCCACCATCTATTGCATACTGTAAGTGTTATATCGATTTCGAACTCAGTCACGCCATCTAGTCGTATAGAACGATTGGTGGTAGTTCACTAGCGCCATCTGACCAATCAACCATCCGACCGGAACATTATTATAAAATGCCACTAGCAAAGTGTGGAGGGTGCGGACGCTTCATCTCGTCGACAGATGGCGTAAAATGCGGAAACTGCACTTTGCAGTATCACCGAGCTTGCGTGAGCTTGCCTGCCAAGGGTAATATCACGCCAAACTGGCGATGCCCGGAGTGTAAAAAAAAACTCCTAGGGACAATAAGGCTGAGACACCAGTGAGAGCCGCGAATTATCAGGTTGGCGTCAGCGCGGATGTAGAGACTCCAGGACAGAGTGACAACAGTGCCTCCGGAGACGACTCTCACGAACTACTGCACAGCATTAGTCCTGTTGTTGAGGTCGTACGTGGAGAGGAGGATATGCAACGCCCACTTATCCCAGTCGCCAAAACAGAAGAGACCCGACAGCCTGTGCAGTGCGCCAGCTCCGACTTGCAGATAGTCTTACAGGAGTTAAAAGCTGTGCGAGCTGAAATACAGGCGTTCAGGCTACAGCTGCAAAGCGAATTGTCCGAGCTAAAAGGGGCCATGGCTAATTGTAACACCCGCTTAGATAGTCTTGAAGCTAGGGTGGAGGTCTTGGAGCAGCGCGCGTGTACGAGCTCGGTAGATTCTCCGAGTGTTGGCGATATCGTCGAGGAGCTCAAACGTGAGCTCAATGACAGGGATCAAGACCTCCTAGCGAATGACATTGAAATCTCCAATGTGCCAGAGTTGAACGCCGAAAACCCAGTTCATATTGTGAGGAATATCGGCAATAAGTTGGGGGTCACCGTGGAAGAGCGGGACATTGTCAGCGCGGAGCGAGTTGGTGGCCGTCACATCAGTGCGAGCAGCCCCTCCGGCGCTGTGGAGCTCCGGCCGCGCGCCATCGTCGTGCGCCTCGCGCGCCGCGACCTGCGCGACCAGCTGCTGAGTAGCGCCAGGGTGCGCCGTGGGGCTACCACTGCCGACCTCGGTATGCCTGGCCCGTCAAAGAAGTTCTTCATAAACGAACGGCTGACGAGAACAAATCGCCAGTTGTTTCGAAAGACGCGAGAGGCCGCCAGTCTTCACGGCTGGAGGTATGCTTGGACAAAGAGGGGGCGGATTTTGGTGCGGAACAAGCCTGGCGATCCAACATGTAGGATTCGTTCAGAGTCAGACATATCTGCTGTCTTTGGCCCTGAAAATAAAACAAAGTAAATGTATTTTTTTAAAATTTTATTTTTATATTTTATGTTACATCTTTTTATTTTTTCAGTTTATGAATCAGTTAGAGAGGGATGTAAGTCTATCATATTACTATCAACAACAAACTACTTGGTCGGTGTCATCCTACTGTGGTAAAATTAGCGCTATTTACATATTATTTACACGGTATACTTATATTAGGAAGGAATGCATATTAATTATTACTTGTTTAAACCTACTATTTACAATATTAATTATTTACACTATCATAATCTACTTATATTTAACACATTTTAAATATGACCCCTATCAAAATAATACATGTTACAATACACAAAACATACTATTAAACACACACTATATACATAAATATACATTATATAAATGACTCGTACTAAACATTTAAAGTTTGGCCTATTAAATGCTGGCTCTCTGGGTACTAAACATGACGAATTTATGCTAGCCATGGACCGCCACGCAGTAGACATCATGGCCATAAATGAGACTTGGCTGCGTCTGGGGGAAGAAGGTCGAGCTCCTGTTGTACCAGGCTATAGGTTAAAGCACATACCACGACCTGCGTCTATACATGGAGGACGCGGAGGGGGGGTGGCTTTCTACATAAAGACTGGAATTAGCGTGCGAGTTAAGGCTCACCCAGAGCAGTTGGATGTTGAGCAGATGTGGCTGACTCTCAGTCTAAATGGCAGAAGATTACTGGTTGGAACTGCTTACCGTCCACCATGGGCTGACCTTACCAGGTTTCTGGAGGGGTTAACATACAGCATTAGCGCTCTAGCACCATATGATAATATTGTACTGCTGGGTGATTTTAATGTCAATATGCTAGAGACAAACAATGTTAAGACAAAAAAAATCATGGAGTTTGTATCCTACCTAAGCCTCAACCAGATAGTCAAGACAGCCACACATATAGTTGGAAACAGCAATACATTAATTGATATCATTTGTACTGATATAGCTGTCTGCACTGTTGAGGTGGACCATATTACTGAGCTGGCTCATCACGCCTTTATAACATGTGATACTGTTTTAAATAAGGAAAAGCCTAAACCCAGAACAGTCTCGTACCGCCAACTACATGACATACTGGAGGATACTTTTCTTGTAGACTTGAAGTCATATCCCTGGTCAGAAATAAGGAATTTGACAAATGTGAATGACATGGTACATATTTTCACCTCAAATATTATTAACTTATTTGATCTCCATGCCCCGTTACAAAAAAGGACTTTCAGGGCACGCCCAACACCATGGATCACGAGCAACATTCGCTTAATGTTCAGGCTGCGGGATGAAGCCAGGAACAAGTATCATTGCTCAAAAAGTGATTCCTCGCGAACATATTACCTGGACCTCAAACATCAGGCAGTTACTGCACTAATATCGGAAAAAAAGGTTTACTTCACAAGGTTTGTCAACAGCAATATCAAGGACCCCAAAACGCTATGGAAAACTCTGAAGTCTGATGTTTTGCCTGTACACAAAGACAATCAATTACCAAGGCATTTTCACGATGCAGATGCAGTAAACAGGGCGTTTCTAGAGGTTCCAGGAACATGTTATACTAATATTTCACAACTGTCTTTCTTTGAGCATCACAGATACAGCAACGCTAAGTTTGCATTGAGTACAGTTGATCGTGATTTGGTAGGGAAGGTTCTAAGAAGCTTTAAGTCAAATGCACAAGGGATTGATGGAATAAGTTTGGAGATGGTTTCACTGACCATGCCAACGACTTTACAGGCCATAACCGACATCGTAAATAGGTCTATACTCACACACACATTTCCAGACTTATGGCGCTGTGCCGTGGTCCGCCCTATTCCTAAAACCTCAAACCCTGTGACTTGTAGGGACCTTCGTCCAATTAGTATACTGCCCTGCCTTTCGAAGGTCTTGGAACGAGTGGTATACACACAAGTGATGGCTTATCTGGAGTCTAATAACATTTTACCAGACTTGCAGTCTGGTTTTAGGAAGGGTCGAAGTACAGCAACGGCTCTTCTTGATGTCGTGGGGAATATCCTTGAGGCTCGTGACAGGGGGGAGGGCTCCATCCTCACGTTGCTGGACTATTCCCGGGCGTTCGACGCAATAAACCCCACTGTACTGCTTTCCAAGCTTGCTTATTATGGTTTTGCAGTGGAGACAATACAGTGGTTCAATAGTTACCTCACAAACAGAACGCAGTGTGTGGAGATTCAGAGTGAGGATGGGTCAACATATAAATCTGAGCCTCTTACTGTGGTCAGGGGTGTTCCCCAGGGATCTATACTTGGTCCTCTACTGTACATCCTGTATAGCGCAGACATTGCTAAATCGTTTGTACACTGCAAGTACCATATGTACGCTGATGATATTCAGCTATATATATCTTTTAAAGCTCAGGATTGTAATAAAAAAATAAAAATATATGTGTATAAGATGTGTCTAATGTAAGATGTATGGTGTGGGATGGGCTTACCCAGATACAAAGTTAGGATGATTCTAATACTATGGGGCTCCAAAATATAATAGAAATAACAAGATAAAATGAAATTCGGGCGCCAGGAGCTCACCACAAAAAAATGCTACCGGAAGCTAACTATGGTGGATATTGGACTTTTAATCTGCCGGTGGGAGGATTACAATAAAAAAAGACAACATACTCTTTTTGCCTCTCTTTTATTTCCCGTAGGTTGCATACACTTTTAGAAAACTACTTATGATTAAAACTATAGATCCACAAACTTATATTTTAATGGTTGGTCATTATTTTGTCATTATTGCATCTGAACTGTGGTAATGTAATTTAAACTACATACCCGATCTGCATATTAGATAATTTTAAGTTAAATTAGATTTGATTACATGGAACGGCTGCCATCCCGGCCAGGCGCGATGCGGCACGATCCAAAATTTTGAGGTTAAGAAAGTTTAAATTTAGAAGAATTGAAATTTTATATTAAATATAAAAAAAAACGCCGAGGCTGCAACAAAATAAGCCTGGATTAGAAAAGGGGACGTAACGAGCACATGACGTCGAAACGTGGTAACGTTTAACAAAATTACTTACCGTTTTTTTCAACAAACAAATCCCATTTTTCGCCAACGGGCGAGAATTAGCTGTAGATTAGCCTGGAACAATATCGAAAGCTGATTGTAGCCAAATCGAACAAGATTCAAACCAGAGTAAGTGCCATGAACAAGTACAAAAATCTTCAACTTACCAACAAAATATGGGTCCATAACATTAGACTTGAGCCATTAGGCTTTGCAAAACAATTTAAAGAAACATTATAGTGGAAATGGCACGAAATTAGGCCAGATAAAAAAAATACAAAATGCTGACTAAAAACGTTCAGTGCATGGTTAATGTTCGTCGTAGGGTGAAGATGTCAATTTTTGACAGCTCGCAGATGACGTTTAAATTTTTTTAAAGTCCTGGCAACATTCCATGACCAAGGGTATCGGCGAAATGATCTATGTCAAAACAACGATTTATTACGGTTTTATTAAAAACAAACTAATACCATGTAACGTGCTAAAAAGACTCGTTACATTACATCCCTCCCCGAAAATAAAAGAAAGGAACTTTCTTTTATGCACTAAGGCAAAGAAAAGAATCAACAATAGAGAAAAACTGAAATATACATTTCAAAATAAACTAGGTGATAGTATCAATATACTATTAAACCATTAACAAACTAAGTATATCCTAAAAGATTGGAATATAATAAAAAACAAACTCCCAAACATCTAACAACATCGAGTTCAGTTAGGCACCACCGCCGCTGACTAACAAATAACTTCTACCGCTGTGAGTACAGTTAGGCATCATCGCCACTGACTATCTATAACATCTTTCTCCGTGAGTACAGTTAGGCATCATCGCCACTGACTATCTATAACATCTTTCTCCGTGAGTACAGTTAGGCACCATCGCCACTGACTAACAATAACAAACACCGACTTGGAGTTCAGTTAGGCACCTTCGCCACTGACTACCGACGTCCCACAATGCAAAACCCCCATCCTGTATACCACATACAAGACATGAACCATTCACAGCAACAAAAATGTGACGTGAACAATCCACCAAAAAAAATTATGAATGTTGTGATTGGCTCAACACCACCAAACTTCCAAGCACAAGCATCCTCAAAAAGCAGCTACAGCAAAGCAACTGTAAAAAAAAATATTCATATTGTGATCGGCACAACACAACCGAACTCCCGAACACAATAGAATAAAAGGTATAACAAATACTTGCATATTGTGATCGGCACAACACCACCGAACTTCCGAACACAATATCAAAAGTAAGAACAAAAAGAGTATGCATATTGTGATCGGCATAACACCACCGAACTCCCGAACACAATAGCAAAAAATAGGAACTCAAGGAAAAAATAAATCCAAGACCCGTATAAAAATGACAGGTATTCTACAACAAAGGCGGTAGAATAACCCAAAAAGAAAATATGAGGACGTCTCCTCAGAGTCAAGTCCGAGTTGAAATATCAATATAAGTCACATCCGAGAAAGTATGAAATATATTTAAACTAAAATTCTACAATGTAGAATTACCAACTAAAATATGTTAGCTTAAAATCGATACTTATTTAATTAAGAGAAATAGTAAGATTTTATGTTAACTTGAACAATGGAAGATTATTAAATCTTAAAAAGAAGTGTTAAGATTTTAATCTGAAAAAAAAACTAAAAAAAATATAATCTCCAGAAAGAGAAAAAAATATATAAGAAGATAATAAATAATACAATATTATCTATCTCAACAAACAAACAAAATAATATATAAGATCTTTTGATGTAGAAAATATAAATATGGCGTGGGTGGAAGAAGCAAATTGAAATATTAACCAAAATGACCTAAGTTGAACTTTAAAATGTTCAGACTTGAAATCAATAAATTGATATGAAGTTTTCTAACATACATCATCACACAGAGGGTAATATAATCATTCATTCATCACTCTAACATATACCCGTTTCATACAATGTCATCAAAGTCAAGACTAAAACATGAGAACCAAAAACTATTAAAATTTAATTATATCTTTAACATGGTAACGACCTACTGAACCTTTATTCAAATCTTTTAATACATAAACATTATTGGAAACTTTTTCTATAATTTCGCATTTAATAAACTTAGGAGCAAGTTTTGCCGAAAAATAAGCAGGAGCATGAGATTGAACAAAACTTCTCCTCCACACTACATCACCCACATCAAAAGAAATGACCCTACGACTTTTGTTATAATAAGTCGCATTACGCTTATATGCTTTTAATAAATAAGCTTGAACTTTCACATAAATATCACTAAGTGAATTAAGAGAAGTAGCAAAAATATTTCTATCGCCAACTTCAAGTTGATTTAAGTTATCAATAGAATTACTAAAATGGTGTAAAGAAGCATCAAAAATAAGTTCTCTACCAAACATAAGAAAATTTGGTGTAAAATCTGTAGCAAGATTCACACTATTATTCAAAGCTAATTGAACATGAGGTAAAAATTTAGACCAAGTTCTATGATCATCTTTCACAAAACAAGAAATGCAAGTTTCAACCGTTTTATTATAACGTTCTACAGGATTGTTTTGAGGTGTGTATAAAGTATTATAAAATATTTTAGTTATATTAAAACTTTTCAAAAAGTCTACAAAGTGTTTTGAAGTAAATTGGGTTCCATTATCACAAACTATTATTTTAGGACAACCAAACTTAAGAAATATTTCCTTTTCAAAAAGTTTACAAATGATTTTAGTAGTAGCATTAATCATGGGAAATATCCAGCAATATTTAGTAAAAACATCAACTACTGAGAGTATATATTTATGACCAGAATAAGTTTTAGGTAAAATTCCTATTATATCTACAGAAAGCATTAGCATAGGGCGATCAACTTTTTTAGGGTTTATCATGATACCAAAAGGAGGTAAATTAGTATGTTTATACGCTTTACAAATATCACAAGATAAAATATGTTTTTGAACATCATGAAACATTCCTTTCCAAAAATAATGTTGTTTTAATTTCTTTAAAGTTTTATGAATACCTAAGTGACCAGAATTAATATCATCATGATTAGACTTAATAGTATCTAAAATATGTTCTTTAGGAATAACAATTTTCCAGTTAAGACGACTGTTAGGATCAAATTTATTTTTACAAAATTTATATAAAGTATTATTTTCAACTCTAAAGTTTTTAAATTTACAAGGAGATTTCTGACAATTAACAAATATTTTTCTATACCAAGGATCATGAATATCATCGTCTGGTAAAACTAAATTATTCTGTGAGACAATCACAGCAACTTCAATTCGAGATAAGGCATCAGGAACCAAATGTAAAGAACCCTTTTTATGAATGATATCAAATGTAAATTGTGAAATTCTAGCGGCCCAACGTGCTAAACGTCCACTAGGATTACTAAGACCTAAAAGCCATTTTAAACTAGCGTGATCAGTGATAACTGTAAACTTCATTCCTTCAATATAAGGTCTAAAATGTTCTATAGAATCTAAAATTGCTAATAATTCACGTTCTGTGGTACTATAATTACGCTCACATTTATTAAGAGATCTAGAATAAAATGCAATAGGATGTTGTTCATTATTTTCATCCTCTTGACTTAAAACACTACCTATGCCAACAGAACTAGCATCACAATGTAAAAAGAAAGGTTTTTCAAAATTAGGACATTGCAAAACAGGAGCAGTTATTAAACTTTCTTTTAAATTTTGAAACGCATTTTCCGCTTCATCATTCCAAACAAGAGATTTCTTAGAATTTTTACTTCCAGCTGTTAATTTAGTTAATGGGGAAGCAATATCAGCAAACTTACAAATGAATCTACGATAATAAGAGCATAAACCAAGAAAACTTCTAAGATTTTTAACAGTTTCAGGGCGAGGAAAGATTTTAATAGTTTCTAATTTAGAAGGATCAGTATGCAAACCATCACTGTCAACAATATAACCCAGATAACGAAGTCTATCTTTACAAAAATTACACTTTTTTAAATTTACAGTTAAACCAGCTTCTTTTAATATATTATAGATTTTATGTAAATATTTAATATGCAAATTAAAGTCTGAATTTACACAAATGAGGTCATCCAAATAACAAAACACGGCATTATCAAATTCAGGGCCAAATAGTTTATCTACAAGTCTCTGCAACTCAGCTGGTGCATTTGTGAGACCAAATGGCATACGAACAAATTCATAAAGTCCTTTACCAGGAACAACAAAGGCAGTTTTCTCTCTAGAAGATTTTTCTAGAGGAATTTGCAAAAATGCTTTAGAAAGATCAATTGAACTAATATATTTAGCACCTCTAAGGTTATCTAAAATTCTAGAAGTATAAGGAAGAGGATAAGAATCTTTAATAGTTACTGAATTTAATCGTCTTGAATCTAAACATAATCTTGTACTACCATCCTTCTTTTCTACAGCTAAAACCGGTGAACACCAAGGAGATTTGGAGGGTTGAATGATGCCTTCCTTCAATAAAACTTCCACTTCATCAAAAAGTTCTTTTTGTTTAGCAGGACTCAAAGGCCAATATCTTTGTTTAAATGGTTCACTAGTAACATTAATTTTATGTTCAACAAGATGAGTAAGACCTAAGCCTTTCTTTTCATAAGATATATTTTCAAAAAGAGCAATAGTTTCTTCTAATTTATGTTTCTCAGAAGGAGAAAGTTCACTAGCAGAAGTAACAGTACAAACTTGAGTTTCATTACAACGAACAAAGGTTATATTTTTCCATAAATCTTTAGCTAAGTCAAACTGTAACCAGAAATCAAATCCCAAAATAATTTGTGATTGAAAGTTAGGAATAATTAAAAATGTTATATTTTTAGTTAAATTATCACAAGTGATTGGTAACTCCATCGTTCCAATAACTCGCTGCGAAGTACCATCAGCAGTAAAAGCAGATCCAGAATCAGGTTTAATTTTATAACCTAAAAGTTGAAATTGTTTATGAATATTTGAACCTAGAATACTACTATTAGAACCACTATCTAATAATCCTGAAAATTTATTATTATTAACTGAAAATTCTAAATAAGGTCTGGTATCATTGTGTTTTACAAACAAAATAGGAGCTGACCTGTACATGTTAAAAAATGTTTTTAAATAATCTAACCAATCTTTAAATTCTTTATTACGAGAGATATCATCAGGTTTGTGACTATAAGTAAATTTTTTCAACATCGAGACACGTGAAGTTTTATCAAAAACTGGTGCTCGATGTGGCCTAATCAGTTTTTTGACTCGGTAGAGTTTTTATTATCCAAAGTACAAACGTCACAATTCTTGGAGGTAACTCCAACCTTTTGACACTTAAAACAAACTACACCCGGTATAGAAGGGCAATTTTTAAAATGATGTCCAGATTTCCTGCATTTCAAACAAATAAAACTACTTGAAACTGCATTGGATTTCACAAATGGCTTTTCAGTCCTAATGGAATCTTTAAGAGGTTTTCTATTGACAACAACTTCAAGTTCTTTTGCAAGATCAAGAAATTGTTCAACTGAATCAATATTTCTACTAAAAATAAATGGTGTATATAAAGGTAACATGTTATGTTTAATAATATTAACTAAAACTGTATCAAATAATGGAGAAGAAAGACGACTTGCCATGTCCATAATATCTGTAATAAAATCTGGAAGAGATTCAGAAAGTTTTTGTTTCCTTGTGCGAAGGTCATATTCCAAAAAGTAATCAAAATGAGGTTTATCAAAACGCTTTAATAATGCAAGCTTGAGCTCATGCCAAGAAGCAATACGAATTCGAACTGTGCGAAACCATTTAAGAGCAATACCGCTAAGCAAGTCAGAAAAAGATCCCACTAACAAAATTTCATTAAAATTCTTATATAAAAAATACTCCTCAACTTGAGTTATAAATTCCCTAACACACGACTTTCCATCAAAATCAATCTTACTCTTTTTCAAATCTGGCAATTTAGTAAAAGAAGGTAAATTTTTCTTAATGTGTTCATTAACAAAAGCATTCATTGAATTAAAAGAAGGTAAAGCATTTGTAGCCAAAGCAGAAGAAGAATGTGCAATTTGAGCATTATGATCAAAAGGATCATGCACCTCGGTCAAATTAATCATTTCTTGAACCATGCCAGCAGCATTAACATTAGCAACCATGCTAGTATCAACTGAAGCCTGTTTATCCTCAGACAAAGAAAGTGGAGGAAACTGAACTTCTTTATCCATGATGAATAGCAAGTAAAAGTATAAAAATGCAAAGCAAAACTAAAAGTTTCAAACAAGTTACTAAAATAATTTCAAAAAAAGGTTATGAGAAATTTAAGTTAAGAGTAAAGTTGTTGTTGAAGTTAATTAAGTTTTTCAAAAGTATAGTAAAAGTTTTTTTTAAAACTGAAAAGATGCAATAATAACTTACAAGTTTCAATCTTAATTATTATGAAAACAATGTTTACTTAATGTAATTAAATTAGGTTATGAAAAGTTACACCTCAATTATGTTTACATGTTTTGTAAAATAACAAAAACGGTTTACACAATACAATTATGTTGGTTTTGCTAAAGAGAAAAACAAAAACATATGCTGTAATAGCATATAGTAACAAACAAAATACAATAACGTTCAATAGCTATACTGTTTACAAGATTGTATTAAAGTTGTAAATTAAAGTTATTTACTATAAAAGTTTCAAAGTAGGTAACAAACAAAATGGTTTGTAAACAATATAATAACAAAATATTTGATGCAATAATGTACCAAAACAAGTAACAATACTAGGCAAACCTACTTCATGTCCCTGAACGCAAGCGCCAAATTGTAATAAAAAAATAAAAATATATGTGTATAAGATGTGTCTAATGTAAGATGTATGGTGTGGGATGGGCTTACCCAGATACAAAGTTAGGATGATTCTAATACTATGGGGCTCCAAAATATAATAGAAATAACAAGATAAAATGAAATTCGGGCGCCAGGAGCTCACCACAAAAAAATGCTACCGGAAGCTAACTATGGTGGATATTGGACTTTTAATCTGCCGGTGGGAGGATTACAATAAAAAAAGACAACATACTCTTTTTGCCTCTCTTTTATTTCCCGTAGGTTGCATACACTTTTAGAAAACTACTTATGATTAAAACTATAGATCCACAAACTTATATTTTAATGGTTGGTCATTATTTTGTCATTATTGCATCTGAACTGTGGTAATGTAATTTAAACTACATACCCGATCTGCATATTAGATAATTTTAAGTTAAATTAGATTTGATTACATGGAACGGCTGCCATCCCGGCCAGGCGCGATGCGGCACGATCCAAAATTTTGAGGTTAAGAAAGTTTAAATTTAGAAGAATTGAAATTTTATATTAAATATAAAAAAAAACGCCGAGGCTGCAACAAAATAAGCCTGGATTAGAAAAGGGGACGTAACGAGCACATGACGTCGAAACGTGGTAACGTTTAACAAAATTACTTACCGTTTTTTTCAACAAACAAATCCCATTTTTCGCCAACGGGCGAGAATTAGCTGTAGATTAGCCTGGAACAATATCGAAAGCTGATTGTAGCCAAATCGAACAAGATTCAAACCAGAGTAAGTGCCATGAACAAGTACAAAAATCTTCAACTTACCAACAAAATATGGGTCCATAACATTAGACTTGAGCCATTAGGCTTTGCAAAACAATTTAAAGAAACATTATAGTGGAAATGGCACGAAATTAGGCCAGATAAAAAAAATACAAAATGCTGACTAAAAACGTTCAGTGCATGGTTAATGTTCGTCGTAGGGTGAAGATGTCAATTTTTGACAGCTCGCAGATGACGTTTAAATTTTTTTAAAGTCCTGGCAACATTCCATGACCAAGGGTATCGGCGAAATGATCTATGTCAAAACAACGATTTATTACGGTTTTATTAAAAACAAACTAATACCATGTAACGTGCTAAAAAGACTCGTTACAGGATACAGCAGCAGCAGTACAACGGATGAACGAGGACCTTCAAAGGGTAGTCACATGGTCTAACCAGAACTCCCTAGTATTGAACACAACAAAGTCTAAATTTATGGTCCTGGGTAGTAAAAACCAAATTAATGCCATACTATCAGCAAACCCTGAGATAGTTATTCTGGGTAATAAAATTGAATATGTTCACTCTGCCAGTAATTTGGGAATAATAATGGATCCAGAACTAAGATTTGAAGCCCACATTGCTAGAACTTTGAGAAACTGCTTCTACAGACTTAAAATCCTGTATTCTATACGAGAATACATAAGTATACCTGTCAGAAAGCAATTGATGGATAGCCTGGTACTGTCTAGACTGAACTACTGTGACACTGTATATGGACCATGTCTCCTGTCTAGAACAGTGCAACTGATTCAGCGCATTCAAAATGCTTGTGCACGTTATTGTTTTACCATTCCAAGGCGAAATCATATAACACCTTATCTGAACGAACATAATGTCCTAAAAATGGCTGCTAGAAGGAGGTTGCATTTAGCAACTTTACTATTTGGAGTCATCAAAACCAATAAACCTAGTTATTTGTTCAGAAAACTGGATTGGAGACAAAATCACTCAAAACATTGCTTACGTTCTATGGTTGACCCTCTATCTTTTCCAAAACACAGGACTGCAGCATTCAGAGGGAGCTTCAAGTATGCTGCCACCCACTGCTGGAATGACCTTCCACCACCAATCCGCAGCCTGAAAACAAAACAAAGTTTTAAATACCATCTCAAGAAGTTATTCATGAAAATACAGTTTCAATTACCTACAACGTTTAGCTCTTTTGTATAGGTAATATACCTTATGTGTGCGGCCGGCGGGGTCTGGATGGAGGTCGACACTGTGTGGGCGGCTTCTGATATTCCCTTGATGCTCATAGTTCTCTCATAATCCGAATGTGCAGCCTGGGTGCCTTAGCTTGGTTCCGATTGGTTCAGCCCATAACTTTTTGAAGCCTGAATGAAATTTGACATAATTATTATTATGAAACCTTCGTTTTATTCACGCATTAGGAACTAACAGCTGAATTCTGTATTAAATTATGCTAAATCTCTTACAATTGTCTGCTGGCTCGAGTGCTTTTCTGTACGGGGTTCTCATCTCATTTTGGGGTTCTCACAGTGTCTCACAGACACACAATACTTGACATCACACTACACTACACATACACACATCACTTTTTATTTAAATTGCCTTTATTATTATTATTTTGACACGTTTACTTGGTGGAATCTTTTATTTATTTATTTATATTTACTGTATCACATTGCTTTCTTTTTCAATCTCACAACTTGACTGCTTCCTTTTCTTTTTATATGTATAAAATGGTACTTTGAATAATAATGTTTGATTTTTCACCACTGGAGGACGCCATTACGTCACAGGGTCATCGCTGAAAACCAGCGCTGTCGGTGCTGTAACACTACATCTCCGCAGCAACATGCTGAGCTTTGACCTTTTTTCGTTGATACGACGCACATCTCTCTCTCTTTGTTAAACATAGCCTCAGATATAAAAATTTGTTCTATGTTCAATTTATGCATCTGACTTTGTGTTTGTTATTGTTTTTTTGTATTTATTATTTTTTGTTGGCAGTGCTGGCACTTGGTTGTCACTTGCCAGTGTTGTCAGATGAAATAATTTGTTTCTTTTTATTTATTTTTTTTTGTGTTTATGTTATTTTTATAGTGTCTAACTGACACATTGGCCTTTGGCTAAAAAAAACTTGTGCGTCGTTATGGGCGAAAATAAATAATCTTTCTTTCTTTCTTTCTTCTAGAAATTCATCTGTCGCAAATACTTTCTTCGCTCTAATAATCCGTTCTGTGCCTTCCATTGTGAACATTAAATAAATTGGTAGTGAAGTGGGACATTATAAAAGAACAGTAGTTTATTTGTGCATACCCTACACTCACCCGCCAAACCTTTTACATATTTTATTATAAGGTCATTTTCTCTATTTTCTTTCCGCTGACGTAATTCGTCTCTAAGGTTGATCAAATCCTGTTTCTGAAAGGGTGTCTGGTCTGAGAAGATTCGTATATCACAATTTTTACAGTTCATTCTATTTTTTAGCAGTATTTTAGCCGTTTCGGATGCTGAAAAACAGACTTTTAGAGGGCGTGTCTTCTTCCCGTCATATTTACCTAGGCGCATTATTTTCTGCGGTTCAGGACAGAGTGGATATATATCTGATAAAATTTTCTTCACCTCACATCTGTCGATGTCCCTTTTATTTTCAATTTTATCTAAATGTGGTTCCGCGATGCCAGTTATACAATATTCTTGCTTCGCTCTATACGCTCTTGGACTTCGGACAGCATATCACCACATTTAGGGATTGACGCAGGGTGTCCTATTAAAAAGTTTTGTTGATTTGCTTGGAGTGTTTGGACTTCATTTCCAATAGTTTTAATTTTCTGTTGGTTTTCATTTACTACATTTGTTAAGTTTTTTATTTCTGACTTAAAGTTGTGATGTTCCATAATGAGTTGATCCGTCTTAGTCTTCATTTCAAGAAGTTGTTCATTTATAGACGATATAAGGTGGGTGGACCATGGAAGGCCATGCTCCTTCGAAGGCCAATTATTAAAATGTCGTAGTTATTGCCATGTGATGACAAATTTCTTCTACTTACACAAACACCGATCGAGCTGAAAATTACAGACGCGACGTCGAATCGCTCGCGCTACTATTTTGGCAGTACGGTCCCTCGCTTCATTGATTTCGGTAATCGACGACGTTAAAATAAGGTGGGTGTACCATGGAAGGCCACTCTAACAAATAAAAAGTTATTATTCGTTATTTACTGGATAAATGAAACTAACAAATATTTAAGTAATACTTTGTTTTATTACGCAACATATAAACCACTTCTTTTTATTGTAGATTTAATCGCTATTTATTAAACTGTAGTGTTAAATGACTGATTTATTATAATGGCCTTCTAAGAAGCCTTGTTCCTAGCAAGGCCATTTTGAAGAATCCAATGAAACTTAAGTTCAATCAATATTGATTAAATCTACAATAAAAAGAAGTGGTTTATATGTTACGTAATAAAACAAAGCATTACTTAAATATTTGTTAGCTTCATTTATCCAGTAAATAAACGAATAATAACTGTTTATTTGTTAGAGTGGCCTTCCATGGTACACCCACCTTATCTTTCTTTATGCTGTTCATATTTTCCGTCTGGGAAATACTAAAATCCTTAAGAAACCCCATAATTTCCTTTTTGAATTCATTAAATTGGTACGAGAAATCATCCCCCGGTGCTTTCCTTTTTCGTTGTGATAAATTTTGGTAGTCATAGTCTGTCATTTCGAGAGTTGACAGGTCAGGTTGAGACCTACTACTGCTAGCAATGATAGTAATTTTATCATTGGAGTTATTGGTAGGTGAACGCTGCACACTCATTTTTTTTTGCGTTATCCGCTCCGCTTAACGCTCCGTTCACGTAATGTGTGCGCGACCTTTATAATGCGTGCGCGGTATGATACGAGTTTAAAGTTGGCGTAAATGTGTGTGTTACTGAAACTCACCGCGTTATTTGAAATCAGCACTTTACTTCGATTACGATTAGGTATAGGTTTGTATAACACTACTATTAAGTTTTTATATTTGTCACAAGTGGAAAGGTAAACACGTCCGCTCACTAAGCTAGTCCACGTTTGTCCGTCCGAAAATGCAATTGATAATATCAATTTAACGGAAAATCTCCAAGAAACTTATAATAATTTCATAGACATTATAAATAATGCTGCCGAGTCTACTATACCATATTATAAATTTTGTACAAATCCGGATTCGAACTTCAGGCCAAAACCGTATTGGACCCCAGTTTTGTCTGAGAAGGTTAGAAGCGCTAGACGTCGCTCTGCTAGCGACGTCTAGCGCTTAAAATGTTTAGACGAAATCCGACACCTCAAAATCTGGATGTCTTACAAATAAAGACATGGGAAGCACAACTACTTATAAGAAATTGTCTATCAGAAGGCAGGTATTCGTTTTGTTCTCAAATTGACGAAAAAACATCTTCGTCTGATATGTGGCGTCATATGAGATGGCTTAAGAGGCATACGCGCCCTAAACCTTATATCGATGTCCTCAGCAAATAATTTGCTTAGAAGTCTTACTCCTGATTTTACTTGTCCAGAAAAACCGAATTTTATTTCCCAGAACAACATTTTAGACTCCCATATATCCATGCATGAATTTAATAAATGTATAAAAAGTAAAGACACAGCCCCTGGCTGTGACAATATTTCATTTTCGATGATAAAACACTTACCACATAATGCCTAGATTGTACTATTAAAACTTTATAATATTTTTTTTGATCGCAGCTTTGTTCCGTATCAGTGGCGGTTTGTTCATATTATTCCTATTCCTAAACACAGTCAAAATACTTCCTCGTTGAGGCCGATTTCCCTTATCTCATACTTGTGTAAGATTTTTCATTCTATTATCAATAACTGATTAGAATGGTTTTTATAAAAAAAAAAAAACCTTTTCCAAAGAATCGGTAGGTTTTAGAAAGGGGCATTCCTGTCTTAATAACCTTAGCATTTTAACATCGAGAATTCAATCAGGTTTCTCTAAAAATCATGCAACTGTCGCATGTTTTATTGATATAGATAGCGCATACAATGATATCGATATTAATATCCTGCTAACTGGGTTGGACAAATTGGGAGTTGGTTCAAAGTTATGTGAGTATCTGTGGAAGTTTTTGTCGGAAAGGTCTCTAAGTATTGAGTCTACTCATTACAAAATGAATCAGAATACGTGCAGAGGGCTAGCTCAAGGAGATCCCCTATCCCCTTTACTATTTAATGTAGCCACTATTCATATTTGTTGGTCTATAAATAATGTTTATATATCACAATATGCAAACGACTTCCTCTTATATAGTTCATCACGAAATTTGATAGACTCCGTCAATAATTTACAGATAAGGTGAGTGTACCATGGAAGGCCACTCTAACAAATAAACAGTTATTATTCGTTTATTTACTGGATAAATGAAGCTAACAAATATTTAAGTAATGCTTTGTTTTATTACGTAACATATAAACAACTTCTTTTTATTGTAGATTTAATCAATATTGATTGAACTTAAGTTTCATTGGATTCTTCGAAATGGCCTTGCTAGGAATAAGGCTTCTTAGAAGGCCATTATAATAAATCAGTCATTTAACACTACAGTTTAATAAATAGCGATTAAATCCACAATAAAAAGAAGTGGTTTATATGTTACGTAATAAAACAAAGTATTACTTAAATATTTGTTAGTTTTAAATAAACGAATAATAACTGTTTATTTGTTAGAGTGGCCTTCCATGGTACACCCACCTTATTTTAACGTCGTCGATTACCGAAATCAATGAAGCGAGCGACCGTACTGCCAAAATAGTAGCGCGAGCGATTCGCCGCCGCGTCTGTAATTTGCAGTTCAATCGGTATTTGTGTAAGTAGAAGAAATTTGTCATCACATGGCAATAACTACGACATTTTAATAATTGGCCTTCGAAGGAGCATGGCCTTCCATGGTCCACCCACCTTATCTTTAGATATTATATATGTAAGCGTAATCCACTAAGTTCGAAACCCAGCACCAGATTATACTTTTTGCATTTTTTTCTGTTCTTTTTTGAGTTGTTTATTGTTTCCTGTATTTTTTTATTTTATTAATAATGATTTGTGCTGGTTGTAATGCTACTATTCTGGTGACACATAAGAGAATTAAATGCAATATTAGCAAATGTGGCCTTCAGTATCATTTGGAATGCGTCAAATATGATGAAGCATCGACACCTAGGACAAAATGGTCTTGCCCAAACTGCGTCTCAAGCCGCCCTAAACTGGACAATACTAATACACCAGTTCACGCTAAGGGCCATTCTACGCAAAGTGATCAAGCTGCAAGTGAATCGATTTTATTTATTTCCCCAAAATCGGGATCGTCTAGCCAAAATAAACCAGCAGTTAGTCAGCGACGTATGCCAATTGAACAGTCACCACCGATTTCAGTTACTCGTGGAAATACAGAAGTGAACTTGCAGGATACAATCCTGGCAGAAATTCGCAAATTACGCCAGGAAATGAATGATAAGTTTGACAGTCAGCAGGTTGCTTTAGCCAAATTTGAAACTACTCTAGAGACTGTTCAAAAGGATATAAATGACCTGACTTTAAGATTTTCCTCAGTCCGCGAAGATTTGGAAGAGTTTAAGAAGACGGTTTGTTTTCTATCAGACGCTCACGACGAGCAAATGGAATTGAATGCAAAAAATAATAACCGTATTGCCGAAATACTTAAGGACAATGCTTTTCTTAGCACTCAAGTCAGGGAATTCGAAGATAAAATGCAACAATTAGATCAAATATCACGTGAAAGCAATATCGAGATACAATGCGTTCCTGAACACAAAACTGAAAACTTGTTAACAGTCGTTCAACAGCTGGGTAGAGTGGTTAGCAATGAACTTCACGGCAGTGAAATTCAGTCATTGCATAGAGTTGCCAAACTTAATGCAGAAACAAATCGTCCACGCAGCATTGTCGTCAAGTTTACCAGTCCTCGCATTTGAGACAACCTACTTGCTGCAGTCAGGAATTTTAATAAGAAGAATGAGTCTGAGAAACTGAACAGTAGCCATATTGGCATTGGCGGAGAAAAACAGCCGATTTTCGTAACAGAAAACTTAACTCTGGCAAATAAAAAACTTCACGCAGCGACGCGAATCGCTGCAAAGGAAAAGAAATATAACTTTGTCTGGGTTCGGAATGATCACGTTTTTGTGAGGAAAGATATAACAACCAAACCTGTGTTAATTAAGAATTTTGAATGTATAGATTCTTTGTAACTCGGCTATATCACCTCATACTTTGCTCGATTATAGTGTTATTGTAGTATTAAAATTCAATTTTAAAATTTATTATCAGAATGTAAGAGGCTTAAGAACCAAGACAGAGAAATTGTATACTGCTGCCTTACATTTTGACTACGATATAATCATCATCACAGAAAGCTGGCTTAATGACACGGTGTTAGACCATGAATTCTTAGATAACCGTTACATAATTTTTAGGCGAGACAGGTCTTCTACGATATCATATCGTACTAAGAGAGAAGGAGGAGGGGTTGTTATTGCGACACTGGGTAAGTATGAGGTCATACGGAGATTAAATTGGGAGTCACATTGCGAGGAACTGTGGATCACTATCAAATGTGCGAATGGCTTGGATATTAATATTTGTGCGGCATATATTCCACCTCCAATAAAACAAGACTATATCGACACACTCTTCAATAACTTTACAGAAGTCATTAACAAAAAAAGTAAAAATAACTCTATCAACTTACTTATCGGAGATTTTAACATGGGTGGTATCTGTTAGGAATACAAGGTGGATTCTGGTCTTTTGATTCCTAAAGGGTCCGGCAATAATCAAGAAAATATATTTTTAGACATGCTGGCATTTAATGATCTACATCAATGCAACATGACAGTCAATGCTTCAAATCGTATTTTAGATTTAGTTCTTAGTAGTAGTAATAACACAGTGCTGGTATCTGAAGCCGCAACCCCACTTTTGCCTATCGATCCTCATCATCCAGCATTGGAAATTATGCTCAAAATGACTCATAATAAACCCTTATTGCAAAATAAAGTCCCGTATCTAAACTTTTATCTATGTAATTACGATGCTGTCAACGACGAACTGGCTAGAATTAAATGGTCTGATGTATGGAGTTCTATCACAAATATAAATGAAATGTTGTTAAATTTTTATGAAGTCTTAATACCTATTATTAGAAAATACACGCCGATTACTAAACCACGTGATGAGCGCTACCCTGTCTGGTATAGTCGAGCTTTAATTAAAGTCATACGTGAGAAAGCCAAGTATCACAAGTTATATAAAAAATATAAGAACCCCAGAGATAAAATTACATTTGAATGCCTGAGAATGCGTTGCAGTGTGTTAATAAAAGACTGTTATACAAAATTTAAAAATAATATTGCTATACATCTACGCCAAAATCCGAAGTATGTCTGGAGGTACTTTAAGAATAAACGGATGGGAAATAACTATATTCCAAACAAAATGACTTTAAACAACGTTAGTATTGCCAAGGGCGGTCAGGAGATCAGTGACTTGTTCTCCAAACATTTTCAATTTATCTATAGAATGAATAGTAACATACGTTCTTCAGGCTCGGTTCTACTCATTCCCTGTAACAGCAACACATTCAGCGCTTGTACACTCGAACTCAAAGAAGTTATGGACACTTTGTTATCCCTGGATTGTGACAAGGGACCAGGGCCTGATTCTATTCCGCCTCTTTTCCTTATTAAATGTGCAGCAAACCTAGCTGGTCCTCTGACTAAAATGTTTAACTTATCTTTGTCACAGGGCGTTTTCCCTGACCAGTGGAAAATTGCACACATTACGCCAATCTTTAAATCTGGCACTGTTGATGATGTCGCTAATTATAGACCAGTGTCCATTCTTTCCGCATGTGGCAAAATTATCGAATCTCTTGTCCAGAAGAAAATGTACTCTCACATAAAAAATGTGCTGGACGTTAACCAGCACGGTTTTCGCCCAAAAAAGTACCTTGTCCAATCTAGTTGAGTACGTTTCTTATATATCATCAGAATTGGACGGAGGTAGAGAAGTTCATGCAATATACACTGACTTTAAAAAGGCCTTCGATTTAGTAGATCACGATATATTAATTGCTAAATTACAGAGTATGGGAGTTCATGGATCATTATTGCGTTGGTGCGAGTCGTATTTAAGAAACCGTTCACAATTAGTATATCTTAAAGGTTTTAAATCAAAACAATGTTTCATACCATCAGGAGTGCCCCAAGGGTCGCATCTAGGACCTCTACTATTTTTAGTTTTTATAAATGATTTGGGTAGCAAGATTGATTCAAAATACAAATTTTTTGCTGATGACTTGAAAATATATCGAACTATACACACTGAATTTGATATAATTAAACTTCAGTTGGACATAAATAACGTGTATAGTTGGTGTGAACTAAACAACATGTCATTAAATCTAAACAAATTTTATGTTATTAAATTTTGCAGGAAAGCGAAAACTTGTCAGACTTGTTACTCAGTTAATAACAGTCCACTCCAAGAGGTTGATACTATTAGGGACCTTGGTGTGCTAGTGGACAGCAGTTTAAATTTTAGAAATCATTATGACCTGATCATTAATAATAAAATAAATAATAAAAATCATTTATTTTCAGACCATCAGATCCATAGAGTGTTAGTAACAATAATAGCTTATAGATTATGTTAGTATACATGATAAAATAAAAGTGACAAAGGAGAAAAGTAACACCCCCAATAGGCAGGCTCACCGAACCCTTATAACATGTAGATCAGTGAACCTGCCAACCAGGGCTGAATCGAGTCGCTCACCCACCATCCTCAGGACTCGGTTCGAGCTTCCCCGCACCCTGTTCACCAGCGATGCGATCTTTTTTCGCATTACTGCGTAAAAATCCACGCTGGCATCGGCAAACATACCCGACGCGCTACAGTAGCGTGGGAGCCGGAACATAGCCCTGAAGATGTTGTTGTATTGAATGCGTAGGGCATTGTAGGATTTCTGTGTAAAGCTGGCCCATAGGCTACTCGTGTAAAATACCTGGCAATATGCTTTAAACAGCGTGATCTTGACCTCAGCTGTACATCGAGCAAACCTATGTGCCAACATATTACCACGTACCGACAATGCCCTACGCTCCCTCTCTATATCCAAATCATCACACATATTTTCAGTGACTACATGACCCAAATATTTAAACTGTGTGACACGGTTTAAAGTCACTGCGTTAAGAGTGAGTGGTGGTATTGTGGATGGCCCTTTATTGTTAGATTTAAATAACATAAACTCACTCTTCTTCACATTGTACTTTAAACCGTGCGACACAGCATAAGACTCACATATCCTCACCAGCTTTCTAAGTCCACCTATTGACGGACTCAGCAACACCATGTCGTCTGCATAACTAAGATTATTTACGCACACATCATCTACAAAGCAGCCGACATGTGTGCTGCTGAGCTCCTCAATCAGGTCATTTACATAAATATTAAAAAGACGAGGGGATGTCAAACCTCCCTGTCTCACCCCACATTTCATATTATACTCATCAGAATATGAGTTTCCCCACCTCACGACATTTATTTGATTGCTGTACCAATAGGAAAATATTGTGATAATATCAGGAGACACACTCTCTAAGCTTTGTCCATAGCCTATTATAAGAAACCATATCAAAGGCCCTGGACAAATCCAGGAAACATGCATACACAGGAGTTTTCCTTTTGACATAATAGTTGACTGTATGCTTTAAGGCTAATATAGCACTCTCCGTAGAGAGCCCCGCCCGAAAGCCGAACTGCGTGTCCTGCAACAATGATGTCACTCTGTCAAGCTGCTTGTCCAGTAATCTATCCAAAACCTTTGCTATGATTGTGGCTAAAGAGATTGGTCTATAGTTTAATTTATCCGATGTGTCTCCAGTAGGATTTTTTACAATTGGTACCACAATAGTCTTCATAAGATCCTTAGGTAAATATGAATGTCGTAAACACAAAGTAAACAGCACACCCAGTACCCTACAGAGATGAGGTCCAGCATGCTGCAAGTGCTCTATGCTGAGTCCATCATGGCCAGGTGACTTACCTCGTTTCATATTCTTTATAACATTCAATACGTCTTTGGCTGAGAATCTAATAAGCTGACTATGACCAAACTCAACATCTCGCACCGACTGCAAACTAGGTTTCATTATAAAGTTATCCTTAAAAATATTAGCTATTTTCCTCGGGTCACTAACCCCGTCAACACTAACAGGGAGTCTTATTTTACTATTCAATTTCTTAGTTCCCTTCCAGAACTTACTAAACTTTTTTGCCGAGTGTTGTGAGGCAAGAATGTCCATTTTAATTTGTTCCTGATTATTAATACAATATTTTAAACGTGATTTAAATACTTTCCTACTTTCACACATTTTTTCAAAGATAGGGCCTCCATTGGGCTTTCCATACTGAACAAAGAGTTGGAAATCAGCTCTAGCCTGTTTATGTGCATCTTTAACATGCCTATTCCAGCCATGCACAGCTTTAAATTTTGTTGTTTTAGCCGGCTTTTCACAACTTGCTATTGATGCATGACTTAGAACATGAACAATGTCCTTATAAAGTTTTTCAAGTACCTGTTCATGTTCTAAATCATTACACATCCTATCCGCACAGTCATTAAGTTCACTGGGAAAATGTAAGCACCTTAAACTATTATTACATAATTGGTAATATTCATCAATTTCATCTGCTTTTCTCATGCCCCAAACAACATTTTTACACAAAGAGTTATTACATATTTCCAACTTAGACTTAGACTTAATTACCCCTAGATTACATGTTATTTCCAATGGAAAGTGATCAGACCAATACACATCATAATGGACCTTGACACTAATCACCAATTGCCATGCTGACTTAGTGACCAAACAATGATCCAACCAGCTTTTACAACCATTTGCCTCACTCAAAAATGTATGTGTATCCGAAGAAATGCCTAGCTTTACAATATCAGCACAAACCCACTCATTGTCTGAACAAAAATCTAACAATTCATTACCAAACAATGCTGTAGGGTGGGCATTCAGATCTCCCAATATAAATACCTGTTCCACATTGTTGTCCTGAATAACAGCGCTAATCTCGCCTAGAACATGGGTAAATTCAGGGAGATTAGACTGACAGTCCGTCGGCATATATACACTAAAGAACAAAATCTCACAGTTTTCACTTATTATTGCCTTTATCGCTACGATGCGATCACTCGCGCACTTAACGATTGAAACACTGGTAAAAGTACTTTTACGCCACATTAGGGCAACGCCACCGAAGGGCCTGCCACGCTGAACGCCAGTCGTTGGGTCCATGGATGATTTCGCCGTGTAACTGAAGTCTTCATTTATATCTCCAAGTGAGGATAAATCATGCGAATACAACCAAGTTTCCTGTAGGGCCAACACATCTGTTTGTTTACATAAACCTCTCACACATTCAATACCTTTCTTGACGTTTTTACAGTTAAACGATATTAATCTGGCTTGATCCATTAATATTTGGTATATTTGTACCAGATACTGGTTGCCCTGTAACCTCCAGCGAACCGTTTTGTCTAAAATGTATAAACTTTCTAAATGTAATTCCGTCGGGCCACAGGCAGTCAGTATTCAAAAATGTATCAATTTTGGTTTTTGACACATAAATTTTAAAGGAATTGTACAGCCTCTCCCTTTTCATTATAATTTTCTTAGGGCTAACAGTCTCCCGCGTTTTTTCCAGGATGTATTCACGAATGTCATTTTCCGATGTGTTCTTGTTTACATTAGAAATAAATAGGGGAATCATTATATCCGCCGCCTTAAAGTTGATCCCCGGTTCGCTTACTGCCTTTCCTTTCTTACTTTCAAATTTATTTTTATATCTCTTTCGTTGCACAACTGTCCAACAATCCTTGTGTTTATTTTGCAAAAAAATTCCACCTTTTTTCACAATCTCCGCCATACTTGGCAGCTTCGCCTCAGCCTGCATGTTACTACTCGGACTCGGACTAGTCATTTTGTTAACGTGACCTGTCACTGTCACTGCGCAATTTTGTTGTGAGCGTTCTACAGGTGCGAGCGAGATGGACGTATCTCTTATTTTACATGCGCGAGAGCGAGACAGCTCATCCGCCGTGTTCATGTCGCAGCCGCTGTTACCTCCACCGTCGTCCGAGCCGTTCGAAATGTCGGTATTTAATAAATGAGATAAACCGACCGGCCCACTTTCGCAAAAATATGCGCCTCTTCTTTTTTGGGTGTTAACATAATTAGGGTAATCCGTTAAAGATGAGAACTTTAAGTTTGTCATCTCATTTCGAATATCCTGCAATTGGTCAACACTCACATATTCACTCTTAATTTTCTCAATATCACTTCGTAACAGAACGATGTCCTTCAGTAGTTTCGTTACGTCGATATGGTCAAAAGATACTGGCGGTAATTTTTGTAAATCCCGAGCCACGAAAATAGGGATCAATTCCGGGTCTATTTCCTTAAATAGAGAAATAATGTCTTCCAGGTCTCTTTGTTTCTTTCCATCCTTTCGCCTCGATTTTAACCGTTGAGAAGTAGTTACGGATTCAAAAAGCAGTTTCTTAGCTTCCTGTATGTCCAGCTCCGAAAAGGCTGATACACAAACACGGATTATGGATTCCGTATCCATCACATCATTCTTGTTCTGAATAAATGACAGAACCTCACTAATAATTATATTACAATTCGTACACTTTAACTTATTGGACTCCATATTTACATTACACACCCGCACGTCACAGCTGTGCGAGCGAGACTGATTAATAGGGCATCAAAATTATCGGGTTATATTGTTAGGGAAATGAAAATTTTTAAGGAACCAACCCTTACCATAACTATTTATAACAGCGTTATTCGTAGTATACTTGAATATTGTAGTTCGGTGTGGAGTCCGTTTTATCAGGTGCACTCTGATAGGATAGAGCGCGTTCAGAAAAGATTTTTATATAACTTGTGTTACTCACAAAACGGGTGCAAGATTTTAAACTCGTATGACTCTAGGCTTAGTCACTATAAAATGAAATCTTTATGTGCTCGTAGAAAATCCTTAGATTTCATGTTTTTGTATAAATTAATTAATGATTTAATAGATTCTCCCGAGCTATTAGAGAAAGTGCAAATTTGTATCCCGCGTAATGGCAGCCGCTTAATAAATCGAAAAACCTTTGTTCTTCCTAAAAGCCGAACTAATATAGGTCATTCTTCACCATTGTATCGTAGGTTTAATATTGCCAACTCTTTTCGTGGCGAATTAGACGTCTTTGCTGGTTCTTTAGCCTCAGTAAGGTCTAAACTCAAAGATCTGATAAATTAAAGGTAATTTTAGTTTTTTTTTTGTTACGTAATTTGTTCTTAAATTTGTATTTGTGTATTTTGTTTTTATAACCAACTTTATTTAAGCAGGTGTGTCTGAACTTAATATAAGCTAGCTGGATTCACATCTAGTAGATGTCAATCAGATGCATTATGTATTGTTCCTTAATTAATTGCTTGTGAGATTGTACATCAGTTTTGTGATTCAATAAAAAAAAAAAAATGTATCGGAGCGAGACATGATTGCGGATGGTCTGTCGCCGCGTTGCAACGACAGCGCCATCCGGTGGTGCTAAATGGTATCAATTGCGACCGACGGTTGGAAGGGGAACGACTGCATCGGTGAAGCCGAGCTGCGGCAGCGCACATTCGGTGCCTGATTCCGGTCGGGGACACATATCATCCCGTCTGATTAAATGAAATATCTACAAGACTTCTAAATGTGTGTTTGAACCTGCATGACCCACAGTAGACCACTGGCCACAGGCCCTAATTACCACTTCTGATGGTCGAGACGGGTACAACCCCACCAGAGCCTCCGATACCTATATGTATTTTTAAATAAGCTGGGTTTAGAAATGTCTGCTTCAAAAACTGTTGTATGTGTGTTCAGAAGGGGATTTGGTCGACAATCTGTGGATCTTACAATTAATGGTCGGCGTTTGTTGATGTAGTGAAATACTTGGGAGTTATGGCTGGATCGCAGTCCCAGGTGGACTAGGTATATCAATGAAATAGTTCAAAAGGCTATGACTTTTCTTAACATCTTTAAGGTTTTAGTAGGACCCTCATGGGGAATTCAACCGAAAAATTTAAGACGGTTGTACATAGCCATTATGAGAAGCCGATTTGACTATGGCAGTTTTATATATGATAATGGGAGCTCATTGCAATTAGATAGATTAAATAAAATACAGAATCAAGCCATGAGAATAATAGGAGGTTTAATTAAGAGCACTCCCATAGACGTGATGGAGAGTGAACTTAGCCTCGTACCGTTATCCATCCGTCGACAGTATTTAGCTCGTACATTTTGGTTAAAATCTCAAACATATAAAAGTAATTTAATAGAAGTTCTAAGCGAACTTGAGGACTCCTGTCAGATACTGGCAACGTAAGAAGAAACCTTTGCTAGTTGGGCATAAAAAACTCAAATCTCTCCCGATACACACTACTGACATTTTACATATGTTTAAACTGGACACGTGGGTAACTAATATTGATTCGTCAAAGATAATAGAACCAAATATAAATTTCATTTCCAAATCTAAGCGTAGTTATAGTAATGTAATGTACAGTTAAAATTACTGTGTTTAAAATTTATTAATGAGACATTCGGTGGATTTTTTAAAATTTTCACAGATGGCTCAAAAAAGCAAACAACATATTGGTGCATAATTTTTAGATTTTGAGGCCAAAATTTTGTTAAAAGAGTCAACGTTGATGTATCCATAATGCACGTGGAACTCATCGCAATTTTAGAGGCGTTGTCTTATATTGAGTCGACAATCTAAATATATGTATAAATAATAATATAAAAAATAATGTATAAATTAATAATAAGACGGTTATATTGACAGATTCTAAAAGCTCTTTACAACATTTAGCTCGATGTACCTCGACTTTTCGAGGAGTACCGATTGCTTATGACATTTTAACATTATTGACCAAACTTAAATCTAATAATAGAATCATTAAACTCCAATGGATCCCTTCACATATAGGAATTTTAGGTAATGAAGCGGCTGATAAACTCGCCGATGAAGCTGCGGTGGATGGAATCCTGTCTTTTTTACCGTACTACTTTTGGTAGGTAACTAACCTACCAAAAGTTAAAAACGACCGTTATGCTCTATGGAAGGAATACTTTGACGAGAGGTCGAAAGCAAAAGGCATCTGGTACAAAACAATCCAACCTCACCCCCAAGTTCCCCATGGATTGATAACTGTTACCTTTCTAGGCAAGAAATTGTAATAGCAATGAGACTGCGATCTGGACACATTCCATCAAATAAGTTTTCTTACCTAATGCGCAAAACAACTTCTCCTAATTGTTTCACATGTAATATAGTTGATGACGTGTATCATATCCTAACTGAATGTATTCGTAACGAATATCTCAGGGATCCTCTTCTCGAAGTTACGCAATGGGTACCTCCAACAGTGTTTTGGCAAACCCATTGTCAGAAACAGCTAGGAAGCTGTATAGCTTAGCTAAAAATAGAAAATAAATAAGGATATAGGATGTAAGATTTTGTATTGTAGTAGAATTAAGAGATTTGGTCTAATTAGGGCGACATACAGCCCTTCAAATAAAGAGAAAAAAAAAAAAGTTGACCTAAAGCACATCAAAATCCTTCTCGGTGTTTACTACAGTCCATCGCGTGCCCTAAATTTCTTTTCTTCTTTTGAAACTATCCTAGAGAATCTTACGCCTTCTTACAGTCACACTATCATTATGGGGGATTTCAATACATGTTTATTAAAACAAGATTCCCGCTCCTCTTCTCTTCGATCTTTATTACAATCAGTGAACCTACATATTCTCCCTTTAAATGCAACGCATCATATTCCTAACTGTAATCCTTCTCTCTTGGACCTTATTTTTGTTTCCTCTTCTCAACATGTCAGCAAGCATGGTCAATACCCAGCTGACATATTTTCTTATCATGATTTAGTTTTCCTGTCCTACAAAATTTGCCCACCTAAGGCAAAGCCTAAAACTCTCATGCTGCGTAATTTTGGTGGTATGGATTCTGATGCCCTCCGTGGAGATGCAGACAACATTGACTGGGCTTCTCTCATCACTGCCAAATCAATCGACGACAAAATCAGTGTTTTCACCGAAAATCTGACAAAGTTGTACGACATGCATACTCCCGTACGTGCAGTAAAATTAAAACATCTCCCAGCACCTTGGTGACAGATTCAATAAGACTCATTATGCATAAGAAGACTGTGGCTAAAACCAAGCACAAATGTCGGCCCGGGGTGCGAAACTGGGAAAGCTATGTTGTTGCGCGGAATCATTGTAACAGGGTGTGTAGGGATGCGCTACGCCACTATATTCATGATTCTATTGAAAAAGGAGATCCAACAAAAATTTGGAAATTTCTCAGAACTATGGGAGTAGGAAAACGGAGCAAAATTGATATTCCTAAAGATTTAGACATTGATTCATTAAATCAACACTCCTCATCTTCGTCCCACTATAATGGGACCTTGAAAGCGTCTACAATAAGTTATCTTTCTACTCTTCCTACTCCCGACTATCCTGAATTTGTTTTTAGTCAATTCTCCGATTGTGATGTTAAGAAGAGCATAGTATCTATCACGTCAAATGCGGTTTGTAGTGACTGTGTCAGTCGAAAAATGATACTCCCTGTCCTTGATGAAATCCTTCCAGTTCTATCTTATATACTTAATTATTCCTTAACTTCTGGTGAATTTCCCTCTTTATGGAAAGATGCCCTTATCACTCCGTTACCTGAAAAACCTAATCCCAGTTCTTTCTCTGAGTATCACCCAATATCTATACTTCCTTTCCTTTCCAGCTAATTACTTTCCTCTGTAAAAACAGTCTCCTTAATCCATTCCAATCTGGTTTCCGGTCCTGGTCACAGCACAACTACAGCTTTAACCAATATCACGGAAGACATTAGGTCAGGTATGGAATGTGGAAAAGTAACGACTTTATGCTTACTAGACTTTAGTAATGCATTTAATTAATATAACAATACGCTTGCTAGCACGTATGGAAGTGGACGTGCGGTCGATCGTTGACAACATTACGAAAATATTTTTAATAAATATTAAAAAGTGTGGTGCATTTGTGAGATCGGAACCCAACCGTTGGGAGTCGCCGAGTGGACGCTTCGACCGCTGAGCTTAATTGTCGGGGCGGAACGGTCCCAATAACGTTGCTGGTTGAAATCTCGGGCCGACGTTATTTACAACACGTCACACGGCCAGGCAGCCAGGGGAGACCAACCTTACGGTATGAATTCAATTTGTAAAAAGTGCGGTGACACAGTGTCTGATGGCGCTTTATGCTGTAGCTGCCGCTTAATATTTCACTTTCACTGTGTTAGCCTATCGGAAGTGGGTTGGAGGAAATTGGGATCCAATCGGCAGGCCACTTGGTTTTGTTCAGAATGTAAATTGAGTGCTCAAACAAACTCTCCAAGAGCACAAAAGCAGGTGAAACAGCCAACACCCGACGAAGTGACAAATTACCAGTTGTCTCTTCAGAAGATTGAGTCACTACTGCAGACTCTAATAACACTACCTGAACAAGTAGATAAACTACGTTCTGACTTAAATGACCTAGCATCTAGACGCAAATAACGGCTGAGTTAAGCTCTAGACTAGAACAAATTGAAGCTAAATTACAAGTTTGTGAAATAATTAAGCAAGAACACAAGGATATGATGAAAAAGTATATGAAATATGAGGAGCGTTTATCACTTCTAGAAAAATCATAAAAAAATCGTGACGAGTCAATTAAAGAACTTCAACTTAAATCAAATCTTTTGGAAAAAGAATACAACCGCAGTCAACAACTAAATCGTTTCTTAAACATAGAAATTGTGGGTATTCCGGAAAAAATAGGAGAAGATTTACCACAGTTATTGCTAAAACTAGCTACGTTCGTCAACGCCAATATATCTCGGGATGATATCGAATTTATTACACGTGTTCAGCCTATGTTTTCTCACACTGGCAAGCCAAAGAGAATAATTGCTAAACTGATAAATAGGAACGCTAAAGACAGCATAATAACTAGGTTTCGCAAATTAAATAAAAATAAGGGTATAACGTCAACCGACTTAGGACTTGAAGGAAACTCATCAAAAGTCTTCATCAACGAACATCTCACCATTGCGAATAAAATTCTACTAAACAACTGCAGGAAACGTGCAAAGGAACAGGACGTAAAATTTGTTTGGGTAAAAAACTGTTCAGTTCACATGCGTTACAACGAAAAGTCACCATCTGCTGCAATTACTTCAGAAGAGGATTTGGAGAAATTCCTGACTTCAAAATAACTTGTATGTCTTTATTTAAGTCACATTTCCATCCTTTTATGCCATCCATGCAAACCTCAAACAGAATCTTACACGCACAAACTAAAACACACGCGAACCACTTTACTCACATATTAAATAAATCAGCAATCCTTGCGACCCTCACGATGTTACCCCCTGCCGGCCGGCGAGCTGTTTACCGCAGTCCTACTTTCAACCGTTCTGAGTTACTCGTAATTATTTTTCTTAATATCCTCGTGCAACTATTTATCACTTACCTTTTCAATATATCTTCAGTTTTTATTTTGAGTAATTTATCACTTAAGTAGTTAAAGATGAATAATATAAGTTTATATTACCAGAACACTCGTGGACTTAGGACTAAACTCCCATTGTTTTATCATAACATCGAGTCAAACGACTTTGACTTCATAATTATTACGGAAAGTTGGTTGCATGATGGAATTTTGGATACGGAGTTATGTGATCCGCGTTACGATGTATTTAGATGCGATCGCCCCGGTAGAAAAAAAGGAGGAGGTGTCGTGATTTGTGCAAAACGTTGTTTTGCGGCAACTGCGCGGCCTGATGTTTACACGGGAAGTGCGGAGGCTGTGTGGATAACGATACCTAATAAGGTAATTTCTGGGTCCCCGCGGAAGTGTAATGACTTACATATAGCCGCGGTTTACTTGCCCCCCAACAATTAATAATAATAATATTTGTATATGTATATTTGTTAAGAGTTGCTATGTTAAGGACTTTATTTATTTTTTTATAGATGTGGACACTTAAGGTTTCATATTGATGGGATGCGAAAGTGGTTCTGTGTTGTGTACTCTGAGGGCGGTATGTTCGTTTATTTAAATTTGTAGAAGGAAGACTACAGTGTCTTTTTAATGTGGATTGGAGAACATATAGCTGACGTACTGTAAGGACTTTACAGTCTGAATACAGTTCATTAGTTGGGGACCTGTATGGCTTTTTCGTCATGACCTTAAGGATGGCTCTTTGTGCCCGTTCTAGTCGAATAAGGCCTGTTTTTATAGCTCCACCCCATGCAACTATACAGTATCCAATGACTGACTGACACAGTGCGCAGTAAACCATTTTTAGGGTTTTTGTGTCGGCTGCTTCTCTGAGGGACTTGAAGGTATGTATGAGACGCAATGTTCTGACGACAATAGCATCGATTTGTTTATCCCATCTAAGGCCATCGTCAATCTGCACTCCGAGATACTTTACGGTGTCTGATCTTGGAAGTGGAGGGCAAGTGTTGCAAGTGGCCGGATTAGTACATGAATGGGCGGTTATGATAAAAGAAGAAGGCGGTTTTGTGTTTTGTCGAATAGAAAAAGGGATATAGGTTGTTTTTTGTAGGTTTAGTGTAAGGAAATTATTGTTTAACCACGATAATACCTTGGAAATAGCTATCTGCCTTCACCTGGTCCCAGGTGGGTCCTTCTACGAGAATGGCTGTGTCATCTGCGTAAGCAAGTATATTACAATTTGATAGTTTTAATTTACAGAGATCATTGACGTAGATCTGGAACAGTGTGGTAGAGAGGATACCCCCTTGGGGAACTCCATAAGACACGATAAATTCGTCACTTAGGTGCGTATCAATTTTAGAAAGAAAGAAAGAAAGAAAAAGTTTTTATTTTCGTCCGTATGACGCACAACAAACCAAAAAATAACAAGAAAATACCACAATAATAAGTACCCATTTCAAACCTATCCATAGATTGCATAAAAATTAGCAGCTGGCAACACAGCCAACTTATTTTATAGAATTATGTATCTATGACCAAAACGAAAGAGGTACCAACTTTATAGCATCAACTTAATATTAGTAAACATAACCTAACTAAAACAAAAAGTTTCAATAGCAGAATCTCACAGAATACAATAAACAGTCAAGATTGAAATTTAGCAAATAGTTTACAGGAATATAGTAAGCATAAAATTATTAAGAGGAAGTGCGCCATCTCGGTACGAAAATTAGGTCAACGCTCAGCATATCTGCGGTGTCGCAACTAAACAACACCTGCAGCGCTGGTTTTCAGCGATGACCCTGGTGACGTCTTGCATCCACCGGTACAGTGGAGATTATTTGTGTAAAATAACAAGATTAGAAAAAGAACGAGGTAAAACTTACCGTGTAAGTATAAATAATTATTGAATTTTTTGTGTGAAGTGAAAGTGTATATAATCAGTGTGTAGTACTAGGAGATAAGTGTATGTGTATAAAATAATGTATTTTACAGTAATGGTGATATGAGGTAGTCCAATACTCCGTCAGTACCCACTCATTCTCAATACCTACCTATTATTATTACAGGTACAAAACAAGATCGGTATGTATATTTCTATACATAAGCACTCACCAACCTATATCTATATGTGAATTGAAAATGAGTATGAGAACCCCGAAAACTCTTCATCAAACCAAACCGTGAGGCGTCATAACTGTCCTGTCTAAAATCGTACTGAGACAAAACAAAAATTGCAGCATTACATTTAAACATTATTTTTAACTACTGTTTTACTAACAAATATTGATTTCATTGGAATTAGGATTGGAATTTAAATAATAGATCACAAAATTATTGATCAAAAGGTTCGTAGCTATCGAAATTCGAGACCTACCTAGAAAATTAGTCATTGCAGTGTTCAATGTATGTGGAAATAATAATAGATTTTATAAAATTTTTAGGCTTCGTAGTGGTGGCGACAGTAGGGCAAATATGTTTACCATCGTCAAGCCCTGTGGTGAAGCCCCACTCACAATACAAGTCCCGACATATTATGTGCGCCGAAGCACAGCAGAACAAGCATGGAGGAAACAGAGACAAAAACTGCCACACCATGGAGAATTCCACCCAAAGCCCAGCAGCCACACACCCAAGGTATGCTGTTGAATGTTATAACACATCAGAGTATAATATCGGGAGTTTATAGTTGCATATTTGAATAGAGTTTTTTTAAATGAAAAATTAAACTTTGCTTGGATTTCAGGCTGCGGATTGGTGGTGGAATATTATTCCAACAGTGAGTGGCAGCATATCTGAAGCTCCCCCGAAATGCTGCAGTGCTGTGCCTCGGGACAGCCAGTGGGTTAACTATAGACCGTAAGCAATGCTTTGAATGACTTTGTCTCCATTCCAATTTGTTGTACAAGTAGCTAGGTTTTTTTGTTGCCAAGACACCAAACAGCAGACTAGCCAAATGTATCCTCCTCCTGGCAGCCATTTTGAGCAAATTGTGTTCATTCAAGTAGGGTGTTACATGATGTCTCCTAGGTATGTTAAAACAGTAACGTGCACAAGCATTCTGTACACGCTGGATCAATTTCTCTGATCTGGACAGCAGGCAAGGCCCATAAACAGTATCGCAATACAATACAATTTTAATACATTGCTTTCGGTTTTTAAGGTAATCTTTGAAGATTTCCAGAGGTATTCCACGCACACCAATACGGTCTAGCTTTGCGATAAGTGTGGGAACAGAAACTGTGTCGAAGGCCTTTGAAAGATCTAGGAAAATTCCTAGACATTTGATTTTTTTTTCGAGGTTTGAAGTAACTAATTGTGTAAAATTTAAAACTGCATCTTCCGTAGACAGATTGGATTGAAAACTGTACTGATTTTTTGCAATAATTTCATGTTTGTCTAGATAATTTCGCAAACTATTATTGAAGATTTTTTCGTATATTTTAGAAAGTGCGGGAAGAACTGATATGGGTCTATAATTATTGACACAATTTCTGTTCCCGCCCTTATGTATTGGGTGCACGACTGCTTTTTTGAAAGCCTCTGGAAATACACCTTCCTGAATGCAACGATTTAGTAGGTAGGTAATTTGGGGGGACCAATACATGTCGACAGTTTCTTAATAATAATGAAGATATCCCGTCCCAGCCAACGGCACAGTTACTACGTAACTGGAGGATTAAGGACTCTACTTCGCCAGGGTCCACTTCCAAGAGTATTCAGAATCGGTTGATGGAGTAGAGGGACGATCAGTTATTACGATTGCCGACGTATGTCTGTCATTTATAATTTTTGTAGCTAATGTTTTACCTATGTTACTGAAAAATTTGCCTACTTCATTTATAGAAGATTTAGGTAACGCTTAATTGTAACGCTACTATGTTAAACGATTTTAAAAATTCATTCCTTAACCTATACAATTTGAATAGTTCGGATTCGTATCTAGTGGCCGGTGATTTTAATCTTCCTTTTTTGTCATGGTCGTCGGAGGGGCATGATTGGAGGACGAGGCCCAACTCAGACTTGGCATCAGCCGCCGGTGAATTTATAGATGCATTAGACTATATGAATATGTTGCAACATAATTTAATTGCAAACTGCTGCAACAATGTCCTTGACCTCATCATCTCTAATTTGTCCTTGCGTTGCACGATGAGCGAAATATCGTTGGTGGAAGTTGACAAGTATCACATCCCACTGGACCTTTGTATTGAGAATTGTTGTCACAAGACAATCCGATCACAACCTCGGGTCATTAAAAAATTTTTCAAGGCAAATTTCGATAAAATTAATTCACATCTACTTGGGGTTGACTGGAACAAGTGTCTTAGACAACGTCCTTTAGACGAAACAGTCGAGTATTTCTACCAAATATTACACTCACTTATTGATCTTCATGTTCCCTCTGTCAGAGTGTCAGGTCGTTACCGTTACCCTAAATGGTATCCTTCATCATTAATAAACGCCATAAAAGAAAAGTATTTAGTGCATAAGAAGTGGAAAAAGTATAAAAACCAAGCCGATTATGCAGAATTTGCTTTATTGAGAACTAGGGTTAAAAGGCTGCAGGTTGAATATTTTAAAATACGTGACTAGATGTGAAGAGGAATTTGCTAAATGTCCTGGGAACTTTTGGAAATTCGTAAATGCTAAAAGGAAATCATCCGGCTATCCTTGTAACATGAGCTATCAGGGTGTTTCGTACTCAAATGGAGGGGATATATGTAACGCCTTTAATCGATTTTTTCATAGCGTTTTCAGGGTTTCAAGCAGCGACAGCTTAATATGTTTGGAAGATGACCCACTATCAAACAATTGTCACTCCATCGTTATTGAGCCTGGAAATATTAGGAAAGTAGTTAGGAACCTAGACTTAAAGAAGGGAGCGGGCTGCGATGGGATACCAGTTGTATTTATAAAAAAAACCCGACTGCATAAAAACACTTTAAAAAAAACTGAAAAGACAAAAACAAGTCTAGTAGTCCAGACCTATGTAAAGTATGATTAAGATGAATTAGATGTTTTTTGTGTGTACTTCCCCAGATCGAAACACAGTACTCCAATACTGACTGGCTCAGTGATATATAGACTGTTTTTATCAAGTTTGGGTCGCATACTCTCCGAAGCTTTTTGAAGACTGTTATTAGCTTCCTAGTTCTAGATGTTAAGACGTTAAGGTGTTTATGGAAGTTAAGCTGATCGTCAACTTGAACACCTAGGTATTTTATACTGCTGGATTTTTCAATTTCCAGACAACCGCAAGTGTCGCCTGTGTTTGCACTACAGGTGTGCGCGCGTATTTTAACTAAATCATTTGCAGGTATCGTGGTTTTCTTTATTGCAAACATAAGAAATTTGGTTTTATCTACGTTTAAGGTAAGGAGGTTCATATTAAGGTGCCCAATAATTGTTCTCAACACAGAATTTGCCATTTCCGCAGCTTCAGACCAGTTTCGTCCATGAAAGAGGATTGCCGTGTCATCAGCGTAAGTAATAATTTGTCCATTACGCAGGTCTAGATTACAAATCTCGTTAATATATATTAAAAACAAGCTAGGGCCCAGAAAACTGCCTTGCGGAACACCGAATACTATATTAGCACTAGAGCTGATGTGATTTCCAATTTTAACTTTTTGAGTTCTGTTTGTAAGGTAAATAATTAAAGTGGTGTTCCTCTAATACCCATAAGTTCCAGTTTGTTGATAAGGCTTGGAATAGAAACGGTGTCAAAAGCTTTTGCTAAATCTAGGAACACGCCTATACATTTGTTTTTCTCGTCAAGCTTTTTAGAAATATGTTCCGTGAGTTTCCTTACCGCATCTTCGGTTGATTTTCCAGCTACAAATCCAAATTGATTGTGGGATAGAAGTCCCTGTTTATTTAAGAATTTCATCTACCTTGCGTTCATAAGTTTTTCTATTATCTTTGAGAGTACTGGAAGAACTGCGATTGGCCTGTAGTTGCTGACAACGTTTCTATCCCCAGACTTATAAATGGGATGTAAGTAGGGTATAATTGGGGCTTCTGCATCACTTGCTCTCGCGTTCGCTCGAGCCGCGTGATGCAGAAGCCCCCAATTATACCCTACTAATGCAAGTTGTCAAATGTGCATTGCATTCAACCGTAAAACGCAAACGAATAAGCATTTTATTTTTACTTCTTGAATGTATCAATCACTCGATCACCAGTTTTATCCTTCCGAACGGTTGTTGTGTATATCATAAACTGTATAGTTATCTGATTGCATCGATTCAGATGCTCGATAATGCTTTGATTATTTTATTGCTAGGATTGTCATCTTCTGGCAGAAACTCAAAGCGTATAATGATATCTGAATCAGGTATCACTATTTCGTGGATTATGCTCGTTTCATTATCTTTCATAATATTATGGTAAAATAAACCTTCTTGCATTGTATCGCTGACCTGATATTTTGATGAATTTGCGCTCGATTTTTTATGAGCATGCTTCATATTATCAGCAACATATATAGTCTCACCTTTTGCATTCTTGATCATAAGTTTACAAAAACCTTTGGAAGTACATTTCACAAAATCTTGCATTGTGGCTAATATCAATTATTTAATTTATTTTTATTAAATTGTTTATTTCTGTTTGTGATTCAACCGTTCAACTACAATTGTAGGAATCGAATGTTAAAAACATATGTAATAAAATGATTATAAACCATTTATATAAAAGATTCATAGATTCATTCAAACATTCATTCATTCATCAGACAATCTATTTGTCATCTTTTACTTTAAAATCATTTTATACTTTTCTGTAACATAAAAATATGGATGGGGATTTAAAAAATCTAATAATTAAACAAGAAAATTTTTATTTAAAAAAAAATATTATCAAAGCACCATTTATTTAAACACAATACATTTTTTAAAGTACAATGGGTTATAGCTGTTACCTGACCCACCTTAAAAATTTACGAATTTGAACCCTCTGCTTGTGATATTACGGGTTATTCAATTTGTATGAGGTAATCAGACTAGCGCTACTCGATGACTAATAAAATAATAATACAGACTACCTACTAAGCAATTTTGAACTTTAAAACAACGATCTAGGTCGTTGTTTTAAAGCGACTTGTTCAAGATAGGCAAATATTATAAACTACAGTTGTGCCAATTTGATCTTTAACACGTAACGTTAGGGTAGGTAATCTTTGAATATTGTTTTGTCACATGATTGAGGAGTTGTTAATTTCAATAATACTTGTTAAGGTGATTTGGTCTGGTGGTTGCAACAGTGTATCTATGTTAGCATGGTTATGAGTTCAAAACTAGCCCTGCGCTTCTTTTAGCTTTTTATGTTTACAATATTCAAATATATTGTTTTTTGAATTCCAAATGTTTTTATATGATATTTAAATACTATTTAAATTATATATATATACTACCCGGATATTACGGGTTATTCAATTTGTATGAGGTAATCAGACTAGCGCTACTCGATGACTAATAAAATAATAATACAGACTACCTACTAAGCAATTTTGAACTTTAAAACAACGATCTAGGTCGTTGTTTTAAAGCGACTTGTTCAAGATAGGCAAATATTATAAACTACAGTTGTGCCAATTTGATCTTTAACACGTAACGTTAGGGTAGGTAATCTTTGAATATTGTTTTGTCACATGATTGAGGAGTTGTTAATTTCAATAATACTTGTTAAGGTGATTTGGTCTGGTGGTTGCAACAGTGTATCTATGTTAGCATGGTTATGAGTTCAAAACTAGCCCTGCGCTTCTTTTAGCTTTTTATGTTTACAATATTCAAATATATTGTTTTTTGAATTCCAAATGTTTTTATATGATATTTAAATACTATTTAAATAAAAATAACAACAGAAATGAAAAACATTAATTATTATGATAACGATTTTATTAAATATAGAATACACAATTACTTGTCATAGTTATATAATTATATATATTATATAATATATATACTTATATTAAAAAGCAAAAACGTAAAAAGAAGTTTTAATACTTATGAAAGCTTGATTTTTTTGATTAAAGTTGTTACTTACTAAATATTTTCTTTGTTTTAAAGTTGCCTATAAAATACCCATTTTTATTTTTAAAGTAGGTAATTAATCTAATACATACCTACTTTAAACAGTAGTCAATGTAGTGAATCAACATGTTAAATTTTTAGAAATATAATATAATATTTCTATTTTTATAACAATAACATCACCACATAAACTATCATACCTACTTTAAAACTTATGTGTGACAATAGCACTATACTTTGACCTACTTTATAGGTTTTTAAATATTTAAATAATAATAGTTATGATCGCAAAAGGACATGCTTAATCACTGTAAGAAACACTTCCTTAGAAATTGTGATAACAACAATTGATTTAACACACTGACACATAAGTATTGTTAACTCCAGTGGAGCACCATATCTTTCTATAATTTGTTGCAAGGGGCTTCGCATGCCGCACATCATGTTTCAGCAAGCATTACTTCCTCTCATCAGTTCCCATGTTGAAGTCACAAGTTGTGCCAAATTTTCTTTTGTCCTGACTTCTAATGAATCCCAATTTAAAATCATTTGACCCCACAAATTTTCTATTGGGTTTAGGTCAGGCAGGGCTTTTAGATGGCCAATTTATTGTCTTGACACCTTCTTGACTGGCCAGCCAATTTTGCACCACAGCAGCTCGGTGTATGGCGCAATTATCTTTCATGAAGAAAATATCCGTGTTGTCACGTAATATTTCCAAATATTAGTGACTATTAAATCGGCCATTTCCCGTTTCTTCAAAACGTCTCAACCACAATCTGACGGTATTTCTCTGAAACAAAGAAGGCATATAAAAATAGGTTTGATTAAAGCAATAGCTACGTATAATAATGAAATTTAAAATTATAAAAATACACTTACTGCTATATAAGTCTCCTAGCAATTTCTCTGATGCCAACATTCTCATCGTGTAAATAGTTTATTTTGTATTTTAAATAATCACAGACAATGACATGATAATAAAACTACTACAAAACATAAATTAAAAAATTGGAAAAATACGTTGTTTTTCACAATTAAGTAAGGCAAGGTAAAAAGTGTTCGCGCGTAGTCACTGCAATTGTGCGTAGACTGGCTTTAGCTTTGTTGTCACGGTTTATTTTTATTTTCCTACCCTAAAACTTAGTAACATTTGAATACCAGTTTTATAATGAACGCGTATTTGTCTTTCATCTACCCACTTATTACAAGTTAAGTGAAAATATAACCAAGTTAGAAACTTTATATTTGGAGAATGTGTCCGTCTATAGTTCTTTACAATAATGTAAGAAATACTTCTTGAATAAATTCTAAATTGAAAACAAAATAATATACGCCATGCAGGATTTGAACTCGCATCTTGCTCGTCTCAGTCTTACACACGAACCACAAGACCAGATCTACTTGTGTGTATTAATTAAAATAAGCTATTAGTAGCAATGACACTAATTATATTATCGAAGATAAACCTATAGTCTTACAGCATAAAAATCTAAATTGAATAACAAGTAGTTATAAATATCCTAACGCAAACGTTTTGCGTATCTGTATTATTATTGTATTCGTTCATCGAGTAGCGCTAGTCTGATAAACTCATACAAATTGAATAACTCTTGTAATGTAACAAGCAGAGGGTTCAAATTCGTCCGTTTTTAGGGTGGGTCAGGTAACAGCTATAACCCATTGTACTACATACTGAGTCATGATAGATACAACTATACAAATCATTAGAACCTTTATATTAATCATACAAGCTTAAGAAACTAGGACAACCCCTGTCTTCTAAATTATATATAATTATATATTGAAATGAAACTACTTTTTACGGATTTTATCGCGGTATATTGATATTATTTATTATTTAGTATTTAGTTTCATTTCAATGTCTAATATTCGCGTAAGTGTCAGAAATCAGTATAATTATATATTCTTATTATTATTTTCTAAAATAGTTTTAGCCACAACACTTTTTCTAAACCTTTAGTATAGATACATTTATCTCTTAAAATATCTGCTGAATGCTGATGGCTTCAATAAGGAACAAATCCTTCTCCCCAGTATATTTTTCTATTACGTTCAATCCAACTGACTTGCCGTCTTTCTGGTTTTGTCAAATTGTAAAACGGAAACGGGGGCTTAATTAAAAATACTTGAACTTTTTTATCACATATCACAGCAATTTCTTTTAAGATAAATTCATTTGCTTCTGTTTTAAAACCTTGAACGTCCACAATAGCATTCATGATAACCTGCGCACAGTGTTGCTGAGAGGTTAGTATTCTACAAGGCGATCGTTTATAATCAAACAATAGGCAGTTGCCTTATCTGGTATTGATGCAGAACATTCAATCTCCAACCGCACGTCCACTGGACCTGATTTTAAACTATCGTTTTGCCTTGAACAGTCTAAGATAAAGAGGGGAGCTTTTTCTTTGAAGTTCCTCAAATCTAACAACGGGGCTATCGGACAGTTGTAATATGACTGCCGAAATTTCACATACATTTCATATAATATACTGTATTTGTTCTCGGGAAACTTTAAACTCATAGGTTCATATAGATAATATTGTGAATTCAAAAAAAGAGTAACGTTTGTCACTTCACAATGATCGAATAATGAACTGTCTTTAGTTTTATTGCTTTTTCTGTTATTTTGTAAACCAAAAATGACATATCTGGGTTTTTCTAGTTGTGAAGCAGTCTTAACTGACCAAGAATGCTTTGTGGTTTTAGGTAGTAATGGATACTCATATAAATCCCAATTTCTAAAAGCCATTTGAATAGGTTTATCTCTTTCTAAATGTTTTAAAAGAGTTAGTCTTTCTCGATCTGAAACTTTTATGTGCGGAACCCTCCATTGAACTCTTTGTATATCTATTTCAAAATGAACCACATCATCAGTAAGAATAACACTGTTTAAGTTAGAGTTACTTCTATTCATTACAAGTTCATGTTTACAATTTACCATAATTTTGTTATAATACTCTGCAAAGACTAAAATTTTATTTAATGGTATCACAGCACTAAAATGTCCATCACTTTGAAATCCCTCTAAGTTCCAACCCCATAAAGCGGCAACTCTATTTTCTGCTTCATTTAATGATATGTATGATTTTATTGTTGATGTTATTCCAGAATTTTTTATACGATCTATTTCAATACCATTCATTTCATATCTGATGTCTTGAAACAGATACATAACAAGGTTATTGGTGAATTTAACAGTTTTCTTGATCGGATTCCCATCTTTACCGAAGAGCTTTGCTTGGCCTTCGAAGTAAATTGAACTGGCTGATGGTAGCACGTATACGTCTTGCTGGTGAATGGGGATTCTGATTTCATCATTTTCTCTAAAGCTGTTATTGTAGGGATTGTATGAATGGACTTCATAACTTTCAATCGAACTGTCAAAATGTGGTAATTCAGTAATCTGTAGTATATTCATATTTTAAAACCAAGGGCTTTAAGAAAGTTCTTATTTGCTTTCGTTAATTTCTTCAACTTTTTCTTACGTCTGTGCACCTTAGTAGTTGCGGAAGGAATAAGACGTTTTATATGCACTGATGCGTTTTTATTATAAACTATCATTTTGTTTTTCTTAAATGAAGACGTAATTGAATGTGTTCCTCTCCAAAATTAATACAATGGCCAAACTGATCAACAATTTTAACAGATATAGATGGAATGATATTTTTGTTTACTGGAAAGTATACAACGTTTTGCGGTATGTCTACGTAATGACTGTCGAGAGCAGTATCATATAGAAATTCATGAATAAAATGTGTTGGTAATCCGTTGCAATATGAACCGTATACAAGTTCACATTCAATTCTGATCACAGAGAGACCGCTGCCAATAATAGGTGCATCAGGTTTTGAATTTAATAATGAAAAGTACAGCAAACCGCACTCGTATTGATCAGATAAATGAAGCGGTGGTTGAAAATATGAAACTAATTCTGAACTGTTTCCGGAGATGGTAACCGTAATAGACATGCTTGTATACTAAGCTCTTTTGAATAATCCCATTCATTTTATTACTTCACTGCATCAAAAATTCTTTAAGAACTTTAAACAAAGATGCCCACAATTAAAAGGATGATCACGCTGTATATTATCATAATTATAGTGTACTTTAGCACCTATATATTTTATGAATTCCTTCGGTGGCTTAAGATTTCCATAACTATCAAAATACTCAATGTAATCATTGTATTTTGCATAGGCTACCCAATGAGAGCCAGGATTTTTTGAGCTATCCAAATTAATAACTCCACATTATTTTTTAAAAGGGTGTTTAGGGAGCTCATCTCTCATAAAAACACCTCTAAAATGTGGAATACTATTTCCATAATTTAAAATGTCAAAATTAGTTAAAGCTCGTTTGGGTAGCCGATATCTTAGTTTTTTTCCTTTGATATGAAAATTCCAAGTCCATCTTTATGCGGTTTAAAGTGTAGTCCTTTTCCTATACAAACAGCCTCCAGTTTTTCGTTGTGCCTCTTTGACTCAGCTAGCAATTTTTTAGCCATTTTAAATTCATTAATGGTTTTAGCAATACCAGCTGCACTACCTGCTAAGGCACCAGCTGCAGATAATCCTGTGAAAATCGGGATCAAGGGTAAAAATCCACCGGTTTTTGGTATAGGAATAACTCGAGGAAGTTTAATAGATGAATTATCGGCTAACTCCCTGGCAGCAGCCATAGCTAATTCTATTGCAACTCTCTTACATTTTGGTTTTAATTTTTTTATATGTCTTTTTGTTTTGGTAATAACCTTCTTAAAATTATTTCTTAAACCTTTTCCATCTGCAATTTTTCGAGAACATTTCTTGCTATGTTTTTTTAGGCCAGAACCAGTTTTGAGTTTTGTTGACATGATATTGCTTACTAAACGTGCTGCGAATTTTTCACTTTGACTAGCATCCGGAGCAACTGCACGCTCTTTTGCCATATTTAATAAAACTAAATCTGCTTTGTGCCGAGCTTCTAATCTTGGGGACTTATGGTATGCGATGTTGTGCTCTTTACAATATTCGTCAATTTTTTTTTTTTTTTTTATTTATTTATTAACATAATAAAAGTACATTTTAAGAATAGGTAGATACAGTGTAAACATAAACCAGTTCAGGTTTTTCTGTACACCGTTGGGTCCGTCGATAACTCATAGAATGTAGGTACTTAAGTGAACACGACGTATCGCGCTCGCACCGAGTTAAAGCCGTTTTTACCCTCAATAATCAAATATCATAATTATACAGTATGTTTTTTTTTTTATTAAATATTATTTTAATGAACCTACTTTTTATTCAGTTTTAATTCCTCTATGAAGTATTCTTTGAGTTTCGATTTTATATTATTTTTTATTAGGTTATTTTTTATTTTTGGTGGTAGCTTATTGATTAATTCCGGTACTATATACATTATGCGCATCTTTCCATAAAAATTTGTAAAACTCGGTGTTATGAGTTTAGTATGTGTACTACGTAGTGTCATGTTCGGCTTTGTATTATATTTTTTTATGTGTTCGTTAAATAAATTTTCTATTAATAAAGTGTATTTTACTTTTTCGTGTACAGGAATGAGTTCACAGTGTGGGAACAGATCGTCATAATTATCTTTAAATTTTAATTTAATCTTGCGAGGGACAATTACTTTTAGAATGCGGAGTTGTAACTGGTAAATTAAATTTAAATGTGTTCTATAAGTGCGACCATAGCTACTGAGTCCATAAGATATTATGGATTCACCAAGTGCTATGTAAAGTGAGAGTAAGGTATTGTAGGGTATTTTATTCCCGATAAGTACAAGCTTTGCTAGAATTGCTCGCAATTTGTCACAAACATATTTAATATGATCGGTCCACTTCATGCGATCATATATAATTAGGCCCAAATACATATGCTTAGACACAATTTCTATTGAATCACACCCACATTGTGTTACTTTACTTGAATGCAGGCAACTGTGACAATGTGCAATAAGTTTAAACTTGCATAATTTCCTATTTTGGCTAGAACTTATGAACATCATTTTAGTTTTACTAGCGTTAAGTACTAAGCCTGCATCATGAGACCATCTATTCAAATCGGTGAAATCGGATTGAAGTCTTTGAAGCGCTACTGACAAGTCCTTGTCTGCGGCTATGAGACATGTATCATCCGCAAATTGGAAAATCTCACACTTTTTTACTACGTTAGCCAACTCATTGACGTAAGTGATATAGTGTAGTGGTCCTAACACGGATCCTTGTGCCGTTCCATCTTTGACATGTACCTTTTCACTAAAAGTATTGCCCACTTTCACAAAATATGATCTATTTTTGAAATAGTCTTGGCACCAATTCAAAAGTGGACCTCGTATCCCACATGTTTCTAACTTTTCTAATAGTGTTTCGTGCCTAAGCGTATCAAAAGCTTTACTGTAATCAATAAATACCACCAGTATATGTTTCTTATCGTTTAGGTGTTCGTAAATGGTGTCGGTAAAGGAAGAAAGAAGTTGTGTGGTGCTTTTCTGAGGTTGGAAACCATATTGTTTTTCAGTAATAATATTATTTGTTCTGTAAAACTCATAGATTTGATTACATAAGTATTTTTCGATGATTTTATTAATAGCTGATAATATCGTTATAGGTCTATAGTTTCCATAATCTTGACGACTACCTTTTTTATAAATAGGCCTAACTATGCCAGTCTTTAGTTCGTGAGGATATTTGCCTTCGACGATGCTAGTATTGATAAAATTTACAATTACATCAATTACCCGTTGGCAGATTGTTTTGATATCAATAGCTTTTATACCGTCTTTACCCGGTGCTTTCTCGGAATTTAGGGCCATTATGATTTTACTAATGCTGGAGTGGCTTTCTTGAGTCTTAATGAAACATTAAAGTAACGTAGCTTATAATATCGTATTGGGATATCCTGTAAAGATATTGTAAGTGGTTTAAAATAAAAAAATAAAAAAAATAAAAAAAATAAAAATTAACAGGGTTGCAATATTCTGTCTTATTAAAAAATGTTCTATTACAATTTGGAAGGATGTTCTTGACTCCTGTGAGAAACGTTTTTGCAAAGTTATTGGCAATATCGTGATGTCCTGTAGTGGCTTTTTCAAACGCATTTATAATTATGTTATCTATGGAAGATTTTACTCTCCCTCTAATACTATTCAAGATTTCCCATAGCTTTTTTGTGTTATTCCTATGCTTACTTATCTGCTTTCTTGTATAATCATTTCTAGTTTTATATATTATTTTATTAGCGTAGTTTCTGATTTTATTGTATTTTAATTTTAGAATCATATTGTTACTATCATTTTTCCATAAACAGAAAAGCGAATCTCTATAGTTACATGCGTTAACAACTTTTTTATTTATCCATTTATTATTTATTCTCTTAGGATTATTATTTATTTTGACTTTTATTTCAGATGCTGTATAACATTTTAAAATACTATTTTTTAAAGTTTGATATATTTGTTCGGGCAGGTTAGAGTTTTAGCTACTTCCCAATCAGTAGTTGTTAACATTGATTGAAGTTTATTATAATCATATTTCATTTTGTAGATAGGGACACTCTGTACATTACATTAACACCTGTAAGGGGTAATGTGTGAGGAGATAATACTAAACGCGCAATTTAACAACAATAACAATTATTTATTCATTACTTTATCCTAAATCTGACATACATAAATTCGAATACTAATTCTTCTGAGGTTATCCTAAAATCCTGAGCAAAAGCCCTAAGCGACGACGTATATTGTGACCCGATCGTGTGGTTTCGCTAACGAAGTCAACACAATGAGCAAACAATATATGCCGTCTAGCCAGTATCCGGTAAAGTGCGGGAGCGGGAGGAGACCGACCTAAGTCGATGCATAGATGTGCGCCCGTACCGTACCGAACGCCGACTGGAGCAATTATTTTTTTTTTCCGACGTGGACATTAGCTGTTGATTCAGGGAATCTTGACAGCGTAACCGAACTTGGTGGCGAGGCACCGAATGCCTCCAGACTGGAGCAATTAGTAGCTGCGAGGTCTTTTATAGGCGGTCAGGGTCTCGGCGGTCGGCGCATGCGGCGGGGCGTGCGCTCGGTGTCGTAGCCGGCCGATGTGGTGTTACAGTCTCCCCCTCTGGTCCCGAAGACGCCCCGGCCAGGAGACCAGTTTCCGGATCGGTGTTGTCCTTCTGCCTCAGTGATCTGCCGCGTCTGCGCAAGGGTCTTTCAGGATTAGCTAAATTAAGGGTTGAACCCTGGTAAAGGGTCAGCGCAGAAGAGTGGTAAATAGGAACGTTACGTTCTGATGGATGGGCCACTTCGTAGGAGCAGGGCGACGTAGGGCCCATCGCGACGCGGAGCCAGCTTCGCTGTATGATAACGAGCTGCGTTGCTCTGATCCTTGGATGCCACCAGAACGACGTCGCCAGGATGAAGAGCAGGGGCGGCGCAGCGGTGCTTGCCAACGTCCTTGCTTCTTACAATTTTCTAGTTTTCATAAAAGTTTCTGCTAACAAAATAAGTTTATGGGTTATACGTCCTCAACTCCTATACCTTATGCACAGGCAGTGTGCAGCGTTCATGGCATAGCGTATACTTAGACTTCGCTAAGCTTTAGTGAACAGTCTACTGTCGTATTCTGCAGGGTTGCAGGGTTCTCATCAGGACACTCCCCCTGCACGAGAACGGCTCCTGTAGCATAATCACCATCTTTCTTGAATTCTTCCATCATCATCTTTCTTTCTTTCTTGAATGCGCCGACCGCCGAGACCCTGACCGCCTATAAAAGACCTCGCAGCTACTAATTGCTCGAGTCGGTGTTCGGTACGGTACGGGCGCACGTCTACGCATCGACTTAGGTCGGTCTCCTCCCGCTCCCGCACTTTACCGGATACTGGGTAGGCGGCATGTATTGTTTGCTCATTGTGTTGACTTCGTTAGCGAAACCACACGATCGGGTCACAATATACGTCGTCGCTTAGGGCTTTCACTCAGGATTTTAGGATAATCTCAGAGGAATTAGTATTAGAATTGATGTATGTCGGATTTAGGATAAAGTAATGAATAAATAATTGTTATTGTTGTTAAATTGCGCGTTTAGTATTATCTCCTCACACATTACCCCTTACACACCCTTATCTCCACGTGTAAGCCTCTTGATTAATTTCGTGCCAGGACCACAATAATTGTAGCCTGGTAAATGAAATTCAAATGGCAAATTATTTATTAACCAATTAAGAAGACTGCTCTCTCCAATACACATAATAAGACTGAAGAATCATAGATTGAACATTTAATAAATAGTGTTTCTAAAGTAACTCCTGTTTATCAGTTATAATTTATTTGACTTATCAATCCAACTATTTTCAGTTGAAGGCAAACCTAACCATTTCACTAAAACTCTGCTTCCTTTATTTTTAAGAACTTTTTCGACTAGATATACATTAGGGTTTTTCGTTTTTTGAAGCTCTTGTGCATAAAATGCACCTAAAATAGGTCGACCTCTAATTGTATCTTCTGTTAAAAATGTAATAGGAGTTGTATTTTGTATTTTTTTAATCTTAAATATTTCCGTCGACCAGTTAGGCGTGTATCCTTTTTCAAAGGTTCCCTTATACTTACTGATCCGCACATAATCACCCACATTAAACTTAGTTTTCATATTATTGTTTTTTGCCAAACTTGTATATTTTTCCAGTATGCGTATTTTATTTTTATTGTTTACATTTGCGGGGACTTCATCAATTGTTCGATGATGAGTATGATTGTATTTATACATTTCATTATCAAGAGTGTTATCTATCCATTTATAGTTTCCTTTTAAACTAAATTCCTTATAAAGTTTAGATTTTAGTGTTCTAATAAATCTCTCAACTATTGAAGCTTTTTTCGTTGAGAATGTTGAGTAATGATTAATATGGTGGGATTTCATAAGTTTTTCAAATGTGTTATTATAAAATTCTGTTCCGTTATCTGTTTGTAGATTTTTAGGAACTCTCCCTTTATCTAACAAAATCTTGAAAGTATTACAGACGATATCTTTAGCCTTACTTTTCAAAGGAAAAGCTCAAGCGTATTTTGAAAATGTATCAATAACTGTGAGAATAAATCGGAAAGTTTTTATTTTCTCTACAAATTGATTGCATATCAATTAAATCCGCTTGCCACAAATCATCTATATCTTTCGTGATAACTTGTCTTCGCGGAAAGTTTACCCTTGCATTTTTATGAATTTCATTGACAACATCGGCTTTGCTCATGTTTCTGTTTTGTTCTCAATTTAAGATATAATCCACACCAAATCTTCTATGATACTGAGGGAAAGACACATTATTCCTACTATTTATCCTTAATAATGTCAGCTTCTTTCAATTCTTCAATTATTGATAAAATTTCATTATCATGATTTGTATTTCCAGCATCTCTAGAAGCAATTAACAATTTTAATCTCTCAACCAATTCATTGGGATCATCCCAATACACTAAGTCAGTATTAGTTTTGTATTGCTTTAGCTTTGGCAAATTTCCTCCAAGTTTAGCGGGAACTTTATCATAAGGCAAATCGGCAAAGAGTGGTCTAATGATTTCACGGTATTTTATTCCTTTATCGCCTCTTATTTGACCTTTAGGATTGAAATCTCTTTTATGCACATTTGTATAATGTAACATATCCTTATAGACAAGTTTATCTTTGTTAGATATTAATTTTAAATCAGGTTTTCTACGAAGTAATAGTTCTTTCAGGCCCGGCGTGAAATTATAAGCTCTATCACCAATTTTAATTAAAAGTACATTATCGTTATTCAAACTGTCTACTTTAGAAAAAGATACTATGGAATTTCCCATCAATATTTTTTTGTTTTCACTTCTTATTCCGAACGGTATATTTATACCTTCATAAATATCATCGATATCAAGACCCTCTAATGAAACTTCTAAATCATCTACCATTTCCTTTTTAGGTGAATTATCAATAACTTCTGCAGAATTTAGTTTAGGATAAACACAGTCTTCAAATTTCATAAATGAGCTATTGTTATTGTCAGCAGATTCAATGTTGTCAGAACTAGTGAGTGTTGTAATTTCCAGATTCTTATTTTTTCCAATAGATGTGTTTGAATCAGCTAGGGTTTTAAGAGGATCAATTACAGGTTTTAGCATCTTATCGATCGACAAATTCATTGTGAATTCCTGGGTCTTCATTTGTTTTATTTTATTCTTTATGGAGTCTACACACCTTATTAATTCTGTTTTAATATTTTTATCCATCTTAATATTCAACGTCTGGTTTCACTTAAAGAAAAACCAATACTAACTTTCTTTTGCATATTATTCATAGTTATATTAATACGAATGACACTTCGATTAAAATTTAAAAAATGTATCGAAATTCTTTCTGTATCTCCCATTATTAATTGTAGACTCTTTGTTAATAAGTAAGAAATTGTAAGCATTCATCCAAACTGTTTTACAAATTTCTTTGAACTGGTTTCAGTTTAAATCAGGACTGACATGTTCCTCATAAATATGTTTTAAGTTCACTTCATCTTGTCTAAATATTATAAGAAAATTAGCATTGTCACGTAACAATTGTTTCGGAATCTTTGAATAGGTTTGAGATAAATAAAAACAATCAATTGGCTTATGTCTGCCCATACAGAAATAGTTACGAATATTCGTCTGATTCTCGGTTGCAACATCATCAAAAATAAATATAGAATTTTGTAAAGCTTCGTTGGGAGATATAACATCTTTATTGTCACTAAACTCATAAAAGTTGATTTGAGGTACTTCTTAAGACTTCAATTAAGAAACGATATTTTGGTTGGAAATTAGTTTTTGAGTATAGATAAAGATTTTTAAATTTGAGACCATTTTCATGTAATAATAAACTGATCATAGCGTTTGTTTTACCACAGTTTGAGGGCCCGCATATTATACAATGAATTGTGTTAGGCAATAAAGCACTGTGTCTTATATGACAACTAGAGTCATTAAAATTAATATTATTTACATTTAGAGATATGGGTTGTTTGATCAACTTCATCTTGCCTACTGATTGCACTAACCTCGTCCTTTAATATATACCTAATAAAAATAACGGCTATAGTTTCGTTAAATTATGTTTATATAATAACATAACATACCATCATGCCTATATTCCCCGAAGGGTTAGGCAGAGGCGTACTAGTGTACACCCAAAGTTCGCCGGTATGTTTAGGTCCCATGTAATAGGGGGCGAGCCTATTGCCATTAACCGGGCACAAATTCCAAACTTCGAGCTGCTACTGGGAATTTCATAGAAAAACCCAATAACACTTTGCTCGACCTGGGAATCGAACCCAGGACCTCTAGCGTAGCAGTCGCGCTCTGGACCACCAAGCTAATGAGGCAGCTCATGTTTATATAATATATTATAAATTAGACACTCAAGTGTAAACACCTCCTTACAAAATGTATTTGGACGCAATACTATACCGGCGCCGCACTGTCGCTGCAATTCGAGACAAAAATTTTATAAGGTAATCGTATGTATGTACTTACAAGAAAATCTTAATATTCGAATATTTAAGATTTTTTTTTGTTACAACAAAATCATTTCATCGCCGCAGCCAGTGAAAGGCAGTCACTTGACATTAATTTTAAATCATACATTTTGTTATTAAACTGTGTTAAAGGTAAGTTTTGATAAATTATTGATTAATATAAAAAATAAACTAATGTGTTTATTTATATCCCAATAACTTTTGATTATTTATTATCTTTTCAGAATAATGTCTTTTTCATCATCATACAGTCCTATGGATAATGAGATTTCTTTAGAACAGGAACAATCACGATTACATGAGGTATGTATCTAACTATAAATATGTAAATATTTTCAGTTAAACATAGACAACGCGCCTTTTTTTCGTCTTTTTCTACTATCCTTTCTTATTTTTTATATTGTGCGTGTACCTACATCATTTGCTTTTTAAAAACAATGTTCCGTTTTCATATTTGTAATTAGGTAATTCATGTTTTTTTTTTACAGAAATTGGATGATCCTTATCTTATAGATAACGATACTATTGTTAAATCATTCTATTTTTCACAAGATATGAATGCCGCTAATACTCCAGTTATTAAAACTGTGCCTCTAAAACAAATAACAGAAAAAATAAAAGAGAAAAAAAGGAAATCTATAAATAAGAAAAAAAGTAAGAAATCTCAATTTTCTTTAAAAACTATTTCGCATATATCAGAACCATTTCGCACATCTTCGTCTTATATTATCCGGAAAGAACCAGGAAAAGCTCATCATTTGATAAATATAACTATTCATGACTTGGGTGATGACAATGCTTCCAGAATGAGCTGCAGTGAAAATGATAGCGCTCGTGTAAGTGTTCAATACCTAGTCAGAAACAATTGTGATGATATAATGGACGAAACTGAATATTTGATCAGTAAAATAGTAAAAAAAAAAAAATTGTCAGATCGATTGTGAATCTCATTTCCGAGATTGCGCTAAACATTTATGTTATGTTATTCTAAATGTGAGAGGGCGCAACTGTGCCACTGTCAACTTCCACCGTGTTGTTATAAGTTTTCAAAAATAAATTACTTTATATATCATAGTGGAAAGACGCTAAAAAGAACGTGTGCATCAACATACACCACATAAATTGAAGTGTGAAGAAAATACTGAGAAATAGTGTGAAAAATCTAAAAAGAACAATACCAACGAACAGTGACCTTTTTGCCTGAATATTGGCTTCTGTGCTGTGTAATAATTACTAAATTACGTTACTGAACTCCGAGTTTTACCGAGTGCTTTTAGAAATATATACCCAGAGGAAAATCCGACGGCAATATTTTTATCATAACCTAAAAAAAAAAAATTGCATAATACAATATTGGCAAAAATGCAAAATCATTTCGGAAACGGCGACATCTAGCGGTGAGTAGAATACTGTCCAAAGAGATCTGTTTTATCGACGACTCTTAATGAGCTCCGATATCAGCCGCAGGTCTGTCGCTAGTCGCTCCTTGTATTCACAATTATCCTATTTACCAACAGAGGGCAGTAAAAATAAAATTCTGAATCTCTAATCATTTAATTTTATAAACATGGAAGAGTTGACGGCACTAATTAGAAATCTACAACAAAAATTTGAAGAGCAAACAAATGAAATTAGAGATATGAAACAAACGATACCAAAAATAATAAACGACAACATAGATAAAAAATTCGCAAATATAGAATCGAAATATAACATATTAGACAAGACAGTTGAAGTTCAAGGGCGTCGCATACAACAACTCGAAAGGCAATCAAGGAGGAAAAATATAATATTTTTTGGGATAGAAGAAAAGGAAAGGAACTACTCAGACCTACAAACAAACATAACAAAAATAATAAATAGCACAATGCAAATAAATTTTAATGAGGGGAATATAGAACATATAAGACGCTTAGGTAAGAAACAGGAAGGAAAAATAAGACCCGTTATTATAACCTTAAGCTTGATGTTTACAAAAATTCAACTTTTAAAACATAAAAAGGCGCTAGAAACCACCCCATATTATATAAAGGAAGACTTCACTCCAGAAGTATTAGAAGAGCGAAAGAGATTAGTAGAACAACTAACTGCTGAAAAAAACAAAGGGAGAAAAGCATTCATCAAATATGACAAGCTGATTATAATACCGGATAACTCTGAAGATTGTAAAAGCCACAAGTTCTCAAAAAAGAAACCTTTCAGAATCCCCTGAATTTATAAACACGTCTTCTAATACAAGACAAACAAACCAGAAAAAGCCTGCGAAAAAACAAAGCTGTACTATGAACAGCTTTATTACAAGAAACCAAAACAATGATCACCTATCCAATACTTATACTCCCCGTACTACTAGCCCCACGACGCCCCAGAAGATATGAGATACTGCGACCTCTCCACGCTGTTCCCCACCTCGGCCGGTCACCGCGGGGACGAACGACCAAAACCCTCCACTCCACTCACTCTACATTTGTACATATAATGTAAGAACTCTTCTTTCTGATGCACGAGTAATGGAATTTAAAGAGGCGATTTCAAAGATAAGGTACGATATAATTGGACTTGCAGAGATTCGTAGAACGGGCTATCATATACTAGAAGATAAAGAACATATATTTTGTTATTATGGCGTAAGGAAGGGGCTCTATGGTGTTGGATTCTTAATAAAAAAATACTTGAAACAAAATATAGATAGTTTCGTTGCGATCTCAGAACGATTGTGTATATTAAATTTAAAATTAGAATCTACGAACATCTCCATTATTCAAGCATATGAACCTACCAATGATGCAAAAGACAACGATATAAATATTTTTTATGATCAACTACAAGAAGCTCTAGAAAAATGCAATAAAAAGATCATTCTGATGGGTGACTTCAACGCCTGCATTGGTCAACAAAAATATGAGGAAAAAAGAATATTAGGATTATACTGCTTTGGCAAGAGGAACAAAAGAGGCGAAAGACTGCTACAATTTGCGCAACAAAATAACCTTACTATAATCAATAGCATATTTAAAAAGAAACCCAGCAAATTATGGACATGGCTCTCACCACGGAAAACCAAAAGCCAGTTAGATTATATCCTATCCAATACTAAGGAAAACTTCACAAACATCGAAATTATTAATCAACTAAATTTCCCTAGTGACCACAGACTTGTAAGAAGCACTTTTCAACTAACGACATCGAAGAAAAGTAGAGCTAAGTACGGCCATATTCACATGAATTTAAACACACACCATGAGGAAACTTCTTTCCTAAATAACCTGGAACATAACTTAAGTAGTTTTGACTCCACTAGATGTGAAAATATTGAACTCTACAACACAAAACTAAGAAAAATTATAACTACTGCGCTTAACTCCATCAAAAGGACCGATAATCAAGACGGGAGCATAATTTCCCAAGACACAAAGATATTACTAAATAGAAGAATCGAACTACAACATAAAAAACCTTTAACACCGGCAGAAAAAAATGAGCTCAATTATCTATACAAAACTGTTCATAAAAGAATCAAGAGAGAGTACGAAGAGCACAGATTAATTGTAATAGAGAAACACCTAACGTCTACAGGTAGCTTAAAAAAGGGGTACAAAGAGCTGAACTCAACGAAAGCATGGATATCTAATCTAAAAGAAAAAGTTTCTGGAAAAGAAACTTTCTCAAGATAAAATATTACAGATAGCGACTGATTTCTATAGAGACCTATATTCCTCACAGAATGATACTTCAAATCAACATTGTAACAAGAATTATGAAAGCCTCACAGCGCTACAATATCCACCTATCCAAAGATTTTCCATAGCCGAAATTATAAAGAAGATAGAGTCACTTAAGAAAGGAAAAAGCGGTGGACCAGATAATATATCCAATGAGATACTCATAGCAGGAAGATTTTTGTTAGCACCAGCGTTAACAACCCTTTTCAACAAGGTTTTAGACTCTAGACAAATACCAAAAGAATGGGCGGAATCAAACATTGTCCTATTGTACAAAAAAGGAGATCCATCCAATATTGCCAATTATCGTCCGATCAGTTTACAATCTAGTCTATATAAACTTTTTGCGTCAGGTTTAGAAAAGCGCATCTCTACACTTATAGAAAATTATCAACCAGCAGAACAAGCTGGGTTCAGATCAGGTTTCTCGACCACAGACCACATACATGTTCTAGATCAAGTGATAGAAAAATACGAAGAGCAAAGACAGCCACTCTACTTGGCTTTCATAGACTACGCTAAAGCCTTCGATTCGATATCTCACAGTAGTATGTGGAAAGCCCTACAAGATTGCAAAATACCGCTGGAAATAATCGAACTTATACAAGACATCTACAAAAAAAGCTTTAGCCGAGTTAAACTCGACAGAAGAGGTCCAGAGATAGATATCTGTAGAGGCGTAAGACAGGGTGACCCCTTATCTCCATCAATATTTATCACTGTACTTCAAAGAATCATGAAGAAACTGAACTGGTCAAAGAAAGGTCTAAATGTCAAAGGAAATTACTTGAGCAACTTAAGATTCGCCGATGATATCATATTATTCTCAGAAACTGCATCACAACTTAAGGTAATAAGCGAACTTAACTCTGCCAGTCGCGCTATAGGTCTAGAACTAAACACAGAAAAAACAAAAATAATGACAAACAGCTCTATAATACCTATCAAAATTAATAATCGACTATTGGAATACGTTGAAAAATATATATATTTAGGTAAACAGATATCTTTCAAGAAATCTAGACATCAAGACGAACTAAACAGACGTGTGAGTATAACATGGAACAAATTCTGGAGCTATAAAGAAGTCTTAAAAGCAAATTTCCCCCTCAAATTAAAAAAGAAAATTCTAGACTCATGCCTATATCAAATTGCCATATCAAATTGATTTATTTCTTTTTCGGTCAAAAAATTGAAGTTTCCTGTGGGTAATTTTTGCATCATTGCAAAACCATATAAATTAACACAATCCAGATAAACTAGAAAACTATTAGGCTCCTGACTGTTATAATGTGGAAGATATTTATTATTTGCTTTGGCATATCTTAAAGAACATTGAGCAAGACCTCCTCGGATACCTTTTTCCAGTATTTGGTACATTTCAATGTCCGAAATCAAGTCTAACTTAATGTTAGTGTATAACAACATAGCATCCCAACTTAATGATGGTGAAGACACATAATAACATGGATCAAGGTTGTAATATTTCAAACTCATGACTCTAAATTTTTCAAATACATCGCATAAAAGAAGGACATCGCATTTTAAATATAAATCTGTATACTCTCCTAAATTGGAAATATTAAATACATTCCAAACTTTTAACGCATGTTTATAGTTTTCATCGGAAACAGTTTCAGATGTCAGTTTATTATAAAATTTGTTTTGATCTGGCAATTTATTTTCTTCGTAACGATGCCATGAGTCGATATAGTCATAACAGTAAATACCTTTTTTTCGAATTAAATTAAATAAATGCTCATCTTTGAAAAACTGTCGCAGACTTTGAAAATCCTCAGGTTTCATTGATTTCACTAAATTATCAAGACTTGAACTCAAAAAATTGAAAGAGTCAATAAATTTTAATTGAGCCACATTCTTACTATCAATTGGTACAAATTTAGTAAAAGAAATATATTTTTCCTTATTTTTGGGTATTAAATTTATACGACCACAAATAGCAGAAAGTTCTTTTATAAACAAATGACAATCATAACCTGAAAGGTTGTGAAATATTATTGGTATGAATGGACATGTTTTAGCATTTAAATTACATTTATTATGCGCTGGTCCCCTGTATTTTCCTGTGAAATGATCATGATCTGCGACAATTATATCTGTATCACAGATTTTTTTCTTACATAAATAACATTTTTTTGCATTATTAAATGAATTACGTTGATCTTCACTGATTATCATGGGCTTGTGAGTCTGAAATTATTTCATATAATCTTTTTACATTTTTGGTAATTGACTTAGTAAACTTCTTTGAACAATCTGGTCCTCTGTATGAGACAAACTTATTAAGTTCAGGCTGAGAATGGCAAAAAATAAAATATGCAAAGCAACTTGCTTCGTGAATTTGTATGTTTTCAACATGTGTTGTTTTATTTTTGTCCGAATATTCGCGTAATAAGCTTTCAAAATCACCGTAAATAACAATGGGAATTCGTTGAGTCCTTTCAAAATTTGAAAATATAGTGTTGCGTTATCTTCAGGGAGTATAGTTTTCACCCTTGCACAGTTATGATTTAAGAGTTTTTCTAAAGTATTAAAATATGTAAAACACTCATCACATAAATGTATCTTGGACTTATGTTTAGTTAATTGTTTATGTACGAGTTTGTCGAACTTTTTTATTAAACAGTAATGTTTTTTACCGTTTTTATTATTAATACAAAGTAAGTTAACGTGCATTATTTTTCTTTTGAAAGTTTTATACAATGGTCCTGTCACTTGATTTTTAAAATCTAAGCCATAAATGTTTATGCTTAAATTTGGATTTAGATTTTCAAATTATTTAATCTCTGTAAAACTTGGTGGAAATGATATATTTGTTGTGCTTAAAACTTTTGAATAATGAGGATATGATGTCACTCTATTTGGATTATTCATAGACGGATACAAATGAGCTACAACACTCCATAGAAAACAATGTTCATCATTGTTAACTAAATTTAGACAAGATTTTGTTTTGCGAATACTTTCAGGTAATGGAATGTAAGAACCAGCTCTTAAAGGGTTGTATTTTAAAATATTTATTTCAAAATGACTTATTCTCTCAATTGTCCAACCAGATTCACAAAGTTCAAACTCGGAACATTTGTTAATCAATTTTTCAGCACATGCGTTATAAATAGATAGTAAATCGGTGTTTTGCGATATTATTTCATATTTAGTGTTAAAAGATTTCAGAGATGATTCATAATTTTTAGGTAAAATATATGAAACATATAGCTCAAAATTGACCTTTAGTGACGTATGTACTTCCAGTTTCTCTTTAATAAGATAACAGCTTAATCGTGAAATATAATTTAAAAATAATTCAGGTGAAAGATTTAATTTTTCAGAATCTATTCTGTAACTGACGATCCTGTTTTTAAATGCACAAGCAATCATACGCACATTGTCAAATTCAGTTTGTAGCAAACAGTTAGATTTATAAATGTTGGATTTCTTATGAGAAGAATATTTTTTAACGTATTCATTACAGGGTTGGCAGAAATACATTTTAGTCAGGTTCATTTATCTATACACAGTTTATTTTAGTCAGATTCATTTATCTATACACAGTTTATTTTTTATGTTTCTAGGTTGTGATTTAGTTACTTATATTTAATTTTATTTTATACAATTTATTTTTTTCTTGTTCTTAGGTTGATTTTAGTTACAGGCTTTACAATGTTTAATTTTTATGTTTCTATGTTTAACTTTAAGTTTTATTCGATACTAAGTTTTATTTTTTCTGGTTTTTGATTTTAGTTTTATCAACGGAGTAGATGCGCTATTGCTTACAAGAGTAAGAAATAACGCATTTAATTGGTTGTTTTTATAACATAAAAATACAATTCAATATACAAAGTTTAATTTTTCTTGTTTCTAGGTTTTGATTTGTGTCATACTATATACTAAATTTAATTTGGTATTTCTTAGTTTTGATTTCAGTTTTATCTAGTTTTGTTCAATACAATGTTTCATTATTTTTGTTTCAAGGTTTTGATTTCAGTTTCTTACTATACAAAGTTAAATTTTTCTATTTCAAGGTTTTGATTTCAGTTTTATTCGATAGTAAGTTTTATTTTTCTGGTTTTTAGGTTTTCATTTTAATTTATTTAGTTTTATCTACAGAGTAGATCCTGTAAGAAACAATACATTTAATTATCCTAGAAAAAAAAACATAAAAATACCATTCAATAAAATTTATAAAAATGAAGTAGATATATTAAGATTAACTATTTACATATGTAAGTAAATAGGTGTATACATATGTTGATTATTCCTTGGATGGATACAAAATAGGTTTAATATGTCTGTAATCTTCTTTTACCGCGGAAACAAGCTGAGTAACTGCTTTCCACGCAGGCGTTTTGTCATTTACAGCAGTTTTAAAACTGATCAGGGAATGCTGCCATCGGTTGTTGGTAATTGCTTCCAGTTCGCGGCAGTTTGAGATGCGAACTTCAAGGTAGTACTCGCCTCGCCTGGCGGGATCGCTTTGATGGGTGTTGCCAGAAGCTACACGCCTCGAAAGAATTTTTTTCAATATTGCTGCTCGAACAGGTTCAGGCTCATCATCCTGTCAAGAACAAGAACAGACTTTGATATAATTATATTATTTCAGAACGACAGAAAAAATATAAAGAGGCGATCACACTTTCGACTATTAAGCCGTTGAGGTCGTTTACGATATAGACATGGACAGGCAGCGAAATTAATTATGTTCCTGCTCAGACTATCGCAATTTTTATCAGGAATAAATTTAATATAAAGTAGATAATTAAATGAACTCACCTCAGAATCAGGAAAGAGTTTAATTTTCCGCCTCTTGTTCACATGTGCTGGTGCTGGATCAGTCTCTGATGATCTTTTCGTTTTTGGGTCTTCCTCTGAGGCTTCTTGGATTTCTGAGACTTGATGTTCTTTTTCTTAGACAATATTGAAGGCACTTCAGTGTCTGAATCAAACGGATTTGAAGACCTGAAATAAATATAAATATAAATTAAAGTGTTTATGAAACGAAAGCAGCAGATATAAAAAAGAAATATTAGCCCATCAGCACGCAGAGCAAAACAACTGCATTATTGCAACTGAGTTTTCTGTGTGCGTAGGGTCTACTTGTTACGTACATACTTGACTCCTCGAAGATATCCACAACCAGCAATAAAGGACTGATGCACAACCAATGTGTCCAAAACATTTTGAGAGCTCTATTTATATCCCAATATCATAAGGGCACGAACATCATAACGTATTTAAGTTTTTGCTGACGCTTCAAATGAAAAACAATGAATTATTATATTAAATATTAACCACTGTATTTATTGATCATAAGGATTATTATGGCTTGTTCTATATTATAAATTAGACACTCAAGTGAAAACCCTCCTTACAAAATGTATTTGGACGCAATACTATACCGGCGCCGCACTGTCGCTGCAATTCGAGACGAAATTTTTATAAGGTAATCGTATGTACTTACAAGAAAATCTTAATGTAAGACGTAATTCAACTTAAAAGATTCATCATAAATATTGAATTTTAAATATTAAAATTAATATATTAAAAAAAAATATTGTTAGACAAAAACTATTTAGAAATCAATGATATTTATATAGAAAATATTAACATCATATAATTCTAATAACGAGACTGGATAAAAACATGTTTGAAAATAAAATACATACACCGCTGTTATTCGTTAATAGTTTTCCATCCATAAGCCAAGGGTGCCAGCGGGACCCATGGCTAAGGATCCACCATCTGTCTATCTCCGAGCTGTAACTTTTCAACGGTACCTACTAGAATACAAATGCCAATAACAAAATATTTTAATCTAAGATAGACCTCATATTTTTATATTTTATATATAAATACAATTTTCTTAATAATATTTGCTTCGTTGGTATAGTGATCGCAAGCGCGACTACTTCGCATAGGGTCTTGGGTTCGATGCCTCCCCTAAATGTTATTGGAATTTTATAGTAGTCTGGATCTGCGACTCGGTTGATGATAATAGGTTCACCCTATAAAAGGCGTATCATAACTGATGAATATGTATTTCACTCCTCTACCTAAACCCTTCACAGACTACAAGCGTTATGTTATGTTATATGCTAGTTTATTTACAAAACATAAAAATGTAACAGAAGAAGCAGCGGTGATCAGTGGTTACAACTCCGACTTTTCTCGACCTACATCATGGGTTTGAATCCCTGACAGCCGAGAACTTTTGTGATTTATTTCATTAAAGATTACTCAACGGAAAAAGAAAACGTCCTAATGACATCCGTACAGTACATATATTAATATACATACGCATTTTATTAACAAATTTCCTTTTTATGAATGTTAGGAAATTATTTAATATATCAAAAAAAAATTTGACCGCGGGCAGGATTCGAACCTGCGTCTTCCTAGGTACGCCAGACGCTATGACCACTAACCCAGTAGAATTAAATAATTTAATAATCTTAGCATAGAAAATGCTACAAAAATACAAAAAGTATAATGTTAGGAAAGTTTGATGATAACTTACAAGTTAACTTAAAAGTTCAATTAAAATGTTGGTAACGCAAACATTTGCGCTGAAGCTTGCATTTTTACGGTATAAGAGCATGCGCACTTCAATTGACGTTCATCAGGACCGCTCGCGACCTACCTACGCCTCTGGACTGCAGTGACTTGGACCCCCCCTGGATTTCAGTGCCTACAAGGAACCAGTGCGCGTGTGTGTGCCAGTCAACAGTGTGCGTACGAAGCCGCTCGGACCGTCTTTCGCTGCGTTTGTGTCGTCCGCCGTGTGTACGGCAGTGTCCCTCACGGGGCATTGACGTAGACACGGTGGGACCAACGTAGCCGAAGCCGTTGCCGCCGGTGTGCTTCTCAGCACGCCGCACGGTCGCGGTCTAGGTTGCGCGTCCCACGCGATGCCTTCGCCCGGCTGCCGCGGCCCCTCACAGGGCCCGGCATCCAACCAAAAAGGCCCTTCTCAGGGCCACCAACCGCTCGCCACGTCGCCGGATGCGCTCCCGAACCTGTCGGTAGCAGCCGCATGCCCGCGCCGAACCGCCTCGAACCCGGACCTCCGTCTACAGAGGAACACCACCTCACCAACCGCGAGTGCCGACACCAGTGCGCGCACGCAGCAAATAGGCGCGAGTATATATGCTGCGTCGCAAGCGCCACGGACGGAAACCGCCGGTACTACGCGTACCCCGCCCGCCGCGTCCCGCGCCCCGCCCGCCGCCGCTGTGCGCCCTCCGTCGTTCCGCCCGGTACCGATGGAGGTGTCGCAACCGCCCGCCGCCCGCCGCGCGCCCGCGTCCCGCGCCTCCACCCGCGCAGCTCCACCGCCCGTTCGTGCGGTGTCGAGCGCGCAGAGCACCGCCACCGAGAAGAAGCCCAAGGCCCCCTTTTTTTTTTTTTTTGTGCGTGTGGAAAATCCTCATGGACTTCCGCCGCCCGGGGAGGCGGCGGGGCGTGTCGGACTCCACCCAGAGTGGGTGACCTACCGACTAAAAACCACACGGTGTTCCTTCCTGCACGTTTGCGTCGGGGGCTGCGGGAAACAGAGAATTCGTCCGCGGCCCCCGACTGGTGCCGGCCCGCTGCAGCGGGCCCCGACTGCAGATTGTGGAGGGGGGGAGTGAGGCGTTGGACTCCCCCCCATCGCCTAAGAGGGGCGCGCGTGGAACACTACGCGCCACCGCCTCGGGTCCTATAAGGGGGGCGTGGCGGACGTCCCCGCGTCTGCCACCCCCGGACCCATTTATGGAGGCCGGAAGAGGGCATTGTCGGCCCTCCGCCGACGTCCGGTGCGCCGGCTGCGGATCGGGTTAGTGCTCGCGCACTCCCTCTCCCGTTCCGCAGCTTCCTTCTGCGAGATGACAGTTTCGCAGAAGACGATCACTGCATCCCAAGACGCCGCGCCGCCGACCATAGATCGAACGACGGCCGGCAGCGACAGGTCGTCTCCCACCGCAGCGACGAGGGCACGGCGCGGCTCCTCCCAAGCGGCACACTCCACCAGCGTGTGCAGCGCCGTGTCCTCCCGACAATGGATGCAGTGATGGCACCGGGCGTCCGGCTCCCTCCCTATGCGACACAGGTACTTCCCGAAGCAGCCGTGCCCCGAGAGCACCTGCGTCGCCCGGAACGTGAGGGAGCCGTGCCTCCTCCCGAGCCAGCGCTCGAGTACTGGCCGGACCGCCTCGATGGTGACGAGGCCGGCGGTAGGGCGTGAAAGCCTGTCCCGCCATTCCGCCACTAGGACCCGTTGGAGCTCCTGCCGGCGCAGCGATAACTGCCGCTGCACCGGCCCCGCACCTCGCGTCCGCTCCTCCTCGCGCCACAGATGGAGTGTCGCGAGGACCTTCGCCTCCAGGTCCCAGGGCGGGGATCCGGCCAGTACACAGGCCGCCTCGTGGGAGATCGTGCGATAGCCGCGGACGACTCTGACGGCCATCGCCCTCTGCGGCTTTCGCAGCACTGCGATGCTGCGGGCCGTCAGGTCGGCCGCCCACACCGGGGCCCCATATAGGGCCATGGATCGCACGATCCCCAAGCCCAAGGCCCCTGCTCCAGCTTCCGCGTCACAAACGCCGACGCGCCCGACAGTGCCCAGGTCTGCTGGGCTAGTCTCGCCACCCGCCCCCCGCGGCTCGGCCCACCCTCGCCGGCGTCGATGTCGATGTACTCGGCTCATGCGAGTTCGACGTCGTCCATCGACTCCGAGGCGAGCAACAGCAGCGTACGCAGGACCGCGCTGCCAAAGGCCCGGCCCAGCTCAGGAGGGGGGAAGGCACCCTCACTCTCGAATCTCCAGGCATCTCCGGTGAGTGAGATAACATTTGACCTGGATTACAACTTTGATTTGCCCCGTCTAGCGCAACGCCGACAGCGCAGCCCGGACGATGAACCCATGGAGGAGGCAAAACGCCCGTGCGTAGAGGCCGAGGCGCCCACCCGCGCCAACGAAACGCACGCACCGACCTCGCCCACTGACACCGCAGCCCCCACGCGCGCTACCACCTCCGGTAGCAGCGCGAAGGGGAAGCCGGAGAAGAAACTCCGCTATCCCCCGCTGATAGTGGAAAAGATGGACTGGGCGCGACACTTCAAGGCGCTCCGGGACAAGCTGGGCCGGGCACCGAACGCGCGCCCATTCCAACAGGGGGTGAGATTCACCCCCCAGAACGATGCCGAGTTCCGTCTGGTGCAGAGCTACCTGACGGAATTGGAGAAGGAGACAAACATCTCATGGTTCTCCTACTGCCTACCAGCTGAGCGCAGTCTCAAGGTGGCCATAAGGGGGTTGCCGGTCGACACAACACCGGAAGAGATCGAGGAGGAATTCCGCGCGCTCGGATACGAGCCGGAGTATGTCAGGCACATTAATGCCAGACAAGGACGACCCGGCTGTATCTACCACGCCGTCCTAAAAAGAACACCAAATATGATCCCGGGCATCTACGAGATCACAGAATTCCTGTGCATGCCCGGGGTGAAAATAGAAGCCTGGCGTGGAAAAAAGGGGCCCACGCAATGTCACAGATGCCAGCACCGGGCGAGCGACTGCCCACGACCGAAAGAAGAGGCCGCCACCTGCGCAAATTGTAAAGGGGCACACCCCGCAAGCAGTGCCAAGTGCCCCGTGCGCGCTCGCGAGATGCGCAATAAGCGGGCGGGCACGGTCGCCATCACGGGGGACTCGCGCCGGCCGGACAGGGCCACCGAAAGGCCGAGTAACCAGACAGAAATAAGTGAGACAGAAGCCCCCTCCACCACTCTGATGGCGGCCGCAAACGGCCCCTCAGCGCGCGGTTCGGCCACCGCCTCCTCGGGGCGGAGGAAGAAGAGGCGTGGAGGCAGAAAGCGGTCGAAGAAAACCCAAAACAAAAGTGACAAGGAGGTTGTCACCGCCACACACACTAACAATAACGTTAGTGAACAAGTGGGCGGTGACAAGTCACGCCACGCCTCCCAAAACGAGAGGGACGGCCGAGACAAACCGCCGACCAATAGCGGCGCTGTAAACGCACAGCGAGCGCAGTCTGGCGGGAGTCAACAGCAACAGATGCCCGCGGGTAGTAACACCCATCACGCGCAGGCCATGAGAGGCCGCGCAGCGGGTGCAAATAGCACCCACGCACCCGTAAGCCAAGAAAGGCGGCGGGTGTTACTGCCCACACCAACACCGACCCAGACTGACTGCAGCCGCGACACAGAGTCGGCGGCATACAGCAACAACAATCTGGACGTCATTGAGGTCGCGATCCGGGTCCTACAGGATGTGCTACTGGCACTACGCAGAGGAGAGGACCCGGTACGCGCTATCCTCAACGGTATGGCCACCCTTATCGGTCATGTCTAAGCCGTTGAGGATATTACACTGGAACGCCCGCGGCCTCAAAGACAAGGTCGCCCTCCTCCGCCCCCTCCTGCAAGAACAGGACATAGACGTGGCGCTCATAAACGAGACAATCCTGGGGCCAGAGGACAGGATTCGATTACCTGGCTTCCTCGTTTATAGGAAAGATGAGCGATCGGCGCACAAAAAGTACCGCGGTCTGGCAGTACTAGTTAGGCGAAGAGTCGTGCATCAAGAGCTCCCTACACCCACGCTGAGCGGAGACATGTACGCGCTGGGTGTGCAACTGCACGCCGCTGGCGAGCACCTGTGTGTGTACGCGGCTTACAAGCCACCGAGCGTGCGGCTAGAGCCGCACAACATACACAGGTTGCTAGAGGGGCCCCACCCCACCATCATAGCCGGCGACCTAAACTGCAAGCACCCAGCGTGGAACTCACACATCAAGAATGTCGCCGGGAATACGCTCTTCGCCGACGCGGAGGCCCGAGGATACGGGGTGTCCGGCCCAGAAAACGCGCCCACCCACTACCCGACAAACACAAGTCAGCTACCCGACGTGTTGGACATCGTCGTACACAACGGCCTCAGCTGTCAGATCGCGCAGCACGTGCTGGACGACGAACTTCTGTCGGACCACCAGCCAGTGCTAGTCGTCGTCTCAGCCCCGCCCACCCGACTCGCTCATCTAGCGCCACGTCGCCGCACGGACTGGGAAGCCTTCGCGACGAAGTTGGAGACCACCACGCCCACTCGGCCTATCACCAAGGGTGAAGAAGTAAATGAGCTGGCGGACGAGCTCACCACTTGCATGCAGCACGCCTTAGAGTCGGCGACTGTATCGAATCCTGCACCCCAGGGACAACACCCCGCGCTTCCCGCACGCATTGCGCGCATGATCGCCGACAAGAGGCGTCTACGCAAGCGGTGGCAAACAACAAGATGCCCCCTACTGAAGACCCAGCTCAATACTTTGACGGACAAGGTGAAGGCCGAGCTCCAGGCATACACCACCGAGAGCTGGGAGGACTACATTCACTCCGCCGACAACGACTGGCCGTCGGTCTACCGCCTATGCCGACGGCTTAAGAATACCCCAGCTCCGGTGCGACCGCTGTTAAACAGCGACGGGGCGCTAAGATATACTGCCGCAGACCGGGCAGAGATCTTCGCCTCTCACCTGGAGCGTCAATTGACGCCGAACCCGACGGACGACACGGAGCACGTCGCAGCAGTCGAGAGGCACCTTAGAGAGTACTTCGACACGCCGATAGCCCCCGAGGAGGAGCGCTTCTTCTTCTCCCCGGGCCAAGTGCAGCGGGCCATCAGGCGGACCAAGCCCAAGAAAGCCCCCGGTGCGGACGGCATCACGAATACCGCGCTGCGCCACATCCCCCACCGAACGGTGGCGGCGCTAGCGCGCTTGTACACTGGAATCCTCCGCACGGGGGTCTTCCCAGATGCCTGGAAGACGGGGAAGATCATAATGATCCCCAAGCCCGGGAAGAATTCGAGAAAACCGGAGGGCTACCGGCCTATCACGCTCCTGGCATGTCCGGTTTGTCTAAGGTGTTTGAGGCACTCCTGCTGCGACACCTGATACCCCACATCACCCCTCGGGCAGAACAATTCGGGTTCCGCGCTGAACACAGCACGACGCTTCAGCTGTCGAGGGTACTGCACATCCTCACAGCGGCCGTGAACAAGCGTGAGTACGCCGCCGCAGTATTCCTCGACATGGAGAAGGCGTTTGATAGAGTCTGGCATACCGGTCTGCTCTACAAACTGTCGCTCACGACCACGCCCCGTCGACTTGTACAGGTGGTCTCCTCCTTCCTACAGGACAGACGGTTCAAGGTTGCGGTGGAGGACCAGCTCTCGGACGCGCGCCCCATCTCCGCGGGGGTACCGCAGGGCAGCCGCTTATCGCCTGTGTTATACTCAGTATACACTGACGACATACCCGCCACGCACTCCTCGACGCTCGCGCTGTACGCGGATGACGCCGCGTACCTCACCACCTCGCTCTCGGCGGCCCACGCGGCCGTGAAGATGCAGCGCGCGCTCAATGACCTCCCCGACTGGCTCCGCAAGTGGAGACTGTCAGTGAACGTGGGTAAAACACAGGCGATCATAGTCACAGGACGCGGTGACTTCAACCCACCCAACCTTGAACTCATGGGGGCCGATGTCGCCTGGGCCCGGACCGCCAAGTACTTGGGGGTCACCATCAACCATCGGCTTACCATGGGCCCGCACGTTAGGAAGACAATCGCGCGGGTAAAAACCACCCGCCACCTGCTCCGGCCGGTGCTCTCCTCGAAACTACCCCTACGAGTCAAGCTGGGGGTATATAAAACATACATTCGCCCGCAGCTCACATACGCTGCCCCAGCTTGGCTCGCCCTCACGTGCGAGTCGCACAGAAAGAAACTCAGGGCTTTTCAAAATACTACTCTACGCCAACTAACTCACGCGGCTCGCTACGTGAGGAATTCTGTGATCCACAGGGACCTCCGGGTTGAGAGCATCGAGCACTTCGTCGAGGGGATGGCGAAGAAGATGTTCGCGCGTGCCGACTCCTCCGCTTGGCAACACCTGAAGGGCATGACGCCATGGCACGCGCGTCCGCCCGACGCCAGGCGCTACCCGCGCGACCTCCTGCCCGTGGACCACAGTGCGGGCCACCCACCGGACTTGACGCCTGAACGGGCCGCACCCACTCTACACGCGACCCGTTCAAACAACGATACTCCACAGACCACATAACACACACCCCGCCGCGCGCGTTGCCGTCTAAGTTAACATAGGCGCAACGCCCGCGAGGCACACACAAAGCATTACTCCGCATTCGCGATGACTCACGCGCGGCTACCCGTGCGAGCCCTCGGGCGAACGCGGGAACGTCGTAGCAACCACTGAGCGACGCACACACACACACACAAAGTCGCTCAGAACACCACCTCGTCCCCGGCTTCTGCAGCGCTTTGGCTAGCTCTGAACCCGCTGTAGGAGCGGGGTCAAACACCGACTTCGCAGGGGGCGCCACCTGAAGCCGCTGCCCTGTTGCTTGATCGATCTTCGCCGGGCCTCCCCTGGGCAACCGGGGGTCTCACCTAGCGGGGATCCGGTCGCACGGGCAGCGTGAAACACTTAGGGCGCTCCTGTCGAAAAACACACAGCAATGACTCTAAAATCTAGTAGGTCTGCATGTACACGCGCCGCGGCCTACAAGCGAACACACGCAGGGTGCGTTAAAAACACCCACACCCAACGACCGGGCTATTTTGTTAGCCCGCGATATGACCCCTCGGTCAGGGGGCAAATGCCCCGATACCGACTCCTCGCGCCCCTTGCGGGGCGATGAGACGACAAACAGTGACGTTCATCGGTGCTACCAGTGCGCTCGCATCGGTTATATGTCACGTGTATAAAATTGGGGCGTCTGCATCACGAACCGAGCGAGGCGAGGCACAATTGACAACTTGCATTAGTAGGGTATAATAGGGTAAAACAACGACCTAGGTCGTTGTTTTAAAGCGACTTGTTCAAGATAGGCAAATATTATAAACTACAGTTGTGCCAATTTGATCTTTAACACGTAACGTTAGGGTAGGTAATCTTTGAATATTGTTTTGTCACATGATTGACGAGTTGTTAATTTCATCAATACTTGTTAAGGTGATTTGGTCTGGTGGTTGCAACAGTGTATCTATGTTAGCATGGTTATGAAATCAAAACTAGCCCTGCGCTTCTTTTAGCTTTTTATGTTTACAATATTCAAATATATTGTTTTTTTGAATTCCAAATGTTTTTATATGATATTAAAATATTTATTTTATTTAACTATTCAAATAAAAATAACAACAGAACTGAAAAACATTAATTATTGTGATAACGATTTTATTAAATATATAAAAACACTTTAAAAAAAACTAAAAAGACAAAAACAAGTCTAGTAGTCCAGACCTATGTAAAGTAATATTGAATAACTATACCAATTCCCAGTAATGGGTCCCGACTGCAAGATTGACTTTATTCTACGTTATAATTTATTATTTTATGTATTTATCGATCATGAAAACATTTAAATGGTGTAGTTATTCAATATTACCTACTTTACATAGGTCTGGACTACTAGACTTGTTTTTGTCTTTTTAGTTTTTTTCTTAAAGTGTTTTTATGCAGTCGGGTTTTTTAGTTATTTTAATTACGTAACTTGTTTCCGGATTTTTAGTGCAAAACTACGAAAAATCTGCAGACACTTAATTTAAAACTAATTTACTTGTGCAAGACTTCGCAAACGATTTAATTCTTGTAACGAATTGAGGTCATGAGGGTTATTCAGAAGTCTTCTTGGATCTAGCGTACTAATCGCCAAGCCTTCAAGCGTCCTCACTCGACTTAGGGCAACATAGGCTTGGCCTTTGGCAAATAAATTACAACTTAAATCTACCACAGCTCTATCCTAATGTTGTCCCCTGTAATTTGTGGATTGTTACTGCCCAACATAATATAATAGGAAGCATACGCCTTTCCACCTTCCCTTGACCTAGTAAAGCATCAAACTCCACAGTCGTCGGTTGTATCTTTACACCAATACTTGGAGCATTATCTGGCATTGTATTATCGTCAAATTCGATATATACTGCACTAGGTAACTCTCTAGACTCCATCTGATCTCTACAAAATGCTGGCCATTAGATTTTTCTCACCACACCCATGGCTCCGTTGACAAGCCCTCTGTTGATATTAATATTTCTGCGCAACATGACTCGAGACCCTTCCCCAATTTTAATTGTAGACAATATTCCTCCAGTCTTATTGGGATCATCTGGTATGAAAATTTGTTTTGGTTTCTGTCCATAAGTTTTTGCTTCCATAGATGTATCAACTGCATCAACTGTAAATATTTTTGCCTTTTTTTCTAATTCATCGGTCATGCTCGTGTTATATATTTGAACTTGTCTAGTCTTGGGAAAGATTCTGATGGCTTCACCATCATCAAATTGCCCAGTTAAGGGAACTCTGCGGCTATCGAGAACCTCTAATTGTTGCATAGTCAATTCTCCCACCCGCAAACTATTTAGTATGTCAATGAACGTGGTTTCTCCGGCTTGTCGCATGTTCTGCGGTAACTCACAGAAACTAAATAGTTGCCACAGGTTGATTTCGGCAGATAAAGTTTGCGGTTGTCTAAAACAATAGGCTCCACCAGTTGTTTTGGAAACAGGGGGCAACTGCATCAGGTCTCCAAATAAGAGGATATTAATATAGTCTGGTTATAATTATCCAAAGGCTTGAATTAAACTGCTTGTGGACTGTATATAAGATGTACTGATAGGTTCAGAATAATACAAAGTGACGTTATTCGGCGCCCGATCGTGCGTGTGTCGTTGCCGCTGATAGAAATCGAAGTAGTTTCTGGATGCTCGTACGCCCGCCGGCGCGGTCGCCGGCTCCCCTTCACCCGCATGCCGCCTCAGTTGCCCCGCGCCGCTGCGTCATCGTTGCGTAGACATGCTCCCCGGGTTGAAGTGGAGGCTTCAATGAAGTGGCAGCGGACAAATGTTGTTGAAGGCGCGTCGCATCGTCCCTCTCTTCGTCTTCAACTCTGCCACCCTCGTGATGCCGTCGTTGCCTGGAAACACCTGCACAACTCGCCCCAGCAGCCAATAGAGAGGTGGGAGCCCTTTGTCCTTTATAAGAACAAGAGAGCCCAAAGTGATGTCACTATCTGAAGAAGACGACCATTTAGTTTTCTGCTGAAGAATTGAAATGTACTCCAGATAAAATCTCCTCCAAAAGTGCTGTTTAATATGCTCTACTCTTTGGTATCGCTCCAAGGTATTGATTTTGTCATCTGTGACCTGTGAAGTTGGAACAGACATGAGTGAGCGTCCAATTAGAAAATGAGAGGGAGTTAGGGCAGAATAGTCGAGGGGGTTAGTAGAAAGTGGAGTTAAGGGTCTAGAATTTAAAATTGCTTCTATTTGAGTTAAACACGTAGCCAATTCCTCATAGGTAAAATGAGCGAGCTGTAGCAACCTTTTTAAATGATATTTTGTAGATCGAACGGCAGCCTCAGCTAGACCGTTGAAATGTGGTGAATAGGCTGGTGCGAAAGAGAACTCAATACCTTCCTGAGCTATTTCAGATGCAACATTTCCATTCTGTAAAAATTTGTTTAATTCATTGCACGTACCAACAAAATTAGTTCCGTTATCAGAAAGTATGGTCCGTGGCTTACCGCGGCGGGCAATAAACCTATTTAAAGCAGCCTTGTATGCCTCTTTAGAGAGGTCCGTAACAAGCTCCAAATGTACAGCTTTGGTAGCCATACAAACAAAAATGCACAAGTAGGATTTAATGAGCTTACAACCACGACCTTTCCGGTCAGATATCAATACAGGTCCAGCATAGTCGACACTACTATTCAAGAAGGGAAACTCTAAACTACTTCTAGAAGTAGGTAACTGCCCCATAATTGGCTGCACATTTTGGGCTTTAAACCTGAAACATTTTAGACATTTGTTCACAGTGAGTTTAGCAAGATTTCTACCTCCTAATGGCCAATATGACTGACGAATGTTTGCTAACAATGATTGCGGACCTGCATGTAGAAGCTTTATATGTTGCATATGAAATATGATTTTAGTTAAATGATGCTTACTACATAACAATACCGGATGTTTAACGTCATATTCGTAGGGAGAATTATCAAGCCTGCCGCCTACGCGTACAATATCGTCAGAATCTAGAAAAGGAGTTAATGAAATTAACCTGTTTTTGCGTGACAGTGACTTGCCTGACTTAAGCACAGCATATTCATTTGGGAACATTTGACATTGAGCGGCACGTAATATACACGTTAGTGCATCGTGCAGTTCTTGACTAGAAAACGCATCTGGTAATTTTGAATTCTTATTCTTTAACTTATAAATAAATCTCAAGATATAGGCGACGATTCGCTGTAAACGGTAAAAATTAGAATACTTATGAATTAATTGTTGAATGATTGTATTATTTTTTTTTTTTTTTTTTGTCAAAGTCAAATGTTTTATTTCAATTAGACCAGTAATACAGGTACTTTTGAAATGTCAAAAACTAGGTGCGCGGTTCCAAATAGTGGGTCTTATGGAGAAGAACCGGCAAGAAACTCCATAGATACTCCTTTCAACAAAGATTATAACATTGATTTATTTTACAATTTAGTTGTTATAATGTGAGAATCATGCAGCTTGATGTGCTGATAACAATTGAATTTAATAAACTACGATCAATTGCCTTCCAAAGAAAAGTGATTACCATAGCATGTCAAGAGCCGACCAGTCCCGACAGACGGCGCCCGTTCACGAGCATGACGTGTGTGTCAGCGTCGTCTGACTCAACCATGTTGTAGGGAATAAAACGACCCGACACACAACGCCACCATCAGCAAGACTTCTTAGTGAGCATGACATGCTCTGACTACTATGCAACCAACAGGCTTGATATACGTTTAAACGACAGGTAATAAATAAATGCAACATCATAGCCTACCTGATACTCACATTTTACAGACAATTTATGATCATATAAATAATAAATAACAATAATTATATTACATGTCATATGATAAAATGTATAAAATTGCAAAGAATGTCAAATTTTTGCATTATAATAACAAACTAGTAACAATGGCACAATATAGATAAGTAGGTATAGATAGGAATGTGTAAAAAATTATATCATATCAAGTGACTAATGAACTTGTGGAGCTGGACCAGCAGTTTTCCAGGCATTTTTATCTACAAGATAATCCTCTAATTTGTAATAAGCTTGCCTGCACAAGGTACGCTTTACAAATGTTTTGAATTTATTTTCTGGGAGTTTTAAGATTAACTCTGGAATTTTGTTATAGAAACGGACACTGTACCCCATAAAAGAGCTATGGACTTTAGCGAGACGAAACAGTGGCTGCATTAATTTCATTTTATGTCTCGTATTATACTCATGTACTTCACATTTTTTCGTATGTAGGTGTAAATTTTTTCTAACGTACATTATGTTTTCATAAATATATTGACACGGCACTGTCATGATATTTATTTCTTTAAAAAGTTGTCTAAGAGAATCACGACTACGCAAATTATAAATGGCTCTTATTGCTCTTTTTTGCAATATAAAAATTGACTCAATGTCTGCAGCGCGGCCCCAAAGTAATATTCCATAAGACATTATGCTGTGGAAGTAGCTATGATAGACCAGTCTCGCGGTTTCTACATCTGTAAGTAGCCTGATTTTTCTTACTGCATAAGCAGCTGAACTCAGGCGTCCTGCTAAAGTCCTAATGTGTGGACCCCATTGAAGTTTTGAGTCAAGTTTGATTCCTAGAAATACAGTTTCCTCAATGAATTCAAGTTTCTCATTATTTAATATTACGTCATGAGTTCCACTGTTAATATGGGATTTGGATAAATTGTTATTTAGGGCACTAACTACACTACATATTAGTTCTGGTAGATCCTGTTTCAAAGATTCATTGGGCTGTTTTGGCCAATCGCTTTTGTTTTTAGTTAAAAAGGTAGGGCCTGACCACCAAAGTTCAGATTTACTGATGAGATCTGCCTTCAGCCCGCGAGAAACAAGATCCGCCGGATTGTCTCTAGACGGCACGTAGCTCCACAATGAACTTGATGTATTTTCTTGAATCTCATTCACGCGATTTCGTACGAAAGATTTAAGATGCTGTGCAGGTGTTGCCAACCATCCTAGTACTATTGTTGAATCGCACCAAAATTGGTAGCGATGAATTGGCAAGGTAAGCGAGCCTTTAACCTTTGTGCACAACCTTGAACCCAACAGAGCCCCGCAAAGCTCCAGCCGGGGAGTAGTGGTAGGCTTGACTGGCGCAACACGGCTTTTGGATGTTAACAGGCGAACAGTGACTGACCCTGACCCATTAATTGAGCGAATGTACACACATGACCCATAAGCCTTTTCAGAAGCATCGGTAAATATATGTACTTCATGAATGACTGAATTGTCACATAATATCCACCGTGGTATTTTCACATTATTTAGGCATGATAATGTACTTGCAAATGAGAGCCACAAGTTTGAAATTTCCTGTGACACTTCATCATCCCATTCACATTTATCTATCCATAGTTTCTGCATTATTAATTTAGCCTCGACAACACATGGACTTACTAAACCTAGCGGGTCAAAAATCTGGCTTATCGTAGACAGAATGTGACGCTTTGTAATCTTGATATTTGACTCGATGTTGATGGAAAATGATAACGTGTCTGAATCGCATAACCAGTTTAAACCTAGCGTTTTTGATGAAGTACTACAATTGTTATCGGAAAGGTCTAAAAAATTATTATTGTTTGAAGAATCTAATTCTTTTAAAATTTCCAAGCTATTTGACTGCCATTTCCTTAAATTGAATTTAGCTGTTGATAAAATGGAATGTACTTCCTTACAGAGATCTACCGCACCTGAAATTGTATTTGAGCCGCTAAGATAGTCATCAACGTAAAAATCACGCTGTATTGACTTCTTAACGTGATCGTGATGTGCTTTGTCGGCTAAACTAACAAGACATTTAGTAGCTAAATACGGAGCGGACGCGGTACCGTACGTAACCGTATTCAGTGTGTAAGTTTTAAGCAGCTCTGTAGGATCTGCACGAAAAATAATCTTTTGCAACGAGCGCTGAGAAGGAGTTATTTCTATAGCCCGGTACATTTTTTCAACGTCAGCTGAAACGACGAATTTGTGCTGTCTAAAACGTAAAAGAATTGATATTAAATCGTCTTGAACAGTGGGCCCCACCATCTGGATGTTATTAAGTGACACGCCTGTTGTAGTTTTTGCTGATGCATCAAAGACTACACGTAACTTCGTTGTTGTACTAGATTCACGAATGACACCATGGTGGGGCAAATAATAGCTCACATTGTCAGAGTCGAAACAAGTGTCTTTATCTACAGTCATGTGGCCTAAGTTTTCGTACTCAGACATAAATTCGAGGTACATTCTTTTGTAGTTTGAATCCCGTTGAAAACGTTTTTCTAGGGAGTAAAAACGGCGTTTTGCTACCTCGAAGGAATCGCCTAATGTATTAATGTCGGACTTTAGAGGTATAGTGACTATGAAGCGACCATCATCTTTACGTTTGGTATTAGCGTAAAAACTATCTTCGCATGCCCGTTCTTCTGCAGAGAAAGAATGTCTCTCAGAAATAGAATCTAACTCCCAAAATCTTGATAAATCGTCGTGTACGTCAGTTTTAGAAAAATTGCAGAAATGTGAATGGGAGTTACGTGAATGATGCGCCACGGAACCTGACACTAACCACCCTAGCTTACTTTCACAAAGCTTTGGTTGATTTTTGCCTAAGCTTATGTGATTCGCCTGTATAATATTCCAGAAAACGTCTGCACCCACAAGTATGTCTACCATTGACGGAATATTAAATGTAGGATCAGCCAGCTGCAAGCCCGTTGGAATCGGGATGGTATTTATGTTAATTCGAGATGACGGTAACAGTCGCATAATCTCAGGGATTATAAGACAGTCAATGTTGACCGAATAGTTATTGTAACATGACTGCAACGTAAGGTTACAAGACTGTGCACTAGTACTAGTTTGATTATTGATACCTGTTATCGTGGAGCTCATGCCGTGTCGAGGCAAACGCAGCTTATTACATAGGTTCTCGGTAATAAAGTTGGCTGTACTACCGCTATCCAGCAGGACTCGGGCATCACACCTGTCGCCATTGCTGTTGACCACTTTCACCAGTGCTGTGGAAAGCAATACATAGGAACGAGTAGTAGGCCGTAATGTAAGGGTGTTGTCTGAAAACGCGACCGTTTCAGAAGTACTAGGCATAGGATCTTCAACAGTTGGGGTTTCAATTGGTTCAATGTGCAGTAGTGTATTGTGCTTTCCTGAACAATATTTACAATGTGACAACTTGCAACGTTTTTCAACATGACCCACACGTAAACAATTCATACATACTTTGAGGTCTTTGGCCTTAGTAATACGTGATTCTACAGATAGATTTCTAAAAGATTCGCATGTATAAAGATAATGATTGCTACTACACATAGGGCATTTGATGTTTGATTTGAATGAATTATTATAATTACCCTTATTTGTAGATGTAACAACGAAACTTTTAGATTTACTAAGATTTTCATATTTGTTTGTGTAACTTGATTTATTGTGTTTTTTGTTGTCTTCCAATGTCTCAAGTAAATCAGCCGTGTTGTTTATAAATGTGCAGAATTGAGATAGGGTAGGTGCATTAGACAAAGTATTGCGATACTCTTCCCATTTTCTACTAGTCTGTGTATCTAGTTTTATTGACATCATGTATATAATAAGAGTATCCCAATGCTCCGTAGGCTCATTCAATGTCTTAAGTGCTCGTATGTTTTTATTAGTCACGTCCGTAAGACGACGTAAAGAAAGACTGCATTCCTTCAAAACCGGTTCGACATTGAATAGCGCTTGCACGTGGTTATTAATAAGAAGGCGACTGTTATTATATCGTTCACACAACAAATCCCAAGCTGTACCGTAATGGTCACTTTTAAAATCAATGTTCTTAATTATTTCTGCAGCAGCACCTTTGAGAGAAGCTCGTAAATAGTGAAACTTGCTTATGTCATCGATACAAGTATTGTCGTGAATTAAAGATGTATATGTGTCTCTATACTCCAACCAAAACTGATAACTGCCATCAAAGTGAGGTAAACTTATTTTCGGTAAACGAATAAAATTGTTCTTATTCCCACCTGACATTAATGCTTCGGAGCCTGTTACAAAACCTGCAGAATCACGGCGTTTGCCATCTTTGCCAGACAGCAAACTGCGCGCGACCGCAACCAGTGAGAAGTACTGCTCCTCGAACTGAGCCCTCACTGCATACGCCTCCGCTGGCTTGTCTGCCAACGCCTCGAGCTCGGTCTGTAAATCGTCGAATTCTGTATACAAAGCATTAAACCTATCAAAGCGACTATCCAGCTCAATGCTCTGCAAATCAGAAAGGCTATCGCAGCTTCTAACTATGTCCAAATAATTACTAAAGTTCGTAAGCTTAGCCTTCATTGAACTTCGTTTCTTAATCAATTTGTCAGCCATTTTGCAGTGAAATAAATAAAGATGCACAATTCAAATTTACTAAACGTGAAAGTGATTTAATAAAAACTAATGAAATAGGCTCGGAATGACTCAGATGTTTTGAATGCAATGAATAGATGCACAGCTGTTGCAAAGTAACACGGCACTCGGTCAAGGCCGTTTTTTTTTTATGATTGCACTAATGAGCTACGTATTAAAATACGTTAAAGCAAAGAAAATGACTCGTGAGAAGTAATAGATTTAAATTAACTACGAACCTAACTCAATATCGCAATTGAGAAAAAGTTTAAATAATAGGCGGTTAATTTTAAGAAAGAAAGACTGAAAATATGGGGATAAATAGGCTAGAGGCAAGGAATAATTGGAACGACTCACAGATATCCTTATCCTTATCCACAAAATCCAGTTCCGACTTCAAATTTTCAACCGTTGACGGCGATGATTTGCACTTATGAACGATGCGGGTTCAATGTCCGTTAACGTCTTGGCATTGATATTCTTCAATCGATTTCAGGTTCGCTGTTTTCAATATTCTTGACCGTCGAAGGACCATATGTAGGGGTCCTACTGGTGGCTTGAATTAAACTGCTTGTGGACTGTATATAAGATGTACTGATAGGTTCAGAATAATACAAAGTGACGTTATTCGGCGCCCGATCGTGCGTGTGTCGTTGCCGCTGATAGAAATCGAAGTAGTTTCTGGATGCTCGTACGCCCGCCGGCGCGGTCGCCGGCTCCCCTTCACCCGCATGCCGCCTCAGTTGCCCCGCGCCGCTGCGTCATCGTTGCGTAGACAAAGTTTGCGGTTGTCTAAAACAATAGGCTCCACCAGTTGTTTTGGAAACAGGGGGCAACTGCATCAGGTCTCCAAATAAGAGGATATTAATATAGTCTGGTTATAATTATCCAAAGGTGCATCTTATATACTAACGACTACGTGTTGATCACGGATAGTAGAAACATTTAATAGATATTGAACGTGCGATAAAGATCATAAGATTGCGATGTAGATTGTAGATACAGCACAAAGATATTGTACTGTAACATTCCCAAATGGGTGTTGGTTACACTTAAGTTGCTGAAGTCTTAGGTGGATATTTCGTAGTGACAAATATGGAACCATAGAAACCTCGTCTATTATCAACCAATCAATATGATGCCATTTTTGTCGCTCTCTTTCCAATCGCTCTCCCGTCAAGGGTCGAAGAGGCACAGGTTTTCCTTTTTCTATGGGAAGTGCATATGTGGAATGGATTGTACTTCCTCCTATCAGTCTAGCAGCAACGCCCGTTGGTGCCGTAACTGACACTGCTATGCGATTATCATGTTGAGTAATTCGTCGAATGTGGTCCACAATTAATTTCAGTGTGAAAGTTTTTCCTGTGCCTGCTCCTCCGGTTATAAAAACACGCAGGGGCTCATTTTCGACATTATTCGTCGAGAGTCTACTTGCGATTATTCTGAACAATTGACGTTGCTGTAAATTAAGGGATAAAACAGCCGACTCGTATTGTTGGTCTGTCATCCCGCTATTAGTATCTGAATAGTCTGCTTCCTCTATCGGTACGTGGGCTTCTGTTAGAATACCTCTAAAGTCAACAGGTTGCTCGTTTTCTTCAGAGGAATTTTCCTGATTTATTACTGCGGTCATGTTTTCTGCAACTATACGGCTAATGGCATGCTGGATCTCGTTTTCCCATCGACACATAGTCTCAGCATCATATCCCTCTTGTACAGGTCGCAGCAAATGCCTTTTGTTATGAAATGCTTCTCTTGCTGTTTCAGAGCCTTCCATTAATTCAGCCTCATCTCTGAAAGGAATGTGTGTGACAAGCAGAGAGTAATAATAAGACTCCGGGTCAGATGCTGCAGTAAAGTACCGGATGCGTAAGATTGCAGGACGAGTCCGTTTTTTCATACGTCCCATATTGTCTAGCAATGTGATAAATGTTGCCCGTACGCGAGCTGTACCAGCCTCTTCATCCTCTTCATCGTTAGCGTCATATGCGTCAAGGTCCTGATCTTCGTCTGTTAGTTCCGTAACTCTTGCGAGTTCATACCATACAGCAAATTCTCCGATACTTAAATGTTCTAAATTGAGTGGCCTGCTTACGTATCTGTCGAATATATTTATATATGGTTCCGATTGTTCCGAGGTGTCACATTGAAGCATACGATATCTTTGTTCTGGTTTACAGGTGTTAACGAACACGCATTTTCTCGAACTATCTCTTAACTTTAAATGACACAGGCGATACGCGCACTCACAAGCAGATACTTGTCTGTGTGTTAATATTGCACTTTGCATTGCAAATATTTGCTTATTGAAATTGCCTCCTTTTTCACGTACACGCCGGATAGCATCTCTTATGGCTAGGGATACTTCAGTTGGTTCAGATTTTGAAATATATTTGGAGATATAATACGTTATTCCCAAAGCTGAACAAAGAAAGAAAGAAAGAAAAGAAAACTTTTTATTCTGACTTCGTACACAAAATTACAAATAAATAATAAAAAAATAAAACTACAATAACTCTGTACGAGAACAGAATAGGCTCCTATCTCAGCATAATGCTGCGACATTAAGCCGCAGCGCTGGTTTTCAGAAAGGACCATTTTTTAGTGATGCCACGGGCTGCTACGACAACAACTGAACGATACAGACACAGAAAACTAAATATTTATGAATATATATACTTAGATATGTAGTTATAGATTTTAAATAACGCACCAGTACTATTTATGTACCAAAAGAGAGTAGTTTAACATAAATAAAAAGAAAATTATATAAATATTATAAAGTAATGTTGATCGCCTCCACATCATTTGTCTACCATAGACATAAACACGCCTATATCCATGGTACTTACTGACAAACGAAGGGAACGAGCGAACGAGCATTGACCTTGACCGATTGTAAAATGTCAAAATTATAAATTGTCAACAAGATGTCAGAACTGACAATGAATCAAGACAACAGGAAACTCAATCACTTCAATATTTATCGACCAACCCACCTTTTTAGATGATTTTACATTTACACACAATTTTACAATAATAATTTAAGTACATAGTAAGTTTTATAAATAAGTTAGTTTATTAGTGTTGTTTATGAGAATGCTATTATCTCAATTTTGTATTATGGTTACCTACAAGTTAACATACAGAACATGACAGCTCATCAATGACATTATAAAGTTAAAAGGAATAGCTTCGCTACCAATACGCTGCCATCAAGCATACTTAAGGAAAGTGGGTAATTATCCCGTCAATGTGTTTTATTTTTGAAGGGATAATAAATGCTGTTTATATCTAATTCTGAACGTATTGACGGTTTTTATAGCACGGAATGGAGGTGGCAGGTCATTCCAGCAGCGACTAGCAGCGAACTTGAAACAACCCCGGAATGCAGCAGTTTTATGCCTTGGAGTGGTTAAACGGTAAGCCGATGCCCTAGTGCTCTTTTTATTAAAATCCCTTGACCACGACAGTTTGTTATAAAGATAATCTGGCTTTTTCGTCAGGATAACATCAAATAGCAGGGTAGCCAGATGAAGTTTTCTCCGTGCTGCCATCTTCATCAAGTTTCCTTGGTTAAGAAAAGGAGTGATGTGAGATCGAGGAGGGACATGAAAACAAAATCTGGCACAAGCATTTTGTACCCTTTGGATAAGTTTTTCGGTTCTACTGAGAATGCAGGTCCCATACACAGTGTCGGCATAATTCAGCTTGGATAAGACAAGTGACTCACAGAGCATGACACGCATATCCACACTGATGTAGGGACGGATTTGGTATAAAAGTTTAAGACGGTAGAAGGAGTTACGCACTGCCTCCAAAATATGGGTTTCAAAATGCAAATGCCTATCAAATATAACTCCTAGATTGCGGGCCTCCTGAACTTGTTCAATGGGGCAACTATTAATTTCAAGATCTAATTTGTATTGTAGCGTTTTAAATATAGAGTCTTTGGATCCCATAACAATGAATTTTGATTTATTAGGATTCAAGACCAGGGACTTCTTTTCTGACCACACTGCAATCCTACCCAAATCCTCATATATTTTCTTTACAGCTTGGTTAGTATCCTGTGAATGAAAGGAAAGGTACAGCTGTAAGTCATCTGCATACAGGTGAAACTTGGCATTAACAAGACAGTTGGTGATGTCGGCACTGTACAAAATAAAAAGGAGTGGACCCAAAATGGATCCCTGAGGGACACCCCTGTTCACCAGTTTTGGAGTAGAGGCCAGACTACATCCATTTTCGTCATTGGTCAACTGGACAAACTGGTACCGATGACTCAGATACCTGTGAAACCACTTGATGGTCTCTGTGTGACAGCCATAATATGCTAATTTGGAAAGTAGAAGTGAAGTATTAATTGAGTCAAAGGCACGAGAAAAATCCAGGAGGACAAGCAGAGTAGCCATGTCCTGATCCCTTGCCTCAAGTATATTCCCTACAACATCCAAGAGAGCCGTTGCTGTACTATGCCTTTTACGAAAACCAGATTGGGCTGTGGGCAATATATTATGTTGCTCTAGATATTCCCGAAGTTGGTCGCAAACGATTCTCTCCAGGACCTTGGAGAGACAGGGCAAGAGGCTGATAGGGCGAAGATCTTTCACACTAGCAGGATGGGATGCTTTGGGTATAGGCCTAACCTTTGCCACCTTCCATTGGTCCGGAAAAGTGGAGCTAACTATGGAACTGTTAACAATGGAAGTTATAGCTGAAAGTGTACGGGGAAGAGTCATCATCAGCATCTCCAATGAGATATGGTCAGCACCCTGAGCATTGGATTTAAGGCTGCACAAAACTTTTAGCCTCTTGCTGGACTGCTTTCAACTGGAAGTGATTAGTCCCGAATCTATGGAACTCGAAATAAGTTAAATCCGAGATTGTAACTTTCCCACTGCCGGGTACCTCCAAAAATTGCTGATTGATGCTTTCTGGGTCATTGAAAAAGTAAGGTAGACTGTTTTCTGGTTGTTTTGATATACTTACAATTGACTTAATACGGGTCCACAACTTCTTGGGCTGATTAATATTGTTATTAATGTGTGTTTTAAAAAATGCACATTTTTCATTTTCTATTGCAGCACGTACTAAGTACTTTAGGTCTTTATAGGATTTGATGTGGCCTTCAGATTTCGTGGTCCTAGATCTCTTATGGTACCTGTCACGTAACGTCATCATTTCGGTAACTGTATCCGTTATCCATGGCAGTAATTTATCTTTAATTAAAACTTTTTTACATGGTGCATGTAGGTCATACAGAGTTGAGATAAAGTAATTAAAGGTTGCTAGCATAGAGTTCACGTTATCTAAAGTGTCTATGTGTTCCCAATCAATTTTGTTTAAATCATCATTAAAGATTTCTTCTATAATATCTTTAAGTGGCCGATAGACAATCCATCGTGGTGAAGGTTTCTGCAATTTAAATTTAAATTCAGCAGAGATAATGGCATGGTTGCCCAGTTCAGGTATATGTGATACGGAGACTCCACACACAGGAACATCAGTGCACACAATATCAATTAAAGTTCCGCTGTGGTCTGTGAAGTGAGTGGGCTCGGTGATAATTTGCTTCAGCTTTGTGTATGTTAAAAAATTGTAAAGTAATTTGCATTTGTTTTCGGAGTGATTTAATAAATTAATATTGAAGTCACCAAGCAAAATAACCTTATGTGCGCTGGCAAAGGAAGTAAGTGAGTCAGTGAGAGCATCTAGAAACATGTTTACGTCTAGCCAGGGTGGTCTGTATGCCGTACCAATGACGACTGAGTACGAGTTGATACTAAGCCTGAGCCACATCTGTTCAACTTGAGGCGCGGGTGGGTGCGGTGCGGTGCGCACGTGCAGTCCGCGGCGCACGTAGAAGCCCACCCCGCCTCCGCGGCCGCTGCGCACGCCAGTCGGCCGCGGCACGTGTCGCAGCCGGTACCCTGGCACTGTAGGCGCGCGACCCTCCTCGCCCTCCCTTAACCAGGTCTCATTAATCGCCATGATATCCACGGCGTGATTAGTCAAGGCCACTATAAATTCCTCATGCCGCGTTCCAAGTGATCCAGCATTAAACAATCCAACTTTCAGATTCTTTGTTCTATTCATTTATATATAGCATAAACAAAAAAAAAAAAAGTTGCTGTTACTTGTACGGTAAAAAATCGCATAGCGTGTCTGTGTAAAATTAATATTAGAAAACGTAAGTTGTAAATGTAGTAAATTAAAATTAGTATAAATTAGTAGTAGATTAGTATAAATTTGTAAATTAGTATAACTAAAAGTAATTATAATATAATATTTACATACATACATACATAAAGTCACGCCTCTTTCCCGTAGGGGTAGGCAGAGACCACAGACTTCCACTTGCTACGATTCTGACATACCTCTTTAGCTTCATCCACACTCATCAATCTTTTCATACATGAACGTCGGTTTAGGGTACTCTTGACCAAGCCATTTTTCAAAACGTCCTCAATCTGATTTCGGAACGTTCGCCTAGGCCTTCCCCTTCCTACATTCCCATATAATATTTGTATACAGGAATATTTTTTAAGCAGTGCGCAAAAAAATTTTGGTAGTTCAGTATCAGTAATAGAACACATTCCCATTATTAGTTCAAAACTTTTTTTAAATTTTTATCCGGCTTGAAATTAGCAAAATATGGACACTTAATATCTATTCGCAATAATAACAATATGCACGTGTGCCAGCCGACTCACGCGCCGGTGTACAGCTGATGTAGGTACTAAGGCGCGCGCGCTTTGCCGTGCGCTAGCGAGTAACCATAAAATCAGTTTCAAAGTAAACATCTTTCGTTAACGATAACTTCGATATTTTGTACTAAGACATATCAAAATAACAAATTGGTGTTTAATAAGAGTCGTTTAAGTGTCAATTGTCAAAGTTTGCGCACTGAATAAAAAATATTCCGGTATAAGATATTGTGTAATATGTAAAATAGTGAATGTGTAAATACGGAGCAGGAACATTGTAAATAGATATCGAACATATGTCGTAGTTGCTCGGGCTGGTTGCGCACTGTTTAAAATCTTAGTGTTCTGAGACAGAAGAAACCTTGCACAAAAAATACTTAGATTAATTGTAATTATACACAACAACATTATGTTAGGCATACGAAGAACCATCCCACTAAACATCCTTTTCAGGGAACGCTTCTTGGCCAAAAACTCGTCCGAGGTCCTCCTCCGAGCGGATACGATGTGTTGGTTTCCCGTTACCTTGCTTAGCCAGGATGCGTCCAGACTTTGACCAGACATATCTCCATCCTAGACGGCCACCAGCTTCCCTTGCACGGTAGAACAAATATTTATTTAACTTAGACAGCCTTTCATTGAGATAAAAACGGCGTGGGGGCACGGAGAATCCGAGGTCGGCTGTGGTGGCACCGCGGCGCACGCGTGCGCTCTGCAGCAGGTCATCTCGTAGTGCGCGCCGCGTCAGGCGCACCACGATACGCCGCGCGCGCTCGTTTGCTCCTGCTCCTCCCGCCAAGCTCGTCCCTCCCGCCGTGCTTTGGCCGCCGGCTCCCGCTGTCAGCTCAGTTCGAGGACCCACTCGTTGATCGAACACTATGTCCCGCTCGTCTAGGGCTACCCCGAGCTTTGCTGCCACTAGGCCGATTGTGTGCGACACATTCTCGCCAGATATCTCAGGAATATTAGCGATCTCTAGGTCAGAGCTAAGCAACTCCTGGTCCCGGTCATTTAGCTCGTGTTGCAGTCACGTCACGGTGAGCTCCAACTGACTTATTTTGGTGTCTGGTGGAGCAGTAATTGGTTTGTTCTCCAGCGCCTCAATCCTTGCTTCTAAGACATCAACTCGCTCGGTGCAGACTCCCATCGACAAGTGCAGCTCAGTCATTTCGCGACGAAATTCCCGTACCTCATCTCTGACTTCCCTGAGCTCCGATCTGAACAGCCTTATTTCTTCCCTCAGTGTCAGCTGTGATTCCGGCGATGGTTCGCTATCACTCACAACCCGGGTCTGAACTTGAGCTGAAGGTATACTCGCCCTATTCAAAGAACCATCAGATGTAACACCTTGTGGCGGGGCACTATTGAGTTCTTTTACAGGAGTAGCGCTGTTGTCACCCCTGGGAACTTTCCTCTTGCAGTCGGGGCATAGCCAGTCGCTGCCTATCTGCGTTGTCTCCGGCAGAAGTAAACAAGGTAGATGGTATCGATTTGTGCAAGTAAACTTGCTGCATATAGCGCCACCTTTTGCTGACAGAAATTTGCCATAAGCTGCGCACTTGACCATGTTTAGTGACAGTACGACAAAGAACAGGTAGATGGCGTAGAACTCAATATCGCGTTAGCGTCTCTTGCCCCGGTAGATGGCGCCTGTGGCGCAAGTATCTAACACAGGATGCACAGATCAATTAATGAGTTCAGTGAACTTATGTAGCTTATGAAGGTATTAGTAAATAAAAATATTTTGCAGTGACTTCTGTTTTTAAAATGTAATGAAATGTTTCAATTATTTTAGTGAATGTATATAGTCACTGTGTTGTTATATTATCACAAAAACACTCACGCACGTACGTTACACTATTTTGAAGATACTTCAAACTTTTAACTCGCGTAAATCTACAGTATTTTATTTATAAGGTGATTATGTGCGAACAGCTGATGCGCGTCGTAAGCCGTCCGTGACGTCACTCCAAAACATGGTTGTATATCAATATTTCCTTGCCACATTTTTAGAATCCTAGGATTATATTTATTAATGAAAGCTTCTGCCTCTTTGCGTTTTAATAAATAAAATCTTCCACCATTCCTCATGGCCTGATCATCCCCTAAAATTTGCGTTGCATCAGTGGCAGGTCTTGGAAAGCTAAATCTGCAATAATTTCCATTTTTGAGGCAGGTATGGGTATGTTTATGTGTTTGAAGTCGTTCTACTAAACCCTTCAATTCTTGGTCATCTTCAGGCAGCTCACACGTCACAACTTGGTCAAGCATCTGAATACCTTCTGGTGTATCAAATGAGGGCATATCATTACACCACACAACCATATGTATGTGAGGACTGCCACGCAATTGAAACTCTATACGCCACCATAAGTCCACAATCGGTCTACCTAAAATTGGTTCATGCTGTTTTTTTAAATGTACAAGAAATGCCTGCAATCGGAACATAAATTGCCTACATAACGTTACAGGATACGATTCAACTAAACGAAGTTTTTCTTCGAAAGTTAAATTTTCTACATTTGTATTCGGTTGGCCATCTGTGATTAGCAGAGCTTTTAAAATTTCGGTCCAATTCAGATCATTGCAGGATAGTGTGAGGTACCAATGTGGGGGTCCTAAATTTTTAACCATGGCCAACAAGTCGGTATATGCTTTATGCCAATAAGATTGTGTACCTCTTATATTTCGCATTACTAAATGTACATTTTGCACTAAATCCCTTACTTCAGCACCATCTTGCCGCAGTCTTGCGGCAAGATGGTGCTGAAGTAAACCGAAACATTTTGTTGTGCTTTGAATATTTCCACAGTAGACAAAGCATAAAACAGATACTCATTTGACTGGAATCGCCTCTCGTTACTCATTACTCGAGCTTGATAGTAGTCTAAAGGTGTTATTGGAACCTGGCGTACTTCACGAAGTCCATTTCTGCCATCTGGGAAGAGCTTTACCCAAGCGAGCTCTTCAGCTCTCTGCTCATTGAAAATGCTGACAGGTGGAGCTGTTTTTCGTCTAAGTTGGACTATAGGAATGGCTTCATTATCGATTATTTGAGTTTCCAAAACTTCGTTCATACTTGGTACGAATGTGTCTATTTGCATAAGTCCAGTGGTGACAATTTCTCCTTCGCGTACACCTTGTAAGATATCTGATTTACCAGTGAAAGTAGGTGAACTATGTAAATGCTCATTATAGGAGATTTCTTTATTAGAACGCTGAGAGAATTCAGCTGCATAGACGTGATGTGCAGCTTGTGACTCAATAGCTGTCATAGTTTGAGGCCTATTGTTTGTGTTAGGTACAACCAAACTTCTGATAGCTGTTAAAGAATACAGTAAGTCCCTTTGATTTCGTACACCCATCACAACATAAAGATGTCTGCATAGCAATGCGCACGTTGAAAACTTCATCAACATTGAAGCGCCTTTATCACCGGCGACAAAACCCTTTGGACCTCGAGAGTGCGAATCGAATAGATAATAATTATTGTCAGTCTTCATAATTGCTACTGAAATATTAGTTTGACATGTCACTACTCCATGATTGAACCCATTGAAAAAATATTCAACGCCCGATTCCAGATCTCTGAAGTATCCTGGTGGAATTTTAGATGGTAGTAAAGGCTTAATTACGCCTACCACATTATCTACTTCTATTTCTAGACTGAATTGAACATTAGCTACCTACTGACACTGATCGAAGCAGTTCTTCTGTGTTTAGCATATCTGGTTCGTAGTCGAGATGTGATAAGCATTCGATGAAATAGTTATTTCCAGCCAATAACACCCGATCCAAGTCTTCTGGAGTCCATTCAGACAGTGTCTTGTAAGCCGAGTACGCAATAGCTGTCGCAGCGTTTGCAGTACATTGCCGGCCTCTTAATTCACCGAACCGTACATTGTCTTGATGAAATTTTCCGCGTAAAATACTTCTATCATTATCTATATATCTGAAAAACCTTGATGGGATTTGGCTATCTGTAAGTTGGTCTTCTGGTTGGGCACCCGTTTCTTCTTGTGTAATTATATTTTCCATGCCTCCTGTATTCAGCTCATCGCGAGTTCTATTTATATTTATTCTAATATTGCTGTACAGATTATTGTTTGCCACTAACCACTCCAAACCCTTTTGAACTTTTTCTAAATCAACACGATATCTTCTCGTAATAGACACATTTTCTAATGACTCTGCTACTATTGTGAGATCTGTGCTAGTCAACGAAATAGGAAGCTGTTCTGCAATCTCTTCTATTTGCTGAGCAAATAAAATAGCTTGACCTTTAAAACCTTGCTGGCCGAATCGTCCCCCTAAACGTACTAACTTAATAAATTCAAATTTCAACTTCATTCAAGTTAGCCAGTTCTTTTGGTATTGGGCAAACTGTCATATTATTCCAAAAAGCGGTCGATGCTGTTTTGTTTTTTGAAATATGATTCGCGCATCGGTTGCAGCAAATGACTCGGTCTGGTTTGTCTTCTGGTATTAACGATCTGTTATGGGTTTCTATGGAACGGGATTGTTTCTTAAATAGTAATTTATTACAAACGTAACATATTACATCGGTAAATTGATGAATTGTGTCTTTAAATGTAGAATCTTCTACGAATAATCTCCTCCGACAAATATAATTTCTCATCTCGGTTAACCGCTGTAGACGAGTTGAAGGGGATTCATTTTGACGATGTAATGACGTATTCACTCGCAGTTGACTTAGTCTGACTTCTCGAGAAAATGTTGACTCCATGCAACGTACCTCTGACGCATGAACCCTCATTTCAGTCAATCGCTCACCTCGAGATACCTCTGACTCAACTGCGCGCACCTCAGAGGCGTAAACTCTCATTTGAGTCAATCGCTCACCTCGAGATACCTCTGACTCATCTGCGCGTATCTCAGAGGCATGAACCCTCATTTGAGTCAATCGCTCACCTCGAGATACCTCAGACACTTTGGCGCGGATCTCAGAGGCATGGGTCCTCATTTGTGTCAATCGTTCCTCTCGAGATAGCTGTGACTCATTAAGCCGATTCAAACCTTTATTTTTTCTTTGGATCGTGAGTCGTTTTTCTTTTTCAGCCTCGTGGTCCCGTTTTTGGTTCTTAAGTCGTCTTTCACTTTTTTCGCGAATTAATTTTCTTTTTTTTTTCTTGCGACAATTGTGAATAATATTGTACATATTTTTCTTTATTGGTTTGTAACCTTTCTTTTTTAGTTTTAGGCGATTCAATCTTTCTTTTGCAAGCTTTAGAACGGGCTTCTTTAGTATTTCTACGTAAAGCCATTTTGTATTGAATTAGAATAATATAATATATTATTATTAAATCGTATTGAATTAAATGCACCTATCTTATAAACAAATTACGTATATACTAGTATGGAAAACATAATAATTTCAAAAATCAAATTACGAATTAAGATTATTAAACGAATATATTAAATAGGTACCTATGTATTATGTACTTAATTGAAAACTATGAAACCTATTTTCTTATTGGAAACTATAAAGGATCGTTATTATCTTAAGTCTGAACAAAACTTTACAAAATAAACTATCAAACGTGTAGTCTCTTGTAAGGAACGCTCGCGCTGGTGCAGTGCACTCCCACAAAGATGATCTAAGTAGGAATTAAATGTGTTTCGCATAGACTGTACTATCTTTAACTTTGTTATGCATTGATAAGCTATTTAATTTTCTGCACTCTGAACTGAAGGGAGTCTCTCAAGGAAAATTTGGTGTCAAGTTGCTGCTGAGTGGAGCGCCAGCGATTGCATTCCTATTCAACAAAATTTGATACTACGTAAGTTTTACACACAGTTTTGCACGTGAAACAGAAGATTTTATATGACATATTAGGCTAATCTGAAGCGGCGCTCTTGTGCTACGTTGCGAGACCGCCCCGATCGCAGTGACTATAGGTTACCTTACGCGGGAGTGGACGCGCGTTGTTGCCAGTTTTATGAACTTACTTTACTTACAAACAAAACATTAAACGTCAGTTTGGCTAGTCACAACGCACGAATACTACGATGTTGAGATGAAGATGATTTTGAATTTACTAGAACTATCTAAATACTAAGAAAGAAACTAAATAATAGGAAGTAATATATATTTATGTGCAAGTAATGTGTAATTAATGCATGAATTGATATATTTGATTATAATATGTATTTAAGTAATCTGTGATATATTTGATTATAATATGTATTTAAGTCATTTATTTCAGTTATGTAATGGTTTACTATGTGTATGTATCTGTGTCTCAATAGCGAAGTGGTCCTGACCGCGACTGCTACGCTAGAGGTCCTGGGTTCGATTCCCAGGTCGAGCAAAGTGTTATTGGGCTTTTCTATGAAATTCCCAGTAGCAGCTCGGAGTTAGGAATTTGTGCCCGGTTAATGGCAATAGGCTCGCCCCCTATTACATGGGACCTAAACATACTATAGAAATTACTGTAACAATTTACTGAAAAAAGTTAAACGGATGTATGACAAAAATTTATTAGCGAAGGCCGGTAATAATAACAAAAAAATTTGGGACGCAATCAAAACTATTACTAATACTAATAAAATTAAAAGCTGTGCAACTGAATTAATCAGTCGTTCTAATATGATCAATCCAATTGAGAATGTTAATGAGTTCTTTGCAACAGTAGGAAAAAAATTAGCCGATAGTACTCCTTTCTGCATGAACCCTAGTCATAGTGTTTTCAAGATCCGTAATTCTGATACATTCCTTAAATCGCTGGTGTTTGTGGATACAGATGAAGCGGAAGTAGAACGTTTAATATTAAATCTAAAGGATAATTGTTCTGTTGGATGGGACTCTATAACTAACAGCGTTCTGAAAGAAAACAGACACATCTTAATCCCTCCCTTGACATATATCTTTAATTCCTGTTTATCAAAAGGAGAGTTTCCTACGGTGCTAAAAAAGTCCCTTGTGCTTCCTATTTATAAGAGTGGCGATAAGAACCGTGTCACAAATTATAGACCCATCTCTATATTACCTTCGATATCCAAACTTCTAGAACGTCTAATCAACATTAGACTCGTTAAATATCTAGAAACCAATAACCTGTTATCATCCAATCAGTTCGGCTTTAGAGCTGGTAAATCAACTAGTGACGCAGCTCATGAGCTTCAGGATTTTGTTGTTAGGAATATTGATGCAGGCAATAAAACAATAGGAATATTCCTGGACTTAGCAAAGGCATTTGACACGGTCTCATCGCCACTGCTTTTACATAAACTTGAACAGTTGGGGGTACGGGGAAACCAACTTAAGTTATTCAAGGACTATCTCACTAATCGCGTACAATGTGTTAAGATCAATAATTGTATAAGTAATGACTTACCAATCGTTTTTGGAGTACCACAAGGTAGTATTTTAGGACCGAGCCTCTTTCTTGTATATTTAAACGACCTCTGTAAATTAGATCTCGCGGACGGTAAAATAATATCATATGCAGATGATACAGTTCTACTATTCTCTGCTAAAACCTGGGAAGAAGTTTACCAGAAAGCACAACATGGACTTAATGTAGTAACTCACTGGCTTCTAAACAACTCTCTCACTCTGGTCATTTCGGTGTGATGAAAACATACAGGCGCCTCGCCTTGAATTTCTATTGGCCTGGTATGTATTCAGATGTTGTAAAAGCAGTAACATCTTGCGACACCTGTATTGCTTTCAAACACCAAAACCATTCCACTCTAGGTGAAATGGGAGATCCTAAAATGTGTACTAGACCCTTCCAAGTAATCAGTGTTGACCTTGTTGGACCTCTGCCGTCCACCAGGACACAAAACTGCTATATTCTTGTAGAGAGTTGTTGCTTCAGTAAGTACTGCTTACTATTTCCAATAAGGCGCGCTACCGCCGAAGTGGTTACAAGGATCCTAGAGGAGAATGTTTTGTTAGTACATGGAATACCATCTACCATAATCATGGACAATGGCAAACAATTTGTTAGTGAAACCTTAAAACAAATGTTATCGAAATATAAAGTACCTAACTTGCATTTTACTCCTAAATATAGCCCTCACGTCAATACTGTTGAGAGATACAACAAAACTATTATAACAGCTATTTCCACGTTCATCACTAACGATCAACGTGTTTGGGATCGATTGGTACCTAAAGTCCGATTTGCCTTAAACTGCTCTGTAAATGAGGTTACAGGCTACTCACCCTCATTTCTTGTGCATGGACGTGAGTTAATTACTTGCGGCTCTCGTTACTCTGACGCTGAATTCGATGACGAGGTTATCTACCAGCCTCGTGATCACTATGCCGAAAATCTAGGTGTCCTATCTAGCATATTTGATAAAGTGCAATTAGCATTACTTCATGCACACGATAAAAACCGCACTTCGTATAATTTACGCAGAAGAACTGCTGAGTTCAATGTGGGCGATACAGTGTGGAAAAGGACATTTTATCAAAGCGATAAGGATAAATATTTTAATAAAAAACTATGGTATACTTTGGTATACGAGCTTACTGACATAAATGGTAAACCTCTTGGCTGTTGGCATATCAAAGATTTGAAATTAATAAATTATAAAGAATAGTACTTCTGCTATAATTCCAATTCTTAACCATCTCGCTATCTCTCGGAGAGTATTTTTTCTTCATAAAGTACTCTGTGCTTGAGTGATACTCTTAAGCTATAGTATCAACTCTATTTTCCTAGGTAGTATGAATGTTAGTATGGATGAGGATGTATGAACAGTATTCGATAGATAGCTTTTAGTCGGATTTTGTTCTAGTAGCAAAATCCTTCGCTTTTCGGCGGGGTACTGTAACGTAGACGTTACCTTTAAAAATAAATACTTATAAATAATCAATAAAACTAAACAATTAAACCTACTTAAATAAACTTACCTAAATAATTAAATCATTGAAACCTAAACGTAACTTAAAACTAAATAAATATAAAATACATTTAAGAATTATATACGGAACCGCGACCTATTAAACTCACGCGCAATTCATATTGCGAACCCTAAAGCGCATTCTAGTCATGTGAGTTTTTTTTGTATACACCTGACGACGGCGACCGCACGTTGACCTCTGCGCTGACACCAGAGCGAAAACTGCAGCGAAGGCTTCCACACGTCCGTCCTCTAAGCATCGAGCGCTTGGGCGTATACCTATCAAATCAGTTAATTTTAATTGTTGGAAGCTATACTTGCATATACAATCTATATTGTGTTTTTGTGAAAAGTATTTCGGACCCGCTGGGGTGAGTTGAACATAATTTTAACTTTAACAAGTCTATGTGGCTAGCTCATTGTAAATGCGATCTAAGTTCGTTGTGCCGCTGCCGTTAGTGTTATTTTAAATTCACCTTCATACGTATAGCTTCTTATACTGGTCTTATTACGCGGTACGGTTGGCACAACGGGCTAAAGTATGGACAAAGCCTAACTCTGGGGCTCTGCGGTTCCAGGTTCAACTTCTACCTGAATCACCTGCGACATATTTATGCCTGCGGCCGGACTTCAGGCGTACAGACGCTCTTCCGTTTACACTGAGGAAGACCTGCAGGGTGTGGGCGACCTCGCTGCCTCCGGTCGCAATTTTAAAGGCCAGTGTATTAAACCATTAGGTCTTAGACAGTCTTTGTGTTTCCGGCGAAGTTTGATGGGTGGAGAAAAATTATATGGTTTTATAATAATATTGTTTTTATTATTATCTGGACCCATCTATTCTACCTGTGACGCCCTAAACGCCACACAGCCCCTCCGGCGCTGTGGAGCTCCGGCCGCGCGCCATCGTCGTGCGCCTCGCGCGCCGCGACCTGCGCGACCAGCTGCTGAGTAGCGCCAGGGTGCGCCGTGGGGCTACCACTGCCGACCTCGGTATGCCTGGCCCGTCAAAGAAGTTCTTCATAAACGAACGGCTGACGAGAACAAATCGCCAGTTGTTTCGAAAGACGCGAGAGGCCGCCAGTCTTCACGGCTGGAGATATGCTTGGACAAAGAGGGGGCGGATTTTGGTGCGGAACAAGCCTGGCGATCCAACATGTAGGATTCGTTTAGAGTCAGACATATCTGCTGTCTTTGGCCCTGAAAATAAAACAAAGTAAATGTATTTTTTTAAAATTTTATTTTTATATTTTATATTACATCTTTTTATTTTTTCAGTTTATGAATCAGATAGAGAGGGATGTAAGTCTATCATATTACTATCATCAACAAACTACTTGGTCGGTGTCATCCTACTGTGGTAAAATTAGCGCTATTTACAAATTATTTACACGGTACACTTATATTAGGAAGGAATGCATATTAATTATTACTTGTTTAAACCTACTATTTACAATATTAATTATTTGCACTATCATAATCTACTTATATTTAACACATTTTAAATATGACCCCTATCAAAATAATACATGTTACAATACACAAAACATACTATTAAACACACACTATATACATAAATATACATTATATAAATGACTCGTACTAAACATTTAAAGTTTGGCCTATTAAATGCTGGCTCTCTGGGTACTAAACATGACGAATTTATGCTAGCCATGGACCGCTACGCAGTAGACATCATGGCCATAAATGAGACTTGGCTACGTCTAGGGGAAGAAGGTCGAGCTCCTGTTGTACCAGGCTACAGGTTAAAGCACATACCACTACCTGCGTCTATACATGGAGGACGCGGAGGGGGGGTGGCTTTCTACATAAAAACTGGAATTAGCGTGCGAGTTAAAGCTCACCCAGAGCAGTTGGATGTTGAGCAGATGTCGTTGACTCTCAGTCTAAATGGCAGAAGATTACTGGTTGGAACTGCTTACCGTCCACCATGGGCTGACCTTACCAGGTTTCTGGAGGGGTTAACATACAGCATTAGCGCTCTAGCACCATATGATAATATTGTACTGCTGGGTGATTTTAATGTCAACAAAAAGACAAAAAAAATCATGGAGTTTATAACCTATCTAAGCCTCAACCAGATAGTCAAGACAGCCACACATATTTTTTTTTTTTTATGGGATAGTGGGGCAAACGAGCAAACGGATCACCTGATGGTAAGTGATAACCGCCGCCCATGGACACCCGCAACACCAGAGGAGTCGCAAGTGCGCTGCCCGCCTTTAAAAGGGTTCGGGCCTCCGGTAACCTCAACTCACTCGGCGAAACACAACGCAAGCGTTGTTTCACGCCGGTTTTCTGTGAGGCCGTGGTATCACTCCGGTCGAGCCGGCCCATTCGTGCCGAAGCATGGCTCTCTCACGTGAAAATATCCCACATATAGTTGGAAACAGCAATACATTAATTGATGTCATTTGTACTGATATAGCTGTCTGCACTGTTGAGGTGGACCATATTACTGAGCTGGCTCATCACGCCTTTATAACATGTGATACTGTTTTAAATAAGGAAAAGCCTAAACCCAGAACAGTCTCGTACCGCCAACTACATGACATACTGGAGGATACTTTTCTTGTAGACTTGAAGTCATATCCCTGGTCAGAAATAAGGAATTTGACAAATGTGAATGACATGGTACATATTTTCACCTCAAATATTATTAACTTATTTGATCTCCATGCCCCGTTACAAAAAAGGACTTTCAGGGCACGCCCAACACCATGGATCACGAGCAACATTCGCTTAATGTTCAGGCTGCGGGATGAAGCCAGGAACAAGTATCATTGCTCAAAAAGTGATTCCTCGCGAACATATTACCTGGACCTCAAACATCAGGCAGTTACTGCACTAATATCGGAAAAAAAGGTTTACTTCACAAGGTTTGTCAACAGCAATATCAAGGACCCCAAAACGCTATGGAAAACTCTGAAGTCTGATGTTTTGCCTGTACACAAAGACAATCAATTACCAAGGCATTTTCACGATGCAGATGCAGTAAACAGGGCGTTTCTAGAGGTTCCAGGAACATGTTATACTAATATTTCACAACTGTCTTTCTTTGAGCATCACAGATACAGCAACGCTAAGTTTGCATTGAGTACAGTTGATCGTGATTTGGTAGGGAAGGTTCTAAGAAGCTTTAAGTCAAATGCACAAGGGATTGATGGAATAAGTTTGGAGATGGTTTCACTGACCATGCCAACGACTTTACAGGCCATAACCGACATCGTAAATAGGTCTATACTCACACACACATTTCCAGACTTATGGCGCTGTGCCGTGGTCCGCCCTATTCCTAAAACCTCAAACCCTGTGACTTGTAGGGACCTTCGTCCAATTAGTATACTGCCCTGCCTTTCGAAGGTCTTGGAACGAGTGGTATACACACAAGTGATGGCTTATCTGGAGTCTAATAACATTTTACCAGACTTGCAGTCTGGTTTTAGGAAGGGTCGAAGTACAGCAACGGCTCTTCTTGATGTCGTGGGGAATATCCTTGAGGCTCGTGACAGGGGGGAGGGCTCCATCCTCACGTTGCTGGACTATTCCCGGGCGTTCGACGCAATAAACCCCACTGTACTGCTTTCCAAGCTTGCTTATTATGGTTTTGCAGTGGAGACAATACAGTGGTTCAATAGTTACCTCACAAACAGAACGCAGTGTGTGGAGATTCAGAGTGAGGATGGGTCAACATATAAATCTGAGCCTCTTACTGTGGTCAGGGGTGTTCCCCAGGGATCTATACTTGGTCCTCTACTGTACATCCTGTATAGCGCAGACATTGCTAAATCGTTTGTACACTGCAAGTACCATATGTACGCTGATGATATTCAGCTATATATATCTTTTAAAGCTCAGGATTGTAATAAAAAAATAAAAATATATGTGTATAAGATGTGTCTAATGTAAGATGTATGGTGTGGGATGGGCTTACCCAGATACAAAGTTAGGATGATTCTAATACTATGGGGCTCCAAAATATAATAGAAATAACAAGATAAAATGAAATTCGGGCGCCAGGAGCTCACCACAAAAAAATGCTACCGGAAGCTAACTATGGTGGATATTGGACTTTTAATCTGCCGGTGGGAGGATTACAATAAAAAAAGACAACATACTCTTTTTGCCTCTCTTTTATTTCCCGTAGGTTGCATACACTTTTAGAAAACTACTTATGATTAAAACTATAGATCCACAAACTTATATTTTAATGGTTGGTCATTATTTTGTCATTATTGCATCTGAACTGTGGTAATGTAATTTAAACTACATACCCGATCTGCATATTAGATAATTTTAAGTTAAATTAGATTTGATTACATGGAACGGCTGCCATCCCGGCCAGGCGCGATGCGGCACGATCCAAAATTTTGAGGTTAAGAAAGTTTAAATTTAGAAGAATTGAAATTTTATATTAAATATAAAAAAAAACGCCGAGGCTGCAACAAAATAAGCCTGGATTAGAAAAGGGGACGTAACGAGCACATGACGTCGAAACGTGGTAACGTTTAACAAAATTACTTACCGTTTTTTTCAACAAACAAATCCCATTTTTCGCCAACGGGCGAGAATTAGCTGTAGATTAGCCTGGAACAATATCGAAAGCTGATTGTAGCCAAATCGAACAAGATTCAAACCAGAGTAAGTGCCATGAACAAGTACAAAAATCTTCAACTTACCAACAAAATATGGGTCCATAACATTAGACTTGAGCCATTAGGCTTTGCAAAACAATTTAAAGAAACATTATAGTGGAAATGGCACGAAATTAGGCCAGATAAAAAAAATACAAAATGCTGACTAAAAACGTTCAGTGCATGGTTAATGTTCGTCGTAGGGTGAAGATGTCAATTTTTGACAGCTCGCAGATGACGTTTAAATTTTTTTAAAGTCCTGGCAACATTCCATGACCAAGGGTATCGGCGAAATGATCTATGTCAAAACAACGATTTATTACGGTTTTATTAAAAACAAACTAATACCATGTAACGTGCTAAAAAGACTCGTTACATTACATCCCTCCCCGAAAATAAAAGAAAGGAACTTTCTTTTATGCACTAAGGCAAAGAAAAGAATCAACAATAGAGAAAAACTGAAATATACATTTCAAAATAAACTAGGTGATAGTATCAATATACTATTAAACCATTAACAAACTAAGTATATCCTAAAAGATTGGAATATAATAAAAAACAAACTCCCAAACATCTAACAACATCGAGTTCAGTTAGGCACCACCGCCGCTGACTAACAAATAACTTCTACCGCTGTGAGTACAGTTAGGCATCATCGCCACTGACTATCTATAACATCTTTCTCCGTGAGTACAGTTAGGCATCATCGCCACTGACTATCTATAACATCTTTCTCCGTGAGTACAGTTAGGCACCATCGCCACTGACTAACAATAACAAACACCGACTTGGAGTTCAGTTAGGCACCTTCGCCACTGACTACCGACGTCCCACAATGCAAAACCCCCATCCTGTATACCACATACAAGACATGAACCATTCACAGCAACAAAAATGTGACGTGAACAATCCACCAAAAAAAATTATGAATGTTGTGATTGGCTCAACACCACCAAACTTCCAAGCACAAGCATCCTCAAAAAGCAGCTACAGCAAAGCAACTGTAAAAAAAAATATTCATATTGTGATCGGCACAACACAACCGAACTCCCGAACACAATAGAATAAAAGGTATAACAAATACTTGCATATTGTGATCGGCACAACACCACCGAACTTCCGAACACAATATCAAAAGTAAGAACAAAAAGAGTATGCATATTGTGATCGGCATAACACCACCGAACTCCCGAACACAATAGCAAAAAATAGGAACTCAAGGAAAAAATAAATCCAAGACCCGTATAAAAATGACAGGTATTCTACAACAAAGGCGGTAGAATAACCCAAAAAGAAAATATGAGGACGTCTCCTCAGAGTCAAGTCCGAGTTGAAATATCAATATAAGTCACATCCGAGAAAGTATGAAATATATTTAAACTAAAATTCTACAATGTAGAATTACCAACTAAAATATGTTAGCTTAAAATCGATACTTATTTAATTAAGAGAAATAGTAAGATTTTATGTTAACTTGAACAATGGAAGATTATTAAATCTTAAAAAGAAGTGTTAAGATTTTAATCTGAAAAAAAAACTAAAAAAAATATAATCTCCAGAAAGAGAAAAAAATATATAAGAAGATAATAAATAATACAATATTATCTATCTCAACAAACAAACAAAATAATATATAAGATCTTTTGATGTAGAAAATATAAATATGGCGTGGGTGGAAGAAGCAAATTGAAATATTAACCAAAATGACCTAAGTTGAACTTTAAAATGTTCAGACTTGAAATCAATAAATTGATATGAAGTTTTCTAACATACATCAGCACACAGAGGGTAATATAATCATTCATTCATCACTCTAACATATACCCGTTTCATACAATGTCATCAAAGTCAAGACTAAAACATGAGAACCAAAAACTATTAAAATTTAATTATATCTTTAACATGGTAACGACCTACTGAACCTTTATTCAAATCTTTTAATACATAAACATTATTGGAAACTTTTTCTATAATTTCGCATTTAATAAACTTAGGAGCAAGTTTTGCCGAAAAATAAGCAGGAGCATGAGATTGAACAAAACTTCTCCTCCACACTACATCACCCACATCAAAAGAAATGACCCTACGACTTTTGTTATAATAAGTCGCATTACGCTTATATGCTTTTAATAAATAAGATTGAACTTTCACATAAATATCACTAAGTGAATTAAGAGAAGTAGCAAAAATATTTCTATCGCCAACTTCAAGTTGATTTAAGTTATCAATAGAATTACTAAAATGGTGTAAAGAAGCATCAAAAATAAGTTCTCTACCAAACATAAGAAAATTTGGTGTAAAATCTGTAGCAAGATTCACACTATTATTCAAAGCTAATTGAACATGAGGTAAAAATTTAGACCAAGTTCTATGATCATCTTTCACAAAACAAGAAATGCAAGTTTCAACCGTTTTATTATAACGTTCTACAGGATTGTTTTGAGGTGTGTATAAAGTATTATAAAATATTTTAGTTATATTAAAACTTTTCAAAAAGTCTACAAAGTGTTTTGAAGTAAATTGGGTTCCATTATCACAAACTATTATTTTAGGACAACCAAACTTAAGAAATATTTCCTTTTCAAAAAGTTTACAAATGATTTTAGTAGTAGCATTAATCATGGGAAATATCCAGCAATATTTAGTAAAAACATCAACTACTGAGAGTATATATTTATGACCAGAATAAGTTTTAGGTAAAATTCCTATTATATCTACAGAAAGCATTAGCATAGGGCGATCAACTTTTTTAGGGTTTATCATGATACCAAAAGGAGGTAAATTAGTATGTTTATACGCTTTACAAATATCACAAGATAAAATATGTTTTTGAACATCATGAAACATTCCTTTCCAAAAATAATGTTGTTTTAATTTCTTTAAAGTTTTATGAATACCTAAGTGACCAGAATTAATATCATCATGATTAGACTTAATAGTATCTAAAATATGTTCTTTAGGAATAACAATTTTCCAGTTAAGACGACTGTTAGGATCAAATTTATTTTTACAAAATTTATATAAAGTATTATTTTCAACTCTAAAGTTTTTAAATTTACAAGGAGATTTCTGACAATTAACAAATATTTTTCTATACCAAGGATCATGAATATCATCGTCTGGTAAAACTAAATTATTCTGTGAGACAATCACAGCAACTTCAATTCGAGATAAGGCATCAGGAACCAAATGTAAAGAACCCTTTTTATGAATGATATCAAATGTAAATTGTGAAATTCTAGCGGCCCAACGTGCTAAACGTCCACTAGGATTACTAAGACCTAAAAGCCATTTTAAACTAGCGTGATCAGTGATAACTGTAAACTTCATTCCTTCAATATAAGGTCTAAAATGTTCTATAGAATCTAAAATTGCTAATAATTCACGTTCTGTGGTACTATAATTACGCTCACATTTATTAAGAGATCTAGAATAAAATGCAATAGGATGTTGTTCATTATTTTCATCCTCTTGACTTAAAACACTACCTATGCCAACAGAACTAGCATCACAATGTAAAAAGAAAGGTTTTTCAAAATTAGGACATTGCAAAACAGGAGCAGTTATTAAACTTTCTTTTAAATTTTGAAACGCATTTTCCGCTTCATCATTCCAAACAAGAGATTTCTTAGAATTTTTACTTCCAGCTGTTAATTTAGTTAATGGGGAAGCAATATCAGCAAACTTACAAATGAATCTACGATAATAAGAGCATAAACCAAGAAAACTTCTAAGATTTTTAACAGTTTCAGGGCGAGGAAAGATTTTAATAGTTTCTAATTTAGAAGGATCAGTATGCAAACCATCACTGTCAACAATATAACCCAGATAACGAAGTCTATCTTTACAAAAATTACACTTTTTTAAATTTACAGTTAAACCAGCTTCTTTTAATATATTATAGATTTTATGTAAATATTTAATATGCAAATTAAAGTCTGAATTTACACAAATGAGGTCATCCAAATAACAAAACACGGCATTATCAAATTCAGGGCCAAATAGTTTATCTACAAGTCTCTGCAACTCAGCTGGTGCATTTGTGAGACCAAATGGCATACGAACAAATTCATAAAGTCCTTTACCAGGAACAACAAAGGCAGTTTTCTCTCTAGAAGATTTTTCTAGAGGAATTTGCAAAAATGCTTTAGAAAGATCAATTGAACTAATATATTTAGCACCTCTAAGGTTATCTAAAATTCTAGAAGTATAAGGAAGAGGATAAGAATCTTTAATAGTTACTGAATTTAATCGTCTTGAATCTAAACATAATCTTGTACTACCATCCTTCTTTTCTACAGCTAAAACCGGTGAACACCAAGGAGATTTGGAGGGTTGAATGATGCCTTCCTTCAATAAAACTTCCACTTCATCAAAAAGTTCTTTTTGTTTAGCAGGACTCAAAGGCCAATATCTTTGTTTAAATGGTTCACTAGTAACATTAATTTTATGTTCAACAAGATGAGTAAGACCTAAGCCTTTCTTTTCATAAGATATATTTTCAAAAAGAGCAATAGTTTCTTCTAATTTATGTTTCTCAGAAGGAGAAAGTTCACTAGCAGAAGTAACAGTACAAACTTGAGTTTCATTACAACGAACAAAGGTTATATTTTTCCATAAATCTTTAGCTAAGTCAAACTGTAACCAGAAATCAAATCCCAAAATAATTTGTGATTGAAAGTTAGGAATAATTAAAAATGTTATATTTTTAGTTAAATTATCACAAGTGATTGGTAACTCCATCGTTCCAATAACTCGCTGCGAAGTACCATCAGCAGTAAAAGCAGATCCAGAATCAGGTTTAATTTTATAACCTAAAAGTTGAAATTGTTTATGAATATTTGAACCTAGAATACTACTATTAGAACCACTATCTAATAATCCTGAAAATTTATTATTATTAACTGAAAATTCTAAATAAGGTCTGGTATCATTGTGTTTTACAAACAAAATAGGAGCTGACCTGTACATGTTAAAAAATGTTTTTAAATAATCTAACCAATCTTTAAATTCTTTATTACGAGAGATATCATCAGGTTTGTGACTATAAGTAAATTTTTTCAACATCGAGACACGTGAAGTTTTATCAAAAACTGGTGCTCGATGTGGCCTAATCAGTTTTTTGACTCGGTAGAGTTTTTATTATCCAAAGTACAAACGTCACAATTCTTGGAGGTAACTCCAACCTTTTGACACTTAAAACAAACTACACCCGGTATAGAAGGGCAATTTTTAAAATGATGTCCAGATTTCCTGCATTTCAAACAAATAAAACTACTTGAAACTGCATTGGATTTCACAAATGGCTTTTCAGTCCTAATGGAATCTTTAAGAGGTTTTCTATTGACAACAACTTCAAGTTCTTTTGCAAGATCAAGAAATTGTTCAACTGAATCAATATTTCTACTAAAAATAAATGGTGTATATAAAGGTAACATGTTATGTTTAATAATATTAACTAAAACTGTATCAAATAATGGAGAAGAAAGACGACTTGCCATGTCCATAATATCTGTAATAAAATCTGGAAGAGATTCAGAAAGTTTTTGTTTCCTTGTGCGAAGGTCATATTCCAAAAAGTAATCAAAATGAGGTTTATCAAAACGCTTTAATAATGCAAGCTTGAGCTCATGCCAAGAAGCAATACGAATTCGAACTGTGCGAAACCATTTAAGAGCAATACCGCTAAGCAAGTCAGAAAAAGATCCCACTAACAAAATTTCATTAAAATTCTTATATAAAAAATACTCCTCAACTTGAGTTATAAATTCCCTAACACACGACTTTCCATCAAAATCAATCTTACTCTTTTTCAAATCTGGCAATTTAGTAAAAGAAGGTAAATTTTTCTTAATGTGTTCATTAACAAAAGCATTCATTGAATTAAAAGAAGGTAAAGCATTTGTAGCCAAAGCAGAAGAAGAATGTGCAATTTGAGCATTATGATCAAAAGGATCATGCACCTCGGTCAAATTAATCATTTCTTGAACCATGCCAGCAGCATTAACATTAGCAACCATGCTAGTATCAACTGAAGCCTGTTTATCCTCAGACAAAGAAAGTGGAGGAAACTGAACTTCTTTATCCATGATGAATAGCAAGTAAAAGTATAAAAATGCAAAGCAAAACTAAAAGTTTCAAACAAGTTACTAAAATAATTTCAAAAAAAGGTTATGAGAAATTTAAGTTAAGAGTAAAGTTGTTGTTGAAGTTAATTAAGTTTTTCAAAAGTATAGTAAAAGTTTTTTTTAAAACTGAAAAGATGCAATAATAACTTACAAGTTTCAATCTTAATTATTATGAAAACAATGTTTACTTAATGTAATTAAATTAGGTTATGAAAAGTTACACCTCAATTATGTTTACATGTTTTGTAAAATAACAAAAACGGTTTACACAATACAATTATGTTGGTTTTGCTAAAGAGAAAAACAAAAACATATGCTGTAATAGCATATAGTAACAAACAAAATACAATAACGTTCAATAGCTATACTGTTTACAAGATTGTATTAAAGTTGTAAATTAAAGTTATTTACTATAAAAGTTTCAAAGTAGGTAACAAACAAAATGGTTTGTAAACAATATAATAACAAAATATTTGATGCAATAATGTACCAAAACAAGTAACAATACTAGGCAAACCTACTTCATGTCCCTGAACGCAAGCGCCAAATTGTAATAAAAAAATAAAAATATATGTGTATAAGATGTGTCTAATGTAAGATGTATGGTGTGGGATGGGCTTACCCAGATACAAAGTTAGGATGATTCTAATACTATGGGGCTCCAAAATATAATAGAAATAACAAGATAAAATGAAATTCGGGCGCCAGGAGCTCACCACAAAAAAATGCTACCGGAAGCTAACTATGGTGGATATTGGACTTTTAATCTGCCGGTGGGAGGATTACAATAAAAAAAGACAACATACTCTTTTTGCCTCTCTTTTATTTCCCGTAGGTTGCATACACTTTTAGAAAACTACTTATGATTAAAACTATAGATCCACAAACTTATATTTTAATGGTTGGTCATTATTTTGTCATTATTGCATCTGAACTGTGGTAATGTAATTTAAACTACATACCCGATCTGCATATTAGATAATTTTAAGTTAAATTAGATTTGATTACATGGAACGGCTGCCATCCCGGCCAGGCGCGATGCGGCACGATCCAAAATTTTGAGGTTAAGAAAGTTTAAATTTAGAAGAATTGAAATTTTATATTAAATATAAAAAAAAACGCCGAGGCTGCAACAAAATAAGCCTGGATTAGAAAAGGGGACGTAACGAGCACATGACGTCGAAACGTGGTAACGTTTAACAAAATTACTTACCGTTTTTTTCAACAAACAAATCCCATTTTTCGCCAACGGGCGAGAATTAGCTGTAGATTAGCCTGGAACAATATCGAAAGCTGATTGTAGCCAAATCGAACAAGATTCAAACCAGAGTAAGTGCCATGAACAAGTACAAAAATCTTCAACTTACCAACAAAATATGGGTCCATAACATTAGACTTGAGCCATTAGGCTTTGCAAAACAATTTAAAGAAACATTATAGTGGAAATGGCACGAAATTAGGCCAGATAAAAAAAATACAAAATGCTGACTAAAAACGTTCAGTGCATGGTTAATGTTCGTCGTAGGGTGAAGATGTCAATTTTTGACAGCTCGCAGATGACGTTTAAATTTTTTTAAAGTCCTGGCAACATTCCATGACCAAGGGTATCGGCGAAATGATCTATGTCAAAACAACGATTTATTACGGTTTTATTAAAAACAAACTAATACCATGTAACGTGCTAAAAAGACTCGTTACAGGATACAGCAGCAGCAGTACAACGGATGAACGAGGACCTTCAAAGGGTAGTCACATGGTCTAACCAGAACTCCCTAGTATTGAACACAACAAAGTCTAAATTTATGGTCCTGGGTAGTAAAAACCAAATTAATGCCATACTATCAGCAAACCCTGAGATAGTTATTCTGGGTAATAAAATTGAATATGTTCACTCTGCCAGTAATTTGGGAATAATAATGGATCCAGAACTAAGATTTGAAGCCCACATTGCTAGAACTTTGAGAAACTGCTTCTACAGACTTAAAATCCTGTATTCTATACGAGAATACATAAGTATACCTGTCAGAAAGCAATTGATGGATAGCCTGGTACTGTCTAGACTGAACTACTGTGACACTGTATATGGACCATGTCTCCTGTCTAGAACAGTGCAACTGATTCAGCGCATTCAAAATGCTTGTGCACGTTATTGTTTTACCATTCCAAGGCGAAATCATATAACACCTTATCTGAACGAACATAATGTCCTAAAAATGGCTGCTAGAAGGAGGTTGCATTTAGCAACTTTACTATTTGGAGTCATCAAAACCAATAAACCTAGTTATTTGTTCAGAAAACTGGATTGGAGACAAAATCACTCAAAACATTGCTTACGTTCTATGGTTGACCCTCTATCTTTTCCAAAACACAGGACTGCAGCATTCAGAGGGAGCTTCAAGTATGCTGCCACCCACTGCTGGAATGACCTTCCACCACCAATCCGCAGCCTGAAAACAAAACAAAGTTTTAAATACCATCTCAAGAAGTTATTCATGAAAATACAGTTTCAATTACCTACAACGTTTAGCTCTTTTGTATAGGTAATATACCTTATGTGTGCGGCCGGCGGGGTCTGGATGGAGGTCGACACTGTGTGGGCGGCTTCTGATATTCCCTTGATGCTCATAGTTCTCTCATAATCCGAATGTGCAGCCTGGGTGCCTTAGCTTGGTTCCGATTGGTTCAGCCCATAACTTTTTGAAGCCTGAATGAAATTTGACATAATTATTATTATGAAACCTTCGTTTTATTCACGCATTAGGAACTAACAGCTGAATTCTGTATTAAATTATGCTAAATCTCTTACAATTGTCTGCTGGCTCGAGTGCTTTTCTGTACGGGGTTCTCATCTCATTTTGGGGTTCTCACAGTGTCTCACAGACACACAATACTTGACATCACACTTACACACATCACTTTTATTTATTTGCCTTTATTATTATTATTTTGATATGTATAATTGGTGGAATCTTTTATTTATTTATTTATATTAACTGTATCACATTGCTTTCTTTTTGAATCTCACAACTTGACTGCTTCCTTTTCTTTTTGTATGTATAAAATGGTACTTTGAATAATAATGTTTGATTTTTCACCACTGGAGGACGCCATTACGTCACAGGGTCATCGCTGAAAACCAGCGCTGTCGGTGCTGTAACACTACATCTCCGCAGCAACATGCTGAGCTTTGACCTTTTTTCGTTGATACGACGCACATCTCTCTCTTTGTTTAAACATAGTCTCAGTTATAGAAATTTGTTTTATATCGTTCAATTTATGCATCTGACTTTGTGTTTGTTATTGTTTTTGTATTTATTATTTTTGTTGGCAGTGCTGGCACTTGGTTGTCACTTGCCAGTGTTGTCAGATGTAATAATTTGTTTCATTTTATTTTTTTGTGTTTATGTTATTTTTGTAGTGTCTAACTGACACATTGGCCTTTGGCTAAAAAAAAAAGAACTTGTGCGTCGTTAGGCGAAAATAAATGATCTTTCTTTCTTTCTTTCTTACATGATATTCCGATGTAACTACTTGTTTTTTAACATTTTTTTGGATTTAACATCATATCATTATCGACACACCATTGAGCTAAACTGTCCAAATCTCTTTGTAGCAGAACAACGTCTTTACTTGAATCTATAATTTTACAAAATTTGAGGTCGTCTGCATACATGAAACATTCTGAAGAACGAAGACAGTGTGGGATATCATTCACAAAGACGTTAAACAAGATTGGGCCTAAATAGGATCCCTGTGGGACTCCGGAGGTGGTTTTGCAAATATCTGAATGAAAACCATTGACCGCAACATAAAACGACCGACATTCTAAATAAGATTTCAGCCAAAGTAAGAGATTTACAGTAATTCCGTAAGCCGACAACTTACGTATCAGGATACTATGAAATACCCGATCAAATGCTTGGCTGAAATCCGTATAAATGACGTCAACTTGCTTGCCGCGGTCAATAGCACTAATCAAAGTTAAAGCCACCAGGTTTGTGCATGTAGACCTTGAAGCCACAAAACCGTGCTGAGAGCCACTAAGAAAAGGCTTTACTGTATAATTATCCTATATATATTTATTTATTTATTTATGTACACCAAAACATATACACAGACAGGATATAAACGGTATTTAAAACATACAATGGGCGGCCTTATCGCGATCAGCGATCTCTTCCAGGCAACCATAGGATGGACTTAACAGAGATTGAACTGAAATGGGGTTAACGGTGCATCTCATAAATACTTACCAAATCATACATAAGATATAAATATTATATATATATATAGATAACTTATAAATATATATATTTAAATAAATAAAACGTAAACAGAATATATAATAAATAAAGCAAAATAATAATAAATTACATGAATAGGTACAGATAACAATGTTGAATACATAGAATTAAACGCCGCCACATTCTTGATAATATTACATCTTCATCTTCTGCTGATGTTTGGAAATTCCTCGGCACTCTAGGCATTGGCAAATCGCGAAATGCGGACCTGCCTCCCACTATTAGTCTAGCTGATTTAAATCGTCATTTTCCCAGTGTCCCTACTATAAATCAGCTTACCAAACATCAAACTCTCATCTATGTTCTTGGTCTGACGCGTCCAGATCGCATGATCTTGTGGGATACGCATCCACCATCTCCACACACACTGCAGACACCCATTATGGGCCGTGAAGAGGACGACATGCCAACGCCGAGACCTCCTGCGTACTGGCGAATACTCGGGCGCACACGCTTTTATATGAACGTTAGAAGAGTGCAGCCGCATCGCGACCGGTACGAGTGTGAGCGAGAAGCCAATACGATGTTAGCGAATTCTCGCGACCGCTGTATTTTAATAAATATTGTAAGTTCCCTGCTAACTCACTCGATCACTATTGGCTGATTATAATTTTAATACATGTAGTGTGTCCGTACTATTTACCTATTAGATTTTGTACTTAAGTAGGCTCATTTTGATATTAAACAGAGAGAACATTCTTCTGATACCGTGAGTTTCCTTTTCTCAAAACCCCTACAACTGGTGACCCGGAAAAAAAAATGTCTCAAGAAAATACAACCGAAGGAAGTAAAACCACGAAGACAGAACTTGACCTGGCTGCAGTTTCCGTCCAGTCAAGATTGTTGCCTTTCTGGCGGGAGATTCCACGAGCCTGGTTTATTCAGTTTGAAGCCGTCGTGGACCCTCTGAAGACTTCGGATGACCAGAAATTCCGCTACGTGTTACAGCAGTTGCAAGCCACAGATCTCCAACACATTACGGACATTTTATACAATCCGCCAGCTACGGATAAATACAACGCCGTAAAGAATCGTTTACTCACCGTATATGACAAGTCCGACGTCAAGAACTTTCAGAAGCTCATCAGTGGCCTGGAACTGGGGGACCAGAAGCCTACTCAGTTGTTGCGCAAGATGAGGGAACTGGGAAGCGGCATGATCACAGACGAAGGCCTGAAAATCGAATGGCTCAACCACCTACCCACACAAGTGCGCGTCGTTTTGTCGGTCAACACCGAATCGTCGCTCGACAAACTGGCTGCGATGGCTGACAAGATGGTCGAGTACTCCGAACCAGCAACGGTTGCCGCTTTGTCAACGTCACAGGACCCAGTCACAGGACCCAGTGTTGTCGGCTCAGCTGGAAGTCCTCTCAAAACAAATGGAAAAACTCAATCTAGAAGTAGCAGAGTTACGTGGCCGGTCAACTCGGAGGTACAGGCGACCATTCCGTTCCCGCTCAAGATCCCAGTCACAGAGCAGGAGCAAACCATCGGTCAAACCCGGCGATCCTACGTGGGAATGCAGATATCATTTCCGGTTTGGGGACAAGGCCAAACGCTGCGAATCACCGTGTTGCAGAAGAAAGAAAAACCAGACGTCACCGTCGTTAAACTAACTTCGACATCGACGGTGGCGGACGTCGATGTCCCTCGCACCACCAACCGCCTTTGTGTCTTCGACCGTGACACCAGAGAGCGTTTCCTCGTTGACACGGGCGCTGACATTTCCGCGTTAGCCGCTACAAGTAAAAGAAAAACGAAAACAGCAAGCGCCTACAGATTATATGCCGCAAATAACACTCCGATCAATACCTACGGTGAAACAACGTTAAGGCTCAACCTTGGCTTAAGGCGCAGTTTTCTATGGAAGTTCATCGTGGCTGACGTGAGAACTTCTATCCTGGGTGCAGACTTCCTACGTCATTACAAGTTGTTGGTTGACCTTCATAAAAAGAAGCTTATCGACAATGTTACTGAGTTGTCTGTCGATGTCCTCGAAGTAACGAGTCAGGAAGATACGGTACACGTCATCAGCTCGGACCAAGTGTACTATGACATCTTGAAGCAGTATCCAGATGTTCTGCGACCCATGGCTCTGAAGGAACCCGCAAAACATGATGTCGTGCACCGCATCGAAACGACAGGGCCCCCCCTCTTTGCTCGAGCGCGCCCACTTCCACCCGACAAATACAAGGCTGCCAAACAAGAATTTGAACATATGCTAGAGATGGGCATCTGCAGACCGTCAGACAGCCCGTGGGCGAGCCCGCTCCACATAGTTACGAAGAAGGACGGAGGACTACGGCTATGCGGTGACTACAGAAGGCTTAATGCTGTCACCCAGCCGGACAGATATCCGATACCCCGCATCCAAGACTTCACGTACCAGCTTCATAATATGAAAATCTTCTCGAAACTCGATTTAAAAATGGCCTACTACTGGATCCCGATTGCAGAAGAAGATGCCCAGAAGACAGCCATAATCACCCCATTTGGGCTTTTTGAGTTCAAGTGTATGACGTTCGGTTCCCGCCGTCCGAACGATTTGAACACATACACATGGATATCGTCGGCCCGCTGCCACTATCAAAAGACTACCGTTACTGTGTGACCATCATCGACCGATGCACCAAGTGGCCAGAGGCTATTCCTATGATCGACATCACTGCTGAAAATGTCGCAAGAGCCCTATACGAAAACTGGATCGCTCGATTTGGCTGCCCTTTGAGAATATCAACTGATCAAGGCCGCCAATTTGAATCCTCACTATTTCAATCTCTGGTCAAGAGGTTTGGCATCGCACGCATACGCACTACGGCATACCATCCGCAATCTAATGGAAAAATTGAAAGATGGCATCGGACCCTGAAAGCAGCTATAATGGCCCGCGGTGCGACTACTAAGTGGACAGAGGAGCTCCCTACTGTACTACTCGGCTTACGTACGGCGTTACGTGATAATAATATGAGTCCAGCAATGATGACATATGGGACTACACTTCGTCTACCATCGGATTTCGTCGTTTCAACAAAAGCGAATCTGAATGAACATGACTACGTGCGCCGACTCATGGACACTATGGCAACGATGAGAACATCCAATCAACATGCACACAACAATCCAGCAGAGCCATTCATTCACAAGGACCTCGCAACGTGCACACATGTTTTCGTGCGGAATGACACAGTGCGATCGTCATTAACACCGCCGTATGAAGGCCCGTACGAAGTTATTAGGCGCTATGATAAATTCTACAAGCTACAACTACCGCTACGTACGTCGGTGATATCGCTCGATAGGCTCAAACCTGCCTACATTTACAACGAGCCGCAAGAAGCCGATGAAGTTCCTGCTCCCAAGCTCGTTATCCAGCCGCACATCACCAGATCAGGCAGAGTCGTCAAACCTGTGGTACGCTTCGCCAGGGGGGAGTGATGTGGGATACGCATCCAGCATCTCTACACACACTGCAGACACCCATTATGGGCCGTGAAGAGGACGACATGCCAACGCCGAGACCTCCTGCGTACTGGCGAATACTCGGGCGCACACGCTTTTATATGAACGTTAGAAGAGTGCAGCAGCATCGCGACCGGTACGAGTGTGAGCGAGAAGCCAATACGATGTTGGCGAATTCTCGCGACCGCTGTATTTTAATAAATATTGTAAGTTCCCTGCTAACTCACTCGATCACATTGGCTGATTATAATTTTAATACATGTAGTGTGTCCGTACTATTTACCTATTAGATTTTGTACTTAAGTAGGCTCATTTTGATATTAAACAGAGAGAACATTCTTCTGATACCGTGAGTTTCCTTTTCTCAAAACCCCTACAATCTTAACAATCTTAAACCATCTCCTCCCCGCTATCGCTCATATTATTAACTTCTCTCTTGACTCTGGTGCATTTCCTACCCTATGGCGTAGGGCCTACGTAAAAGCCTTGCCCAAGATTCCTAACCCCTCTCTTCCTTGCCATTTTCGGCCAATCTCAATCCTTCCTTTTCTGTCTAAGGTTCTAGAGGCTTGTGTTCATAAACAGCTATCTCAGTATATTCACTGTAATTCCTTAATCAGCCCTCTTCAATCGGGGTTTAGACAGGGGCACAGTACTATTTCCGCCCTTTTGAAAGTGACTGGCGATATTAGAGCGGGTATGGAAGACACGAAAGTGACTGTACTGGTACTGGTTGATTTTTCAAATGCGTTTAATACCGTCAGTCATGAAATCCTGCTGTCTATCCTTTCCTATCTTAAGGTCTCTCATGTGGCACTGGGCTGGTTTTCTTCCTATCTTCAGGGGCGTCAGCAAGCAGTTCATGCTGGTGAGGCTTCATCGAGTTGGTGTGACCTTGAAGCTGGCGTCCCACAAGGTGGTATTCTTTCTCCTATTTTGTTTTCTATTTTTATAAACCTCTTAACACGTGAACTTCGGTGTGCGTATCATCTCTATGCTGATGACTTGCAATTGTATTGCCAAGGGACGGTTGACAATATCTCGAACGCTATTGATAAAATAAACTTGGATCTGTCAGCCATTCAGAACTGGTCTGATAGATTCGGTGTGGCGGTGAACCCAGCCAAGTGTCAGGCTATAGTCGTAGGCAGTCAACGATCTATAAGTAAAGTTGAAAGTGCTTCCCTGCCACCTGTCGTTTTCAACGGAACTATGATAGCACTCTGCTCTAATGTTAAGGATTTGGGTTTGTTCATCGATAATACTTTTAACTGGCGAGCTCAAATAGCGCATGTGAGCCACAAAGTAACCGGAACGTTGCGATCTCTGTACCGATTAAAAAATGTACTCCTATGTAATGCTAAGGCAATGCTTGTGCGGACTCTAATTATTCCTATAATCGACTATGGTGATGTGGTCTATTAAGACCTGAATGCAGATCTTCTCAATAAACTTGACCGTCTTCTGAATAACTGCATTCGATTCGTTTTCAATCTCCGTAAATATGACCACGTGTCCGAATATCGTACACGTTTAAAGTGGTTGCCTATTCGCGAGCGTAGAGTGCAGAGAGCACTGACTACCCTATTCGGTTTGCTCGATTCCCCCGTTTCTCCTTCATATCTAACTTCACACTTTAATTTCTTATGCTCAAACCATGACAGAAACCTTCGCTCTTCATTTAATCGTCTCTTACAATGTCCCCCTCATCATTCTGACTTTCTACATTCTTCTTTTTTCGTGCAGTCTATTCTTCTTTGGAATGCTCTCCCTTTGGAAATCAGGATGGCAACAAGTCGTTACACCTTTAAAATAAAAGTCCGAGAATATCTTTTAAAGAATTTGGCAGAATCATTTCAGCATTGATTTATTTAATCTATTTATGTTTATTAGTATATTATGTATTGTATATAAATGTATTTAGTTAGTTTGTGTAGGTATGTATATATATATATATATGTATTTTATAGTTTAAGTATGGTTTTAACTTCTATCAACATACCTGGTTAATGCATCTGCCACATTTTATCTCTGTATCACCCTATGGTAGACTGGTAGAGAATGCTTTTAGCATTAAGTCCGCCTTTGTACTAAATATAAAAAAAAACCTGAACCTAATACAAAAAAAGCAAGCTTATCAAGTTGGACCTCTGTAAGGTCAAGATAACTGACATCCGCATAATCAAGGATTGGAAGGAGAAGTGATTGTGCTAACGCAACCTTGGTCGCAATTGGCAGGAAGTTGCGAAGTCTTTTAAGACTTGCAGCAGACGCGAATAGCTTGCGACTAACTTCCTGTAGCTGAGCAGTCCAGGTAAAATTTTTGTCAATAAAAACCCCAAGTTTTTTACTTTATCGCTAAATGGAATAAGGACATTGTCGAAATAAACTTGTGGGAGAGTTTTCCAGTCAATTCGTGAGATGATTCTGGAACTGCCAACCACTATAACCTGCGTCTTTGTGGGGTTTACCTTAAGTCCGAAACGATTGCTCCAGTCGCAAATACGAGAAAGGTCTTGGTTTAATGAGTGGACTGCTTGCGACAGATTTCCAAGGGGAGCTCTACAATAAATTTGCAGATCATCTGCATAGAGGTGATAGGAAGAAAGTAAGCTTTCGGAAATGGAATTTATAAAAATTGAGAAAAGTAGAGGGGATAAAACGCCACCCTGCGGTACGCCGGCAGAAGTATTGCTCCATGAAGAAGAAGTATCTTCAATGCAAATACATTGCCGACGGCCGAACAGGTAACTATGAAACCAGTCAATCGCCGATGGAGATATGTTAAGAGAGCATAATATGCCTAGCAGAATATCGAAGTCAACGGCATTAAAAGCATTACTAAAATCCAGTAATGCCATTACCGTTAGATTACCGATTTCCATGCCAGACCTGATATCGTCCGTAATATTGACAAGAGCTGTGGTTGTGCTATGACCTGGACGAAAGCCAGATTGGAAGGAGTTAAGGATGTTATTTTTGGAAAGAAAAAAACTCAATCGGTTATAAATTAACAGTTCAAGGACTTTGGATAGGAATGGTAAAATGGATATGGGGCGAAATTCGGAAAAGGAAGTGGGATGACATTTCTTAGGTAAAGGGATTACTTTGGCGTCTTTCCAAGCGCTTGGAAAGACCCCACTGTAGTTCAGGATATGACAAATAACGGGTAGGATAACATCAAGCACAGGGAGGATCATATTACGGCTGACACAGTCACTACCAACTGCGTTGGAAGTTAATGAAACTACGCTCTTGCTAACATCACATGCGGTGACAGGACTAAAAGAAAATGAGGAGTTATTGGGAGTCGGAAGCGAAGAAAGATAATTCAGAGTATTATGTTTAGTTGTCATATCAAAATCAGACGAAGCAGTAAAGTGGTTATTAAGAGAATTAATATCTAAATCTTTAGGGATGGAATCTTGACGGGCTTTTCCAACTCCCATCGATCTAAGAAATTTCCAGACTTTTGCTGGATCTCCGTTTTGAACAGAGTCGTGGATATGTTGGCGTTGAGCATTCCTACACACCTTGTTACAGTGATTGCGGATTGAAACATATTTGTCCCGGTTGAAATCCGACGGTTGGCTCTTGTATTTAGACTTTGCCGCCGCTTTTTTGTCCATCAATGCTTTGATTTCACTAGTCAGCCACGGCGACGGCAAGTGTTTTACTTTAACTGGCCGAATTGGTGCATGTCGGTCGTAAAGTTCCACCAGTGTACTTGTGAAAAGTTCGACTTGTTCATCCACTGAAGAGGAGTTGAAGACTGGTGACCAATCTATGTTACTGGCATCTCCACAAAGATGGCTAACGTCTATTGCGCCAAAGTTGCGTTGCATAAGAATCTTAGGTTTCGCCTTAGGAGGCCGAATTTTATAAGAAATAAAGATGAGATCATGATAGGAGAAAGCATCAGCTGAGCATTGACCGTGCTTAGCGACGCGACCCGGAGAAGAGACGAGAATTAAGTCTAGGAGTGAGGGAGTGAAATTCGGAAAATGGTGAGAAGCATTAAGTGAGAGAATTGTCAAATTTTTGGATTCTACAACAGAACGTAGCTGGGAAGAACGGAAATCATGTTTAAGAAGACAGGTGTTAAAATCACCCATGATTATGCTATGACTGTAAGAAGGGATTAGCATCTCTAAGATGTTTTCGAAGGAAGAGAAGAAGTTAATACATAGTGAAGGGCAGTAATATACACTGAGAAGTAATTTCGTGTGATTCAGACACACTTCAATAAAGAGATGCTCACCAGCATTTAATGGCGGTGGCTGTGCTGACACATTAATGACAGTATAGGAAATATGAGAGCGTAAATATATGGCAACACCACCACCACTGCCAACCATGCGATCATTTCTAATCAGTTGGAAGCCAGGAATAGAATACGAAGCTGTAGAGAGACATGGCTTAAGCCAAGATTCGGAGATGAGAACAGCATGAATATTTTTACAGTCAAAAGTTGCCAGCATATCAGGGAAATGTGCCGGAATACTCTGAGCATTTATGTGAATCGCGTTAAAATTCCTAGGTACATCGGAAAACTGTGCCTTGAGAGTATCAGCAAGTGAAGGTATGCTAGTAAAACTAGTGTCATCACTAGAAAGAGAATAAAAAGTGTCGTCGTCGCTATTATAATCTGTTAACATTTAATATACTATATAAAATAAATAAAATAATATATAATAAAATAATAAATAAAAATCCTAATTTAAAAGAATAATTGGTTAAGACGTGGACAATTTTAAACAAGTCCACCTGCCGGTCAGTGCCGAGAGAAAAATACAAAAGAATAAACAAATTAAACTACCAAAGTTCGGGCAGTCCGGATAAAAAAGGCTCTATCTCTGACATGAAGGCCTCAGTCGAGTTTGTGCACAGCTCAGTTAGAGACTTATCAATGAAAATAACGACCCTAGAGCAAGAAGTTGAAAATCTTAAAAGCACGAAAAATGAAATATCTATTTTACAAGACCGCTGTAATAAATTGGAGATCCAGTGTCGCGAAAACGAGCAAAGGGCAAGAAGCAACAACATTGAGATTAAAGGAGTACCAGTATCCTCCACAGAAAATCTTTTTGACATTATGTTCAAGATAGGAAATATCATCAATTGCCCCCTGCCTAAAGAACAGATTAATTATATTGCGAGAATACCTATGCGAAATGATAACAATAATAAGACCATAATATGCTCAGTGAATAACAACTATGTGAAAAATGACTTCATTGCTGCTGCTAGCGGACATAAGAAATTGAGCGCTGGCACTCTAGTACTTCAGGGCGACAATAAAATTTATATTAATGATCACCTTACTTTGGACAATAAAACCTTGCTTAATAAAACAAAAATATTAGCCAAAGAACGCAATTATGATTATGGGTGGTTTAGGAATTGCAAAGTTTTTATTCGTAAAAATAATTCATCACCAAAAATCCAGATCAAAACCGAAAACGATTTAAAAAAGTATTTTTAAAAAGCACGTCAAGACGATTATCTCATACTCCGTCGTTATTTGTTGTTACGATCACTTTGAGAACCGTATGTACTTACTATTTTTTATACACATTCCATTCTCGCCTTCCTTTTGTTTACTTACCGCTCGGTATTACTAACTCATTAGTCATAATTACTTTTAATTGTAAACATTATATATCATTAGTTAAAGTTGAAATCTGCATGCATTTGCTTGAACGATTCATTTTAAAATATAATATTCATACCTTCAAAGTAAATTATTACTTATATTTTCTGAGGATAAACTTGTACAACGAAAGTAACGGTCTGATATGTGTGCACTATTTGTTTCAATTGGATTCTATAACGTGTATGTTTCATCGGCTTGCTAACTTTATTATTCCTTATAGTATATCGTCTATAATTTTAGTGTTAATACTCAGTAGCCATGTTACCGATTAGCATCTTTTACCAAAATGTTCGGGGACTACGGACTAAAACATCTGCTTTTTACAGAAATGTAAGTATTAATTGTTTTGATATTATTTGCTTGACCGAGACGTGGCTTACCCTCGGCATTGATGATAGTGAATTGTTTGATAGTAGATATATGGTTTGGCGACGTGATAGAAATTACGTGCAAACGAATCAATCTATGGGCGGGGGTGTTTTGATAGCGGTGCGTCGCGAACTTGTCGCTGATGTTCGCAGTGAGTGGTGTTCGTCGGCTGAGGACATATGGGTAACCCTGACATTGGCTCAAATGAGACATAAAGTGCCATATAAATTACATTTATGTGTTGCTTACATATGTAATCAACAATTTGGTACTTCCTTAATGACTCAGCTGGGTAACTTCTCTGAGAATTTAACCGACATTATATTAAAGTACCCCACAGAAAATTTTATCATTTTAGGTGATTTTAACCAAAGTAATATTGAATGGCATACTGCGGCCGACGGTGACTACTTATATCCTGCAAACTTACATGATGTTATTCAGACATCTTTCTGCGATAATCTCTCTTTGCAATTTACTACAGTACAATTCTTTTAAAAATGTAAATAATAAAATACTCAAATCAAATCAAATCAAATAATTTTATTTGTGTCAAACATGAGTGATAATACAATGTCAGATACATAGTATTTTTGATGTTGAAGAGCAAGTATAGTCCAACATGTTATACCTTAAAGGTGTACAAATGAGTAATCTCCATTGAAAATTAAAATAATGAAATCATAGAATCATAAAATAATAAAATTATTAAATCACAAAATCATAAGATAGTAATCGTAAAAACAAAAAATTAAAAAGAACAAAATTAAAATGTCAAGAATAAGATAAATCAGATAAATCATGCATAGGTCATAAGTCTAAAGTGAGTCATTCATAAAGTCTTTTAGATTATAATAACATTTATTAATTAGAATATTTTTTAATCTTTTTTTGAACATCATTATATTTAAAGTTTTGAGTTCTGTTGGTATTTTATTAAATATCTTAGGACCCATGCAAAAAATACTCTTTCTCATAATTTCTGTCTTCGCCGCATGTATTCTCAACCTATTGTTATCACGGCGGTTTCTAACTACTGTGTCAGATAGTCGTGGGAATAATTGCGGATTATTTTTAACAAATAGTGCGATCTCTAATATATATATTGACGGAAGTGTAAGGATTCTATGTTGTAGAAAATATGGTTTGCAGCTATCTGTTGGATAAAGTCCGAACATTGACCTTATGCATCTTTTCTGCGCTATAAAAACTTGTTGGAAGTGGTGAGTTTGCCCAAAATATGATTCCATATCTCAACAACGATTCCACCATCCCGTGATATGCCATGATGATAGAATCAGTATTGAGAACAGATGCAAGTCTATATAGTGCATATGCAGAGCTGCTTATTCTTTTGGTCAGGTTATGAATATGCGGTTTCCAGTTGAGTTTTTGGTCAATTGTTAATCCTAAAAATTTTACGTCGTGTGTGTTAGTTATTAATTCATTATCATAAAATATATTAACGTCAGAAAAAATACTAGGTCGTTGCGAAAAATGGATAATATTAGTCTTATTTAGATTAATTTTTAGATTATTTAGGTCAAGCCATTTAATAATTGAATTTAGGGTGTCATTTATGTCAGTTTTATAATGTTCTTTATCTTTACATGCGATGGCGACTGTGCTATCATCTGCAAAGAGAGACATTGGGTATTTGGTCGCTTTTGGCAAGTCATTTATATAAATAATAAATAATAATGGACCAAGGACACTACCCTGTGGCACACCAAAGCTAGGTATACGCTCATCCGATTTAAAATATTCTTCTCTCTTTGTTTTTACATTTATTCTTGATATAACGGTAATTTGCCTGCGATTGGATAAATATGATTTTAAAAGGTCTAAGATGTTACCCCTAATTCCGTAAGCTTCAAGTTTGGCAAGTAAAATACTGTGGTCAACATAGTCAAACGCTTGTGTAAGGTCGCAAAAAATCGCACAAATCGGATTCGTTTTGTCTACGTTTTGCCTAAGTTAATGCTTTTCTTTTGCCTAAACCCTTTTTGTTCTAGACTAAGTAGATTTCTTTTTTCAAAAAACCAATTAATTTCAGCATAAATGAACTTTTCAAAGATCTTAGCGAAAATAGGTAACAAAGCTATTGGACGATAATATTCCATTAGCTCTCGATTTTCTTTTTTAAATAAAGGCTTTACTAACGCTATTTTTAAATCGTCGGGAAAAGTTCCTGCGCTAATGCAAAGGTTAATAATGTGACTTAGAAGGTGGCAGATGTGATCATTTACATGTTTGACAACTTTAGTAAGAATTGCATCATATCCAGCACTATTGCTATTTCTCAACTCTTTTATTATTTTGTGGATATCACCTGGTATACTTGGGTTCATAAATATTGAGACTGTATTTTTACTTATTAATGATGTAACATTTCTGCCGCTGTGTCTGGAAGGAATAATTTTGTCAACAAAGTAGTTATTAAATGAATTTGCTATTTGTAAAGGATCTGTTATTGTTATATTGTTTAATTTTATTTTGTCTATAGTGTTAGTAGGTATATTTAGCCTTGAGCTATTTATTATTTGCCAAGTTGTTTTACTTTTGTTCTGTGATGTTTTTATCTTATAGTTATTTTGTGCTCGTTGTGTCAATCTTATTATTTTGCGTAATAACTTTGAATATTTTAGGTAATTTGTTTTATTTGTATTTGTTGGTCTTTTCCGAAAGGTTTCTAACATCTTTCTTTTTTTCTTGCTACAGGTTTTAATACCCTAAGATATCCATTTCGGTTTTCGAGTAACTTTTATCGTAATAAGACGGAAAGGAAAGCACAGGTCATACAATAATTTGAAGTTTACCATAAATGATTTAAAAGCAAAGTTGGGGTCATTAGTTTCGTATATATCCGAAAATGACAGGCTAGCTACATAGGTTTTGAATTTTTCCATGTTTTCTGTACTATAATCACGACGTTTTGTGCGCCAAATATTAATAGTACATTTTGTTTTGATAGGACACTTTAGAATTTGCGCTGTATGGTCCGACAAAGCGAATTCTAGCACTTCCGTCTTACAGTTCTGTCGAAAGTTGTGTGCAAAATTATCGATACATGTTTGAGACTTTAATCTTGTAGGTACCTTCAGTGCTAATTGTAAGTTAAAATTTAACAACAAGCATTCCAGATTGCTAGTTACATTATTAGTCTTCAGCATATCGATATTGAGATCTCCCGCTAAGACTATATTGGTTAAATTCATTTTACATAGTAATGTTAATAATTTCTCTAATTTACAAAAAAATATATTTAAATTATCAGTTTTAGGAAATCTATAAATACATACAATAACCATTTTATAAACAATAAGATTTATGGCGCAACATTCAAAAAGACCTGACACAGACAGCTTGTTTATTTCTGGTAGATCTTTCCAAAGCAGTCCCTTCTTGACCAATATGCATGCTCCCCCTCTCCTACTTTGATGCCTGCTAAAGCTACTTGCAAGATGAAAGTTAGGAACATTTATATTATTTCTTTTCGTGGCCTGCCATCACAAAATGCTCTGTAATACACAACACATCTATACTGGTATTTCTGTCAGAGAGCTCATCTAAGCATATAGTTAATTCATCTGTTTTATTCATGAGACCAGCTATATTTTGATGCATTATATATAAGTACTTATTCACGAAAAAGCTGGGTAACTCCTTCATTCACTTTTTGTTCTTCCATGTCCTTGTGATTAAATAATTCCATGTCGATTAATATATTTTGCATAATTCTGTCGTAGATATTTCTAATTCCATGCTTGTTTATTTTTCCTGTTGTATAGGAAAACATCTCAAGTTTTAGACTCTGATTGCTGTCAAAAATATATAGGTTATCTTTATCTTCTAGGGCTAAATATAGGTAATTGGAGAACATTTCGACTTTGTAATTATATATTTGTGCACCTGTTATATAAGTAGGTATTCATACAACAATATTTGTGTGGGTAATTTTTTGTAGCGATTTCTTCAGAGAATTTATAGTATTTATGTAATTTTCCTCTCTAATATCATTTTCTCCAATGAAAAGAATGCAATAGTCGTTTAGAGAATAGTGTTTTAATTGCAATTCTAAATCACACAGAAGTTTATTTGTGGTACTATTAGGTATTATATAGTGGTAGTATTGAAAGTAATCCGAGAATACGTCTTCTATTATGGGCAGTGATCCTTTCGTTACGTTACTGCTTAGAATACACAGTTTATTCTTATAATTATGCTTCTTCTTACCTTTTGATGGCTGCTCAGTACTTTGGCATATCGACTGTCCGTTATGAGGAAGAAGTAAACATTCTTGACTATTCCATAATTGAGAGAAGCTACTATCAATAGTTTGCGTTGTTTGATCTTGTTTAATAGACGGGTTTTCGAGGTGGTTGTTGTGTTTCTTATTCTTGTGTAACGGTGATATACTTTTCCTGTCAGGCGTCGAGCATATCTTATCTTATCTTGTGTGGGGCCGAGGCAGCAAGGCCTCAGAGCACTTCGACCCAATGGGATCTTTTGTGCTTCCCCTAGATACCTAATCCTCATCCTCCCCCAGTTCTTCAAACAGCTCTTCCATAAGCTTTATAATGAGGCCTGGGGGTATGAGTCTGTAGTCCTCTGGTCCTGGATAACCCTGCCCCAAGAGGCACATTCGCTTTCTAGCCAGTTCATCGCATGTACACAGAAGGTGTTCCATGCTCTCAATTTCCCTTTTACAGGCCCTGCAGGCTGATGTGTCCGTCAGACCCATCTTTTGTAGGAGAGCGTTAGTCCCGAAGTGGCCGGTCAGCGCCCCCATGAAAAGACGGGCCTGCCGCCTGCTTGAGTTCCAAATGGCATTTTGCCATTTCGATGAGGAACCTATGAATTTCTTGGAGTGAGCAAGTCCCGTGAGGCTCAACCACTCATCCATGTGCCTCGCCCTTGCGTACTCCCGAAATGCCGTTTTGACTGCGCTTGGGGCCAGTCCTACAAATGGTTCCGGTCCAATTAGTGAGGTTCCAGAATCTTCCCTAGCCAGCTCGTCAGCATGCTCGTTGCCCACAATACCCCTGTGACCAGGGACCCAAACAAGCCTGACCTTGTTTCGCTTTCCCAGCTCATTAAGAGTTCGGGCAGCGTCCATGGTCAGCCTTGAATCGATCCTGTAGGAGGTCAGGGCCATGAGTGCCGCTTGGATGTCACTAAGAATGTAGATGGACCTACCTGTGGTACCGCTACTTTCCATCTGTTGTGCACAGGCAAGAATAGCATATGTTTCCGCTTGGAAAACCGTAGCTAATTTGCCCATGCTTTGACTGACCTTATGGTCCCTTGCATATATGCCCGCCCCTGTACCCGACTCGGTTTTCGAACCGTCAGTGTACCATATCAGACTGCCCTCCTCTGGTGGGTCGAGTCCCTTCATCCATTCTTCCCTTGACGGTAGATGAACCTTGTAAGATCTCTTGAACCAAAACATGGGTTGCATTTTGTCGCAGTGCATGTTCGTTAGTTCGTCAAGGCCTTCCTGTATTTTAAGCTTTGTGTGTCTAGTTCTAGGCTTAGAACTATCCCACAGGCCATTTATTGCCAGTCTGTGTAGTGCAAGACGGGCCTCAGTCTCTATGACAATATGTAGCGGTGCAAGGTTGAGTACCTTTTCCATCGCCGCTGTTGGTGTGGTTTTGAACGCCCCTGTGATAGCTAGGCATGCCGTTCGCTGTAGTTTAGCGAGAGCTTCCCTGCATATCCCTAGTTGCGTCCTGGGCCACCAAACAATGCTGCCATATGTGATTATTGGTCTAACCATCATAGTGTACAGCCACTGCACAACCTTTGGTCTAAGTCCCCAGGTTTTGCCATACGCTGAGCGACACATACCCAAGACTCTTAGAGCCTTGGCTATGGTATTGTCCAGATGTGTTCGCCACGTCAGTTCTTTATCCAGGGTTACCCCTAAATATTTTACCTCTGAGGCCCAGTTTAGTTGTTTGCCATAAAGCCGAAGTTGGCCAAGGCCTGAGAGCAGTCTTTTCCTAGTAAATGGAATGACAACTGCCTTGTTTGGATTTATAGAGAAGTGATTCTCTTCGCACCATCTCTCTACTTTACAGAGAGCCCTTTGGATCAGATTTGAAACCGTGTTCGGGAATTTGCCGTTGACAAGTATAACTATGTCATCGGCGTATCCCACGGTTAGCAAAGGGCCCTCATTTAGATTACTTAGTAGTGAATCTACTACTAAGCACCACAGTAAGGGTGACAACACTCCCCCTTGTGGACAGCCTTTGGTCGTCCTAACGTGGAGTGTGTCTCCCCTAAGAGTGGAGTGAATGATCCTACTCCTTAGCATGCCAGTCACCCATCTGATGATGGTTTGGTTGATGCCATGGTTTTCTGCAGCTCGCTGTATCGATTCGAAGGTTGTGCGGTCGAAGGCTCCCTCGATATCAAGAAAGGCTCCGACACAAACCTCCTGCGATTCCAGTGCCGCCTCTGCGCGGCTTACGACGTAATGTAATGCCGCCTCTGTTGACTTCCCTGCCTGATAGGCGAACTGAAGTCCATGGAGAGGGTATCTTTTTAGTGGCCCCTCTCTAATAAACCTATCAAGCATTTTCTCAAGTGTCTTGAGTAAAAACGATGAGAGGCTGATAGGCCTGAAAGCTTTGGCATCTTCATAATCTCCCTTGCCAGGCTTGGGTATGTAGGTTACTTTGACTTTCCTCCACCGCGCAGGTATATATCCAAACGCTACGCACGCCTTATACAGCCTGCATAAGTGCGGTATCAGAGTCTCAGCCCCCTCCTGTAATAAAATAGGGTAGATCCCATCCGGTCCAGGGGCCTTGAATGGTTGGAAACCCATCACTGCCCACCTGAGCCTATGTTCATCTACCACCTTTTTAGCAGTATCCCAGTCAGCCCTGGTGGTGCGAATAGATAGCTCCTCCAGGGTCACTGAGTCCTCCTTATCATCATCCAGTTTTACTGATCCCGGGAAATGAAGTTGAACATTACATTCAAGACCTCCTCCCCAGTCTCAGACAGTTTACCATTCCCATCCTTAATAGATGCTAGTGGAATGGCCTTAGTTGTAGAAATTGCTTTACTAAGCCTCATGCCTTCAGAAACACTCTCGATCGCCTGACAGTGTCCCCTCCAGCTCCTACGCTTGGCTCTTCGTACAGCCGAGTTAAACTTTGTGAGGCTAGCACTGTAGCCCGAAAAATCGTTAATTGCCTTGGCGGCATTAAAAGCCTGTCGTGTATCTCGACGTAGTTGTACTATCTCCGGAGTCCACCACGGCTCTTTCTTACCAAGTGCCTTTTTCTCAGGACAGTTATCTGTCCACGCTGCATGCAGGCCCTTAGCAACTCTATCAGCTTCAAATTCAATATCTAATACAGAATTCAGCTTACCAATAGGTTTCCCTAGATTCACCTCCAGGTCTCTGCGAAACGCATCCCAGTCGGTATGTCTAGGGTTCCTCCTTCGTACAGTCACATATTCGTTATGAGTCCTATACCTAAAGTAAATGTACCTATGATCGGATCCGGAGATCTCATTCGGTACATGCCAGTTTTCAATGTGTGCGCCTGCCATACTAGTGGCTAGCGTGACATCAATAACTTCAGCCCTTCTCCTGTTAACAAAAGTAGGTCTGCTGCCTTTATTAAGAATCTGAAGGTTTGCGCTTACCACGTAATCCAATAGATCCTCCCCTCGTCTGTTCACATCGGTGCTGCCCCAGACGACATGATGCGCATTTGCATCACAGCCAATGACCAGTTCTGTGTTCCCTTGGCTGCCATATTCCACCAGTTTTTTTGATGATTGGTGATACTGGCTCCTTGTTCTCATAGGGAAGGTATGCTGAGGAGAGCAAGATCTTGTGTGCCCTCTTTCCCGTCCCTAGGTGGATCCAGGTTGTTGTTACGTCCCTAGAACATAAATCACGTACGATGGAAGCATCTATACCATTTCTGACATAGATGCAGGCTCGCACGTCATTAGCGGAATGTTGATAAATTATCCCCCCTGTCCCGCCTAAACCCTTAATCTCGCCCTTGTAAACATAAGGTTCTTGAATGAGGGCAATATCAAATTTATTCAATTTCAACTGCCTTGCCAAAAGGGCCGAGGCAGCCTTAGAATGTTGAAGGTTGATCTGTACGCACCTTAGTCCCTCCATCTTGTCCTCTACAGATGGGTGTTAAGAGGTTCCTATAGTTAGGCCCCTCCAGCCCCCGTCGGTGAGCCAAGACCGAGTAGGTCCAGTTCCCCGAGTAGGTCATCCGTCCTCACCGATACTGGCGAAGCCGGACCCTCCCCCGGAGAACCTGAACCACCCTGCCCTCCCCCTCCGACGATTGCTGCGTGCGTTGACTCTTTCCGCCGTGTTTCCCCCCTCCTCTCGGAATTTTCGAGGAGTTTGAAAACAGCCGGCCCTAATCCTCCCGGTATCGCGTAACCGGCCCCTCGGATGACCTCAGAGGAGACCCGGTTCATCAGGACGACACGACGAATGTGGCGGCTCTCAATTTGAGTGCCTACCACCCTCCAGTCTGCCGTCCTAAGAGACGGGTTCAGCCTCTGGAGCATCCTCAGGTCCGGCTCCGCGTCCCTTAGTTGGGTGTTCTGGCTCTTCCAGGCCATTTTAACCGGTCTTGGAAGATCCGCCGCCAAGACCACCCTGACCTCTACCCCACTCTTCACCCGAACCCCACTCAGCGTGGCCTTTAGCCACTGTGCTGCCATGTCATCGTGGCAGGAGACGTGTATGGCCCCTGCCACGACATCATGACCCACATGCAGAATGGGCAGAGGATCCGGAGCAGCCGTAAGTTTCTCTAAGATGAGACCCCTCAGCTGATCCACATCCCCCGCCTCAAGCGAAGAGTAGGGGTGGTTGTCAGGGACGATGGCAAGCTTTACTGCTGCTACCACATCCCGAAAAGACCCAGACAGCTGCACCTTCTTTCTTCCAGGTCTTTTTGGGTGGCCCACCGCAGTTACTTGCTTCGTCGCTGACCTCCCGCTGTCTTTTGGCCGGTCCCTCTTGAGTCCCGGCCCCTAAACCTTTTTGCCTCTGGAGCCGTCGGCGTTTGCGTTCAGCGCCTGACGGTCTCTTCGAGGCCTATTGCCCTGAGGTTCCTGCCCCAGGCATGGATGCACCACTTTGGCAGGGTTTCGGCCCTCCGGTTCCCATAAGGGCCCCAGAAATTAAGCCTCCTCTCCCGCCTCGATGAGCACCACGACCTGAGACGGTCCCTCTGGTGTCCCTAATTGACTCAGAGAGTCCTTTTGTGGCACCGTTAGACGGCGTCCACGTTGAGCTGGCCTCGCCAGCCGTCGGTTGCGAACCTTTGACCCCCCCAGAATACGCGGGTCTGGGGTCTCGGGGCCGGATTCTCCTACGCTTGCGTTGGTACCGGCCTGGGGTAGTTTCTCTTGAAGTTTTGCGTCCATGGTTTTACTACTCACCCACCCAACAGTGATCGCGCCAGAAGGCCTCCGAACCCAGCTACTGGGTTGCATACAGGAATATGATGAGACGGGAGTTGGGAGAATCGGGATAGAATTCGATGGGAAGCAGGTGATAGGATTGTGTGACTAGGAATAGGTGCTATAGGGGATACAAAGGCGCCTGGGGTTTTATGTTATATCTAATTCTGAAGGAATTAGACCGAGAACAGGGCGGCAACTTCGAGAAGGCTAGACCACCGGACTTGCCTTGGGGATCTACACGACTGTAGCGCTCTCCCCCAAGACCTCACCCCCTTACTACTTCAGAAGGAAGCGGTAAGGTAGGCCTGCACCTATACTACCACGCAAAGCTAGGCGAAGCGTGTCATTCTACAACAGCGAAAGCATAGAAGCAGACCCGCCCCTAGAGGTAGCTTGAAGGTGGGCGGTTGAATATGGTTCAATTTGTGTGTGTTTTAGGTTCGATCGGATAATTAGTGCTGTGCCGGCATGCACCCTACCATCGGGATGAGGAGTGTGGTAGATGTTGTAGCCTTTGATGCGGGGAGAACTTCTAGGTGTCGTATGCGACTCGGATATAAGTACTGCATCAAGTTTGTTGGAGGTTATTATGGCCTCTAGTTCCTGGATATTCGGGGTTAAGCCGTTGATGTTCCAGACTGCAATATTTAAAGGGACCATTATGGGCTTAGTTTGTTGATGACTGTGGTCAACAGTCCCATAAGGGTACTGATTTGTTGTAGGAGTGAGTATTTTTTCATTTTGTTTTAACAAGACTTGTTCAATTGTTGTTGAATTTTGTTGAGTGTGGTTTCCACTTCGTCCAGCCGTTATGTCTGCATATGATTGGTCGGTGTCGGTTGGTTTCTGGGGTTGAGTTGTGTTGATGTTGGTATAGATTTTCTCATTATTGGTATTTGATTTCCTGGTCATGGGCTTCTTGGTATTGAATTTCCTGGAGAGTATTTCCTTGTATACTTGGCAGCCTTTGTAGTTAGCCGGGTGTTCACAGGAGCATAGTGCACATTTGGCAGGTGAGTTTTTATCCTTTTTGGGACATTCGGAGGTTTTGTGACTGTCACCGCATTTGACACATCTATACGGTCGCATGCAGTTATTTTTGCAATGGCCATATTGTTGGCATCTGTGACATTGCACTATTGTTTTTCTTTTACGGGGGTCCTCGATTTTGATGCGCTGGTGATAAATATTTTGGATGTTCTTTACTAGTTTGTTATTTTGGCCTGGTTCTAAATTAACGAAAAATGTTGAGGTGGGTTTCTTATCTGGTCCATATCGGGAGTTAATTATTTCTCCTCGGACTTGATTTCCAGTTTTCTCAATTTCCTGAATGATGGCATCGTGTGGTGTAGTGTGATGGAGGTCCCTTATCACAATTCTGTAGCATTTTGTGTCTTTTCGGGAAAATGTATGCCCAATTAGCCCTTTCTGACGTATGAGGTCGATAACTTTTTTATAATTTTCATTCGTGTTGACCATTACACGCAGTAGGTTTTTGTTGACGATTTTGAACTTGAAGTCGTCAGCGTGTATAGTGGATTCAATTAGTTTTGTTAGTTTGTTTAGGTCTTCTATCCCATACAAGATTATTGGTGGTGGTTTGCTGACATGTGTTGTTAAACTTACATCATCTGTGGGGTCAAGTGGCAGGGCTGAGAATCGATTTTCTGACTCGATTGTTCTTTGTGGTGGAGAGCTTTCACATTTCCGTTTCTTAGGCATTGGTAGCCGTTGCCAGGATGGGGGTTGTTGGGTCTTGTTTTGTCGTTCCGTAGGTGTCACAGATTCAGGACCAACGGAATTGCTGGGGTCCTGTTCCTTTATGGAAGTTTTGGAAGCTGCAGCTTGGGTGGTCTGCTTGGAGGTTAGATCAGAGAGTGAGCTTGATCGCGGTCTATTAAAACGACCTGGGTGAAAATCTTGTTGGGTAAGTGTTTTTTGAGAGGTAATAGGAGGTTTATTGTTAAAATCCATATTCATGTTGTTCCCACGAGTAGGGTCGAAAGGGTGGTCGCTCACAGGGTGACGCCCATTCCATGTGAGAAGGCTATATACAATGATGTTCGCCTGGTACATCAAGGTTGGCGCTAATGACTGTGCTACCCTCAGTCATCCATCCTATTGGCGCGGTCTCCACTGTAGGATTGGAGTGATTTTTGAAGAGGTTGTCTTCCTCGCAATCCGGGCGATTAAGCCAAGATTCCCGGTCGCTGTCGTTTTCGGGTTGTGGAGGTCATTTCCTACCTCCAACAGAGCAGGCAGGTTAGGCTTGCTGGGGACAGGTTATTTAACCGCCGCCTGAGGCTCGGCGTTGTTGCTCGTTTAGCACCACCCGGGGGACACGTGTAGGGTGGTTAGTTCAGTCAGGATAAGGTGGTAAATCCTACGGACGCGAGCAATTTCATCCCCCAATGCACTGCAAAACACTGCAAATAGCACAAAATAAATTAATAAAAACACTCTTCCACTATGATTACAGTACACCAACTCAAAAAATATACTGCAAAACTAAGCTAATGAACATACAACAAACATACTTCTATAAAAGCTGTATCCTAATTAGAAAAATACTTAATAAAAACATTCATACACAAATACATTTTACAAAAAAACATCGAATACACAAAATTAGGCTTAGAAATGCAAATGACATACAGTTATACTCATCACGCACTAACTATGGCAAAAAAAGTGTAATGTACGAAGGTGCTGCAATGTATAATAAATTACCAAGCAACATAAAAAATGCAAAGTCCATGACAACATTTAAAATTACATATATTTGATAAAGCGAGCACACCTTAGTACACGACGCAAAGAAGATAAGTAACCAATCACGCACACAACGCAACTATATCATTACTGTTAAAACTATTCTGCACACAATGACAGACACACACACACATCGCATTCGCGGAGTGAGCTCAAACCGATTATACAAAAGCATACCATAATTTCGTATCTAACGTTAACAGTTCTCGTGGCGCAACAGAAATCTATTCAGCCTTCCATGAACTGTGGTCTGAGATCGAATCACAGATTAACTGAGGTATTCTTTTTGAGATTTTCTAGGTAATTTCGAGTAAGTATAAAGTAATAAAGCATATTTATCTACAAAATAAAGTGATGTTCTGACCGGTTTGAGACACTACTACAAGTTTCTCGCCTACCTTAAATTATTTGCTAGTTTATAGCAGCAAACTACCCGCTTTACAAATAATTAAATATGTTCCTGCGTTCAATTGTGAACTTATTTATGAGTCAGTCTGCATTAGCAACTACGCCTAGCCTCCTCCTTTACTTGCACTTTTACGAATTTGGGTTATTGTTTTTTTTTCATTAAATTGTTTAACTTAGACCATGCATCATTTCAACAGTATTCCAAAAAGCTCAGATTGTTGTTTTGCATGAGCAAAACATTACTGTTAGTGAAATCGCAAGGCGCCTAATGATATCGGTGAGTAACGTTATTTTTAATAACAATACTTCCTTTTGTATACTTAATTTGTTTAAATAATATTTATTTATAGTTGTTTATTATTAAAATAAAAGAAAATTATAGTTACTTTTATTAATTTAGGTATTATATTTATGTAACCGTAACCCGGTACTTAGTTAAAAGAAACAACTAGGTAACATCTCTTGCCGGTACTGAATAGTATCGATATAATATTATCTGTATATAATAATTATATATCAATATCATATTATCGGTTTTCTCGTTTAACTAGTAATTGTAAATAATTCTGAATAGTTGAAAATAATAGGACATAATATTTATATATTACCTGCATAACTACTCACAATATTAAAAATGTGAATTGTAGTAAACTTCAACTATCAAAAACCAATGAATAAATAACAACAATATTCTTTAATAATAATAATAATAAACCCCCTCTGGGACAAGCGTTACCTCATCATGAGACTGACGTCAAACTGGAGGGTAGATTAGAATCGCTTTTACAAACCTTAGACAATAAAACAAAAAATGTGTCATAAGGTTAAAAGAAAAGCGTACAAACCGCAGGGCAGCTTGTGGCGAGCTGATGGTGAGTGGCGACTCTGCGGTCCTTATTGCCCCAGAGAGTCGGTCAGGGCCTCGTCTCCAGTTTGCCCATATTGGGTAGCTGGAGTGGAAACCCAAGAGCGCCCGCAGGATTTTCAACTCTGTCTTGCCTTAAACGGCTGGCCAGAGGGGGGCTGCCAGAGCTATATGCTTGGGGGTGGAAGTGTCTAATGGCGTAATAGCGGGGAAACCCAATCCGGGTCTCTTGGAGACTCGCGACGGTGAAACCGGGGCCGCACCTCTCGACACCCTTAGCCGCTCACGCCGCTGTTGCCGCCTTTTGCCTCTACTGGCAGATTTTCGGGGGGCCCAGCTAGTGAGTTGGCGAGTCACCGTCTGCCATCCCTAAGGATATTTTTTCGAGGGTCAAAGGCAGACGCCGTTTTCTTCCGGCAATAGAAGTTATCGGTCCACCAAACACCTCACCCATAATCCCATTTTTTTTTATTTCCATATTTTACAATAGTCCTGCACCCGCCCGGAATACTTCATGACTGTACTCCCATAGTACAGTTGTGGAGTGTCCCGGGTGTATGCCCCATCCCATATTAGATCAAAGCTCTCCAAGGGGCCTCTGCGCGTTGGACCTGTGTCCCCCCGCACGCCTTCCAAAGTACCGGATGTCTTCCTCACCGGAGGCATGCCGTGATACCCAAAAGGAGATACAAATAATAATAATAAAATTTTTATTTCGGAATGACATCCATATTTGTTAGTAACAATAGAAGCTTACAAACTAGTGTTAGTTACATTTATTAATCTAGGCTGCAAGGGAGGCCGATCCTGGGGAGTGTCTACCTACTTGACTGCATGCAGTCGTATCCACCGCCCCAAGATCGGAGAGTCCCACCTATCACATAATGTTCTGAGAATGGTGTTGGGGCTGTCGCAAACCCGGCGTAGTAGAGATGCGCATCTCTTGCGCATAATGGCCGAAAAACTATCCACATGCGCATCGGCAAACATGCCAGAAGCACTACAAAAACGCGGCAGCCCCATCAACATGAATATGACAGCATCAATATGACAGCCGATTCCGGTTCTGGTAAGCTCATCGATCAGGTTATTCATGTACAAATTAAACAACGCGGGTGAGGACAGCCCCCCCTGCCTCACCCCACACTCAAGCCTGTACTCAGCTGAAAAGGAGCTCGCCCATCTAACTGGATTCCGCTGATTAGCGTACCAAAATTTAAATAAGTTTATTACTTCGCTGTGCACATCCGTCTCATTCTGCAGCTTACCCCATAGCACGTTATATGATACAAGGTCAAATGCTTTTGACAAATCGAGGTAACACGCAAATACCGGTGTCTTTCTTGCTGTGTAGTACTGCACAGTCTGCTTAAGGCTAAGGATAGCACTCTCCGTAGATAAACCTGGACGAAAACCGAATTGAGCATCATTAATTTTTAAATGTTTATTAAGTTGACCAACAAGCAGACTGTCCAGCACCTTAGCAATAATCGTCGCTAATGAAATAGGTCTATAATTTGATAACACAGACGAATCACCGGTTTTGTTTTTGATGATCGGTACAACAGTTGTCCGCATTAATTTTTCTGGTAAATAGGAATGACTAAGACACAAATTTAAAAACATACATAAAACTCGTGGCAAGTGAATCCCAGCATGCTGCAGGTGCTCGATGCTGAGACCGTCATGCCCAGGCGATTTACCTCTAACCATGTTCCTAATTATAGAAGAAATCTGTTTCGTAGTAAACGTGACACTACGCGCAGAGCAGACGAACCCAGAATCGGGCGCAGGCAACAGCGTCTCATTCTTTAGGGGTGATTGTACTCTAAAATGCTGCCGAAACAGATCCGCGATCTTACCCTGGTCATGTACACCCTCGACACTCACGGGAAGGGTCGGCTTAAGGTTTAGTTTGTTTGTTGATTTCCAGAATTTACAAAAATCTTTATTTAAGTGGTGTTTAGCAATGATATCCATTTTAATTTGGTTTTAATTTGCTTGACACCACTTCAATTTACATTTGAATTTTTTCCTGGATTCGTTCATATCGGTAAAAACCGGACCAGAACTGGGCTTACCAAACATTAACCAAAGCTTATAATAAAGCCGCGCCTTCCCGTGAGCGTCGCGAACATACCTATTCCAGCCAGTTACATGTCTACGCTTCAATATATTTTTATGATAATAACTGTATACATTTCATCCAACAAAGGTAGGTGGCTAGAATCATTACACAATTTATCTGCACACTGACCAAATTCACATAGAAAATCAATATGTTTTAATTCAGAATGACAATAATCGTGATATCTAGCTATTTGTTCGGTATCCCGTTCACCCCAGGTAACTTTGTTTACATGTGCGTATGTTTTCGTCACCATGGAGTGCATTTTAATATTATTAAACTTACATTCTAACATAACGGGTAGGTGATCCGACCAATGTGTGTCATACAATACCGATACGTTGTGAATAGCGGGTAGTGCGGCACCTGTCACTACGCAGTGATCTAGCCAGCGCAGACACCCGTGTGCGTCGCTTATATATGTATAAGTGTCCGACGGCAGTGTATTCATATCAACGCACGACCATAACTGCTCCGCGCAGAACGAAAGTAGCTCGTTTGCAAACAGTTCACCTGGGTGAACGTTAAAATCACCAAGAATAAAAACTGACTCGACACTATTGTTTTCAATTACCGCGTTAATCTCGCTTAAGCACTCTGTGAATTCTAGGAAATTCTCACTACAATCCGTAGGCATGTACACTGAGAACACAATGAAGGACCAGTCTCTGAGCGTTACCTTAACAGCTACAAGACGCACACTATTGCAACTGATCACTGTCACAGCCGGGAAAGCACTTTGCCGCCAGAGTAGCGCAACTCCTCCGTGTGGCCGCCCCCGCATCACACCGGCTGAGGTATCCACTGCCGAAGTTCCCGTGTAAGCAAAGTTGTCATCTATAGTCCCCAGAACCGACAGGTCATGTGGCAGCAACCATGTCTCCTGCAGCGCTATTAAATCCACTTCTCGACATAGTTGTCGTATACAGTCCACTGATCTGACAACGTTTTTACAATTAAATGTTACTATTTTGGTTGTCGTCATGTTGATTTGTTAGTATTTGTCTCGTTAACCCGCAAGTTAGTTTTGTTTCTAAATTCAACAAAACGTCGGTACACAATTCCAACAGGCCAAAAGTCGGCATCCATAAATAAATTTATATGATCTTTAGGCACAAAAATTTTGAAGGAATTGTATTCTTTTTCCAATCTCATCTTCATCTTTTCAACAGTGACATTAAAGTTCGATTTACTTGTTACATATTTAGTGATGTCACACACGGACACATCCTTCGCCACGTTATAAATATAAATTGGTACCTTTATTTCGGCGGCCTTGAAGTTCATATTTGTTTCAGGCACAGCTTTCCCCTCGTTTCCCGCAAAACGGTTTCTATGTCTACGCCTTTGAACCGTGATCCAGTCATCATTTTGTTTCTCACACTTCCATTCCCCATCCTTCACTATATCTGCCATAGTCTTGTTAACGTTCATTGTTGCAGGTTTACTGAGCGCGTTATCAGTGTGTCTCGAGTTACCATCCGTTGGATGCGCGATCAGCTGAGTAGGGTGATTCATCGTATCGTTTGTCACGCTTGAGAGCTCGGCCGCATGGCCTTTCAATTGAATAGGATTATGACACCTGTCTTGATTAGCGTAAGGTTGAGATTCACTAGTTTTTGGGTTTTGAATAACCGACCGTTGCATGTTTGTTGGTCTTGAATCAGAAATACCCTCGAATGGAAGAATTTTCTCCAAAATTTCACAATAAACTGTTTCTGGCGAAGATACTAATTGACTCTGATTGATCACTCTTACATCACCGTGGTGAGATCCCAGGGGATCATCAGAACTTTCAAAACTTTCCATTCGACCCGCTCCACGTCGAGTGTTTATATTGTATTCAAACGTGTTGATTGGGGAAGTACGCTTCAACAATTCTATCTCACATTTTAAGATATCTAACTGTTCAGTAGTAGCAAACCGGTCCTGCATACGGTTCATATCCTGCTGTATAACCAATACATCCTTCAATATCTTTGTTACATCCACATGATCGAAGAGAATGGGGGGTAATTTTTGAAGCTCGCGAGCGACGAAAATAGGTACTTCCTCAGGATCTGTTTCCTTGAGAGTACAAATAATATCATCAATATTTCTGAGCGTTTTCCCGTCTCTTTTTCTGGTTTTCTTTTGCTTTTGTATTGTAGGTATATACTCAAAAAGCAGATTCTTAGCTACCACTATATCATCTTCAGAGAAAGCAGAGACGCAGATTCGACTGATACTTTCTTCGTCCATCACATCTAGCTTATTGTTCACAAACGCTAAGACTTCGCTAATTACGATATTACACTTTGAACATTTCACCCGATTGGAGGCCATATTCACTAATACTTTTTAGAAAAAAATAATACATAAAATAATATATTTATATGTGTAAAAATTATTATATAAATACAATATTAGATACCATTATTTATTAATATTTAAAAACTACTTAATATATTTTTTCCATATTATTGAAAGGAGGTGTAGGTATGTTTAATTCTAATACTTGCATTCATTATTAGTAGAATATAAAAATGAATAGTAGAAAATAATAGGAAATGTTTATATATTTCCATTTTTTTATTCTTCAAAAAAAATATTTACTTAATTTATTACTTAAGTATATAAATATTGGCTGCATACATTTATATAGTAAACATGTTAAAAAACAACTAACAAACAAAAAAATCTACCTACTTAAATAATTACAATATTTTTTTTATACTTTTTAGATTTAAAATAATACATAAAATTGTATGTGTATATATTTATATTAAGTAATATGTTAAGTAATATGTGCAATAAATATTATATAAATATAATATTATCATTATTTTATAATATTTGAATACTTGCTTTCGATATTATTGGATATTTGTTTATATTTTATTTTTATATTTTACTTAAATTAGCTAACTGTGTTTATATAAATATAATAAAGTAAAACAATTTATATAAATAGTGTTATTTTTTTCTTATTTTATAATTTGTATGTTTAATGTCATCAATTTGTATGTTTCAGTCATGCGCGCGCATCTACCGGAGGCGAGCGTGTTTTTTGGACTGCATACCGCCGCGTAGCGAACATTCGCAAAAATGTCGAACATATTAAAATTTACACAATGCAATTTGATAGTTAATGAGTTACTCTCATATGTGCAAAACAAAGTGTCCGTAATTGACGAAGATACGCTAGTTCGTGTGTGTACTTCGGCCTTCTAGACCAGTGAAATCAAAACTGCGAAATCGCTGCTTTATGAAGCAATCCCTACGGATAAGCGCAAAATAAATCGTAAAAATGCAGGCAAAGAAAAACGAGACTTAAACGACATTATCAATCTTTTTAAGTCTAAGTACTGATCCGGACGTTATTCCAATTTTCGTAGCAAAAGATCTAGATAAATTACCTCCCGTCACGTTTGACCATCTAGACTGCACGAAGTTACTCAAGGATATGGTGTTAATGAAAAGTGAAATCGATTGCATTAAGTCATCATACGTAACCCATGATGACATGAATGACCTAAAGAGAGAAATGTGTCGTTTGAAGACCGTTTCTTTGACGCCTACTTCGGCTTTTAAAGTCAACACAAAGCGCGGTGCGTGGCTCGACAGCGGACCCGTGGGGCTGTCGCATGATTGTCACACGTCGGCATTCAACGAGCCCCAAGCTGCATACAACCATATATCTGTTGACATCATATCGCACTCACCAACTTATAGAGAAATGAGGGTAGATGGTTGTGCACACGAACTTGCGGCGCCTACGGCTGAGGTGACGTCACGTCAGGGCGACATGTCAGCGCAAGCGATAACACAGGTGCATCGGCCTGCAGCCGATAATAATAATATTTGCAACACACCGGCTGACAGATGGCATGAGGGCGAACTACAGCTACAACTGCGAGAACGGCGTGCAATGTCTCCTACTTGTAGTAACGATGGTTGGCATTATGTACAACGAAGGAAACAACCTAAGTATCGGTTTATTGGAAAGTCGGGTGTAGCTAGAGACTTAGCATGATTTTTATCACCAATGTACAATGGGTTATAGCTGTTACCTGACCCACCCTAAAAACGGACGAATTTGAACCCTCTGCTTGTTACATTAAGAGTTATTCAATTTGTATGAGTTTATCAGACTAGCGCTACTCGATGAACGAATACAATAATAATACAGATACGCAAAACCTTTGCGTTAGGATATTTATAACTACTTGTTATTCAATTTAGATTTTTATGCAGTAAGACTAAAGGTTTATCTTAGATAATATAATTAGTGTCATTGCTACTAATAGCTTATTTTAATTAATACACACACTGGTCTTGTGGTTCGTGTGTAAGGCTGAGACGAGCAAGATGCGAGTTCAAATCCTGCATGGCGTATATTATTTTGTTTTCAATTTAGAATTTATTCAAGAAGTATTTCTTACATTATTGTAAAGAACTATAGACGGACACATTCTCCAAATATAAAGTTTCTAACTTGGTTATAATTCACTTAACTTGTAATAAGTGGGTAGATGAAAGACAAATACGCGTTCATTATAAATCTGGTATTCAAATGTTACTAAGTTTGAGGGTAGGAAAATAAAAATAAACTAGCCAGTCTACGCACAATTGCAGTGACTACGAGCGAACACTTTTTACCTTGCCTTACTAAATTGTGAAAAACAACGTATTTTTCCATTTTTTTAATTTATGTTTTGTAGTAGTTTTATTATCATGTCATTGTCTGTGATTATTTAAAATACAAAATAAACTATTTACACGATGAGAATGTTGGCATCAGAGAAATTGCTAGGAGACTTATATAGCAGTAAGTGTATTTTTATAATTTTAAATTTCATTATTATACCTAGCTATTGCTTTAATCAAACCTATATTTATATACCTTCTTTGTTTCAGAGAAATACCGTCAGATTGTGGTTGAGACGTTTTGAAGAAACGGGAAATGTTTGTTTCTACAAGTTCACCAGGTTGGTGGCCGATTTAATAGTCACTAATATTTGGAAATATTACGTGACAACACGGATATTTTCTTCATGCAAGATAATTGCGCCATACAGCTACTGTGGTGCAAAATTGGCTAACCAGTCAAGAAGTTGTCAACACAATAAATTGGCCATCTAAAAGCCCTGCCTGACCTAAACACAATAGAAAATTTGTGGGGTCAAATGATTTTAAATTGGGATTCATTAGAAGTCAGGACAAAAGAAAATTTGGCACAACTTGTGACTTCAACATGGGAACTGATGAGAGGAAGTAATGCTTGCTGAAACATGATGTGCGGCATGCGAAGCCCCTTGCAACAAATTATAGAAAGAGATGGTGCTCCACTGGAGTTAACAATACTTATGTGTCAGTGTGTTAAATCAATTGTTGTTATCACAATTTCTAAGGAAGTGTTTCTTACAGTGAATAAGCATGTCCTTTTGCGATCATAACCATTATTATATAAATATTTAAAAACCTATAAAGTAGGTCAAAGTATAGTGCTACTGTCACTTAAATTTTAAAGTAGGTATGATAGTTTATGTGGTGATGTTATTGTTATAAAAATAGAAATATTATATTATATTTCTAAACATTTAACATGTTGATTCACTACATTGACAACTTTTTAAAGTAGGTATGTATTAGATTAATTACCTACCTTAAAAATAAAAATGGGTATTTTATAGGCAACTTTAAAATGAAGAAAATATTTAGTAACAACTTTAATCAATAAAATCAAGGTTATCATAAGTATTAAAACTTCTTTTTACGTTTTTGCTTTTTATATAATATATATATATATAAGTATATATATATATCGGAGCGTAACGGACGGATAGAAACTAGCGAGTCGCTCTCGTACGAAATCAGAAGTGATTTTATTTATTGGACGTGGTAACGCGACTATAAATAATAAAAGGGTTATGGTAAATATGCCACAACTATCAAATGATACTAGCGCACAACTTTAAGCAATAACATAGATATTTCACAGAGCGGAACGTTTTCGCAGGTCGCGCCTATACTTCACGATGTCTCAAAACAGAATGCCCCTTGGAATGACCCATTGCTGTCCAGCACAGAAATTACAATGTGTCCCTTTTCACCATAAGGCGACCCGCGACTCCGTTGGGTAAAAAGTGCATCTGCAGTGCACATGTTACCGCCACTCTTCGAACCCACCCATTGCACTACCGACGCTTTGGAGAAAAGCTACCTTTATCTGCTGTAATATAAAACAGAACTCTAAATAAATTAATTGTATACTTCAAAGATACGAGAGTGCTCGGGATGTTGATGTGATAATGCAAATCTGCTTTAGGTAAAATATTTAGTGATAGCATCAATATTACAATTTTTTTGTTTGGTTTAATTTTTACGTCAACTTGAATAATTTATGTCAAAGTATTATTACTTGTCTTTTATTTAGGTTCCGAATACAATTATTCTGCTCGAGATATACCGGATAATTTACTTACACGTAATGCAATTCCCTGCGAATTTTCATACTAAAAACAAACAATTAAAAAGTAGCATTTTGTAGTAGGATCTTCCCATGTTAAATCCATTTTTGATTCGTAGGCGTGAACTACCACGAAGCAGCGATAAGCTCTGCGAGAACAAGTCTTTAGAATTACATCGTATAGTTAGTACTTATGTAAAATTCCGAAAGTTATTTTGTATGCATTTGATAACTCGTTATTCATGTCGTCACTATTTGATTTTGTTATCAGATCAATTATTTCCTGGTGCAGATATTAAACACTATTCTAACACTGACCATCGCAACACGGGTTATTCTTCGGGATACTTGTCTTGCTTGCGTCTACATAAGATACATTGATGCTTTATACTGTAGTGTGTGACGCGCCTCCACCCTATATATTGTTTAACTTAGCTTGTAAGAGGAACACTATTATACGGATATTCGACGCATACACTAGTCTTTAATTTGACACCAACACACGTCATTACATGGCGACCCTGCCAGTGCTGCCTTATGGGCAGCGCTGCGCGGATAAAAGAGTTAAGTACTTTTTGGTGTTTTAAATTGATTAAAATTGGCAAAATAAAAGAATTTTGAGAGGATATGTTTTACGAGTCGGGGAATTATATAAATAGTTAAAAGTCGAAGAAAGAAAAGGTGACAATGCTCGAGTGGAAGGCCAGGAGCCATGTCTTTTGGACATATGGTTGCAGCATCTTCCTGCGGTCTACGACCAGTGAAGCTGGTGGTCCGTCCTTACGTCAAGTGAAATTTTCGCCGAAGTGAAGTGAAAGTGTGTTTCGAGTGTCTAAGTGAGGTGAAGTGAACTATTTTAAATGTAGAACAGTATTGAGGTAGATATTCTCTATAATGTGATGCCGCGGACATTTTTTTAGTGCTTTAAGTTAAATATGTAATATTTTATAAAAACTAGATTAATTTTAGAGGTAGAGTAGGTATGCCTGTTGACAACAACTATTTAGGTACATTATATTTGTTTGGTTTTGGCATCCATATTCAAAAATGTATTTGTAAAATATAATTAGAACACGTAATCACGTTTATATCAGTAAATATAAAAATATTAATAGAATGTTGCGTAATATATCGTTCTCACGATAGCCAGGTGTACCCGCTCATATTACGTTTATGCTTGCTCTGCATTCCTAGGTGTTAAAATCAGTATCGCATGATATTCTTTGTTTAAACATAATTGTGTTCTTTGTATGGCAATGTTTTGGTTTAATAACGTAATGAAATATGAATTGTATTAAAATCTTTTGTCACCTTTACTAAAGAGTGTCATTAGGTACTTTCGTATTTTAAAGGTCGTAAGAAAGGAATAGGCTTAGGTATGTTTAAGTTTTATTGGTTGTTGGATTTTGATGAATATACAAATAAGAAAGATGGTTTCGTTCGTATGAAAGTTTTATAACAGTGGGGAATCGTTTGGTATATAAGGCTCTGGCATAGGTACCATCGGACTGATCACCCGAAAAATGACGGAGATCTTTTATACCAAATTATTCATTTTATATGTTGAAAGATTATTAAGATTGAAATGATTGTATAAATATGGTACACAGTAGAGAGGTACTAAGGTCCAGTCCCTTCAGTTTGATCATGGCAGTGAACGAGCTTTCCTCCGTGAAAACCGTTGGGGTCTATAAAGTCTTAAATCTGAGTCCTTATAAAAAAAAAGATAGATATTATAAAAAGTCGACTTATAAATTATGTACCTCGTTATAATGAAAAATATATGAATATGAAATGACCGGCCGGTCCAAATGAATGGTCCAAATGAAAGTCGAAAATGAAAGGTCCGAAATGAAAGGAAATGTGTAAGTACCATAGAAAAAAAAAGATAAGTAAGTAGGTATATATACAAGCAGTGTTAAAGTAAGAAAATGGGAAAATAAAGGTAGTGTTTTATGAAGGAAAGAAAAGAGGTGACTCCTTATACAAGACAGCCAAATAACAAAAAATATTTTTGAATTATCTTAATAACTTAGATTGATTTAATTTGGTAAATATGAATAAATAAATGTTAATTTAATAAATAATGAAACGAAGAATTTAAAGAGAAGACTATCATATCTAATATAACCTAAATAATCTTACTTTGTAAAAAAAAAAAAACTTTTATTGTCAACAGTGCATAGGTATAGTATATAATCATGTGCATAGGTATAGCTTAGTATATTAAGTACATATAATATGACTTGCGTAAGTGAAAATTATGATTTTCGGTACATTAGGTTTAGGTATATGCCCTAGAAACTATTGGTCTATAGATTTTGTCTTATACACACTTAATTTTTTTTCTGGAATGTAACTGAACTGTCAGCGAACTGTATTATATTATTATTATGTTTACAAAAGATTATTTCTACATGTATTTTATTAATGACTTATATTTGAAATTTACTGATTTTCGTCTAGTGTATCTATTAACAAGTATTAATTATGTATAATTATAACAAAAAAAACCTTTACTAAGGTGTTTTTTTTCTGTTTTAAAAAACGGGGGAGGTGTAGTGTGTGACGCGCCTCCACCCTATATATTGTTTAACTTAGCTTGTAAGAGGAACACTATTATACGGATATTCGACGCATACACTAGTCTTTAATTTGACACCAACACACGTCATTACAATACCGCATGTAGGTAGTGGTGGGCAACTAGAGCCATATCATCACGCCCGCACTCCCCAGGGGCAGGCAGAGGTGCACAAACGCACAGCCAAGACTACAAGAAACATTGCTGTCTTAAAATAGAAAACACAATGAGAAAATATTATAACACTTTTATTGTTTAGTAAGGCATCCTTGCCATATTTTAGAACTTCTTAATTTGTAAGATGCACCAAAATAGCACCAAAATCAATTAAAAATTCAGAAGATGCAAATCCATCCATCAATACAGGCAGTACATAATTGTTAACTAATAATGCAAAACTATTTACTTTATCGAAGAGGTCACTCCTTCCTTTACTAACCCTTGTGCATTTTCCAAGTATGTAGGTATTTATTTTGTAGCATCTAATAATTTTAATTATTTCAATTTTTCACAAACTCAGAAATCATATTCCGGGCCGGTTAAATTGTTAAGCCTGTAATATTTGAAATTTCTAATAAATATACTCGCTTTGGTCTATGTGTTTTATAAATCTGAACAAAAAAATATCGGGAGTCTACGCATGACAATATAATATCTCAATATCGTTCGAATCGAATGTTAACTCCAGACAAAATCTAACAAGTGCTATAGTACGCGCACCTTCATTCCCAAATTTGCAATGCCCCTAAAGGCAATTACAGACATGACATATTTGCAAAAAAGGAAAAGAAACTTTTCCTCATCAAAGAATCGGTTTAGAACCGAAATAAAAATGGAACGACTGACCGTCTCAATTCAAGAGGCGCACCGATGGAACATTTCTCGACTGCTCTCGATACTTCCCGCTTCCACCGAGCGTCGCCGTTTTTCTTTTTCTTTTTCTCCTTGGCACTAATTATTATTTTATTGACACAACACATTATACGTGGCATTTTTGCACGAGTTGCGCGAATCCCACTTCTGATATCGGAGCGTAACGGACGGATAGAAACTAGCGAGTCGCTCTCGTACGAAATCAGAAGTGATTTTATTTATTGGGCGTGGTAACGCGACTATAATTAATAAAAGGGTTATGGTAAATATGCCACAACTATCAAATGATACTAGCGCACAACTTAAAGCAATAACATAGAGATTTCACAGAGCGGAACGTTTTCGCAGGTCGCGCCTATACTTCACGATGTCTCAAAACAGAATGCCCCTTGGAATGACCCATTGCTGTCCAGCACAGAAATTACAATGTGTCCCTTTTCACCATAGGGCGACCCGCGACTCCGTTGGGTAAAAAGTGCATCTGCAGTGCACATGTTACCGCCACTCTTCGAACCCATACTTAACTTTCTCAGAAGGACTAAACATAATTCTTTACAATTTATTAGGCAACCCAAATCTGACCCTCACAGCGGGTTTATTACTTTCCCAAAATGTAAATGCAGATGTCTTAATTACACAGTCCTAAATTTCAAAACAATCGAAACTTCATAAAACGAGTGTTCTATTATCTACCATTGGGGTATCCACTACGCCAAAATGTAAACGCAGATGAGTTAGTTATACAGTGCTAACAATGGTAAGTTCCAAACAATTGAAACTACATAAAATGAGTATTCAATGATTTACCATAATAAAGGCTATCAACGTTAATCAAATAAATCGTGCATCGCGCGCTGATTTTCCCGCGCGTCGACATATATATATTATATAACTATGACAAGTAATTGTGTATTTTATATTCAATAAAATCGTTATCATAATAATTAATGTTTTTCATTTCTGTTGTTATTTTTATTTAAATAGTTAAATAAAATAAATATTTTAATATCATATAAAAACATTTGGAATTCAAAAAAACAATATATTTGAATATTGTAAACATAAAAAGCTAAAAGAAGCGCAGGGCTAGTTTTGAACTCATAAACATGCTAACATAGATACACCGTTGCAGCCACCAGACCAAATCACCTTAACAAGTATTATTGAAATTAACAACTCCTCAATCATGTGACAAAACAATATTCAAAGATTACCTACCCTAACGTTACGTGTTAAAGATCAAATTGGCACAACTGTAGTTTATAATATTTACCTATCTTGAACAAGTCGCTTTAAAACAACGACCTAGGTCATTGTTTTAAAGATCAAAATTGCTTAGTAGTCTGTATTATTATTTTATTTGTCATCGAGTAGCGCTAGTCTGATTAACTCATACAAATTGAATAACCCGTAATGTCACAAGCAGAGGGTTCAGATTCGTAAATTTTTAAGGTGGGTCAGGTAACAGTTATAACCCATTGTACATCTCGACACGAATGAATGTGACATAATCGATTATATTCGACAGAAAACCCAAGAAAGTGTTATTTTAGAGAGAATTAAAATGAAGACACAGAGGGGGCATAAAGCATATAAATTTTTAACATCTGAATTATATAAATGAATATAAATTTATATTTGGACGAACAACTATGGCCCGAGGGTATAATCTGTTTCGTCTCTTGACGATAGTTTTTCTTCTGTTACTGATACTCTTGGAGATACTTTACGTAGGAAATTCAACCAACAAAACGGCCGTCTGTTTAATGTTTGCCATCTCAATGCACAAAGCATTCCTAGCCATTTTAGCGATCTGTATGAGGCGTTTTCCGATACCAATGTTCATGCCGTCCTGATTTCCGAGTCTTGGCTCAAACCTCAATTACTATCTACCTCTTACCCGCTTCCTGGTTTTATCTTGATTCGGAATGATCGGGTTGGTAAGGGAGGAGGTGGTGTTGCTATTTACCTACGCAGCGACCTTCCCTTTAAGGTTCTTTCTACTTCATCTCCACACTATTCTTCCTCTGCTGAGTTTCTCTTTATTGAGGTTTGTGTCAAAGGTGCTAAGGCCATTCTCGGTGTTGTTTACTGTCCCCCTACTGTAGATTACTTCACTGATTTCGAATCAGTATTAGAATCTTTGGGTTCAGAGTATGATCACATCATATCATCATGGGTGATTTCAATACAAAGAGCCTGTATACCCTCCCGCTTCAAGCCACTCACCATAATAACGTGGGTGAGGATACCTGGCTTGATCTAATCCTAACCTCGAACACTTCTCTCGTTTCCTCTCACGGTCAAATCATTGCACCTGGTTTTTCCCATCATGACCTCATGTTCCTTTCCTACATCCTAAAACCTCCTAAACCTAAGCCAGTGGTCCTGTACAAGCGGTGTTTTGGGCGGATGGATGTGGATAAATTAGGCAAGGATGCGTCGAATATTGATTGGAAACCTCTGCTGGATGCCAGTACGGTCGACGACAAGGTTCGTATTTTTAACCGGGTTGTGACCGACATTTATGATGCCAATGCCCCGGTCAAAAAAGTTAAAATAAAACGTCCACCTGCTCCTTGGATGACAAGAGGTGTTCTCATGGCGATGAGACGGAGAGATCGCGCTTTCCGCGCTTTCAAAAGGGATCGTGTCGAGGAAAAGTGGAAACTATTTAAGACTGCAAGGAATCGGTGTAACCAGATGATACGTAACGCTAAGCGCCGCTATATTCTTAATAATATTTCTTCGTCTTCTTCTGCCGATATTTGGAAGTTTCTTGGAACTCTAGGTATCGGCAAATCGCGGCATTTAGACCTTCCAAATTCAATTGGCCTAGACGTCCTCAATAAACATTTCACAACTTTACCTACATTGGATGGTCTTAAACAGCTAAAGCCAAACAGCTAACACTCAATTTGATATCTGGTCTAACGCGTCTTTTTTTTTTGTGCGTGTCCTCCTCCTCATGGACCTCAAAATCCTCATGGACTTCCGCCGCCCGGCGAGGCGGCGGGGCGTGTCGGACTCCACCCAGAGTGGGTGACCTACCGACTAAAAACCACACGGTGTTCCTTCCTGCACGTTTTCGTCGGGGGCTGCGGGAAACAGAAAATTCGTCCGCGGCCCCCGACTGGTGCCGGCCCGCCGCAGCGGGCCCCGTCCGCTGATTGTGGAGGGGGGAGTGAGGCGTTGGACTGCCCCCCATCGCCTTAGAGGGGCGCGCGTGGAACACTACGCGCCACCGCCCCGGGTCCTATAAGGAGGGTGTGGCGGACGTCCCCGCGTCTGCCACCCCCGGACCCATTCACGGAGGCTGGAAGAGGGCATTGTCGGCCCTCCTCCGACGTCCGGCGCGCCGGCTGCGGATCGGGTTAGTGCTAGCACTCTCCCTCTCCCGTTCCGCAGCTTCCTTCTGCGAGATGACCGTTTCGCAGAAGGCGATCACTGCGTCCCAAGACGCCGCGCTGCCGGCCATGGATCGAACAACGGCCGGCAGCGACAGGTCGTCTCCCACCTCAGCGACGAGGGCACGGCGGGGCTCCTCCCATGCTGCACACTCCACCAGCGTGTGCAGCGCCATGTCCTCCCGACAATGGACGCAGTGATGGCACCGGGCGTCCGGCTCCCTCCCTATTTGCTCACGTTCCTCCTTCCCTCATTGCTCACGTTCGGTAAAAGTTCCATGTAGGTATCACATCCCTCCAATATCCCTGGTAGGAACTCTCATGGGCTGTAGTGCTGTCCATGACCCGAGCGTGCCGTTGCGAGGCCTAAAATAAGATACAACATAGCATAACAGCGTTGCGGGCATTGTGACCATTGCTTACTTAGTAGGCATTTATAACATCGTATTCTTACCTTTTTGTTGCCGGCCTACTTGCACTGGGACGTACGGTATCAAGTCGGATGTAACATCCTCGAATCGGTATTCGATGAATCTCCAACAAAAATACGTTTTATATGAATTTCTGATGACGGGCGTATTTATGGATAGTGATTGTTGTATGTAAGTACCTAAGTAAAAAAAAAAAATTATAAGACATTGTTTTCTTTGTTACATGCAATAATTGAGTTTCTATTAAGTATTTTTATTATTATTATAGCACTTACCTTCAATTTTACTTATAACTTAACGGCAGATATAAATTCACTAACGTGATTGGTATTATGGAATGATAGATAAGTAATTCAAGGCAATAATGACTTATGCACGCGTCCTGATCGGCTGCTCATAGCGGTATGAATGCAGGTACCTACAAATGACAATTTATACCTAATGCGTACATTATATCGGCCGGGATTACTATAGTTCACCATAAACAGGTTCTTTGAGAGGCAAATTAAGTCGGCAACTGAATCGCCTAGTACCTAAGTATACATACCTACCTACCTATAATACACATATTTATATCTACAATTTATTATAAATAAGTATTTTATTCACTTTATCAATATTTATCATATTATTATTATTATATTGTTTTTTCCTTATTACTATTAAGTATTATTATACCTACTTATTTTCAATTTCTGTGTAATTTGAAAGACTGGTTTGCATCCGTGATTCTCTCTCTAAGGTCCAGTTGAAAACCAGCGCCAGGCAGCTCATCGGTGGTCTGGCATTTAGCTGAACTGGACCTATTTGGCACGGCCGCGGGACACACATATTTTTTTAATTTTTTTTTTTTTTTAAGTTTTACTTTTTCTTTTTATTAAAGATAATTAGATATAGGTATGAATACTCTTTTTTTTTATATATTATTGTGTGTCCTCGACTGTCAAATAAATCTTTTTTCTTTCTTCTTTTCTTTCTTTCTATGCGACACAGGTACCTCCCAAAGCAGCCGTGCCCCAAGAGCACCTGCGTCGCCCGATACGTGAGGGAGCCGTGCCTCCTCCCGAGCCAGCGCTCGAGCACTGACCGGACCGCCTCGATGGTGACGAGGCCGGCGGTAGGGCATGAAAGCCTGTCCCGCCATTCCGCCACTAGGACCCGTTGGAGCTCCTGCCGGCGCAGCAATAACTGCCGCTGCACCGGCCCCGCACCTCGCGTCCGCTCCTTTCTTTCGCCTCCAAGTCCCAGGGCGGGGATCCGGCCAGTGCACAAGCCGCCTCGTAGGAGATCGTGCGATAACCGCGAATGACCCTGACGGCCATCGCTCTCTGCGGTCTTCGCAGCACCGCGATACTGTTGGCCGTCAGGTCGGCCGCCCACACCGGGGCCCCGTAAAGGGCCATGGATCGCACGATCCCCACGTACAACCGCCTACAGGTGGTGCTCGGGCCTCCAAGATTGGGAAGCAGCGTTGAAAGCGCGCCCGCCGCGCCCAACAACTTTGGCGCCAGCCGCAGGAAGTGGGGGCCGAAGTCCCACCGGCTGTCGAGCACCAATCCTATGTACTTCATGGTGGACTCGACAGCGATTCAGGCCCCTCCCACCACGATGTGTGATCCCGGCGGCGGCGCCCGTCGGGGGCCATGAAAGCGATGGCCTCCGACTTGTTGAGGGCCAACTCCAGGCCGAGGCGCCGTATGCGGCCCACACCACCTGTGAGACCGCACCCGTAGCTAGCAACGCTGCCTTCCTGTGCGAGCTGCCCCGAGCGGTGACCAGCGTGTCGTCTGCGTAACACGTCAGGTTCACCCCCGGCGACAGCTCGCCCCTCAGCACCCAGTCGTACCCGATGTTCCACAGGAGAGGGCCCAGAACCGAGCCCTGTGGAACACCGCACGACATCTCGCGCTGGCCTGTGCCGTCGCGTCCCCTGTAGGTGACACACCTGTCTGCCAGATAGGCCCCAACAATGCGGCGGAGGTAGGGAGGAATCCTATGGTATCGCAGGGCCTCCCTAATACAACTCCAGGGCAGGGTGTTGAAGGCGTTGGTGATGTCCAAGGACACCGCCAACACCACCCCACCCCGGGACACCGCTTCCTCCGCCAGGACTCTCACTCGGACTATGGCGTCGATGGTAGAGCGCCCACGCCGAAAGCCGAACTGGCTGTCGTCCAAGTCCGGCCCCTCTGTGAACAAGAGGCTGGCGAGGCGGTCTGCGATGATCCGCTCGAACAGCTTGCCCACCTCGTCCAGCAGCACTATGTGCCGGTATGCGGACGGCGAGTCGGCAGGGCGCCCGGCCTTTCGGAGCAGGACCAGACGGCCCGTTTTCCACGGAGCGGGAAACTGGCCCTGCTCTAGGCACGCCGAGAAGAGTCCTCTCAGTTGGGGCTCTAGCTCCTCCAGAGCGAGGACGAGAGCGCGGCCCGGCACTCCATCGGGCCCCGGAGCAGTGTTTTTGGCCCGGAGCCGTGCCACTGCTGCTCCCATCTCCGGTCGTGTCACCTCGGGGACGCTGGCATCTTCTTCATCAGGCTCTGCGGCTGTGGACGGAGCCATCGACGGCGGAGCGTGTTCATCTCTCGCAGGGAAGAGAGCTGCGACCACATCCTCCAGCAGCTGCGGCTGGAGACCCTCCATGAGTGGGGGGCCGGGCGGGCGAAGTTTGCCCCGCACCATGCGGTATGGGCGCCCCCACGGATCCCTGTCCAGGGTCTCCAGCATCTCCTCCCTGGATCGCTTCTTCGCCGCTTCGATGGCCAGCCACAGAGCCTCCTTCGCCGCACGGTACGCCTCGTACAGCGCGGCCTCCTCTTCGGAGATCCGTCGACGTCTTCTGCGGTAGTGGGTGTACTGGCGCCTGACCGCCACGCATGTGACGCGCAGCTGCGCGATCTCAGCAGACCACCAGTACACCTGGCGCTTCACGGATTGTGTGTGAACCCGGGGCATGGACGCGTCGCAGATCTGCAACATCGCCCCGCGGAACCACTGCACCTCCCGTTCGACGTCGACGGGTCCGTCGGCCGACTCCCTAATCCAGGCCTGAATTATGGCCGCCTCCTCGAGAGCTTCCCTGTTCATGCGCGTGAGTGCCCAACGCGGGCCGTCCCTCCTCGGGGTCGAGGTGCTGCGGCCGCCCACGGTCTGGGTGGAGACGTCGAACCGAATGTAACGGTGGTCCGACAGTGTCTCCACCTCCTGGGCGACGCGCCAGTCGCGGATACGTTGCGATATAGCGGGGCTGGCGAACGATACGTCCACGATGGATCCGCCCCGCTGCCGCACGCACGTGTAAACTGACCCCCGGTTCAGGACAACCAGGCCCACCTCGACAGACCAGTCTTCGAGAACCTCGCCCCTAGGATCCGTGACTGGGGATCCCCATGCCGCAGATTTGGCGTTGAGGTCCCCGAGTAACAGCACGGGGCGAGGGTGGTGCTGGGCCACGACGGCCCCTAACTCGATAAGGAAGCTCTCGAAGTCGGCCAGACTCTCGTTGGGCGAGAAGTATGCCCCGATGGTGACTAAGTCGTGTCCACGAGGGCGGCCACCCAGCCGCGACCTCGGGACGCGTTGAAAAGAGTCCCGCCGATGATGGCCACCGAACCACTCAGATCACCCACCCAGCTGTCTCGGGCGGGGACGAAGTATGGCTCGGCGACCACGGCCACGTGGATCGACCACTCCGCCATGCTCTGAAGGAGGAGATCCTGAGCTCTGGCGCAGTGGTTGATGTTGCCCTGGAGGAAATGGTAGTGCGCCATTGTTAGCACTCCATCTCCTCGACAACCCCTCCATCACTGGGCCGGGAGTCGGCCGAAGTGCCACCAGGCTGCGGGGGGGGTGTGGGTCCCCCGGCAGTCCGGTTCCCCTTTTTCTTGCGGCTGTTGCTGCTGGTGGTGCTGCCGCAGGCTCTTCCACCCATCCTGTGCTCCGCGGGCTTTCCCGCTGCTGCGCAGATGCAGCAGTTTGCCTCCGCGGAGTACTGGGCCGCCTTATGGCCGGGTCGACTGCAGCGAAGGCACAGTTCGCTGCGGTTTGTTGCGGCGGTGCACTGGGCCCTGACGTGTCCCGCCTCATGACACCGGTAGCACCTCATGACCCTGGGCTCTGTGAGTTTGACCCTCGCAGAGCCCCGTCCCACCAGCAGCTACTTGGCGTTTGCGACCTTCTTCGCCGCCGCCGCCGGGCACCTCACCCAGGCCGTGCCAAGCCTGCGCGCGCCGCGCTGCGAACTGATTTTGCCGGCGGCCACTTGCTCGGGCGGACACCCCCCGCTCCGAGCGACAGCCAGCGCCAGCTCCTCCGAGGACACGGAGTCCTCCAGCCCCTCCACGCAGATCTCTACGGTTTTCAAGGGCTGGTGCACCCGCGCGTCCTCAGGCTTTAGGACCTCGCGCAGCTTGGCGGCTAGGGCGTCCGCCTTTTCGCCGTTCGCGGCACCCGGCAACTCCAGAATCCGGGCGCCCGTCAGCGCCGTCCTGAAGCGGAGGCCAGACTGGATGCCAAGGTCGTCGAGCTTGACCTTGGCTCTGGCCTCAGCTAGGACTTCCCTGTAGGTGACGCCCCGCTGAACAGCTTCCGGCTGTAGCGTGATCACTACAGCCGCGGAGCGCGGGACGCCAATCCTGGGCGCCTTCTTGCCGCCCTGTGCGGCCCGGGTAAGCCTTTTTTTTTTTTTTTTTTTTGTGCGTGTGGAAAATCCTCATGGACTTCCGCCGCCCGGGGAGGCGGCGGGGCGTGTCGGACTCCACCCAGAGTGGGTGACCTACCGACTAAAAACCACACGGTGTTCCTTCCTGCACGTTTGCGTCGGGGGCTACGGGAAAGACATGACCACGAAAAAGACCCCGGTATTTTTTTTTTAAATGAGGGATCCCTACGCATAGCATACGAAATAGCAGTTTTATTGGCAAGAAAAGTGGCAAGTGTTGTACTATTTTGAAACCTATACTAAATGGGCCATCTTTTAAAAAAACTTGCCATAGGTAGTGTAGTACATTTTTTTTCCAACGCAGAGTATCAAAGTTGACTGACATAAATTTTATAAACCATAACTCGTCAAAATTTAATTTATTTTACTTAGTTAACAATGATTATTACTTTCATTTGTGGTTACGATTAATAGCACTGTTATTTAAGATAACATTATTAAAAAAATCACTGAAAAATTGTGAAAATTGCGATCACAGTACCTAAAAATGCGACCAAGGGTCTCAAATTTTTAACTTTTTCGAAAAATTTCTATCATCGCTTGACTAAGTGACATAGATTTTTTTTCTTATTTTTTTCATAACTGGTATACCTTGGCCTCTCGCCCGGTACCAGGTTATCGTTGAGTTTTGGGACACCCTGTATATATATAATAAGTGTAAGTAAGCCAAGGGGCTTCTTGTGGATAGTTGCAAGGTGTAAGCAATAAAAAAGACCTCTTCCCAATTAAATTTAATATAATTGAATTTTAATGCAATTTTTTCGCCCGGTACCAGGTTATCGTTGAGTTTTGGGACATCCTGTATATATATAATAAGTTTAAGTAAGCCAAGGGGCTTCTTGTGGATAGTTGCAAGGTGTAAGCAATAAAAAAGACCTCTTCCCAATTAAATTTAATATAATTGAATTTTAATGCAATTTTTAATATTTTATGACATTTTAAACTAATTAATATAGTTAACCTGCTGGTGTAGTGTTATCTAAACCCTATATTCACTTTTATTAATTTCTTCACATCTACTCACATCAACATGGATTCACTTAAACAGTCACTGTCTGAAATCAAGGAGATGTTTCACACACGGTTGACTGAATTTGAGGGTGAGCTGCAGAAGGCTCCATCAGCGCCCAGCACTACATCATCTTTATCTACAGAATTCGCTTCATTCCGCAAATTAATCACACAAGCTCTTCATAGTCTCCAACAACAGATGGAAATTCTCGTCCGCAGTGTGGATAGCTTGGAAATGAGAAGCCGCCGGAAAATCCTTTTACTTCATGGAGTCACTGAGAAGCCGAAGGAAGATACTGCTGAAGTCCTCGCAGATTTGGTCCGGAACAGACTCAATTTAAGTGACTTCACTGCATCAGATATTAGCCGGTGTCATCGCATGGGCCAAGCAGTGTCCAATAAAACCAGGCCTATCTTATTTAAGCTTGGGAGTCTCAACATCCGTGACAAAATATGGTTCTCCAAAGCCAAATTAAAAGGATCGAACATCACCGTGTCAGAGTTCCTTACAAAAGACCGGCATGATATCCTCTTGGCGGCCAGGGAGAAATTCAGAGTTGGCAAAAGCTGGACAAAGTCAGGTTATGTTTTTGTTCTTGGACCAGACGGTAGGCGGCGGCGGATTGAAACTCTGGCTGAACTAGCGAGCATTGCGTCGCTTCCCGCTGAAGCCACGCAAATACAGGCCTCTTCTGTTGCGAAAACAACCACTTCGACGAAGGCAAAGCGTGCGGTGACTTTGAAAAAGTGATTTCTTATTGTTTTTTCAGTTGTGAAGGTAATGTCCGGGTAGGTTGTACTGTACTTATAAATACCGCCATATTAGTTAAGATTTTATATTACACTTTTCTTTTCTGTAGGTACCTAGTAACTCAATAGCGGATTTAAAAAAAAATCTATGTATTAACTTTTGTAGGTTCAAACAAAAGTTAATACATAGATTTTTTTTAAATCCGCTATTGAGTTACTAGGTACCTACAGAAAAGAAATGTTGATTATTTGACAATGTATGCCAAGTGTCAAAATCTATCAGATTTAATTGTCATTGTCAAGTCAACAGACGTCAATTTTGACACAAGAATAACAACAGAAGTACGACTATTCTCGTTGAGCTTAATGATTATTGCATTCCGTTCCATTCATTCATCATACTTAATTGTTAAATTATCTAACATAATTTAACAATTGGGTATGATGAATGAATTACGTTTATTTTTAAATTATTTAAAAATGTTTTATTTTATTTTATTATTTCAGGAAAACTTACAGCTTACAATTCTAATGTAAAAAAAACATAATAACAAAAGGCCAATTACAAGTTTTCACGTATGTCTAGTATTATAATAATTTACAGCACGTACATGACGTGTCACCTATTAGGATTACTTAATATACACTTCGCTATTATTTATCCGAAATTATAAATGATGAAAAACTATAAAATTAGGGCTCAAAGAAATCTCTGGTAATGGTTTTTTTAAATGAGCAATAGTTGATGCAAACAGGTCAAGATCGACTCTCCGACACTCCCCGTTAAACGTACGACATGCTCTAACAAGAAATGAATTTTGTCTGTACGTTGTTCTCGCTAAAGGTACATCGAGAAGATTTGTCCTTCTATGTTGTGTAGTGGGCACGCGTAGTCCAGCCTTGTTAACCAACTCGGGAACATCAACTAATCCATTCATAATGCCGTATAAAAATGTCAAATCTGCTACTTTTCTGCGTTCGTATAATGGGAGGATGTGAAACTTTCTACAACGACTAGGGTAGTTAGGCAAGTAAATATTACACCGGTATTGTATGTACCTTAGAAATTTCTTTTGAATAACTTCAAGGCGGTTAATGTGTACATTATAAATTGGATTCCAAATTTGCGATGCATATTCGAGGTGACTACGGACAAAAGTACAGTACAGAATTTTTATTGTTTTGATATTTTTAAATTCAGATGATAATCTAAATATAAAACCTAACGCTTTGGATGCTTTATTTATAATATCATCGATGTGCGAATCAAATAGTAGCTTTGCATCAAATGTTACCCCAAGATCTTTGATGGTGTTGACTCTTTCCACTGATACATCACAGAGCTTATAATTAGCTATAATGCGTTTTGGTTTGCGGGTAAATGTACACGTGTAATATTTGGCAACATTCAAATCTAATTTGTTTCGAGAGCAGTAACCAATGAACCGGTTTAAATCGTTCTGCAAAGATTGTGCATCCTCGGCGCTACCCACATGTCTTAATATTTTCATGTCGTCGGCGTATAATATAATTTTTGAATCTTGAAAGCATGCGCCGACGTCATTTATGAAAACATTAAACAAGAGAGGACCTAATAAGGATCCCTGTGGGACTCCTGACGGGATCACCACGGCCCTAGAGGTGTAACCATTAAGAGCTACCGTTTGACACCTATTCTGTACATAGGACGTGAACCAACGGTATAAGTTTCCTCTGATTCCCATCGTGAAAAGCTTGCGTAGTAGCAAAATATGATCTATACGATCGAAGCATTTGCTGAAATCAGTGTATATAACGTCGACTTGAGACCTCATGGACATACACTCCGTTAGATAATCAATACACACAATACATTATTTGCAACAATATATTATAGTGTAATAAGCTAATATTGTCACTGAACTACCAAGCATAATATTCAGCATTAAAACTTTTAAACAGTGCTATGTGTTCGTGAAAACTTTAACAAGTAGGCAAAACTGTGATAATAAATAGTTAGTGTTCTTTTTATGCAGTTTTTAATACCTACAGTGATTCCAGCCATGTACTGAAACCGTTATGAAAAATAAATTTTAAAATTGGACTTTGAACTGTTAAAATTCGACAACTAGCGACATTAAATCCTCGGGTAGCGAATAGAGGAACTAATAAGTGGTGCTACTACCGCCATTACAACCTCAGGCGGCGAGTAGAAGAACTAAAAGGGATACCATATTAAAAAAAATATATACACTCTTGTGCTACTAGCGCCATTACAACCTCAGGCGGCGAGTAGAAGAACAAAAAAGAGATACCTTAAACAAAATATCTCCTAACTTGGTAGAAAACTGATTGTTTGCACGGAATTAAATTATTACAGAATAAAATTAAGACACTAAACTTAACATTTTAAATAACGGCTATGTTGGAAAAACTCTGTGTCGCATAGTTGCAAACACCAGCGTATTGTGTCGATTAGTGTGTTCTCAAGACACAGAACTGTATTTTCCCCGCTTATCGTAATTGTTTCGTTAGCGGTGTTCGGCTGACGGTAAATCGGCACTCAGAAGTCGAGCGTTCGCATCCCACGAAATTGTAAGCTCTTTTTGTGCAAAAATATTTGTTAGTCAATACTTATAGCAAAATGAATACGGAAAATAACAACATTACAATTCGAAAACTTAAGAGAATGAGTTCTCTAAATGATTTAACAGAAACAGGTACCAATGAAATGAACTCTTTACTCGACAGCACAATGATGAGCATGCCTGATACATGTGACGATAACAGTGATATCATAAATCACCTGAGAGAACAAGTAAATGTACAATGGGTTATAGCTGTTACCTGACCCACCTTAAAAATGTACGAATTTGAACCCTCTGCTTGTGATATTACGGGTTATTCAATTTGTATGAGTTAATCAGACTAGCGCTACTCGATGACAAATAAAATAATAATACAGACTACCTACTAAGCAATTTTGATCTTTAAAACAACGACCTAGGTCGTTGTTTTAAAGCGACTTGTTCAAGATAGGCAAATATTATAAACTACAGTTGTGCCAATTTGATCTTTAACACGTAACGTTAGGGTAGGTAATCTTTGAATATTGTTCAATTGTCACATGATTGAGGAGTTGTTAATTTCAATAATATTTGTTAAGGTGATTTGGTCTGGTGGTTGCAACAGTGTATCTATGTTAGCATGGTTATGAGTTCAAAACTAGCCCTGCGCTTCTCTTAGCTTTTTATGTTTACAATATTCAAATATATTGTTTTTTTGAATTCCAAATTTTTTATATGATATTGAAATATTAATTTTATTTAACTATTTAAATAAAAATAACAACAGAAATGAAAAACATTAATTATTATGATAACGATTTTATTAAATAAGTATAAAATACACAATTACTTGTCATAGTTATATAATTATATATACCTATATATATTATATATATATTATATTAAAAAGCAAAAACGTAAAAAGAAGTTTTAATACTTATGATAAGCTTGATTTTTTTGATTAAAGTTGTTACTTACTTACTAAATATTTTCGTCGTTTTAAAGTTGCCTATAAAATACCCATTTTTATTTTTAAAGTAGGTAATTAATCTAATACATACCTACTTTAAACAGTAGTCAATGTAGTGAATCAACATGATAAATGTTTAGAAATATAATAGAATATTTCTATTTTATAACAATAACATCACCACATAAACTATCATACCTACTTTAAAATTTAAGTGACAATAGCACTATACTTTGACCTACTTTATAGGTTTTTAAATATTTATATGTCGGAGAAACATTCCCGCCGACATCATCATTAGTGGTTGCGGGCTTTGTGGGCGTCATGAGGGCAAAATGCGAGCACAAAACAACGATCACAAGTTCACAGTGGTTTATTTTAGGTTAACACAATAGTTCTAATTAATTTAAATGATACAGCTAGGACCGAGCAGCGGGTTCGGGGCACCGATCTTACTTCATATTTTAAACACGATCCAACTCGATCGCTAGCTCACACTCCAAAAGTCTCGAAATAACTGAACGCTAACTAACTCCACCAAGCCAAGATGGCGCCTCGACCCCGCTCGAGGCACGTGCTCTGCTCTGATTGGTCGTTACGTAGTATTATAATCAAATCATGACTTTTATTAAATTATTGAGATTTATCATTCTAAAATAATGTAACAAATCAATTTAAATTAAATTAGGAATTTTAAAAGTAATTACAATATAAGCAAAAGCAATGTTATCTTTTACGTATGAAAACAACAATCAACTTGACTCATAGCTTCCTCCGACACGGCCGTCCTGACTTATTACACGCCCTCGTGTGATGCTGAAGGCCGCGCATCATCTGCGGAAAAGAAAGAAATTCTTGTAAAGTTCGGCCACTCCTGACCAAAGAAAAGTCTGTAGGCCTCCTCGCCTTACAATGGCCTCCTCGCCTTACAATGGCCTCCTCGCCTTACAATGGCCACCTCGCCTTACAATGGCCACCTCGCCTTATAATGGTCACCTCGCCTCTTACTAAATTACTAAATTATTTTATTGAGTTAAACACGGAATTTCAGTTACGTCTATCTCACAATTTTAATGGCCACCTCGCCTTACAGAAACGCTACACTTCAACAGCCACCACGCCCCTATCTACCATGGGATATCTTGTAAAAATAAAACTTAAATTCGCCACCCACACTCAGATAACTAGAGATTTTAAACAAACTAAGTATTGTACAATGATCTTACCATCACTCTCATCTGACAAACACGGATCCAGCTCAGTTGGGACATAGGATTGGGGGAGTGGACGTAAGCGGTCTCTCGCATACTTGTATACACGATTACAAGTCAAACTCTTGAGATGATACCTGTCACCGTCCAATACTTCAATGACCTCAAACGGTCCTTTATATTTAGCATCCAATTTTGTTTGATTCCTTTCGTGATTTTCGATCAAAACGTAATCTCCTACAGAAAACGAAGTGACTTTTGCCTTACCCTTATCAAACCGTGCTTTATCAAGGCATGCATTACTTTTCAAGAATCTATCAGCCTGTTCTCTAATTTCTTCTACATTTACCTCAACCTCGTGATCGTCAACGGATAATAAATTTAACGGTCTAGCTACTCTACCTATTAACAACTCTAGGGGGCTTGCTTTAGTAACTCTATGGATCGTACTGTTTATGGAGAGTTGGACGTCATCTAACGCATCTTGCCAGGACCTATTAGGGCTTGTTTCTACGACAGTTAACATGTTTTTGAGTGTACTCATTATGCGCTCTACTTGGCCATTAGCGCGACAAGAGCCGGTCGCTATCAAATGTAACTCGATATTGTGATTGGAACAAAAATCTTTAAAATCTTTGTTCGCAAAACATCTACCCTGATCTGCAATAACACGCACGGGGGTACCGAAAAGAGATATGGATGCTTTGAGGGCGTTTATAGCACTGTCAGTGTTAATTCTTGTGGAATGCCTTAGTAACACATACTTTGTAAAAGCGTCTACGAGCACGAACACGTATTCCTTTTGATCATTTTTGCCACTGAGCTTGCCTGTAGCGTCGATGTGAATTGTATGCCAAGGAATATTTGTTTTCGGTATGGGGTGTAACTCTATTTGTTGTTTACCACTTCGAGACTTAGCTACTCTACACGTTATGCAATTTTCAACAAATTTTCTGACGTATTTTGACATATTAGGAAACCAATAATGTTGGTATGCTTTTTCTAAAGTTTTATCCCATCCCAAATGGAGAATTGATTCATGAATATGATTTATAACTGACCAACGAAAAGCTCTCGGTACAATTGGTAGCCAAATGTTGCGATTGTTTCTTTGAATTTTTCTGTAGAGCACACTAGATCGCAATTCATAGATTCTACAACTCTCTAAATCTAGATCATCGGTTTCAAGTTTAGTAATAATTTCATTTAATTCGGGGTCTCGTCGTTGTTCCGCTTGTAACCAATTCGAAGATAACTCGGCTATATTGACGCGTTTTTCTGCCACGTAATTTTCTCTACCTAAGCTATGGGTATCGCTAACGGCGGTGTTGTTCCCTTCGGACAAATGGTTTCTCGAGAAAAAATCAACGTGGGCCATTTTCCTACCCTCCCTGTACTGGATATCAAAATCAAAAGCCTGGAGGAAAGCCCACCACCGGTGCACTCTAGGTGTCAGGTCAACTTTAGTTCTTGAGGCTTTTAAAGAATTGCAGTCAGTGACGACTGTGAAAGTTCTACCATACAAATAATGGCGGAAATGCTTAACTGAGTTAACAACTGCTAGTGTCTCCAACTCGTAAGAGTGGTATCGAGACTCCGCGGGTATAGTGCGTTTACTGTAGTACTCTACAGGATGTAATTTTGAACCAGCTCTTTGGAAAAGAATTGCGCCGTAACCTTCGCTACTAGCGTCGGTATGTAACTCTATAGGTAATTCTGGGTCGAAAAGCATCAAAACTGGAGACGACGTCAATAGCGACATTATGTCTTGTCTAATCGCTTCATGTTCGGCAGTCCAAGTTATTTTAGAATTATTGTTAGCTAATAGACGGTAAAGCGGTGCCATTTTAAGTGAGAAGTTATTGATAAACTGCCTAAAGTAGGACGCTAACCCCAAAAATTGTCTTAGCTGAGTGACGGTCTGTGGTGGTTGGGAACTAGTCAATGCGGTTATCTTACGGGGGTTAGGCCTGATTTCACCCTCTGATATTTCATACCCCAAAAACTGAACTTGCTTCTTTAGAAAGGCACATTTCTTCATATTGAACGAAAACCCGGCGTCGCTAAGAGTTTTAAGTACAACGCCTAACCGTTCCAACCCTTGTTGTACAGTATTCGCAGGTATGACGAGATCATCCATGTAGACAATCGCATAAGAATGCGCTAAGTCACCTAGAGCCGTATTAATAGCTCTCTGATATACGGAGGGGGCATTTCGTAGGCCAAACGGCATGGCAGTAAACTCATAATGAGCGTCCGGGGTAACAAAAGCGGTTTTCTCTATCGAATTCGACTCTACATTTATAGGAACTTGATAAAATCCACTAGCCATGTCAAGACACGTGTAAAATCGTGCACCTGATAACCTCTGAACTTGGTCGCCGATTAAAGGCAAGGGGTACCGGTCAGGAACTGTATTAGAATTTAATTCTCGATAATCTATGCACATTCGGTCCGTGCCATCGCGCTTCTTTACTAAAAGTATTGGGCTAGAGAAGGGCGATTTGCTAGGTCTAATAACCCCAGCAGACAAGAGTTCGCTACACTTATTCCGTACTGTTTCCCGCTCTTCAGGGCTCAAGTGATATGGTCTCCGTTGTACGGTTTTGCTAGGATCTACTAGATTAATCTCCAATTCACCTGTCTTTACTCTACTAGTAGGCGTGCCTTCAACGAATGAGTTCTTAAAACTGCTAAGAAGTTCTATCAGTTGTGGTTTAAGGTCATCGGGTATATCGGTATCCACGTCTTGAAAGTCAGCCGTCGCGTTATCAACATTGCAAATATTAACTGTAGAGGGCTTCTCGACTATAGTAAGCTGATCACTCGATATGTGTACTGACAACCCTAGGGTCAACAAATCGCGTCCAATCAGAATGTCATTATTTAGATAATCATCAGGTATAATGTGAAATAAAATTTCTACGTCATGACCACTAAGGAAAACTCTAGATAAAATTTGCGAATCGCATAATACACTAGATTTTCCTACCCCAGTCAAAGTAACAATTGCACGCTGCAATGTACCAACAAGCCTGCGAGAGACGCTCTCTTTAATTAAGGAACAATCAGCACCGGAATCGAAACAAAATGGAAACTGCTCACCAAATTGCGTAATGGTTCCAGTGACAGGTCTCAAGCCGCATACGTCCACTCGCTTCACAACGCTGGGTGGAGTGGCGGCGGGCTGTGCGCTGCCGCTTGCAACTGGCCATGTCTTTGAGCACCGCGATGCCACGTGACCCTCAGCACCACACTTGTAGCAAGTCACAACGGGCCGCGTAGTAACGGCCGTGTTGGAGCGCTCAGAAGTTGGAGTTGGTTGCTGCTTGTCATGCGATCGGCTGAAACATTCAAAAGATTTATGACCTAACTTTCCACACGCGTAACATTTTGTTGAGACAGCACTTAACCTAGGACGTTTATTGTCTTGCGTAGTACTTGCGACGGCCTTTGAAATCTCTTGGTAACTGCGTTTGCGATAAGAGAACGCCATTAGTTCACGTTGCATTTTACTGCGGGTAGTTATTTCTTCAGAAAAAATATTGCGTTGCAACCGTGGCTCGATTTGCCCCATGTGTGCGAGTATTAAAGATACCGCCATTTCTTCCTTGCCCAGACTACCCCATCGTGCCATCAGTAAAGTGAATAAACGGCTTGCATAAGCAGCAAGAGATTCACCTTCTTGTGGTTTGCCAGTAATCATCTTTAACATCGTCGCAGCACATGTTTCCAATGTATCAAAGCGAGAAAGGAAAATTTCTTTAAATTCTACCCACTTCATATTGGGAAAAGCTATCTGAGAAAACCATGTTGCAGCCGAACCCTTCATAGCCTTACTAAGTATGAGAATCAATTTACTTCCCTGTATATCGCGATCCGATAAGCAGATATCCGCTGTTGCTAGCCAGGCCCGGGCATCAGTGTCAGCATCATCCGGTTGAAATTTAGGCAGCGTGATGCCCTTATCCTCGATTTTCGGTGGGTTGGTTAGCGCCTCAACTAGTAACCTCATGCTGGTTTGCTGCGCTTCGAATAACGCACGCCATCCTTCATTTGCCGCTGTCGGTTCGCTCACGTTTTGTGCCTGCACCGATCCCACTTCTGATGTCGGAGAAACATTCCCGCCGACATCATCATTAGTGGTTGCGGGCTTTGTGGGCGTCATGAGGGCAAAATGCGAGCACAAAACAACGATCACAAGTTCACAGTGGTTTATTTTAGGTTAACACAATAGTTCTAATTAATTTAAATGATACAGCTAGGACCGAGCAGCGGGTTCGGGGCACCGATCTTACTTCATATTTTAAACACGATCCAACTCGATCGCTAGCTCACACTCCAAAAGTCTCGAAATAACTGAACGCTAACTAACTCCACCAAGCCAAGATGGCGCCTCGACCCCGCTCGAGGCACGTGCTCTGCTCTGATTGGTCGTTACGTAGTATTATAATCAAATCATGACTTTTATTAAATTATTGAGATTTATCATTCTAAAATAATGTAACAAATCAATTTAAATTAAATTAGGAATTTTAAAAGTAATTACAATATAAGCAAAAGCAATGTTATCTTTTACGTATGAAAACAACAATCAACTTGACTCATAGCTTCCTCCGACATATATAATAATGGTTATAATCGCAAAAGGACATGCTTATTCACTGTAAGAAACACTTCCTTAGAAATTGTGATAACAACAATTGATTTAACACACTGACACATAAGTATTGTTAACTCCAGTGGAGCACCATCTCTTTCTATAATTTGTTGCAAGGGGCTTCGCATGCCGCACATCATGTTTCAGCAAGCATTACTTCCTCTCATCAGTTCCCATGTTGAAGTCACAAGTTGTGCCCAATTTTCTTTTGTCCTGACTTCTAATGAATCCCAATTTAAAATCATTTGACCCCACAAATTTTCTATTGGGTTTAGGTCAGGCAGGGCTTTTAGATGGCCAATTTTATTGTCTTGACACCTTCTTGACTGGCTAGCCAATTTTGCACCACAGCAGCTCGGTGTATGGCGCAGTTATCTTGCATGAAGAAAATATCCGTGTTGTCACGTAATATTTCCAAATATTAGTGACTATTAAATCGGCCACCAACCTGGTGAACTTGTAGAAACAAACATTTCCCGTTTCTTCAAAACGTCTCAACCACAATCTGACGGTATTTCTCTGAAACAAAGAAGGTATATAAAAATAGGTTTGATTAAAGCAATAGCTAGGTATAATAATGAAATTTAAAATTATAAAAATACACTTACTGCTATATAAGTCTCCTAGCAATTTCTCTGATGCCAACGTTCTCATCGTGTAAATAGTTTTTTTTGTATTTTAAATAATCACAGACAATGACATGATAATAAAACTACTACAAAACATAAATTAAAAAATTGGAAAAATACGTTGTTTTTCACAATTTAGTAAGGCACGGTAAAAAGTGTTCGCGCGTAGTCACTGCAATTGTGTGTAGACTGGCTTTAGCTTTGTTGTCACGGTTTATTTTTATTTTCCTACCCTCAAACTTAGTAACATTTGAATACCAGTTTTATAATTAACGCGTATTTGTCTTTCATCTACCCACTTATTACAAGTTAAGTGAAAATATAACCAAGTTAGAAACTTTATATTTGGAGAATGTGTCCCTCTATAGTTCTTTACAATAATGTAAGAAATACTTCTTGAATAAATTCTAAATTGAAAACAAAATAATATACGCCATGCAGGATTTGAACTCGCATCTTGCTCGTCTCAGCCTTACACACGAACCACAAGACCAGATCTACTTGTGTGTATTAATTAAAATAAGCTATTAGTAGCAATGACACTAATTATATTATCTAAGATAAACCTTTAGTCTTACAGCATAAAAATCTAAATTGAATAACAAGTAGTTATAAATATCCTAAGGCAAACATTTTGCGTATCTGTATTATTATTATATTCGTTCATCGAGTAGTCTGATAAACTCATACAAATTGAATAACTCTTAATGTAACAAGCAGAGGGTTCAAGTTCGTCCGTTTTTAGGGTGGGTCAGGTAACAGCTATAACCCATTGTACTTATAACCCAACTAAAGAGCGCAAATAAATTATTTTTCTTTTTTTTTTTCTTTCAGGAGATAGACAACTTGAATTGTGAGAACGTTAAATTAAAATCTGACTTAGAAAATATCATACAAAAAAATATATACAGATATAAAAAAATATATACTTAATAATAATAATAAATAAATAAATAGTTTATTATAAAAAGAGTTCAATACATTTTACTAATACTATCTTACAATTAAATTGAGCATGGTTTCATATATATGCCTGAACTAGGTGGAACCTGTGTTTCAGGCTAGGAAGAGCAAATCTTTTACAAATTAACAATTACAAATAAACTTAAATGAAAGTATCCTAAGTAATAATAGAGATAATTTACAACAAAGCTGAGGGTTTTATTTGCAAACTACGAGTAAATCTTCTGTTTGTTCATATGAAATTGTACGTAAATATTGAATTATTCCTTTTTTTGCAGCTAAAATAATTTAACTTATAAATACTTAGTTCTCTATTTAATCTATTGTACAGAAATGGGCCTAGGAAAGTAAAAAATCGAACTACAAACACATATTTTGAGGTAGAATTAGAAGTGCAGACTATATCATTCCGTCTCTTTTTTGTAAATTTGGCATTGTAGGTAAGCATGGAGTGTTGTTTAAGTATTAACTGCATAATGAAAAGTTGACGAACAGTCAGCACATTGCAGGATTCATATAAAAGGTGCGTAGGAAAGAAAAAAGGATGGAAGTTGGCAACTGTTATAAATGAGACACGGCTATCGGTCACAAAGTAATTTAATGCACTGCCTGACATTGGTGTACGCGTGCGACGCGCAGGTCGCCACTATAGCTAGGTAGGTACGTATAATTATAACAATCTTAACATCCCTCCACCATCAATTCGTAACCACAAAACGTTAGAAATATTTTCTATAATCGCTTCGCGGGATATCCCTTAGTTTCGGGCGAGCTCCCGGATCAGACCGAAATTCGGGCTTTTGGGCTGGAAGTTCGCTGCCTTCTACATCCGGCTCCATGCTAGCCCCTCTCCACTCTTCCTCTGCAGCTGTAGACTCATCGTCCTGATCCAATGACTGAGTGACGCTAGGAGGTATATTTTGATCTCCCATTGCATTTGATCCCATAAGAGCCCAATCAACGTCATCACCAAGTTGTCCCTCGTGTGAATTAATTTTATACAGTTGGTTTTTATGTTTTTTACAAGTAATATCTTTCTCTGGTATAAAAATTTCGTATACACTAGGTACCTCATATGTGACGAAAATGACGTAGACGTGGGCACGGAGGCCGGAGCCGTAATGTCTAATAAATCAAACCTGCAACGCAAATTACGCCCAAACATTAATTCGGCCGGTGAGCTGTCTGTCGTCGAGTGCTTCGAATTTCTGTATCTGAATAAAAACTCCAAAAGAAGTATCTTTATTTTTTATTTAGGCGTGCCTTGTGATACTAAACCGTTCAAAAATTTTTTCACAATTTTTACGTATATTTCTGCTTGACCATTACTAGCAGGCGAGTACGTGGGTGAAGTAATATGTTGTATGCCATTAAGACCACAAAAGTCCTTAAAAACTTTACTTGTGAATGAAGTTCCATTATCAGTGACTAAAGTGTGCATAATGCCAAACCTAGACATCGTTTCTTGTAATTTAGCTATTACTGCGGCCGACGAGTAGTCACTGTTAAGGGAAAAACATTCCACCCATTTCGAAAAAGCATCAATGATTATCAGGTACATTTCGCCTTGCCATGGGCCGAAAAAATCTAAATGTACCCTGTACCACGGTCGTTCTGGAAAAGGCCAAGGTGTCAATGGAGCCCTAGGGGGAGTTGGTCTCAAACTTAAGCAAACATTACAGTTAGAGATCTTGGCCTCAATATCCTTGTCTATTCCAGGCCACCAAAATCTAGATCTCGCTTCTACCTTTGTTTTTAAGATACCTAAATGAGGTCTATGTAATTCATCTAAAATTTTACTTCGCAAGGATTTAGGAATTATTATTTTATGCCCCCTTAATAAACAATCACCTTCCTTAGTTAACTCAAATCGACATTTATAAAAGGGTTCCAGGTCTTTGTCCTTTATTTTAGGCCAACCGCGTTGAACATATTGCACAACTTTCTGTAGAATAATATCGTTGCCCGTATGTAATCGAACTTCATTTAGCGATAAAGGTAAATGCCCATCGGTAACGAAGTTTATATACGACGCCCTATCCTCCAACACATATACCTCTGATTCGTTATCTATGTTATCGTTATTTAGCTGCCCCTGCCTACCGCTACAAGCTCCGCTCGTGTCACCGACGGCGCTCGCGGCGGCCGCACGACTAAAGTAGTCGGCACAGTTACTAGCGCTTGGTATATATTGTATCTCATAATTATAACTAGACAAAAATAATGCGTAACGCTGTAACCGGTTTGCTGACACTTCGGGTATACCTTTGTTTGGATGAAATATAAACATTAAAGGTTTGTGATCTGTACGCAAAATAAACGGTGTGTCCACTCCATATAAATACTGGTGAAACCGGCGAATACCGAACACAATAGCCGTCGCTTCCCTTTGGATTTGGCTATAATTCCGTTCTGCGTTATTAAGGGACCTTGAAGCGTATGCAATTGGCCGTTCCAACCCGTTCTCTATCTGTGCTAACACTGCCCCTAACCCTGTAGGCGACGCGTCGACTGTCAGAACTAATTTGTAAGAAGGGTTAAAGTGTGCCAACGTACGCACCGATGTTAATTCCTTCTTAATTTGATTAAACGCAGCATCATGTGTTTCGGACCAGCACCAAACCACCCCTTTTTTTAGTAAGTCATTTAACGGGCTCAGTATGGAAGAAGCGTTTGGAATAAACATCCTATAATAATTCACAAATCCTAAAAATGATTTTAATTCCTGTACATTCCTAGGGGCAGTCGTACTAGTCATTGCTGTAACCTTTTCGGGGGACTTGTGTATACCTTCTTTATCTATGACAAATCCTAAATAGGTCACAGAATCTTGAAATAACTTACATTTATTCTTATTAAGTACTAACCCCGCATCCTGTAACCGATTAAAAACTTGTTGTAACCTTTTCGTATGAACAACTTTAGAAGGTCCAGTCACAAGTACGTCATCCAATAGACACAGGACTCCCTCAATGCCATGGAGCAAGGACTCCATTGTTTTTTGAAAAATTGCTGGAGCATTTGCCAGCCCAAACACTAAACGTGTAAACTTAAATAATCCCTTATGTGTATTAATCGTAGTAAGGATTTGTGACTCATCCTCTAGCAAAAGCTGTAAATAAGCATTACTTAAATCCAGCTGGGAAAATAGACTACCCCCATGTAACTTAGAAAAAAGTTCCTCCATTCTCGGTAAAGGATACTTATCAATGTGCAAACATTTATTTAACGACACCGAAAAATCTGCACATAAACGAATCTCGCCATTTTTTTTCAGTATGGGAACTATGGGGCTGGCGAATTCAGAATGCTCGACGGGAATTAACACCCCGGTTTCGACTAATCTATTTAATTCTTTCTCAACCTTACTTTTTAATGCGAAAGGTACAGTTCTGGGCCGAAAAAAACTAGGTTTACTATCTGGTTTTAATGTAAGTTTAATTTTAAATTTGTTAAAACTTCATAATTTATCGGAAAACAACGATGGGTATTTATTAACATAGTAGTCGAGTTCTGTTAACTCAACACAGTGATTCACCTTAGATAACTGTAGTTCATATAACGATAAAAAATTCCTACCTAACAAAGCCGGTCCATCCCCTTTTATGACGTATATGTCAATTATTTTACGTTCCCCTACATACGTAATTGGGACTTTCATTACTCCTACTACGTCTAGTTTCTCACCGGAGTAAGCCTTTAATACTGATCTAGGATACCCTAATGGCACGTCACTAAAATATTTCTCATAAATCTCTAATGGAAGAGCTGTAGCACAAGATCCACTATCTACTCAAACGTTAACAATTGACCGTTTATTTCGACCGACAGCGTCATAGGCTCGCCTCGATAACTACGTATATTACAAATGAGAATACTCTTACCGTCGTCGTCATTATCGTCACACAGCTGAAGGTGATTAATTTGTACACTTTTTTTTTACACATTTTTTTCAAATGACCTTTAACTCCGCATTTTTTACATTTGTAATTAGAAAAGCGACACTTGTCGGTTGTATGGTTGTTATAACCGCATACATCGCATTTAGTCTGGCCTGCCACTGATATCTTAAATACTTCCGAGCAGTTCGCCGCGCCTGCCACTGTAGTCGACTGCCTCGCCGCGCTCTTCGCACTATTTACAGCCACTGCAACCTCCAAAGCCTTGGCCAAGGTAGATGACGATTTTTCGTCCATGAACAGCTTGTCCCGTTCTGGGCCCGGGTACATTCCGATGATAAAACGATCTCGTAACATTTCATCCAAAGCCGACCCGAAGCTACAATCTACTGCTAAACGTCGTACGCGGGCCGCCCACTGCGTCAAATCTTCGCCTGTTTCCTGCACCGCCGTATGGAACTTGTGTCTTTCTGCCAAAACCGATTTCTTAGGCAAAAAGTGCTTATCTAGTTCTTCCGTTAAATCCCTGTACGTGATCTCTGCTATTGCTTTTGGGGCAATTAACTCGCGCACCAACTTATACGCATCCTGGTTGAGTGCACTTAGTAGTACCGCCTTTCGACGAATATCTTCTTGTCCGTCCCCTTTTATTAACAACGTATTAGCTGTTAACCATTGGGAAAGTCTTTCTTTAAAGATATTCCAGTCCTGGCCGATCTCAAAATTAGGAACAGATCCGATATAATTGTTCATGTTTGTTTTTTTCGTGCGTGGGTAAATGTAGAATCGTCGCAACTTTTAAAATAGCTCTCTGGGCTCGTTCAAGAGGAAGTATATTTGTTTTTAGTGCTCCTCCCCATGAAGTAATACAATAATTTATTATAGATTGGCATAAGGCCAAGTAAACTTTTGTGATTAATTTTGAATCTGCGATTGTCCGGAGTTTTTTAAAAACAAATATTAATTTGCGCACTCTTTTAACCAGACTATCTATATGTTGTTTAAAGGAGAGTGTATCATCAATTATAACCCCAAGATATTTTAAGTTGCTAGTTTTAAGAATAGTAGGACAAGTGCATATGCTGACTGAGTGGTTTTGACAGTGATGTGCGTATAAATGTAGGTTAGTAATGTTAAGGAGAGGCTTGCGCATGGTGAAGTGAATATATCTTGTCTTATCAGCATTTAACGTTAGTAAATTGCTTTGAAGCCAATTATTCACAATATTAAAACCTAGTTGAGCGTTCTCGTAGAGTTCTCTGCTGGTTTTAGCAGAAAAAACTAACGCCGTGTCGTCAGCGTAGGATATAATCTTGCCGTGTTAAATATTTAGACTACACAAGTCGTTGATATAAATTAGGAATAGTGTGGGTCCCAGGATACTTCCTTGTGGAACACCATAACCAGTGGTTTTTATATCATCGCTTGTAATATTATCGATTTTAACACATTGGTAACGATCGTGTAGATAGTCACTAAGGAGTTTCAGCGATATTCCTCTGATACCTATAGCCTCTAATTTGTTCAAAAGTATAGAAACAGACACTGTGTCAAAACATTAGGCTAAATCAAGGAAAATTCCCAAAGTCTGGTTCCCTTTACCAAGTTCTTGTGTGACATAATCGGTCAAGCTTAATACCGCATCTGCTGTAGATAATTTGGCTCTAAAACCAAATTGCGCAGGTGATAGGAGACGGTTCTTTTCAAGGTAGTTAACTAGTCTATTGTTTATAATTTTCTCTAGTATTTTTGATATTGAGGTGAGTAACGATATTGGTCTATAGTTATTGACTAGCTCTTTGTTTCCTGATTTAAAGACAGGGATTACTACTGCTTTTTTAAGGCATTTTGGAAAAGTCCCTGTAGATAGACAAAGTAGAAAAATATGCGTTAAGTGAGACACCAAAATATGCTTGAAAAGTTTCAGAACCTTATTGCTTATGCCATCCCATCCAACTGCGCAATCATCCTTTAATCCGGAGATTATTCGGTCTATTTCGTACTCGTCAGTGTCCAGCAAACCGAAAGATTTCAGACTACTGCTATTAATCGACTTTTGGGATGCTGTCAGTCGGGTAGGAGATTGCTTAGAAAACTGTTGGGCAAGGTGTTTTCCTACGTTCACAGAAAAGTTATTTACATTGTTAGCTGACAAAAGCGGTGACGGATTAGTAAGTAGAAGCTTCGAATTTGATTCACGCTGTTTTGTTATATGTGACGTTTTTAATAATTTTCCAAAGTTGCTTGCTATTTTTTTTATTATATTCATTTATTTCAAGTAACAAGACTCATTTTTTGTTAGTAATACATTGAAACTTATCCTATGTTAGTTAAAATACTTAAATTTTATTATTGCGACCAGAAAATGTAATATGAACCATGTGGTACGATAATCACCGCTGCACCATTCCATGCGAGATGGCACAGCAGTGATTAACGTATACGCAGTCCAGCCTGTCTATAATCATGGCCAGAATGCTGTTAGAACTAGCCCGCACTCTGCGCACCAAAGATGCACGCCGTTTGCGCATTATGGCGTAAAAACAATCTATTCTAGCCTCAGCGAACATCCCCGATGCACTGCAGAAGCGGGGCAACCCCAACAGCACCCTGAACGCATTATTATACTGGATACGGAGGAAATTGTAAGCTTTTTGAGTATATCTAGCCCACAGGCTGCATGTATAAAAAGACGTGCAGTAGGCTCTGAATAAAGTAACTTTAACTTTGTTTGAGCATTGTGCAAACCTGCGAGCTAGCATGTTCACTCTCACTGACAACGCCCTCCGTTCCCTTTCCACGTCCTCATCATCTCTGAGATCAGGAGTCAAGATATGCCCAAGATATTTAAAACTAAACACCCTTTTCAATGGGTGTCCATTAAGCAGAATGGGTGGTATAGTTTTAGGGCTTTTACCTCCCGTCTCAAAAACCATGACTTCGCTTTTCTTTACATTGTATTTCAGGCCATGACTTTCGGCATACTTCTCACATATGTTGACCAGTTTTCGTAGCCCGCATGGCGACGCGCTCAACAACGCCATATCATCCGCATAACTGATATTATTCAAACATATGCCGTCGATGAAACAACCAACTCGGGCGCTGCTGAGCTCGCCGATTAGTTCATTCATGTAAAGATTGAAAAGCGTGGGCGAAGATAACCTTGCCTCACCCCGCATTCCAACCCATACGAATGTGACACTGTGTTGACCTGGTTTCCATACCAATATTTGAGAACGTTAATAATTGTATTTGGTACAGATGTTTTTTCCAACTTCCGCCATAGGTTGTCGTAGGAAACCAGGTCAAAAGCTTTGGACAGGTCGAGAAAGCAGCAATATACCGACGTTTTGCGCTTCGCATAGTAGTTGACAGCATGCTTCAAACACAGTACTGCACTCTCTGTTGATAGTCCCGGCCGAAATCCGAATTGGTTATCATGGATTTGGATGTATTTATTAACTGTGCATTAAGCATGCCGTCTAATACCTTTGAAATGACCGTGGCTAAAGATATGGGCCTATAGTTGGACTTGTCAGCGAGGTCACCGGTTTTATTTTTTACTATAGGCACTACCACAGTACGTAGCATATCTGTAGGCATATAGCTATGAGTTGCACAGAAAGAATACAGCAAAGCCAAGACTCTAGGTAAGTGAGGTCCCGCATACCGAAGATGCTCAATACTGAGACCGTCATGACCCGGGGATTTACCCTTAGACATGGATTGTATTGTCCGGGCAATTTCTTTGGCCGTAAATTTTATCCCCGGTTCCACGTCGACCCCAGCATCGGGCACTCCCTGAGAAGACCCCAGTGGTGACTTTACATAGAAATGATCCTTGAACAAGTTAGCAATCTCTCTCGGCCCGGTCACACCACAGACGCTCACGGGCAGTCCGGGTTTATAATTCAGTTTTTTGGTATTTTTCCAAAATGCACGAAAATCATTGTTAGAATGATTTGACGCTTAAATATCCATTTTGATTTGCGTTTCGTGATCCTGGCACCATTTCAGTCGTGATTTAAAAACTTTTCTGGTTTCACACATTTCGTCATAAACCTTCCCTGAAGTAGGTTTACCGTACCAATTCCATAACAAGAACTGTTTCCTAGCCTGCCCGTGAGCCTCTGCGACATGTTTGTTCCACCCTACAATAACTGTATTTTTGACCCCCCTGCTACTTTCCCGACCCGCTATAGCCGCCTCAGTCAGGGCCCGTACAATGCTATCATAAAGTTTATCTATAATAGATCTATGAGAAACATCATTACACGTCTAATCACAACAGATATTAAGTTCTTGAGGAAAATCTACAAGTCTTAGCCTTTTATTACATTCTGTACGGTAATTATCTATATCTTGCAAACATCTTTCGCCCCACAAGGCTCTATTTCGATACCCTTTAACGTCATATGTCTTTGATGGGACAATACTTAAAGTACAATTTATTAAAAGTGGAAAGTGATCAGACCACAGAACATCGTATAAAACAGACACATTTAGTACTGTGTTCACAGCGGCCTGTGAACACCCTGTGAACACAACGGCCTGTGAACCATGTGACTCACTTAAGAAAGTGTATGTATCTGAACCTAACATCTCAGTGTCAACACAAGACCATTTTTGATCGGCACAAAAGTCTAAAAGTTCACGATAAAATCGTTCAGTGGGATGCGCGTTGTAATCACCCAACATATACACACAATCGACGCCACAATTGTCTATAATAGCACTTACCGAACTCAGTACATCGGTGAAATCCATCAAGTTCGCACTCACATCTACAGGCATATATAAACACACCACTAGAAAAGCTTTATCATTCGACACTATTTTGATAGAACATATACGCGGGTTATTACACTGAATAACAGTCACATTCTGGAACACACTCCTTCTCCATAGCAGCGCGACCCCCCCGTGTGGACGGCCGTATAAAATATCTTTGGATAGGTCCACCGCAGATACACCTGTCGAGGAGAAATCCTCGCATATAGTGTCCAAGAAAGTCATCTCATTTGGCAATAACCAGGTTTCTTGTAATGCTATCAAATCACAACATTTACAAAGATCTTGTATACTTTGTAAAGAACGCTTCACGTTTTTACAATTAAATGTAATAAACTTATAAGTCTGATTACTCATTATTTTATTGATTTCAATTTGCTAGGGCCAAGCGCCTCAACTTCATGTTTGGGCCGAAAGTGAACAAACCTTCGAAAAACAATGCCTTGCGGCCATAGTTTCTCATCCAAGTATAGCGGTAACTTATTTACAGATACGAAGAATTTGTAGGCATTGTATTCGCATTCACGTTTAATAGATATTTTCTCTAATGATACCCTTTCTTGCGTTTTCTTTTCAATGTATTCCACGATATCAAAATCCGATGTACTCTTATGGACATTTGTAATAAACATCGGTATTTTTCTGTCGGCCGCCCTAAACTTCTCTTTAGACTCAGTTACGGCCTTTCCCGTTTTTCCTTGTAAGCGATAATTGAGTGATTTCTTATTCCGCACTTCTATCCATCCGTTATTTTCATCCTTTTGGATCTGTGCAACACTCGCATAAGACCTTTCTTGTGATACATGAAACAGCTGTTCGACTCGTACGTTATCAGTTAGCGGTAGCGGTGACGTAGTAGCCCCGCCTTCTCCACCTCCATCTACGCTCAGACCGTTACATTCGACACCGATGTCACAGCGGTCGCTGCTCGTCCGGGCCGGTAATGGTTCACTTCTACCCTCAGTACAATTAATAATGAGTTTATTATTTCTTTCGCAATTATCTATTTGAGACAATGACTCTTCACAGTATTTATCTTCCATAACGGCGTCTCGTATATTTGATAAACCTATCGGAGAGTGATCACGATTAATAACTCCCTTTGCATGTATTTTTGTATGCAAAATGGCAAATGGCATTATGACACTCTTTCTTAAAATCTTCTAATTGACACGCAGTCACGTACGACTCTTTAATCATTCTACCCTTAGCCTGTACGACCGCCAAATCTTTTAGCAGCTTACTGACATCCAAATGATCCACAGTTAGAGGTGGTAACTTATCCAGGTCCTTTGCCACAAATACTGGTAGTACATCTGGATCTGTGCATTTGAACAGGCCTATTATATCGGACAAAATTCGATTCTCCTTGCCTTTGCCTTTCCGATTAGAAATTTTATTCTGTAGATAAGCCAGTAGCTCATCGATTACAATATTACACACATTACATTTCAACGTACTCAATGCCGTCAGTGAAACTATAACACATGCAACGCGGGTGGCTGCGCGCGCGAGACTGACCAACTATTGTTACCAGCTTTATTCAATTCATTTTTATCGTAATTAATCTTTAAATGCCTAAGGAGATTATTGCAAAAGTTTCTGTATCGTTTATAAGTTAATTGAAGTATTTGGTTATCAGGGTATCTTTTAGTTTCTGATGGAGTTTATCTCTGTGCCTGATACACCGAATAAGTCCAGGAGTTATCCAGGGTTTAATATTAACAAGTTTTTTATTCACTGTACTAATAGTGGTATTACGTAATATAGCTTGTTGGACATGTTTTATTAAGTGCGATAAAGATAAATTAGCGTCAGCGGAATTGTAAACTGGGTCAAAATCAATGTTGCGTAAATCATATTCGAGTTTGTTTATGTTTAGTTTGGGCTTTGTCTGGGGACGATTTAGCTTAGGCAGCGTCATATTTACGGTTAGTAGGACAGCGTGATGGTCAGTAATGGTGGAGTTTGTTACTAGGGTACAAAATGGTAAGCTAGATTTGATCATCATGTGATCAAGGCAGGAACCGCTCTGATGTGTAGGCAAAGTATGTGCTGGTAGAAGCCCATGGTATGAACACAGATTAAGGTAATCTTCAGTTCCTGCCTCGACGTTTTCCGAATTAATATTAATGTTAATATCGCCTGTTAGTATTATGTTTTTAAAAGGGCTTAGTTATTGAAATGTCTGGTCCAAGAAATTATGAAAAGAATCTAAGTTTCTAACGGAAGGAGATCTATATATAGCGATTATCGCTATGGTTGTACCTATTTTAATAACTAAACAATTACTCATGCAGTCTTGTAGCGATAATTCTTCAACAGTGACCTTTAACCCTTTGAGCTCTTCAATTCAAACTGTCAAAACAAGCACGATCTCACAAACATACGTCAATTTCCCGCCACGCGCGGTCCGTTACTAGCGTTGGGTCCGATCGGACCCACAAGAGCCAGCGAACATTTCGTGTTTTTATATTTGGGTCCGAGCGGACCCAACAAGAGCCGATGAGGTTAAGGATTCCTTGGCATAGATAACGACACCATCATTTTGATTGTGGTTTATTTTGCTGTGGAATAAGTTGTACCCCGGCATTTTTGGAAAGTTTTCGTGCCGATTTGTTAGCCAACACTCGGTTAGTACTATTATATCACAACTAAAGCTAAGTCTATGTAGTGTAATGTTAAAACTGTCTATATTCTTAAAAATACTACGAATGTTTTGCGTTAGAATGGTTAGCGGATTTTGATAATCGGATAGATATTTTCTGCAGTCTTCTAACTCACATGACTGTGACTTAGTTAAAAATGTACTATCAATATCATCTAGTAGATTAAAATCCATACTATTTAAAAATAACTTAATAAAATACGCCTAATTGTATAAAATAGAATGCGACGCTCTTAGGCGCCTTCATAATCAATCGAGTTGATGTACCTGTATTCGGCAGCTTTCTTAGCAGGGCATTCGAGGTCTCCCGTCTTGTGGTTGGCTTGCTTTTTAAAGCGCAAGCATGTTGCACATTTTGGCGCAGTAGCTTTCTTTGTGCAGTCTTCGATTGAGTGCCCTTCGTCGCCGCAATGTCCACATATAGGGGCCGTAGTTTTACAAGTCTTAGCCGCATGACCGTACTGCTGACACTTGTAACATCTGGTGACATTGGTGAAATCTCGTACAGGGCATGACGTCCAGTTTATAAATAATCTGTCCTATCTTTCCTGCCAGATTTGTGACTCAATTTTATTGAGGTCAGAAATGTATCACGAGACACAGTTGTTAGTTTATCGGCTAAGTTTTGTTCATAAATACATTTATAAACCTCATTGTCAGTCATAGATGATGGAACTCCTGTTACTATTATGCGGGGTTTGCGCTTTTTTGGTTCATCGACGGTAAGCTTAGAGCTAGCTTGTTGGACTGTTTGCTTCAGCTTTTATATGCTTTGACTCAGTGACCCTGGAGGAGCTATCTATTCGCACCACCAGGGCTGACTGGGATACTGCTAAAAAGGTGGTAGATGAACATAGGCTCAGGTGGGCAGTGATGGGTTTCCAACCATTCAAGGCCCCTGGACCGGATGGGATCTACCCTATTTTATTACAGGAGGGGGCTGAGACTCTGATACCGCACTTATGCAGGCTGTATAAGGCGTGCGTAGCGTTTGGATATATACCTGCGCGGTGGAGGAAAGTCAAAGTAACCTACATACCCAAGCCTGGCAAGGGAGATTATGAAGATGCCAAAGCTTTCAGGCCTATCAGCCTCTCATCGTTTTTACTCAAGACACTTGAGAAAATGCTTGATAGGCTTATTAGAGAGGGGCCACTAAAAAAATACCCTCTCCATGGACTTCAGTTCGCCTATCAGGTAGGGAAGTCAACAGAGGCGGCATTACATTACGTCGTAAGCCGCGCAGAGGCGGCACTGGAATCGCAGGAGGTTTGTGTCGGAGCCTTTCTTGATATCGAGGGAGCCTTCGACCGCACAACCTTCGAATCGATACAGCGAGCTGCAGAAAACCATGGCATCAACCAAACCATCATCAGATGGGTGACTGGCATGCTAAGGAGTAGGATCATTCACTCCACTCTTAGGGGGGACACACTCCACGTTAGGACGACCAAAGGCTGTCCACAAGGGGGAGTGTTGTCACCGTTACTGTGGTGCTTAGTAGTAGATTCACTACTAAGCAATCTAAATGAGGGCCCTTTGCTAACCGTGGGATACGCCGATGACATAGTTATACTTGTCAACGGCAAATTCCCGAACACGGTTTCAAATCTGATCCAAAGGGCTCTCTGTAAAGTAGAGAGATGGTGCGAAGAGAATCACCTCTCTATCAATCCAAACAAGGCAGTTGTCATTCCATTTACTAGGAAAAGACTGCTCTCAGGCCTTGGCCAACTTCGGCTATATGGCAAACAACTAAACTGGGCCTCAGAGGTAAAATATTTAGGGGTAACCCTGGATAAAGAACTGACGTGGCGAACACATCTGGACAATACCATAGCCAAGGCTCTAAGAGTCTTGGGTATGTGTCGCTCAGCGTATGGCAAAACCTGGGGACTTAGACCAAAGGTTGTGCAGTGGCTGTACACTATGATGGTTAGACCAATAATCACATATGGCAGCATTGTTTGGTGGCCCAGGACGCAACTAGGGATATGAAGGGAAGCTCTCGCTAAACTACAGCGAACGGCATGCCTAGCTATCACAGGGGCGTTCAAAACCACACCAACAGCGGCGATGGAAAAGGTACTCAACCTTGCACCGCTACATATTGTCATAGAGACTGAGGCCCGTCTTGCACTACACAGACTGGCAATAAATGGCCTGTGGGATAGTTCTAAGCCTAGAACTAGACACACAAAGCTTAAAATACAGGAAGGCCTTGACGAACTAACGAACATGCACTGCGACAAAATGCAGCCCATGTTTTGGTTCAAGAGAGAGAGCAGTCTGATATGGTACACTGACGGTTCGAAAACCGAGTCGGGTACAGGGGCGGGCATATATGCAAGGGACCATAAGGTCAGTCAAAGCATGGGCAAATTAGCTACGGTTTTCCAAGCGGAAACATATGCTATTCTTGCCTGTGCACAACAGATGGAAAGTAGCGGTACCACAGGTAGGTCCATCTACATTCTTAGTGACATCCAAGCGGCACTCATGGCCCTGACCTCCTACAGGATCGATTCAAAGCTGACCATGGACGCTGCCCGAACTCTTAATGAGCTGGGAAAGCGAAACAAGGTCAGGCTTGTTTGGGTCCCTGGTCACAGGGGTATTGTGGGCAACGAGCATGCTGACGAGCTGGCTAGGGAAGGTTCTGGAACCTCACTAATTGGACCGGAACCATTTGTAGGACTGGCCCCAAGCGCAGTCAAAACGGCATTTCGGGAGTACGCAAGGGCGAGGCACATGGATGAGTGGTTGAGCCTCACGGGACTTGCTCACTCCAAGAAATTCATAGGTTCCTCATCGAAATGGCAAAATGCCATTTGGAACTCAAGCAGGCGGCAGGCCCGTCTTTTCATGGGGGCGCTGACCGGCCACTTCGGGACTAACGCTCTCCTACAAAAGATGGGTCTGACGGACACATCAGCCTGCAGGGCCTGTAAAAGGGAAATTGAGAGCATGGAACACCTTCTGTGTACATGCGATGAACTGGCTAGAAAGCGAATGTGCCTCTTGGGGCAGGGTTATCCAGGACCAGAGGACTACAGACTCATACCCCCAGGCCTCATTATAAAGCTTATGGAAGAGCTGTTTGAAGAACTGGGGGAGGATGAGGATTAGGTATCTAGGGGAAGCACAAAAGATCCCATTGGGTCGAAGTGCTCTGAGGCCTTGCTGCCTCGGCCCCACACAAGATAAGATAAGATAAGCTACCTCTATCAGATTGGAAGATCGAGCTGGACCAATCATTCTGTCTTCCGTATATTGTCCTCCAAGGCATAATATATCTTCAGACTTGTTCAAAGAATACTTTCACACCCTGGGTCATAAGTTCATTGCTGGGGGTGACTGGAATGCAAAGCACTCACTCTGGGGATCACGATGCATAACTATTCGAGGTCGTAACCTTAAAAAATGCATTGATGAATGCCACCTAAACCCAATTTCGACAGGGGAACCTACGTATTGGCCAAGTGACCCAAGAAAACTGCCCGACCTACTGGACTTTCTCGTCACTAAGGGTGTAGACAGTCTCTACAAAACAATTGTATCCTGCCTGGATGGATCTTCCGATCACTCTCCAGTCATACTCACTCTAAGCATAACTGAGCTTACAAGGGATAAAGCTGAATCTTTGACAAACAAGAGAACCGACTGGGATGGCTTTAAAACCTATATCGATAAAAATATCTCTCTTTAAAATTCCCCTTAAGGATTCCAACGATGTGGACGAGGCATGCAGGTATATTACAAACCTCATTCAAGTAGCAGCATGGACCAACACCCCACCACAGGATAAAGGATTCACCGCACCGTCACATCAATACGAGATCAAGACAAAAATTCTGGAGAAGCGCCAACTCAGGAGGATATGGCACCAATCTAGACTCTCCCAAGATAAATCCCGATTCAACAAGGCTGCAAAAGAGCTAAAGGAAGCAATTCGAGAATCATCGAACTCTTCCATCAAAAGACACCTTCTGATGATGTCTCCAACCGGGACTGGCGCTGATTCCCTCTGGAAGGCCACAAAGAACCTGAACCAACCGCAAAAATCCTTCCCTCCAATCAGATCCCAGAATACCTGGGCTAGAACTGACCAGGAGAAGGCAGAAGCTTTTGCAGCTCATCTAAGAGACGTCTTCAAACCAAATGATGACAACTTTGACGAGAATGATGTAAACTTAACCCTTGATCAAGACCTTCAAATGTCCCTCCCTACTCGTCCCACCTCACCAAAGGAAATAGCAAGGGAAATCAGAGCACTAAACTCCAAAAAATCTCCAGGATTTGATCTAATAACCCCTATGGTTCTCAAAAACCTCCCAAGGAAGTGCATCACATTCCTGGCAAGCTTCTTTAATTCAATTCTTAGAACGGCCCATTTTCCTTCTCTTTGGAAAATATCACGGGTAGTTATGATACATAAATCAGGCAAACCAGAACATGAAGCCTCATCCTATCGACCGATAAGCCTGACACCTATACTCTCGAAGCTGTGGGAGAAAATTCTACTTAACCGTCTAAGGCCAATTATGGATGATAGCGTTGTTATTCCACCACATCAATTCGGCTTTTGCAAATCGCACTCCACCATCGAGCAGGTCCACCGGGTATACCACACAGCTAGACAAGCCTTGGAAGAGAAAAAGTACTGCTCTGCAGCATTTCTTGATGTTCAACAAGCCTTCGACCGTGTCTGGCATAAGGGGCTACTGGCCAAAGTAAAGAAAACTCTCCCTCACTCTATATTCCCGCTCATTGCATCCTACCTGTCCGAGAGATCCTTCCAGGTTAAGGAGGGTGAAGCCAGATCCAAACTCTACAATAAGCTCCGAAATTGAGCATTATAAAACCAAACACAAAGAACGCCTGGCTTTGCACCCGAATCCTCTTGTAGCTGAGTTGTTAAACCCGACAGCGGTGGTGAAGAGGCTTAAAAGGAACCACCTTTTATAAGTGGAAGGCGCGGCATTGGCCGCTCCGCCACAACGTTATATATTTACAACAGAACATATTCGCTTATGGTCTGACGACCGATTGCAAATGGATACATGAGAAAAGAAAAAAAAAAAAAAATTGCAGTGTTTCAATATTGGTTTTAGTCGCTGTGCCCCAGACTTCTATGAGATAATCTAAGTGAGGTTTTACAAGAGTATTATATATATTGTAGCGTACTCGACGTGGAAGACATGTGACGACACTCGGTAGTGCTCCCGTAAGAGACGTCAATTTCGATTTACATAACATAACATACCATCACGCCTGTATTCCCCGAAGGGTTAGGCAGAGGCGTACTAAGGTACACCCACAGTTCGCCGGTATGTTTAGGTCCCATGTAATAGGGGGCGAGCCTATTGCCATTAACCCGGCACAAATTCCTAACTCCGAGCTGCTACTGGGAATTTCATAGAAAAACCCAATAACACTTTGCTCGACCTGGGAATCGAACCCAGGACCTCTAGCGTAGCAGTCGCGCTCCGGACCACTTGGCTAATGAGGCAGTCATTTCGATTTAACCTTTTCCATATGCGGTTTCCAGTTAAAGTGGTTATCTAAAATTAATCCAAGATATTTTTCGTGATCAACTTTTTTTATTGGTTGGTTATTTATGATTAGTTGTGAGTTGTGTATTATTTTTTTATTTTTTGCTGCAAATATTATGTAATTGGTTTTTGCTATATTTATGGTGAGTAAATTGCACTGAAACCACATATTTATAAGTTGTAAATCATCCTGAGCATCGCGCATGACAGCATCCACGGAATGTCCAAAGTAAAATAAAGCGGTATCATCAGCGTACAATGATATATCGCCTTTTAGTCCAATTCCATGAATATTAATTTATTAATGTAAATCAGGAATAATAGGGGTCCTAATATTGATCCTTGTGGAATTCCAAAGTTTACAGTTTTAGGACTACTTTGCGTTCCGTTAATCTTAAGTACTTGGCAACGACTTGTTAGGTAAGATTTGAAGATATCTCAAGCGCTACCAGTGACACCAATATCATTTAGTTTATTTAATAACAGTTTGTGACTTATTGTGTCGAAGGCTTTTTTTAAGTCTATAAAAAATCCTAATGCTATCTGCTTTTTGTCGATACTTAATTTTATTTTTGTTATTAGATCGATTGTCGCAGAAAGCGTATTAGATTTTGGCCTGAATCCGTAATGTTTTTTAAAGAGAAAGTTTTGTGCTCTTAGATGTTCATCTAACCGTAGCTGTGTGCTACGTGCAGCTGACGTCACTACTACGTCGACGGTGCTACGGGCTACGGACCGCCTACGAAGTCTACGAACACGGTATAGTCTACTAGCTAATTTGACGACTTGTATACTGTGTTAGACCCAATATCAAGTGGTACATCGTATATCTCACCCTAATTTATAATGGCAGGCGTACAGCGCACTCCACCTAAAACAACCAAAACCCAATCTAACAGCTTGGGCCACACCCAGACACAATCGGAACCTGACCTTTGCTCAGTAGACTCTAAAAATGAATATACAATTATTAAAAGAAATAAACGTCCTCGCAAAGGTAATTCACCGCAAAGTGAAATAGGAACAAGCTCGCAAAATACAGTGAATAATGATCAAGAGTCTTGTATTACGAAAACTTTAACGGAACAGACTGCCCTAATGACTAAATTAGCTGCAGATATAAGGGACATAAAGTCCCAAAACAATCAAATACAAGCCTCAAATGTTCAAATTCAAAAAACAAATGAAGATATCGTGCAATCTATGGCCTTCATAAATAATAAATTTGAGGAAATGAAAAAAGAGATTGACGATTTAAGAAAAGAACGCCAGGAACAAAACCACTATATACAAAACTTAGAAAAAAAGATCTCTGATCTACAGCACAGATCTCGCTCGTCTGGAATTGAAATCCGTAACATACCACAGGCTGATAATGAAACCGACACCAGCCTCATCAAAACGATGTGTAAGATTGGCGAGGTTACTGGAGTGCCTATTTCTGAATCGGACCTACGAGATATATATCGTTTACCGGGGAAGTCTACTAGTCCCACTATCCCACGTCCTATCATTGCAGAATTTAAAACTGTACGGTCGAAACAGTCACTCATATCTGCGGTACGATCGTTTAACAAAGATAAAGGAAAAGAAGATAAAATAAATACCGTACTCATTGGTATACCAGGTAAACCACAGCCAATATACATCGCCGACCAATTGCCCGCAAGTGCCAAAAAACTATTTTATCAAGCCCGAGAGTTTGCTAAGAACAAGGGCTATAAATACTGCTGGATCTCAAATGGCAACATTTTTCTGCGGAGAGAAGAGGGTGACAAGCAAATAAAATTACACTCGGATAAATGTCTCCACGACCTCGGAAATATAAATGCGTGACTATTTCTATTTCTATTATTTTTTACTTTACTGTTTAGATCATCTTCAATAACCTTTGCTTATTTTATAATTAAAAACAGCTACCACTACACACCGTACACAAACTTATACATAATCCACAGACTAAATAATATAAACGAAACATACACACTCGTACAGACACCCACTCTCATTATTACATTGACAGAAGCGCGATGTAACATTGATACAATAAACTCCAAAGCTATTTTACGCTTACTACATAGTTCTTACATGTATTTAGTATCAATTTTGTTAATAATAATATCGCTAAATATACCATCATACATACCATCACGCCTGTATTCCCCGAAGGGTTAGGCAGAGGCGTACTAATGTACACCCACAGTTCGCCGGTATGTTTAGGTCCCATGTAATAGGGGGCGAGCCTATTGCCATTAACCGGGCACAAATTCCTAACTCCGAGCTGCTACTGGGAATTTCATAGAAAAACCCAATAACACTTTGCTCGACCTGGGAATCGAACCCAGGACCTCTAGCGTAGCAGTCGCGGTCCGGACCACTTGGCTATTGAGGCAGTTATACCGCTAAATGGCTATCCTAAACAATATTAACAGCGAACTTGAACATATAAACATGGGAAACTCATTTGTATGTGGTCCAGAGGACTGTTTAAAATACTTAAAAATATCTGATAGCAATATAAATCTACTTCATATAAATATAAGAAGCGTAAATAAAAATTTCAACCAACTACAGTTACTGTTGAATTTGACAAAGGTCGACTTTGACATAATAATCCTGACGGAATGTTGGCTAAGTAAAGTTAGTTATCTACCTGTATTAGACGGTTTTGAGTCTCACGCTACAAATATCAACAATAACCAAAACGATGGAGTTATTATCTATTCAAAATTAGGTCTCCAAAGTTCTGTATGGGAACCACACTTTAAGGGCGGAAATTGCCTCGTATGTCAAATAGACAAAAAACTGGCCGTGGTTGCTATTTACCGATCTCCGTCCTATAATTCCAAAGAGAACTTTGACGGTTTCATGACAAGCCTGAATAATGTCTACGATCATATTTCCGCGTACCCTAATGTCGCTCTTGTGGGTGACTTAAACATATCCATGTTTAAGACCGAATAATAGGGATGACCGTGGCTTTGACTACCTTACATTAAATGCCTTCCAGGGGCTCATACCAACCCACGTATTTCCCACTCGATTGGAACACTGTATCGACCACATTTTACTTAAGTCAAACCTACCCGCAACCACACTTGTACTAAACTCGTTTATTACAGATCACAAACCGATCCTTCTGTCTATTGCAAACACCAGCCCAGCACGCAAAAAATGTTTCACTCTCACTCGCCTAAATCACGAAGCCATAATATTAGAGTTGGAAAATTTAGACTTTACTGTAATATATCAAATCAATGATGTTAACGCTGCTATGAACAAATTTATTAATATAATTAAATCGGTAATTGCAAAACACTCTGAGCAGGTCAAAATTCCAAGGAAAAAAAGGACTATAAAACCATAGATGACCCCCGGTATTTTAAAATGTATTAAAAATCGTGACAAAATGCACATGGAAACAAAAAAGGCACCAAATAACATAACTCTTAAAATTTCTTACTCACGCTATCGGAATTACTGTAATGACTTACTAAGAAATTTAAAAATAGCTTACGACACGAGTGAACTTGAACAAGCCAAAAACAACCCTAGAACATTGTGGAAAACAATCAAGGAAATAACTTACACAAAGAAATCGCATACTAGTTCCTCTGAGTTGTTAAGCACAAGCCATAGCCCTAAATCGTCTATAAACGAAGTGTGCAAATACTTTAGTAATGTAGGGAAAAATTTAGCTGCAAGTATTTTATCACGGCAGCCAACCCTTGCCGATAGTTTACCAACTTCTGGAAATGTAAGCAACCCTCAAAGCTCCCCTTCCGACTCCCTTGCTGTACTAGAAGTAGATGAGACAGAGGTGGAATCACTCATTCTTCAGTTACGCAACGACTCTGCCATGGGCTGGGACGGAATATCATCTCTGTTGTTGAAAAACTGCCGCCATGTATTGGTTCCGCCAATAACCTTCCTGTGTAATCGTTGTTTACAGACAGGAGTGTTTCCGGACGGTCTAAAAAAGGCAATCTTACACCCTATTTTCAAAGGAGGGAACAGGAACTGTGTCAGTGACTACAGACCGATCTCAGTTCTACCAGCACTCTCCAAAATCCTTGAGAAAATTCTCAACAAGTACCTGAAGGGTTTTCTGGATAAGCACAAAATAATAGCAGACAATCAATATGGCTTTCGGTCGGGAGTCTCGACGGAAGATGCTGTCATTGACTTCACGCAATCGGTTGCAATGAATCTGGATAAAAAAATTAAATGTTTAGGTATTTTCCTGGATCTGTCGAAGGCATTCGACACGGTTTCCGTTCCTATTCTTATCTCAAAGCTGGAGCATCTCGGCGTGCGTGGCATCCCCCTCGATATCTTTAAAGATTATCTTAAGAACCGTAAGCAATCTGTTAAGATTGATACCTACCTGAGTGACGAGGAATCTCTGACTTACGGCATTCCTCAAGGAAGCATACTTGGTCCTACGCTGTTCCAAATTTACGTCAACGACCTCTGTAGGATGAAACTCCCAAACTGCAAAATTTATGCCTATGCTGATGACACCGCGGTACTCGTATCTGGGCCTACATGGGATATTGTTAAGATAAAAGCAGAAGCAGCTTTGTCCGAAATAATGAAATGGCTCAACACAAACCTACTCACACTAAACCTACACAAAACCACTTTCATTCCATTTGCAATACGACGCAACACTTCACCATCCCACTACTTCTCAATAACTGCCCACTCATGTGTAAACTCGTCAGTGCCCTGCAGCTGTCCGGCACTGACAAGAACTGACACCGTAAAGTATCTTGGAGTTCAGATAGACCACGGACTAAGGTGGGATAAACAAATTGATGCCGTTGCCAGTAGAACATTGCGCCTTGTACATATCTTCAAGTCCCTCAGGGAATCGGCTCGCCTTGACACACTCAAGATGGTCTACTATGCTCTGTGCCAACTGCATACTGCATTAATGTATGGGGCGGTGCCATTAAAACAAACTTTCTCAGGGTAGAGAGAGCACAAAGAGCCATTCTTAAGGTAATGACAAGAAAGTCCTACAGATACCCAACAGTGAAATTATACACAGATTGCAAGGTTCTTACGGTTCGTCAGCTCTTTGTGCTACAGTCGGCTCTGAGGAAGCACACTAGCCTGCCACCGTCCGATCCAAAGAAACGCATGCAAACAATACCAGGCACACATCACAAAACCACATTTGCCAAACATCAATACTACACACTAAGTACTCACATCTACAAAAAACTTCATAAGCAACTCAATATATTAGACCTAAATACCCACCAAGTAAAATCAAAAGTAACCGAGTGGCTAATGCAGAAGGACTATTCCTACACTGAGTCCTTGCTTACTTACATCGCTTAGCATCATAGACACACACACACACTCGCGCACACGCACACACACACACACACACTCACACACACACACACACACACACACACACACACATACACACACACACACACACACACTAAACTAATCAATAGCAATTAATGTTAACTGGTAGATCGACATAGTTCACGTTGTGATAATCTAACTTAAGTATCTTCTAGCTGAACACTGTCTCTTAAGATACAGGATTACCTAGTTTAAGAGGCAGGGTTAATATAATTACGTACAGATGTTGAAACATTCCATAATTTTATTATGTTAACCTAGTATACTACCATTTTTTTTTTGTATTAAACCTACATTATATTGATGTACAAACATATCTGTAATTTTTGGTAAATAAACATTATTCTTATTCATCTAGGCGGTTGTATAAAACACGTTCAAAATTTTTTGATAAAACCGGTAAGACTGAAATGGGACGATAATTTCCTGGGTCCGATTTACTATTATTTACAACTACTTAATATGGCTAAACAAAGATTGAAATCAAAAGATGCTGGGAAAGGTGAAAAACTAAGCTCATGGCTAGTGAGCAAAGTCATGAAAGCTAAATTGAAGTCTGGATCCGGAGTCAAAACATTTAAAAGCTTGGTTTCCAAAATAAAATCAAAAATAAATAAACTCAAACACGGCGACAATAAGACTTTAATAAAAGCAGCTTACTTAGTTGCAAAAAAGTTATTTCCGAGCATTCATCATCGTATTCGGGTACCACGAGTAATACCCATACCGAAGACTGGAGGAGTTTTACCTCTGATTCCAATTTTCGCTGGTTTATCGGCTTTGGAAACTTTAGCTGGTGGTGCAGCTGGCATTGCGAAAACCGTTAATGATTACAAAGCAGGTCAGCAAAATTTGCGAGAAGCGGAACGTCATAATAAAGCTATGGAGGCTTTAGTGTTGGGCAAGGGTTTCTACATTAAGCCGTATAAAAATGGTAAAGGATTGTATATTCATTCTTCAAAAAACTGAAAAATATGCTACCTAATCGACCTCTAACTAATGTAGACATCCTAAAATATTCAAGAAATATCCCTCGTTTCCGTGGAGTCTACATGAAGGATCGATTACCCAGGACGCTGAAACGGGTTGAATGTGGTATCGTTAACTTAGATAATTCTGTTAATGAAGGAACGCATTGGGTAGCGTATGTTAAAGTATATGATTATTGCGAATATTTTGATAGCTATGGAAATTTGAAACCTCCGATGGAATTAATTAGATATTTAAAAAAAAAAAATGTGTTTTATAACTACACAAGATATCAAAAATTCAATGCAGTGAACTGTGGTCATTTATGTTTAGAATATCTGTGGAGTTTTTGGAATAAAAAAATATTATAAAATATATGCTTTTCTTTCATTTGAATCATTTGCAAGATGTCGCTCACTTTGTCGATAACTGGAAACTCTTCAGCTTTATCTACATACTATCCTAATACGTTACAGCTTGATGGAATGTATCAGTGTGCTTTATTGTACTTTTCGACATTTAATTCTATCCCAAATATTGGCAAAAGTAATAATAGGTTCTATTATGGTCTTAACAGCATTATAGAAATACCAGAAGGTACAGTTAAACCACCTAATTAGTTTACATCAACACATGGATAACTGCCGTTGTTATTGTGTGCGTAAACTAATAAGACGATGTAAATCAGTACGCATACTAACGTCCAAGCGAGCGAGTTCTACTACACACACACCTACATCAATACTAAGGCATGGCTAACACGCTATAATAGTCCTTATTACTAATTGGTGTGGTTGAATGCATAGCACTATTTCAAACAATATTACCAGAGCAGCTTTAGCACCGTTGCTAATGTCTCTGACTGGTAAGTCGAATGCCGTATGATCAAACCACACTTGCGAATTATATTCTTTTTATAATATTATTTAAATCTTTTACAAGTTACTAATCCAGTTCATAAGACAATCGAAGTTTTGCAACGTTTGAGATATGCCATCGAAACTAACTAAGCATTTTATTTTGTGTCCTTAGTAGACAAAGCTACCCACAATTTTTCAATTATTTTTTATTTTATAAAAATTGAACGTCGTCATTTGTCGTCTATTTGCATTAACCATTACGACCTTCGTTTAAGCATAGATTGCTTCTTACAACTCCTGTAATAATTTGTGTGCGGTGTTATCCTATTTTTTATTGCTTCATCATGCAACATTTAACGATGTCACAGATAATAGAATACTAGACGATGTTTAAGAAGGCCGAAATTGTTGTATTACACGAGCAAAACATTTATATCAGTGAAATAGCGAGGCGATTAATGATATCGGTGAGTAACATTTATGGACATTTTCATTATGAACCTATGCTCTTCTTGCCTGTAAATGTTAAATTATATATTATATAGTATATTATTAATTAATAATATAATATATATATATATATATATATATATATATATATATATATTATAATAATATGTATATATAGCCTAATCCTTCTCATTGTGAGAGGAGACCCGTGCCCAGCAGTGGGACATATAATGGGTTGATTATAATATGTATATATAATATAATATAATTAATTATATTATTAATTAATATAGTATATTAAAACACATAATAATTAATTCATTTAGGAAAGTGTCATATATAAGTAATACTGACTTAACACAATATATAAATAAATTAAATTTATGGCATAGGATTTGAGCCAAGATTCAATTAATCGAATTAAGTAACTAATTATCTTTTTGTGATTTTTTTGCATTTTTCATGCTAAGATTATAAAGTTATTTTAGTGAAGGAAAAATTCGACTCGCAGGCAGGATTCGAACCTGCGTCTTCTGGTTTGATACACCAGACGCTATGACCACTAAGCCACCGCGAAGAAAACATGACTATTATTGACTGGCCTGCTAAAAGTCCAGGTTTAAACCCCATAGAAAACCTATGGGGTCACATGGCGCTAAACTGGGACTCATCGAATACAAGATCAAAATCTAATTTAGATGACCTAGTTACGTCCACTTGGGAGTCGCTACGGGGTAGCAATATATGCACTAGTATGGTAGCCAGCATGCCTAGAAGGTTACAAGAGGTAATTGATAACGATGGTTTGCCGACACATTAATAATTGCCATGACGTGTTATATTTTTCACACTATATTTTAAAAGTGATCACACTGTTTTAAACGACGTGTGTATCATAAATAATGAAAGTCTTTAGTTAATATGTAGCCATTTTGTAATGTGAGTGATGTTATTGTTCCTGAGGTTAGAAATTGCCATAATTTCTTCCTCTAACATGTTGATTCACTTCACATTTTATTTTACTATGATTAAATTGATATACCTATATTCAATACTTTGACAAAATATATTACGTCCATCCTTATCCAACAAAAATAACTTTGTCTTATTATGATGTGAAATGTTAACTTGTAAATTTTTATTTACTTACTTGACGTCTTTATTTTTGATTAAATTGATCACCTCTAACAAAATATTACGCTCATCCTTACCCATCAAACAAAACTTTGTATTCATAACTGATAAAATAGTAACCGTTTCATTATAGAAACGATTAACTGTAAGTTGATTTTTCAACCATTATTGTAGTGGAGGTTATCCTGTAACCATACGAGTAGTGTGTATAATAATAAATAAATAAATAATAACTGCCTCGAGGCTCGATAAAATTGTTTTTCTATTGTGTAAATTAATCGATCCGTTATTTAGTTAATTAAATGTTTTAATATACAATTTTTGTTGTTTTATTTCAATAACAAACAAATCAATACAACACATAAAAACAAGTCAATTAAACCAACCAAACCAGTTTACACAACTTACTTTTTTAAAATATAAAAAGTATGACATCGATACAAAAATAATTTCCTCTACCGTGATTTGAACTCACGACACGCCGCTTGTGCTTCGATTCCAGTCACCTCACCGTAACGCCACGGAAGCTATTATCCTATCAGCTAAAATACTGCATCATATTCCTTTTATGTATGAGATTAATTTCTGGTTTGGTTAGTTGTGTGCAAGTCGTTTTATCAATCCTCGCTTGAGCGTGTGCATAATACGCACTGTACGTAGATACGCACACATTGAATTAGACAACACCGGTTGCCTGTATCATCCGCTAGGGTCGCTAGTAGTATGTAAACCAAATAATTTTGTTTCGTGTACATATGAATTGCAAAACATCAATGATTATTTAAAATCGGAATTATAAGATGCATCTATCAAACTTCAATGCAATAATAATACTTTAAAAACTGCTATATTCTGTACAAAAGACGTTAATTTTACCAAAGAAGATACTTTTAGTAGAATGCTAGGATTTAATGAACAAATCTTGGAAGCAAATAAATGGCATGTATCACACTCTCCAGTCAACATTTTACCAACGACCGTGGTCAGGATAGAATGTGATGTTGTAAGCGGTTCCTTCATAAACGGTAAACCAAGTCACATTATCCACGAATTTGCACTCAACGTGCCACCTGGATACAGGATCATTGAAATCCCGATGAACGCAATATACTTTCCAATCAATCAAAACAATATAAATTGCATTTATATAAGGTTAGTGGATATAAACAATAACTTAATTAATTTGCGCGGTGAAGAAGTACAGCTATATTTACATATTAACATGATTATGATTATGATTATAGCTATATTAACATGATTGACTACAATAAAAATGTACGTCACAAACTAAAGCATATCAGTGGGGCGGGTCTGCTTCTATGCTTTTGCTGTTGTAGAATGACATGCTTTGCTCTGCTTTGCATGGTAGTATAGGTGTAGGCCTACCTTACCGCTTCCTTCTGAAGTGGTAAGGAGGTGAGGTCTTGGGGGAGAGCGCTACAGTCGTGTAGATCCCCAAGGCAAGTCCGGTGGTCTAGCCTTCTCGAGGTTGCCGCCCTGTTCTTGGTCTAATTCCTTCAGAATTAGACATAACAAAAAACACCAGGCGCCTTTGTATCCCATACAGCACCTATACCTAGTCACACGATCCTATTACCTGCTTCCTATTTAATCCTATCCCGAAAGTCCCAACTCCCTTCTCATCCTATCCCTGTATGTAACCCAGTAGCTGGGTTCGGAGGCCTTCTGGTGCTATCACTGTTGGGTGGGTGGGTAGCGCCAATGTGGCATGCAAGGAGGACACTCAAGGAAAAAACCATGGAAGCGAGACTCGAAGAGAAACTACCCCAGGACGGTACCAATGCATGCGTTGGAGAATCCGGCCCCGAGCATGTCTCGGGCAGACCCGCGTATTCTGGGGGGTCACATGATCGCAACCAATGGCTGGCGGGGCCAGCTCAACGTGAACGCCGTCTAACGGTGCCACAAAAGGACTCACTGAGTCAGTTAGGGACGCCAGAGGGACCGTCTCAGGTCGTGGTGCTCATCGAGGCGGGAGAGGAGGTTTAATTTCTGGGGCCCATATGGGAACCGGAGGGCCGAAACCCTGCCAAGGTGGTGCATCCATGCCTGGGGCAGGAACCTCAGGGCAAAAGGTCTCGAAGAGACCGTCAGGCGCTGAACGCAAGCGCCGACGGCTCCAGAGGCAAGAAGGTGTAGGGGCCGGGACTCAACAGGGACCGGCCAAAAGACAGAGGGAGGTCAGTGACGAGGCAAGTGGCAGCGGTGGGCCACCCAAAAAGACCAAGGTGCAGCTGTCTGGGTCTTTTCGGGATGCGGTAGCAGCTGTTAAGCTTGCCATCGTCCCTGACAACCACCCCTACTCTTCACTCGAGGCGGAGGATGTGGATCAGCTCAGGGGTCTCATTTTAGAGAAACTTGCCGCTGCTCCGGATCCTCTGCCCATTCTGCATGTGGGTCATGGTGTCGTGGCAGGGGCCATACACGTCTCCTGCCACGATGACATGGCAGCGCAATGGCTCAAAGCCGCGTTGAGTGGGGTTCGGGTGAAGAGTGGCGTAGAGGTCAGGGTGGTCTTGGCGGCGGATCTTCCAAAACCGGTCAAATGGCCTGGAAGAGCCAGAACACCCAATTTCGGGACGCGGAGCTGGACCTGAGGATGCTCCAGAGGCTGAACCCGTCTCTTAGGACGGCGGACTGGAAGGTGGTAGGCACTCAAGTTGAGAGCCGCCACATCCGTCGTGTCGTCCTGATGGACCGGGTCTCCTCTGAGGTTATCCGAGGGGCTGGTTACGCGATACCGGGAGGTTTAGGGACGGCTGTTTTTAAACTCCTCGAGAATTCCGAGAGGAGGGTGGAAACACGCCGGGAAGAATCGCACGCAGCAACCGTCGGAGGGGGAGGGCAGGGTGGTTCGGGTGCTCCGGGGGAGGGTCCGGCTTCGCCAGTATCGGTGAGGACGGATGACCTACTCGGGGAACTGGACCTACTCGGTCTTGGCTCACCGACGGGGGCTGGAGGGGCCTAACTACAGGAACCTCATAACACCCATCTGTAGAGGACCAAGATGGAGGGACTAAGGTGCGTACAGATCAACCTTCAACATTCTAAGGCTGCCTCGGCCCTTTTGGCAAGGCAGTTGAAATTGAATAAATTTGATATTGCCCTCATTCAAGAACCTTATGTTTATAAGGGCGAGATTAAGGGTTTAGGCGGGACAGGGGGGGTAATTTATCAACATTCCGCTAATGACGTGCGAGCCTGCATCTATGTCAGAAATGGTATAGATGCTTCCATCGTACGTGATTTATGTTCTAGGGATCTAACAACAACCTGGATCCACCTAGGGACGGGAAAGAGGGCACACAAGATCTTGCTCTCCTCAGCATACCTTCCCTATGAGAACAAGGAGCCAGTATCACCAATCATCAAAAAACTGGTGGAATTTGGCAGCCAAGGGAACACAGAATTGGTCATTGGCTGTGATGCAAATGCGCATCATGTCGTCTGGGGCAGCACCGATGTGAACAGACGAGGGGAGGATCTATTGGATTACGTGGTAAGCGCAAACCTTCAGATTCTTAATAAAGGCAGCAGACCTACTTTTGTTAACAAGAGAAGGGCTGAAGTTATTGATGTCACGCTAGCCACTAGTAGGGCAGGCGCACACATTGAAAACTGGCATGTACCGAATGAGATCTCCGGATCCGATCATAGGTACATTTACTTTAGGTATAGGACTCATAACGATTATGCGACTGTACGAAGGAGGAACCCTAGACATACCGACTGGGATACGTTTCGCAGAGACCTGGAGGTGAATCTAGGGAAACCTACTGGTAAGCTGAATTCTGTATTAGATATTGAATTTGAAGCTGATAGAGTTACTAAGGGCCTGCATGCAGCGGGGACAGATAACTGTCCTGAGAAAAGGGCACTTTGTAAGAAAGAGCCGTGGTGGACTCCGGAGATAGTACAACTACGTCGAGATACACGACAGGGTTTTAATGCCGCCAAGGCAATTAACAACTTTTCGGTCTACAGTGCTAGCCTCACAAAGTTTAACTCGGCTGTACGAAGAGCCAAGCGTAGGAGCTGGAGGGGACACTGTCAGGCGATCGAGAGTGTTTCTGAAGGCATGAGGCTTAGTAAAGCAATTTCTACAACTAAGGCCATTCCACTAGCATCTATTAAAGATGGGAATGGTAAACTGGCTGAGACTGGGGAGGAGGTCTTGAATGTAATGTTCAAAACTCATTTCCCGGGATCAGTAAAACTGGATGATGATAAGGAGGACTCAGTGACCCTGGAGGAGCTATCTATTCGCACCACCAGGGCTGACTGGGATACTGCTAAAAAGGTGGTAGATGAACATAGGCTCAGGTGGGCAGTGATGGGTTTCCAACCATTCAAGGCCCCTGGACCGGATGGGATCTACCCTATTTTATTACAGGAGGGGGCTGAGACTCTGATACCGCACTTATGCAGGCTGTATAAGGCGTGCGTAGCGTTTGGATACATACCCGCGCGGTGGAGGAAAGTCAAAGTAACCTACATACCTAAGCCTGGCAAGATTATGAAGATGCCAAAGCTTTCAGGCCTATCAGCCTTTCATCGTTTTTACTCAAGACACTTGAGAAAATGCTTGATAGGTATATTAGAGAGGGACCTCTAAAGAGATACCCTCTCCATGGGCTTCAGTTCGCCTATCAGGCAGGGAAGTCAACAGAGGCGGCATTACATTACGTCGTAAGCCGCGCAGAGGCGGCACTGGAATCGCAGGAGGTTTGTGTCGGAGCCTTTCTTGATATCGAGGGAGCCTTCGACCGCACAACCTTCGAATCGATACAGCGAGCTGCAGAAAAACATGGCATCAACCAAACCATCATCAGATGGGTGACTTGCATGCTAAGGAGTTGGATCATTCATTCCACTCTTAGAGGGGACACACTCCACGTTAGGACGACCAAAGGCTGTCCACAAGGGGGAGTGTTGTCACCGTTACTGTGGTGCTTAGTAGTAGACTCACTACTAAGCAATCTCAATGAGGGCCCTTTGCTAACCGTGGGATATGCCGATGACATAGTCATACTTGTCAATGGCAAATTCCCGAACACTGTTTCAAATCTGATCCAAAGGGCTCTCTGTAAAGTAGAGAGGTGGTGCGAAGAGAATCACCTCTCTATCAATCCAAGCAAGGCAGTTGTCATTCCATTTACTAGGAAGAGACTGCTATCAGGCCTTGGCCAACTTCGGCTTTATGGTAAACAACTAAACTGGGCCTCAGAGGTAAAATATTTAGGGGTAACCCTGGATAAAGAACTGACGTGGCGAACACATCTGGACAATACCATAGCCAAGGCTCTAAGAGTCTTGGGTATGTGTCGCTCAGCGTATGGCAAAACCTGGGGACTTAGACCAAAGGTTGTGCAGTGGCTGTACACCATGATGGTTAGACCAATAATCACAAATGGCAGCATTGTTTGGTGGCCTAGGACGCAACTAGGGATATGCAGGGAAGCCCTCGCTAAACTACAGCGAACGGCAAGCCTAGCTATCACAGGGGCGTTCAAAACCACACCAACAGCGGCGATGGAAAGGTACTCAACCTTGCACCGCTACATATTGTCATAGAGACTGAGGCCCGTCTTGCACTACACAGACTGGCAATAAATGGCCTGTGGGATAGTTCTAAGCCTAGAACTAGACACACAAAGCTTAAAATACAGGAAGGCCTTGACGAACTAACGAACATGCACTGCGACAAAATGCAGCCCATGTTTTGGTTCAAGAGATCTTACAAGGTTCATCTGCCGTCAAGGGAAGAATGGATGAAGGGACTCGACCCACCAGAGGAGGGCAGTCTGATATGGTACATTGACGGTTCGAAAACCGAGTCGGGTACAGGGGCGGGTACGGGTATATGCAAGGGACCATAAGGTCAGTCAAAGCATGGGCAAATTAGCTACAGTTTTCCAAGCGGAAACATATGCTATTCTTGCCTGTGCACAACAGATGGAAAGTAGCGGTACCACAGGTAGGTCCATCTACATTCTTAGTGACAGCCAAGCGGCACTCATGGCCCTGACCTCCTACAGGATCGATTCAAGGCTGACCATGGACGCTGCCCGAACTCTTAATGAGCTGAGGGTATTGTGGGCAACGAGCATGCTGACGAGCTGGCTAGGGAAGATTCTGGAACCTCACTAATTGGACCGGAACCATTTGTAGGACTGGCCCCAAGCACAGTCAAAACGGCATTTCGGGAGTACGCAAGGGCGAGGCACATGGATGAGTGGTTGAGCCTCACGGGACTTGCTCACTCCAAGAAATTCATAGGTTCCTCATCGAAATGGCAAAATGCCATTTGGAACTCAAGCAGGCGGCAGGCCCGTCTTTTGATGGGGGCGCTGACCGGACACTTCGGGACTAACGCTCTCCTACAAAAGATGGGTCTGACGGATACATCAGCCTGCAGGGACTGCAAAAGGGAAATTGAGAGCATGGAACACCTTCTGTGTACATGCGATGCAATGGCTGGAAAGCTTATGTGCCTTTTGGGTCAGGGTTATCAAAGACCAGAGGACTACAGACTCATACCCCCAGGCCTCATTATAAAGCTCATGGAAGAGCTGTTTGTAGAACTGGGAGGGGATGAGGAATAGATTATCTAGGGGAAGCACAAAAGATCCCATTGGGTCGAAGTGCACTGAGGCCTTGCTGCCTCGGCCCTACACAAGATAAGATAAGATAAAGCATATCAGTTCCATTCCAGCTACATACCAAATAAGACCTCGCTCTAAGAAAAAAATTAAATTAACTAAAGATAATAAAGCATTCCTCAGGGCGATCGGATTGCTAAAATGTATATCTTAGACGTTTTATCTGCTCCAAGTTACGATAACTCTATAGAAGGAATCGAATTTAATTCCTACAAGCCTTATGTGACGAGTTTCAACAGGAACGATGAAATCTGTATACCTATTAACCAACAAGACTTATACATACTACCATCAGCTAGCACTCTGTATTTGGAAGGAACTATTATCGTTAGTAAAAGAGACACGAAAGACGAAGCTACTAGTGTCAATTTCACGAACAATGCGTTAATGCACTTATTCCAAGACATTAGGTATGAGCTTAATGGAGTGAAGATTGATAAAATAAAAAATGCAGGTATAAATACAACCATAAAATCATTAATATCCATGAATGAAAGTGAATCAAAAATATCTAATGCTTGGGGCTGGAATATCGATGGTATAAAAAATATCAATGGAGGTAGATTTTCAGCTTCTATACCACTGTGTCATATCCTGCCGGATTTGCTGAAGATTTAAAAAAAGTCGTGATAAACTGTAGACATGAACTGATATTGTTACTCAGTAACACTAATTTGAACGCTATTATATGGCGTGTGCCGCATGTTAAAGTATCAGATAAAGAAAAAATCTGTTTGTTAAGACTCCTAGAAAAAGATCGACCACTTCAAATAATATACAGAAATTGGGATCTGTACGAATATCCCACTTTACCTTAAACTACAAAACATACTTGGTCTATCAAAACTTCAACTCAAATAGAAAAACCAAGATACATAATTCTTGGTCTACAGACAAATAGAAAAACAATGCAAGTTCTGACATGTCTCAATTCGATACACGTCAGAGTGTATCTCAATTCCACGTATTTCCCATATGAGAACCTAAATGTAAATTTTGCTGACAACAGAATTGCTTTATTATATGAGCAGTACACCAGATTTCAACAGTCGTACTACGGACGTCGTCCAGAGCCCATACTAAGCGAGAAACAATTTAAAGACTTAGCACCGCTGTTTGTCATTGATTGCTCTAGACAAGCACCGTACTCATTAAAGGTGGCGCCACTGTGTTATCTGTAGTCCGTTTCGAACGACACGTTGCTTCACCGAACAACGGATTCTCGTTATATTTGAAGACTCGGACTCGTCATCAACGCGCGCGACTCTCTAGCTAGTCTTACCGTGAATCCAGCTCCTCGTCAACCCTAAGTCAACATCAACAGTCAACATCGGCTCGTGAAATCATCGAAAGGCGGCTCAGCGATAGCAGCGGCATACCAAGGTACAGTTAAACCACCTAATTAGTTTACATCAACACATGGATAACTGCCGTTGTTATTGTGTGCGTAAACTAATAAGACGATGTAAATCAGTACGCATACTAACGTCCAAGCGAGCGAGTTCTACTACACACACACCTACATCAATACTTAGGCATGGCTAACACGCTATAATAGTCCTTATTACTAATTGGTGTGGTTGAATGCATAGCACTATTTCAAACAATATTACCAGAGCAGCTTTAGCACCGTTGCTAATGTCTCTGACTGGTAAGTCGAATGCCGTATGATCAAACCACACTTGCGAATTATATTCTTTTTATAATATTATTTAAATCTTTTACAAGTTACTAATCCAGTTCATAAGACAATCGAAGTTTTGCAACGTTTGAGATATGCCATCGAAACTAACTAAGCATTTTATTTTGTGTCCTTAGTAGACAAAGCTACCCACAATTTTTCAATTATTTTTTATTTTATAAAAATTGAACGTCGTCATTTGTCGTCTATTTGCATTAACCATTACGACCTTCGTTTAAGCATAGATTGCTTCTTACAACTCCTGTAATAATTTGTGTGATGTGTTATCCTATTTTTTGTTGCTTCATCATGCAACATTTAACGATGTCACAGATAATAGAATACTAGACGATGTTTAAGAAGGCCGAAATTGTTGTATTACACGAGCAAAACATTTATATCAGTGAAATAGCGGGGCGATTAATGATATCGGTGAGTAACATTTCATCATGAACATTTTCATTATGAACCTATGCTCTTCTTGCCTGTAAATGTTAAATTATATATTATATAGTATATTATTAATTAATAATATAATATATATATATATATATAATAATATGTATATATAGCCTAATCCTTCTCATTGTGAGAGGAGACCCGTGCCCAGCAGTGGGACATATAATGGGTTGATTATAATATGTATATATAATATAATATAATTAATTATATTATTAATTAATATAGTATATTAAAACACATAATAATTAATTCATTTAGGAAAGTGTCGTATATAAGTAATACTGACTTAACACAATATATAAATAAATTAAATTTATGGCATAGGATTTGAGCCAAGATTCAATTAATCGAATTAAGTAACTAATATTAATTATGTTTACTAATGATGATACAAATAATAGGTATATCATTGGAATCAATGTTTTGAGTATTATAATTATATTAATATGACATGTTAAATTATGATTAATATTTATTTACACATATCAGCATTTATATACTTACTGGTTTCTGAGCATTTCTTTTTTATTACAGAGAAGAACCGTGCAGTTATGGGTTCGACGATTTGCAGATTCCGGTGACGTAGACCATCGCCGATGTGGGCCAAAACCATCGGCGATTTTTTCAAATGACTCCGGGACATCATATCTAGGCACAGAGCGGACCCATTCCTCCCCACCCGAATAACCGCAACAGCTCATAATGTGTGCTTACAAACCGTGCGAAACCACTTGCGTGCAGCTGGTTTACGATGCAGCAAATCAGCACAGAAGATTTGACAACCAAGAAAACATGACTATTATTGACTGGCCTGCTAAAAGTCGAGGTTTAAACCCCATAGAAAACCTATGGCGTCACATGGTGCTAAACTGGGACTCATCGAATACAAGATCAAAATCTAATTTAGATGACCTAGTTACGTCCACTTGGGAGTCGCTACGGGGTAGCAATATATGCACTAGTATGGTAGCCAGCATGCCTAGAAGGTTACAAGAGGTAATTGATAACGATGGTTTGCCGACACATTAATAATTGCCATGACGTGTTATATATTTCACACTATATTTTAAAAGTGATCACACTATTTTAAACGACGTGTGTATCATAAATAATGAAAGTCTTTAGTCAATATGTAGCCATTTTGTAATGTGAGTGATGTTATTGTTCCTGAGGTTAGAAATTGCCATAATTTCTTCCTCTAACATGTTGATTCACTTCACATTTTATTTTACTATGATTAAATTGATATACCTATATTCAATACTTTGACAAAATATATTACGTCCATCCTTATCCAACAAAAATAACTTTGTCTTATTATGATGTGAAATGTTAACTTGTAAATTTTTATTTACTTACTTGACGTCTTTATTTTTGATTAAATTGATCACCTCTAACAAAATATTACGCTCATCCTTACCCATCAAACAAAACTTTGTATTCATAGCTGATAAAATAGTAACCGTTTCATTATAGAAACGATTAACTGTAAGTTGATTTTTCAACCATTATTGTAGTGGAGGTTATCCTGTAACCATACGAGTAGTAGTATAATAATAAATAAATAAATAATAACTGCCTCGAGGCTCGATAAAATTGTTTTTCTATTGTGTATATTAATCGATCCGTTATTTAGTTAATTAAATGTTTTAATATACCATTTTTGTTGTTTTATTTCAATAACAAACAAATCAACACAACACAAATAAAAACAAGTCAATTAAACCAAAAGAGTTTACACAATTTACTTTTTTAAAATATAAAAAGTATGACATCGATACAAAAATTATTTCCTCTACCGTGATTTGAACTCACTACACGCCGCTTGTGCTTCGATTCCAGTCACCTCACCGTAACGCTACGGAAGCTATTATTCTGCCAGCTAAAATACTGCATCATATTCCTTTTATGTATGAGATTAATTTCTGGTTTGGTTAGTTGTGTGCAAGTTGTTTTATGAATCCTCGCTTGAGCGTGTGCATAATACGCACTGTACGTAGATACGCACACATTGAATTAGACAACACCGGTTGCCTGTATCATCCGCTAGGGTCGCTAGTAGTATGTAAACCAAATAATTTTGTTTCGTGTACGTGCGCGTATTATAGTTTGTTGCAGCTGTATTGCGGAGGGACAACGATCGTATTTTATCGTCAGACCCCAGTCTGTCCCAGAGTAGTATTATTCAACAGATCCCAGCTATTCCGGCGATCTATAATACTACATAAGTCAAGAATATTCACAAACATTCTTGGTAAAACCACCATGTTCGTTCCATTACTTAACAAAAGAAGAAAAGAAGCAAGTGAGATGGTTGGAAAAAAATAGTGGAATTAACTGGAGCGAGGGCTAGTCTTAAAAACTAAATATTGTAAAAATAAAACTGAACATTGAAATGAAACTACTTTTTACGGATTTTATGGCGGTATATTGATATTATTTTGTTCCCGACGTTTCGGATCCTTTACAGCATCCATGGTCACGGGCAGACTGAGGTTTTGGACGTCTTGATGTTAAAATTACTAACAGCTACCTTTTTTTTTTTTTTTATTATTTGCTTGCGGCTATTGTATCACTGCGACCGAAAATGGTCTATTGTGATCGCCACTCTTTGATTTATAGTTTACCGCTAAATCCTGCGGCTACTATGAACTGCAGGATTTTCCTAGGGGTGAGCTCTTTTATTTCATCCGGGCTTAAGGTATGTTTCCCTAGATGAGCGCTACGCTTGTGCATTAGCGATCCACATTCCCCAAGAAGATGAAGTGGCGTTTCATCAGCCTCTTCACAACGTCGACAGGTTCGCGTATCGCTCAGCCTTAGGTTGAACATGTGCTTGTTTAAACAACAATGTCCCGTTAAGGCTCTTGTCACAATGCGCAGATTGTTCCTGTTCAGTGCAAGTAAAAGGCATGTATGCCTTTTATTATAGGCTTTAATCAAAGCTTTGGAGTGGTCCATGCCTGGCGATTCCATCCAGAGTTTGGTAGCGTTCTCAAAGCTTAAGTCCGTTAGAGTTCTCTGAGCTAAGGCTTTAGGTATTCCACAGAAGGGTTCAGGGCCCAGCTGCGTGCTACTAGCCCCAGCTCTTGCGAGTTCATCGGCACGTTCATTGCCAACGATTCCCGCATGACCTGGTACCCATCTTAAAACTACCCTATTCCTCATCCCTAGAGAGTTTAATCGAGCCGTGCAATCTTCTACCAGTTTCGACGAGATGACGTTCGAGTCCAGCGCTAAAAGAGCTGCTTGGCTGTCCGAATTTATATAAATGGTGTGGTTGTTGTAGTGCTTCTGCAGATTGGCTTCTGCGCATTCCACGATGGCGTAAACCTCTGCTTGGAAAATGGAGGCGTATCGTCCCAAGTTCACATATTTGTTAAACCTTGGTCGCTCTCCATGTATTCCGCAGCCTACAACATTTTCCATTTTCGAGCCGTCGGTATACCAAATTAGGCTCCCGGCCTCATAAGTTAACTGGTCCTTTGACCAGTCTTCCCTTGAAGGCATTTCTACGGTATATTGTTTTTCATAAACATGCCGCAGAAGCATGGCATCCGTTGTCATGCCAAGTATTGGAGTTGCCAATGTTGAGTTCTGTAGGGTCCTCATTTTTTTGGATAGCCAAGTTTTGCCCTGAATATTGGCTCTGTACATGGTGGCTTTCGCCTCTCTGTGTACGAATACATGAAGAGGCGGTAACCCCAGTAAGGCATTTAGTGCCATAGCAGGGCATGTGGACATGGCACCTGAGGAAATGAGACAGGCAGTTCTCTGCAGACTGTCAAGTTTTTTTATAGTGGTCACTTGGTAGGCCTTGTCATACCATACCACTGATGGGTACGTAACGATCGGCCGCACAATGGCAGTGTATAACCAGAGGGCAGTACTAGGTTTTACACCCCAGTTGCTCCCCATTAGGCGGCCGCTGACCCCAAGTGCCATCTTAGCTTTTTTAAGTACATTAGCTAAGTGCGGATTCCACGTAAGCTTTTGGTCGATGGTAACGCCCAAGTACTTGACCTCCGTGGAATGCTTGATTATTTTTCCTTTCAGCTTTGGCAGTGTAAGCTTGTCCAAATGGCGTCGTTTCGTAAAAGGTACTATAACAGTTTTATCAGCGTTGACAGAGAGGTCACTTTTGACACACCATTCACTGACAATGTTAAGTCCTCTTTGCATAAGGCTTGATATAGTAGATTGGCAGAACCCTCTCACTATGATAACCAGGTCATCTGCATAACCTTGCGCATCGATTCGACGTTCTGCCAGCCTGTGTAGTAGCTCATCCACAGCAAGAGTCCATAGCAATGGCGATAAGACGCCACCTTGTGGACATCCCTTGACCGTGGATACTTCTATTGTTGTGTCATAATGTGCTAATTTTGCTCCTCTACTAGTGAGCATTGCTCTGGTGGTGGTAGGGTCGACGTTTTTATCTATCAACCCATTCACCAACAGTGATGTTGGCGAGTTATCAAAAGCACCTTCAATGTCAAGAAACGCACATAATGCTATTTCTTTATCTTCCATGGCCTTCTCTACTTTGTCTATGAGGCTTGAGAGGGCAGTTACCGTTGATTTGCCCTTGCTGTAGGCATGTTGGCTATGGTGGATAGGAAATGCAGTAAGAGCTACATCCCTAATATTCCTATCTAGCACCTTCTCCATTGTCTTGAGAAGAAATGAAGTGAGGCTGATTGGTCTGAAAGACTTTGGCTGGCTGTAATCTTTCTTACCTGCTTTAGGTATAAAGAGGACTTTAACTAAAGTCCATTGATCTGGTACATAGCCCCATGCGAAACTCGCTCTGAAGACTTTGACCAGATGTGGAATTAGGATGTTCACCCCCTGCTGTAATAAGACAGGTAATATTCCATCCTCACCACATGCTTTGTATGGTTTAAAAGAGTCAACGGCCCACTTTACTTGATCGGGTCTTATTATCTTTGCAGCTCTGCTCCAGTCCTCGTTACGAGGCCTATGGGTAGGTGGCAGCTGTTGCATGGAGTCCCTTTTCAGAGACCCGGGAAAGTGGGTCGTGGCCAGCAACTCTAAGGTCTCCTCTTCACTGGTAGTGTAAGAGCCATCTTCCTTTTTCAGGAGTCCGATCTGACTAGTATTGGCTTTGTATAGCAGTTTATGAAGACTTGCTGTATGAGGAAGTGTTTTAATATCCTCGCAGAACTTTCTCCACGATGCTCTTTTAGCCTTCCTAATCTCTTTGCTATATTCGGTTAAGGCTTTTTTGTAGATCTCCCATACATGAGACTTTTTAGCCTTATTGAATAATTTCCTGGTTTTTTCCCTAAGCTTCCTAAGCCTCGAGTTCCACCAGGGAACTTTCCTCGTTGAGGTCTTGGTTTTAAGAGGACAGCTCTCTTCATAGGCCTTGTGAATGCCTTTTGTGAGAGTGGCCACCGCAATCTCAAGGCTATCGATGGTTTTGATAGATTTTGGGACGTTCTCAAGATTTTGCTTTAGACGCTCCCTAAAGTCAGCCCAAGCAGTTGATCTCGGATCCCTGTAAGTTGTAGTTAGGGTGTTTAGAGCAGCCCGAAATTCAAATGTTATATGTCTATGGTCCGACATTGAGTTTTCGCTGCTAACTTGCCATTTCACTATATGTCTGGCTAAGTTATGTGTAGCGATGGTAATATCTAAGACTTCCTGCCTAGCGCTGGTTACGAAGGTCGGTAAGTATCCTATATTTAGCACTGTTAAAAGATTAGTATTGAAGAAGTCTAAGAGTAACTCACCTCTCTTGTTGGTGTCACTGCTTCCCCAAGAGGTGTGATGAGCGTTTGCGTCGCAGCCAATCAGAAGCTCGGCCTTGTGTTGGGCGGCGTATGCTACCACCCTCTCCAAGTCTTCCGTTGGGTTGTCTCTCTCGCCGGGTAGGTAGGCAGAGCATATGATCACCCTCGCCCCATTCCATCCTTTGAGGTTGACAAAGGCGGCTACCAAGTCGTTATTACAAACTTCTGTAATTGGCAGAAAATCCACATTATTATTAAATAAAATACATGCCCTGGGCCTAGTGCTCGTTGTATGATAAAGAATCTTACCGGCAGCATTGAGTCCCAGAACCTGAGAGTTAGCTACCCAAGGTTCTTGGATCAAAGCGAGGTTTGCTTTGCCCTCTGCAAGACAACACTCCATTACCGCCGACGCCTCCGCAGCATGGTGAAGGTTGGCTTGGAGGACCCTCGCCGCTCCCGCCCGGGTAGCTTCTATTGGTTTTTTTGCGGGGTTGTTTTCGTCCGCGCTGGTTTGGGCCGTGAGCGTCCCTGACCTGTCGCGGTCCGCCAGGCGTTTGTTGGATTTGCCACCTGGTTCCCCTTACTCCGAGGCATTGGCGTTTTAACCCACCTGTCCACAGCAGGCTGTGGACCGGGCGTCACTTCACCTTGCCTCGGATGGAGGTTCGGCTCCACAGCCCTTTCACTGCTCCGAGGCACTGGCTTGAGCACCCCCTTGTCAACAGTATGTTGACGCCCGGGGTCTTCCATGCCTTGCCTCTCAGAGCCTGAAGTGGAGGGCTGAGGATCGCGAGCCTCCTGTGACACGTTTGACGGTGAAGGGCCAACCTTCGAGCTATTCTTGATTTTGAAAATAAGTTTTTTAAAACCAAGAATAGCCTCGCAGTTCATAGCCCGGAGGGCCACCACAGAAGGGTCGTCAAGGAAAAACGACACTACATATCCATTTCCCTCGGCCCTGCTATGCGCGACCCTCCAAAGCTCCGTGTTGAGACCTTCATTTTGAATCCCCAGCAACCGGGTAGCTTCGTCTAGAGACTCTGCCTCAGTGCTGGGGATGAACGTAGTCCCTACCGCCGGCTTTGGTAGTTCACTCCCCGGTATTACCGAGAGCGATGCCCCACTCCATGGTTTTAACCTGGGGACCTTTTCAGATAGCCAGTCGAGGCTAGCCTGGTCCACACAGGTGACGAGAATCCACCCTGGTCTGTGGGTGAAGCCCGTAAATCTCGGACCCTTTCCCTTGGCGGCGATCTCTAACACCGCTAGGGTTAGGGCTCGATGCACCAGCTTCATTTGGTGCTCGCTCATGGGATTCAGGTTTCTGATTCCCACTCGCGTTCTGCTCCACTACCTGTCGGAAGCTGGGCTGAGCCACGGGCTCCTCCATCCGGGGTGTCTTCTTCGGCTGTCTCTTTGGAGATTCATCCTCCGACCTTATACGTTTCATCGTCTTCGGGTCTGGAGGAATTCCAGTAATTGGAATTTCTTTCCAAGGCTTTTTAGCCAATGCGCGGGCCTCATCGACCTTGACATTGGCTGCTAATAGCCTTCGGAATCGCTTCCGCGCTGCGCCATTGAGTCTCACTGGCCGGCTTAGGGGCTTCTCCGTCCGTAAGGCAGAGTCACCGTGGCTTCCTGCCTCGGGCGGACTGGCCCCCTCACACTTATCAGTGGAGACGGTCTGTGGGGAGGCTAGTAAAACCTCCATCATCTCTATCGTCTCCCCTAAAAGAGGAGAGAATGGTTCTTCTATTGTAGAAGATGGGTTCGGTGTGTCTATTATATTTTCATTTCCTTCCATGTAAATCCCACGAGAAGCTAGGGAATAATAATCCTCGCCGGCAGAGCCCCGCATACCGACGAGAGGACTGTAATACTGCTCGATTTGTCCTGGTCTCGAGCAGCCACCGTTCAAGACTGAGCTCCCCCCCAGCCACGCATCCCTCGGCACGGTACGAATGACACCTTGGATTGGAGAAACACACAAACAGAAGCACAAAACAGAAGAAGAAGGAAATTATAAATTATATATAAAACTATCATACATACATATATAGCATACATACATATATAGCATACAAAGGCGCCCGGTGTTTTTTGTTATGTCTAATTCTGAAGGAATTAGACCGATAACAGGGCGGCAACCTCGAGAAGGCTAGACCACCGGACTTGCCTTGGGGATCTACACGACTGTAGCGGTCTCCCCCAAGACCTCACCCCCTTACCACTTCAGAAGGAGGCGGTAAGGTAGGCCTGCACCTATACTACCATGCAAAGCAGAGCAAAGCATGTCGTTACGCAACCGCAAAAGCATAGCTGCAGCCCCGCCCCAAAAGCTCTGCAGCCAGGTGTTGCTCATCACAGATCCCACGCGCTCACCTGGCTGCAGAGCTTCAACATGTCAAACAAGTGCTACATGACAACAAGCTCCGAATACCGCGCCCTCGTCACAGAAACCGCGTGAAACGTGCCACAGTTGAGCGTCTACCTGCTGTATTGCCATATGTTAGAGGAGTCACAGACAAGATTGGCTATATCTTGAAGCGAGCTTCAATCAAAACATACTTCAAGCCGCTGAAGAAGATTAGTCAGTTCTTACCACCTGTCAAGTGCCACATACCTCTTCAAGATGCAGGAGTATACAAGCTTGATTGTGATTGCGGACTCTCATACATAGGCCAAACTAAAAGAAGCATAGGGACCCGCGTAAAAGAACACATTGCAGATGTCAAACACCGCCGTTCCAGAAAGTCAGCAGTTTGTGAACATACCCTAGACAAGACCCAGCACTACATCAGATTTGATAAACCACAAGTCCTCGCAAAAGAAAACCGATTCCTACCCAGGATGATTCGTGAGGCTATTGAAATCAAAAAACATCCAAATTTCAATAGAGAAGATGGTTGGGTCTTACCAGCTGCTTGGAATCCCATTATAGAATCTATAAAATCTAAATCCAAGCCCAAAACTGCAAGACCAAAGGATACGGTGAGCTCGTTCTGCGTGAATCGGATCGCTAATAATTAACAAAAATGTAAGGTAGCTGTTAGTAATTTTAACATCAAGACGTCCAACACCTCAGTCTGCCCATGACCATGGATGCTGTAAAGGATCCGAAACGTCGGGAACAAAATAATATCAATATACCGCGATAAAATCCGTAAAAAGTAGTTTCATTTCAATGTCTAATATTCGCGTAAGTGTCAGAAATCAATAAAACTGAATTTAATTGTGTGAATCATAAATTGAATTGTGCACAAAATAATGCTGTGTGTATAAGAAAATGGTATTTTGATAATAATATGTCTGTATTTTATTTGTTTTGATTTATTATTGTATAGTGCAGTTAATAAAAAATATATTTCTACATAATGGTTATTTTATTTTATTATATGTAGGGTAACCTACAAAACGAACTTAAAATCAGCTGCAGTAAAATGATGTTTCTTTAATTAATACAATTTCAAATATACTTACAATCATTTTAAACGATTTTAATTATTTCATTTAACATTTAACTGCCTCATTAGCCAAGTGGTCCTGAGCGTGACTGCTACGCTAGAGGTCCTGGGTTCGATTCCCAGGTCATGCAAAGTGTTATTGGGTTTTTCTATGTAATTCCCAATAGCAGCTCGGAGTTAGGAATTTGTGCCCGGTTAATGGCAATAGGCTCGCCCCCTATTACATGGGACCTAAGCATACCGGCGAACTGTGGGTGGACATTAGTACTCAAGATCAGAATAAAAAGATAAATTACCTCAATAACAATTTGTAACAAATAAAGATAAAATAAACTCTACCAGAAAAAGGAACACAAACAAACCCTGCAGTAAAACTATAGATTTTAAGAAAAATGAAAACCCTCCAGACTCTTCCAGCTCGAGGGACAACAAACCGAAAAACAAAATCAATCAAAATAAAAGTACGGATGACTTGCTTGGACCAACCACAGATGATCCACATCACATAATCTCTACTAAACAAGAAAATAATCCTGAACCTCAAAAAAAGGAAACATCTACCAAACCGAAAATAATAATATTAGGCGACGAAAACATTCGTGGACTCTCTCAACGAATGATCGAGAGCAGGACAAACTATATCAAATACTATATCTATAAAATACTATAATATAAAATACTATATCAAAACACACAAAGCGTAAAAAATAAACTTCACATAATAGAATCGGTATTAAATATAAAAAGTATAGAAGCGTTATGCCTAACAGAAACCTGGATCACAGAACTAAAAAAAGACATATTCAAGACTGGATGGATTAAACTTAGTATCAAGTTTCTGCCGAAAAAATCACGAAGGCGGCGGAGTTTGCATATTCTTAAAAGAAAACATCGAATTTAACGAACGTGAAGATATCACAAACTTATCTGTTGAGTACATATTTGAAACCTGCGCCGTAGAAATACCAAACCTAAATCTTCTTCTAATTGTAATATACTGGCCCCAAAAAAATAGAGAAAGCGAAATCTTCTATAGTTCCTTAGAAAAAATATTAAAATTAATAAATATAAAAGACTCACGTAAGAACGTTATGTTGGGAGGCGACTTCAATGTTAATATTTTACAAAAAACCAAGCAAACATTCGCTCTATTAAATACAATGGTTAGCTTTAACTTTCGCCAGCTGGTGTCAGAACCAACAAGAGTAACACTATCTAGTGCCACATGTATCAAGTTCAAAGTTCAAATGTTTTTATTTCAAATAAGCTTTTACAAGCATTTATGAAACGTTATGCTTCTAGTTGCACGGTTCCAAAAGGTTGATCCTATGGAGAAGAATCCGGCAAGAAACTCCATGGACACTCTTTTAAAATAAATAAAGTTACAATCTTCACGCAGGTACAATATTGCGATAGCAGCTTGTGTGAACATTGAAGGCTTATGTCTAAGTGGAAGAGGTCGATGTAAAAAAATAAAAAATAAACTATGTGGAAAACACACACATCGTCGAAGTATATAAAACTAGGTGTCCACTTAGACATGCTACAATGTACACACATTTACAAGTCCTGTTTATAAATAGTTGGGGACAACAATAAATAACTGAATGATGACACAACGAAATTTTTGTAAAAAAAGTATTCACGAATAACCTCAGGTTGCCAGGGAGGCCACATGTGCATTCGTATTAAAACACCACACATTCTTATCATCAACGTAGTCCTTGATTTTATAATAGGCTTTCTTCCGGCAGACTGATGACCGGACCAATTGGTCCAACTGCCATTTTTATGTCAAATTCGGTCAACACTCCAACGGACCAATTGGTCCGGACGCTACCGGTCCATTTAAAATATTTTTTGTAATTTTTAGAGCATACTTCTCCTTTTCTCTTTTTTTTCATAGCCAACTAGAGTAAATCTACCATTTATTACAACACTTAGAAAATAAAACGCGAAATCTCGATTTGGAAAAACAAAACGCAAAAAATTCGCAAAAAAATTCGCAAAGAAAAATGGCAACACACATTCTCGTCACAGAAATCGACTATAATTTAAAATGTTGTATGCTCTGTGGTAAACAGCTCCATTTGTATGCGAATCTTAGGTAAATTGTCTTGGCTTAGACACATTTTTTGGTAGAAAAAAAGTTTCCATTGCATTTTTTTATCAAAGTAAAAAATGGCGTGGCTCATCAAACTTTTAGTGCGCCCCGGTGTGTTTTATCATGTTTTAATTAATTTTAACGGGCTGAATGTGTATTATTCTACCGGCAAAACGTGACGGAATAGTTTATCAAGCGAGAACAATAGCTTTGTGTTGAGTGAGCGGCGCAAAATCAATAAAATTACCGGTCGTAAAAAAATACCATGTGGCACGGCTACTTGACGGTGCGGTGTGACTTTCAAGGTGGTTTTTATATACAATCCAGTAAAATTTTGACTAATAGTGTGTGATATATCGCTATAACGTTTCATAATCTTGATATTGAAACGAGTGTCAGTGAAGTTTTATGTGTTTTTTTTTTTTTCGTTACAACCTCTTCTGTTCACCATGGATGTTTGACCGTCGTTGAACTTCAGGTGAGTAAAACTTATTTATGAACTAGTCTTGGTGTCAAAATTGTTATATTTCGGTATAGAAAAACTATTTATTAGTTTATTACCGTTCACAGAACGGAGAAAGCTAGTGCCGTTAGCAAAAAAAATAACATCTGGTGATCGTAAACACATGGCGGCCACTTGACTTCGCTTATCGCCCGTGCCGGGTTTCGAGTGGATTTATTATCAACATTGCGGTCAATATTTACTAATAGTGTATGATAAATCGTTAGAACGTTTTATATTATTGTTATTGAAACAAGTATTACTAATATTTATGTGTTTTTTATTTTGTGTCAACCAGATGTTTTCAACCATTGATTTTTTACCGTTATCCAACTTCCACTGACTTCCAGTGAATAAAACTTATATAAGAACTAGTCTTGGTGGCAAAATTATTATATTTCCGTGTAGAAAAACTATTCGAGAGTTTATTACCGTTTACAGAACGGAGATAGCTGGTGGCGTTCAGTTCTTATAAGAATTTTAGTGAGTCCAGTCCTTATAAGAATCTGATACGAATTTACCGGAAACGGGCCCCCCCCTATGTTCCGCGCCCTCGTAGATAGGAATTCCAGCCCGGACCGTCAATAGGTTAACAAGGACAGATTTGACGTAATTTTTAAATTTCTTACCAGTGAGATCGGTGACAGATTTTGGTAGTTTATTGTAAAAACGTACACAATTTCCCAGAAATGATTTATGTGTTTTAGATAGTCTAAATTTAGGTACCACTATTTTGTGTTTATTCCTGGTATTAATGTTGTGAAAGTCACTATTGATGCTGAATTTTTGCAGCTTTTTACGGACATGCATAATGTTTTCAAAAATGTAGAGTGACGGCAGTGTAAGTATATTGATGTTCTTGAAAACTTCTCTTAGGGAATCGCGAGGGCCCATATCATAGATTGCGCGGATGGCCCTTTTCTGTAAGATGAAGATTGAATCTACTTCTGCAGCTGATCCCCACAGCAGAATACCGTATGACATAATGCTGTGAAAGTAAGCGAAGTACACTAGTCTGGCCGTAGCTATATCAGTAATCTGTCGAATTTTTCTCACTGCATATGCAGCGGAACTTAACCTGCTAGACAGTGCTGAAATGTGTGCACCCCACTGCAACTTACAATCAACAGTAATACTTAAGAAAACAGTTTCATTGATTATATCAAGTTTGCTGCCTTCAAGAATTAAATTAGTTTCAGCTTGGGGTACATTTGGTAATGAGAATTTTAGACATTTTGTTTTGCTAGCATTAAGTAGTAAGTTATTAGCAGCAAACCATTTAGACAGTGATTTTAGGCTCTCATTTACATTAGCTAGATCGCTATCATTTCTATTGATTTTAAATATAAGTGAGGTATCGTCAGCAAATAATACTATATTCGATAACTCGGACATCATATAGGGAAGGTCGTTTATGTACGCTAGGAAAAGAAAAGGGCCTAAAATAGAGCCCTGTGGAACACCCATTTTGACAACAGACCCGAGAGATGTAACTCCATTTATGCCCACTTTTTGTCGCCTTTCGGAAAGATAGGAACATATGAGCTCCAAAGATAGCCCCCTTATACCGTAATGGTTTAATTTACGGATAAGCGTGTTGTGATCAACGCAATCGAAAGCCTTCGAAAGATCACAGAAGATGCCTATGGCATCCTGTGACCCCTCCCAAGCTTCTAAAATATGCGACACTAGCTTCGTACCAGCATCAGACGTTGACCTACCTTTCGTGAAGCCAAACTGTTGATCATGCAAGATCTTGTTTACATTAAAATGTGTTATCATTTGATTAAGCATCAGTTTTTCAAATATTTTGCTTAAAGCGGGAAGAATAGAAATGGGCCTATAATTAGAGGGATTCGCTTTACAGCCCGATTTGAAAATTGGTATGATTTTACTTTGTTTCATTAACTCTGGAAAGGTTCCTGTCTTAATGCAAAGATTAAATATGTTAGCAAGGATCGGGGCGATATTGTTAATTATTGAATTCAGTACTTTAACAGATATGCCCCATAAATCTTCTGTGTTTTTTATATTTAAACTTTTAAACGCTTTTATAACCAAAAGAGGAGATACTTTACTAAATTCAAAGTTTGGAATGTCTCTGTTGAAGAAAGTCTTTGTTAAAGACTCAGCTACTAACGAGGACGAATGTAAAGATTTCGTGACCTCGATCGAAATATTAGTGAAGTATTGTTCAAAAGCGTTAGCAACTTCTGCTTTAGTTTTGCCTAAATATAAAAATAAATGTTATAAACTATGGAAAGAGTACTTCAACGAAAGATCTCGGGATAAAGGTGTTTGGTATAGGTCTATAGTATCGGAGCCTCCTCATATACCGTGGTTTTGTAATACTAGGCTTAGTAGAAAACTTGTCGTAGTCACTCACAGACTGAGATCTGGACACATGCCCCTCAATAAGTATGGATTTCTAATTAAAAAACTTAATTCACCGAATTGCGATGTGTGTGGAACATTAGAAGATGTCATGCACTTATTGATGGAGTGCTCAAGATTTAAGTCTGCTAGAGAATATCTATTAAAAATGTTACATTTAAATAGGCATGATGTGGGAATGTTTCATCATATATTATCAACACCCAATTCAGACGCTTCCTATAATTTAATAAAATTTGTAATGTTACGCTTTAGCTAACTAGTACTGTAATATGTATAATATGTATATGTATAATAATATGTATAATAAGGTATGATGGGACTGACATATACAGTAGTATAAAAGTCCCTAAAAATAAATAAAGAGAAAAAAAAAACTTCTGCTTTGTCTGAAATTACTTTGTTGTTTATTTTCAAATTAAATTCTGTGTCCTGTTTTTGTTTTTTTCCCGTTTCCGAATTAATTATCTTCCAAACCGTTTTAATTTTATTATCAGATTTGATTATTTGTCTACTAATCAATTTTGATTTAGCTTCAATACACACTTTTTTAAAACACTTAGAATATTTCCTAACATAGTCATGGAAACCAACGTCAGAGGTTAACGATTTTTCGTAATACAGCTTATAAAGCACATCTCTACTTTTTCTAATGCCGCTTGTGGCCCAGTCGTTAAATTTACTATTTTTACGTTGAGAAGCTCTTCTAAGAGGGCATGCCTTGTTAAATGATTTACATATAATATTGAATAGATTGGTATAGTTTATATTGGGATCCTTTGAAGTAAAATTTGTGCTACATAATTGCATTTTAATTAACTCCTGCATAGAACGTAATTTATTTTCAGTTAGAGATCTAACCGAGTAGTTATTATTAATAAGTTTCCTTTAGTTAGTCTCTATGGAGATCAGTTGTCCCATATGATCTGATCTGACACCGCTCACTAGGGAAGAGCCTTGAACTGGACAATTTGAAAATATATTATCAATACAAGTAACGGAAGTAGTAGTAATCCTAGTTGGTTGATTAAAGATATGTTCTAAATTGAAAGACTTAAACAAAGATAAAAGTTTACGTTTTTCGGGCGATTCTATTAAAATATCAATGTTTAAATCACCACAAACAAAGATGTATTTCTTGCACTTAAAAACTTTCCTAAGAATGTCTTCCATTACTGTTAAGAATTTTTGAAAACTTGCAGAAGGTGGCCTATACACACATAGAATAATCAAATTTTCTACTTCAGCACATGCTACCTCACATAAGCGATCAACAGAGCAAGAAGTGATGTCTTTTCGTTCTTTAAATTTAAGATGACTGTTACATAGAATCAATGTTCCACCACCCGCAGCTGATATTCTATTGTACGCACTGGCAATCGTGAAGTTATTTATATTAAATTGCATTGTATCAGGTTTTAACCATGTTTCACAAAAACATAATATATCAATGCAATATTTTTCTAACAAAAGTTCTACATCTAAGATTTTGCCAGAGAAGCGGTTAATGTTCTGGTGATAAAGAAGAACACTATTGTTATGCCTCTCTATTGTCGGTTGGGTAAGTTTAAACAGTCTATCACAGTATCATTAGAATAGCTAGATGATACTGATTCGTCACTTAACCTAATTAAACTAGTCTTTGGTATTTTAACTATCACAGAGGTAATATTATATGCTATTAACGAAGCCATCAGATGTCTTGAGGTTTTGGGAAGAAACATAGTTTCCCCATTGAATTTAAATCCCTTCACAAACTTATTAGTGTCAAAGTACAATAATTTGTCATTATAACGACATGTCAACAAATGCATAACATTGTTCAATTTATAAATATAGTTATTGGCTCTATCAGATAACAGGTTTGAGTAAGGAAGAGCACATAACATTATTTTTCCCACATTTAATTTCAATAAGGTAGTAACGCCATTCACAATGTCCCCTTTTTTAATTCCTGTACTATTTCCTACAAGCAATACAATATTCAATTTGTTATTTAAATTAGAGTTTGCAATCTTTCCAATAATTTGATTAAAGTTCAAGTTAGGATAACAGTTATTAGTAACACTGTGAGTCAGATTGTTTTGCAAAATTGATCCAAAACCGACTCCTATCTGGTCTGAGTAAACAAAGGTACTATATGTAAATGTGTGGTCGGCAGGACCGGACTTGGGTGGAGTAAACTCAGGTGTCACAGTAGTAGTTGACAGATGCTGATGGTCCAAATGAGGAGCAGAATGCACACAGCTGCATGAGAAATTGTTAGTCAAAGACTCAAATCTTTCAGCGTTGTACTTCACAATGTCCATCAGCTCACCGGCCTCCAGCATACGCTGGCTGAGTTGGTCTTGGGTAGCTTCATACTTATTAAATATATATCCTGTAACAGAGATTCCTTGAGTAACAACTCCCCCTGCAACTGCTCAGTGTGTAAATCATACATAGCCACGCTATGTTCTAACTCATTAGAGCATTCCTTTAATTGTTGAACTAGTTTAAGGCGGTCTTTCCGCAAAATAAGATTAACTTTATAAATATTTCCTTTTTTGATAGCTATCCGGGACCTCTTGATTAATTTCTTAATTTTTATATATTTCTTTAATTTGTTATGACTTAATATTGGACAATGTGATATGGTGTCATCACCAGTCAGATCAATAGTTATGGCTGGGCTCATAGGGTTGGATGCATGCCCTACTAACTCCTCATACATCCTTTGAGTGCTAGAGGACTGTTCCCTAAATCTAACCGATTCTAATCTAGCTAAAGCCTTATGGGCATCACTTAATTCTAATTCAAGGGCAGAAATTCGTGTCAGAGCCTGTTCATGGGTGTCACTAAATTGTTGGAAGGAACACACTATTTGGTTTAATTGTTCATGTCGGTCAAGCAAGTCCATGTGTTCAATATGCAACTCGGCCAGTTCATTCTTGAGGGAGGAATTTTTGTCAATGATAATCTTCACTTCCACTTCACTATCATCCCTTTCTTGCAATAGTTGGTTACATAAGGATTTGGATGATTCAAGTTCCTTCAAGGTCGCCCTCAACTTCTCCTCCATATCTTTAGCTACAATCCTGCGGGTCATCATTATCAGCCCAACGTTCTAATTCACCTGAAATGTGAAAAGGAAAGACTGAGAACAAACCAAAGATAGGGTGGAAGTAAGTTAGAGTGAGAATCAGGAAAGATATTGGTAATAATTGGAGAATAAAAGTATAAGCAAAAGATGGAGAGACAGGTATATTAAAGTTATGGGGTTAACTATAGCTGGGGTAGGTAGGTTGAGTGCGGGGGACCATCCCACAGTGCTTGCGTCCACGTCGCGTCCCCTGGAAACTGCCCAGTTCTGACCACCGTAACGGAGTGGCAGACTGGGTTGGCCAAAGTGCACTGTGCATCGCAGCGAATTTATCTTGTCGTGTTGTGGCTGCGAACCTGCGGAGGCTATGCCTAAACCGACGCGGGACGCCTACGGGCGTAATCTGAAACCAAAAGGCCCTTCTCAGGGCCAACCCAAAGGCCCTTCTCAGGGCCAACCCAAAGGCCCTTCTCAGGGCCAACCCAAAGGCCCTTCTCAGGGCCAACTCAAAGGCCCTTTTCAGGGCCAACCCAAAGGCCCTTTTCAGGGCCACTCCGACGCTTCGGCGTCAGAGACTAGCCGCGCGCCGTCTGCGGCTAGTTTCTTCGGAGGGGCGGATGAGTCTGACATCGACTCACTGGTGAGTTTGTCGGACGCGGAGGACCGTCTGTCATTAAAGCGGAAGAAGGCCCACCCGAGCGGTGGATCCGAGGGCTCCTCGGCTTCGGGGTCGACGAGGATACCGAAGACAAAAAAGGTGGCTGCGGACACCCATGTGTTTGGGCTCGCGGACGCCCAAAACCAGTTGGACTTAGCTCGGCGGGCGCTGCTCCAGCAAGAGCTGGAGGAGCGGGTGGCTGCCAAGGAGCAACGGGCTCACGTCGCCCGGGCCGGGTCCGGGTACGGTGCGTCACGCGTTGTGTACGCAGACCATTCTCTGGCCGAGCTGGAGAGGATGGCGGAGGAGGACGAGAAGGAGATCGTGGAGGTCGCCTCTAAGTCCTCCAACCTGAAGGGGACCTTCCAGAAGGCCCTCAAATGTAGGGCCGCGAGCATGCGCGGTGTCGTCGCGGAGCTGGTGCAGCGAACGGCCACCGACGAGACGCGGCAACTGCAGGCGAAGATTGATCGCCTGCAGTCGGAGGTGAGCCAGCTTCATCAGAAGCTGGCTGAAGCCACGGCCCGGCCACAACAAGCCGAGCCGAGCCCTGCGGCAGAGGGCCCCTCCTCCAACCTTGAGGATATCATCCGCAAGGTTGTAATGGAGGAGAGGGCCTTCACAAGAGCCTGCTTAGCAGGCATCGAGGACCGGCTCTTGCCGGAGAAACGCCTCCGACCGCCGCTTGCGGCGGATAAGAGGCAGTCCGAGCCGGGGCCGCCCTCCTCCCAGACGGAGGACGCCCTTCTCCCCTCGACCACCCCGTCCAACGAGTGGACGGAGGTGAGGGGCAAAGGAAGTAGGGGGAAGGGCAAAGGCCAAAAGCCGGCGACGGCCGTCCCGGTCGTCCCCGCCACCACTGCTCCCAGCCAGTCGCAGACGACCGGCAAGGGAAAGGGGAAGGGGAAACGGAAAGGCAGGGGAAAGTTAGTTCCCCCAAAAACCGCGGCCGTCGTGGTGACGCTCTCCGCGGAGGCTGCGGGACGAGGGGAGACGTACGCGTCCATTTTGGTGCGGGCGCGTGCGAATGCCGATCCCACCCAACTGGGGATCGGCAGTGTGTCTTGCCGTCGGACCCAAGCCGGGGCTCGAATTTTCGAGTTCCCGGGGGCAGAGGGGAGTGCCCATGCGGACCTCTTTGCAGCAAAGCTGCAGGAGGTCATCGCGGACTCGGCCAAGGTGGCCCGTCCGGTCAAGTCGGCGGCCTTGGAGGTGACGGATCTTGATGACTCCGTCACCAAGGAGGAGGTGGTGGCAGCGGTCGCAGCGATAGGGGGCTGTGGCGTCGCGGCGGTTCATGGCCGGATCGTAAGGCCCGGGCGCGGCGGCATGGGCACCATTCGCCTCGAGTGTCCAGTCGCCGCTGCCAAAGCCGTCCTTGCCAAGGGACGGCTTACAGTCGGGTTCAGCTCGGGTGCAGTCCGGGCACTCGAGGACCAGCCTCTGCGGTGTTTCCGGTGCTTCGGCATCGGACACACCCGGTCCCTGTGTCCGTCCACAGTAGACAGGACGGACATGTGCTTCCGCTGCGGCAAGGAGGGCCACAAAGCGGCCTCCTGCGAGGCCGCCACACCGCACTGCGTGGTGTGTGCCGCTAGTGGCTGCCCGGCGGACCACGTCATGAGGGGGAGGAACTGCAATCCTCCCCCTAAGCGGAGTAAAGCGCAGGCGCCGACCGGGCCTGCTGCTGCTGCTGCCGGCACCATCGTTCCTGCGGTGGCTGCGGAGGGGGGTGCGATGTCCGACTGATGGGTACGGTCCAACATCGCATCCAAGATCTGCTGATGCAGACCATGCGTGGCGTTGGTTTCGCGGTCTTCCGCGGACTCCCCTCCCCTCTCGCTCTTAGAGAGGGGACCGGGATACGTGGCCGCCGCGTGGGGAGACATGGCGGTGGTGGGGGTTTTTATTTCTCCCCAAACCGCCCAGTCCCGCCGAATAGAGGGTCTTAGGTGACGGACTCAGGGTCGTCCGTCACCAATGGTTACGGTCCAACATTGGACATCCGCGGTGGGATCGCGGAGCATGCGAGAGCGATTCCCGTGATCCCTCCACTATGCGGAAGGTGGTAGTAGTGGTGGTGGTTTTAGTCGGTATGCCGGCCACCTGGCCGGAGAGCCCGACATAACCGCCCTGCATCCCTGAAGCAGGGCGGCATGCATAAGGCGCATTTCCCCACCCGAAAAAAAAAAAAAAAAAAAAAAAAAAGGTAGGTTGAGTGCATTGGCCTTGGTACCTAATGTTGTTTATTATTTTATATTCAAAGTTTAAGATATTTAAGTAAGTATTGGGTTATAATTTATCTGAGTGGGTAGGTACACAAATATATTTAATAGAAGTAGAATCAAGTAGATAAGATATTGTTGTAGATATTGTTACGGATTATGAAGATATCATCTTTATTTTAAATTATTTGTAAAGTAAGTTTGTAGTGTTATATTGTCTGGGCCAGAGATTTTACGTCGTCGATTTTGCTTCCACAATTGTCAAGCAAAAGGAGACATAAATAGTATTGATCTCATATTTACTAACTTCTCAAATAACACCAATATAGAAGTCCTAGAGCTAGGGTTGTCTGACCACAAAGCTATTCTACTGACTCTACCGGTAAACACCAAACTAAAAGGGGATATAAAAATATGGACGGTCAAAAAAAGACTATTCAATAAAACTAATATTTTAAAATTTAAAGGCAAACTAAAACAATTAGATTGGAGTAAAATTATAAATGAAAACCAAAATATAAATGAAAACTACGCAGCATTTGAAAATTCATTAAAACACCTACTAGACCTATGTATACCAAAGAAACTAGTAAAATTAAAATTTAAAACACCTAAAACATGGTTAACAACGGGAATAAAAATATCTTGTAAACACAAACGTCAACTAAAATCCTTAATAACACAGACAAATAATACAGTACTAAAAAATTTTTATAGAAATTACGAAAAAATATTAAAAAAATCGGTTATACAATCTAAAAAACAACAATACATTAAAAAAATGAAAAAAACTGATAATATATCTAAAACAATGTGGCAAATAATAAAGGAGCGGACTAGTAGACTGTAGGGCGAACTAACACTAATGGCACCGAACCCCCGGGCCGACCCATCAGATCTCCCAGTGAAAACTCTATGTATTTAAGACCAACTGACCCAAAAGAAATAAAAACCATATTGCAGAAAATGAAAAATAAACGTAGTTTTGGACACGACGATATCCCACCAATACTTGTAAAATCATGTATAGAAGAGCTAACCTACCACTAACCTATTTAATTAACCAATCATTCATGTGTGTCATGGGTGTCATGCCCAATTCGTTAAAAGTATAATTAATAAAACCCATCCATAAGAAAGGAGATAAGACTGATACAAGTAATTACCGCCCCATAGCATTACTACCTACGTTCTCAAAAATATTCGAGACTGCAATGTCCCAACGACTCTATTTGTATTGTGAAAAATATAACATTTTCAATGACAGCCAAAACGGTTTCCGCAGAAATAAATCTACTACGCTAGCGGTCTTTAAATATATGCAAGAGGCACTAAATATAATAAATAATAAGGAGTACGCGATAGGAATCCTACTAGACATGAGTAAGGCGTATGACCGGGTATCCTATAAAATCCTACTTGATAAATTGTACCAAATCGGAGTTAGAGGCATCGCACACCAATGGTTCTGCTCATACCTACGTAACCGAGTCCAATTCATTGAGATTGTACACCGCCACCCACGGACCGGCGTTATAACACATGTAAAATCTCCTAAGGCAAGCGCAACAATGTCTATTCCACAGGGTAGTGTACTCGGGTGCATACTATTTCTTATATATATTAATGATTTGCCCAAAGAAATAGATGCACAAAGCGTCCTCTTCGCTGATGACATCTCAGTGGTATTTCCGTGCACCAACAAAGACGCTCTTAGCTCAAAAATAGACAGTACACTAACTAAAATTATACACTGGCTTAAAGACCACAATCTCGAGATAAACTTCTCAAAAACCAGATTAATTCAGTTTAGACCGTATCAAAAGAAACAACTAGAGATAAACTACTCGTATAATAACATCAAACTGCAATGCGTGGATCAGTTTACATTGTTAGGCTTGACTATCGACACAAACATAAACTGGAAGACACATATTCAGAACACATATAGCAAACTATCTAGTTTTACGTACGCTTTACTCGAACTAAAGAGAGCCACCGATCTACAAACCGCTATGACAGCATATTACGCATATGCATACTCGAGACTTAATTATGGTATTTTTGTGTGGGGTAACAGTGTGGATGCAGAAAGACTGTTTATTTTACAAAAAAAATGCATAAGAATCCTAGCCAATATTTCAGATCCAACTATTAGTTGTAAATTGTACTTTAAAAAATTACGAATTCTAACACTAACAACTATCTACATTTTTGAAGTGTGTAAATTCGTGAAAAAACAACCATCGCTGTTTCCATTACAGAAGGACCAACGACTGCAGCAACGAAATCTACGTTATCAAAATAAATTAGCTTTACCTACTTCTAAACTTACCATGTTTCACTCCGGACCGCTTGTAATGTGTGTGAAAATATATAATAAACTACCTGACACAATAAAAAATATAGTGTATGAAAATAAATTTAAAAAAGAATTACTAAAATACCTAATCCTAAAATGCTATTACAACATAAATGAATATCTAGTTTAAAATAATATATTAAATAACATACATACATACTAGTACAATACACACACATACACACACACACAAATAACATGCAATACAGTCAAATAGATAATGTCTGTAATAAATAGAATATTAAGATAAGGTTTAATTTACAATGGATATAATTAATATAAATAATAATTAGTTCTGTATAATTCTTTAATTAATATAAATAATAATGTATACTAATATAATATAAGGTAAAATTCATTAATATCCTTTGAATAAAACTAGAATTAAGATTTTTGTTGTGCCCTATAACAGGGTCCATAATTGTCACAAATATTATATTTACCATCTACTATACACATTATGGAAAGCAAATAAATGAATATGAATATGAATACACCTCTGCCTAACCCTTCGGGGAATGTAGGCGTGATGGTATGTTAAATGTTAATTATTTCATTTCACTAAAGCTAATTTAAAATCCGAGTATAAATAAGTAATGCAAATAAAACATACCTTAGTAATTCAAATTATAAGTATATATTTTATTTATTTTTTACAATTAAGAATTAATAACACCTAAGAATAATAATGACTGTCTCCACATACTTAATTTAATATTTTATTTATTTACATTATGTAACTTATAAACTTGTGATTTAGGTAGCTATTTTAATAATTTATACATTCAAAACTTACATATTTAGCGTTTAAAGAATAAGAAAGCATATGACATAAACCCTAATAAGTAGCTAATAATAAAGTTATATTAACAACAAATATCTTATTCTATTAATATTATCTTATACTAGTCTTATAAATTAAACACCAATTAATTTTTTTTTAAAGAAAATGTATAACGCCCTAACTAATACGAATCAACCATTACAATTTAATTAATCACTAATTAACTAAACGATCAATTACTACGGCAAGTAGAACCCGGCACGACCGATCCTAACGAACGCTAGCAGAGGAGTGAGTCCGAGTCCGCTCCCAAGCTCGCTTTTATACTCTCCTCCCCACCTCCTCAGTAGGGTGTTCATGTAAGACGGCCGTTCCTGCATGTGAGTCGTCCTCGACCACTCCTCCAACAGATTGAAGTTCATTGTCATCTGTAACCTTTAAGTTATTTGAGCATCTTACTCGTTTTCTACAAATATTTTGTAACAACTTGAAGCCATTTGTAGCGAATTCCATAAAGCCAAGCAAAATTTATATTTTTGGGATCGGAAGTAGAATTTAACTAAAAAAAATAATAATTAGTCTTACTACAAAAACGATTTATTTCAATATTAGAATTTTATTAAACTTAAGATAGGAAACAACCTTTATTCGCAAACAAACCAATTACACAATAAATCAACACGAAATTTATATACAGATAAATCACCAGCAATACAGTCAAGTAAATAACGACTTACTGCAAATCACGCCGACGACCACTCAGGACTACCTCGCTCTCTGAAGTCTGACCGACAAATGAATGGAGAGCGGTAATGCGGTGCTATTTATAGCCTACGGTGGGTAGTGCTGACTTGCAATAAGTCGCAAAAAATTAACCTAACCTAACACGGCCTCTCTTGATCATGCGCCGTCCTCGGCCGCATCCCTGGAGACATCTTCAACAGGAGCACCCAGGATGTTAGCCGGCCCACCGTTAGATGGTCCAGCGTCGGCATCTTCATTATCATGGTCTGCTAATGAAACAGAAATTTGTTAGCAAATTCATAAACAAAAGATGCCTATTACTTTCATCCATCGCACTAGCAAGGCCCTCATTCATAAAAACGACACACGTCATACACACTCAGCTATTTGACTTTAGACTCCTCAGCTAGCACATAATATCACACATCATCTGACACGTGTCTTCGACAGACTCTTTCGTTCTCATACTTCTGTACGTACAGATCTAAAAGCAAAAACTACACACGACGAAAGCGTGTCTGCAAGGCCGAAGCCCCAATACACACACAGCGGTGCGTCTGCAAGGCCGAAGCCCAATACATATACAGCGATGTGTCTGCAAGGCCGAAGCCCAATACACATACAGCGATGTGTCTGCAAGGCCGAAGCCCAATACACATACAGCGATGTGTCTGCAAGGCCGAAGCCCAATACACATACAGCGATGTGTCTGCAAGGCCGAAGCCCAATACACATACAGCGATGTGTCTGCAAGGCCGAAGCCCCAATACACACACGGCGGTGCGTCTGCAAGGCTGCGTCTCCACTGCGGGCCCCAAAAGGTACTTCTCAAGCAGCACCGTCTCAGCCACCGAGCCACAAAGGTACGGCTCCAGCTGCTCAGCCTCAGATGATCAACCGCAGCTGCTCAGCCTCGATCGGCCAACCTAACGAAGCGACTAATTCACTCCGTTCACAAAATCAAGCTCACACGCACCAATGTAAGCATCTGAAACATAAAGCAAACTTACCCGCAAAAATGCGGCACAACTTTCGGGACACCACTCTCCTTTCCAAGGCACCATGTATTGTGCGGCTGCCTGTGTGGTCTTGCCACGGGCACCGCTCAGCAGTTTGAGTTCATAACGGTCGCTTGGTAAGACCTTGGTTACACGGTATGGGCCTCTCATATAATTTTTTTTTTTTTTTGTGCGTTTGGAAAATCCTCATGGACTTCCGCCGCCCGGGGAGGCGGCGGGGCGTGTCGGACTCCACCCAGAGTGGGTGACCTACCGACTAAAAACCACACGGTGTTCCTTCCTGCACGTTTGCGTCGGGGGCTACGGGAAACAGAGAATTCGTCCGCGGCCCCCGACTGGTGCCGGCCCGCCGCAGCGGGCCCCGACTGCAGATTGTGGAGGGGGGGAGTGAGGCGTTGGACTCCCCCCCATCGCCTTAGAGGGGCGCGCGTGGAACACTACGCGCCACCGCCTCGGGTCCTATAAGGGGGGCGTGGCGGACGTCCCCGCGTCTGCCACCCCCGGACCCATTTATGGAGGCCGGAAGAGGGCATTGTCGGCCCTCCGCCGACGTCCGGTGCGCCGGCTGCGGATCGGGTTAGTGCTCGCGCACTCCCTCTCCCGTTCCGCAGCTTTCTTCTGCGAGATGACTGTTTCGCAGAAGGCGATCACTGCATCCCAAGACGCCGCGCTGCCGACCATAGATCGAACGACGGCCGGCAGCGACAGGTCGTCGCCCACCGCAGCGACGAGGGCACGGCGCGGCTCCTCCCATGCCGCACACTGCACAAGCGTGTGCAGCGCCGTGTCCTCCCGACAATGGACGCAGTGATGGCACCGGGCGTCCGGCTCCCTCCCTATGCGACACAGGTACTTCCCGAAGCAGCCGTGCCCCGAGAGCACCTGCGTCGCCCGGAACGTGAGGGAGCCGTGCCTCCTCCCGAGCCAGCGCTCGAGTACTGGCCGGACCGCCTCCATAGTGACGAGGCGGTAGGGCGTGAAAGCCTGTCCCGCCATTCCGCCACTAGGACCCGCTGGAGCTCTGACCGACGCAGCACGATCTGCCGCTGCGCCGGTCCCACACCCAGCGTCCGCTCCTGCTCGCGCCACCGATACAGTGACACGAGAGCTTTCGCCTCCAGGTCCCAGGGCGGGGATCCGGCCAGTACACAGGCCGCCTCGTGGGAGATCGTGCGATAGCCGCGGACGACTCTGACGGCCATCGCCCTCTGCGACTTTCGCAGCACTGCGATGCTGCGGGCCGTCAGGTCGGCCGCCCACACCGGGGCCCCATACAGGGCCATGGATCGCACGATCCCCACGTACAACCGCCTACAGGCGGTGCTCGGGCCTCCCAAGTTGGAAAGCAGCGTTGACAGCGCGCCCGCCGCGCCCATCAACTTTGGCGCCAGCCGCAGGAAGTGGGGGCCGAAGTCCCATCGGCTGTCGAGCACCAATCCAAGGTACTTCATGGTGGACTCGACAGCGATTCGAGCCCCCCCCCACCTCGATGTGTAATCCCGGCGGCGGCGCCCGTCGGGGGCCATGAAAAGCGATGGCCTCCGACTTGTTGAGGGCCACCTCCAGGCCCAGGCGCCGTATGCGGCCCACCACCTGTGAGACCGCACCCGTAGCTAGCAACGCTGCCTCCCTGGGCGAGCTCCCTCGGGCGGTGACCAGCGTGTCGTCCGCGTAACACGTCAGGTCCACCCCCGGTGCGAGCTCGCCTCTCAGCACCCAGTCGTACCCGATGTTCCACAGGAGTGGGCCCCAGAACCGAGCCCTGTGGAACACCGCACGACATGGCGTGCTGTACCGTGCCGTCACGTCTCCCGTAGGTGACACACCTGTCCGTCAAATAGGACCCAACCACGCGGCGGAGGTAGGGAGGTACCCTGTGGTACAGCAGGGCCTCCCTAATACAACTCCAGGGCAGGGTGTTGAAGGCGTTGGTGATGTCTAGGGACACCGCCAACGCGACCCCGCCCCGGGACACCGCTTCCTCCGCCAGGACTCTAACCCGCAGTATGGCGTCTACCGTGGAGCGCCCGCGCCGAAAGCCGAACTGGCTGCCGTCCAGGTCCGGCCCCTCTGTGCACAAGTGGCTGACGAGGCGGTCTGCAACAATCCGCTCAAAGAGCTTGCCCACCTCGTCCAGCAGCACTATGGGCCGATATGCGGACGGCGAGTCGGCGGGGCGCCCTACCTTCCTGAGCAGGACCAGGCGACCCGTTTTCCACAGAGCGGGAAACTATGGGCCTCTCATACCAGAGTCAAGTTTTCCGGTAGATTGAGAATACTTGATGACGAAAACTTGATCATCAACTTTGAAGACTTTGGGAGGGTGCCTGTTGCAGTTCACATGGGCATCTTGTCTGTCCTGATTTTTCTTTAGCAAGGCTCCCGCTCGGTTCCTGCTAATCTCCCGCATCGCCTCGTAGTTCGGGTTTGCATCTTCAACGGCTAGGTCACGGATCAAAGCGCGAACCACGGGAGTGGTTGCATTAATACCAATCAACAAATACAAAGCTGAATATTGAGTAGTTTTTTGTTTAGTTACATTTAGCACTAACTGAATTTTGGACAACGCTTTAGACCAAGCTGTACTATTATTACGGGTCTCAATGCGAATCAAGTTCAGAACGGTCCGTACATATCGTTCCGCTTGACCGTTCGCATGATGCATCTCTGGTGTTATGTAATGGATGTCGCAACCAAGTTCCGAGATCCAACCTGCAAAGTCCGAAGACTCGAACATGCGACCACGGTCACAAACTAATAGTTTCGGTGTGCCAAATAATGAAATAGCGTTGTCGAAAACGCGTTTGAGCTCAACAGTATCTTGTCGGTACATAGGGTAAAGCAAACAAAATTTCGTAAAGGAATCGACTAGTACGAAGACGAACTTATAGCCGTCAGATTCAGGTAACGGCCCCAACACGTCCGCATGGACTATATTGAAGGGGACGTCGGGTTTTTCCCATGATGTAATGGGCTGTCGCGGAGCCCGCGGTACTCTCTTTTTAGAAATGCAAATTAGGCAATGCGCAATATACTTTCGTACGAACTGCTTAAGGCCGGGAAACCAAAAGTGTTTTAGTATCAGATCTAAAGTTTTATCCGCTCCAATATGCCCATGCTCGTCGTAAAAGACGCGTAACAGACTCAATCTATGCCCCTTAGGGATAAAACACAACAGCCGTGCATCTTCGCCTACAGGCGTATAGCGGTAATACAGAACATCCCTTTGACAGGCATAGCGGCGTGAGTCTAAGCGTCCATCATTTAACTTTTGGATCAGACTCAGAGTCTCATTGTCTGCGGACTGAGCCATTTGAGCCCAGTTTAGTGGTCTTTCGATACGATGAACTTGAGTTGTTGGTGGATTCCTGCTTAGATAATCAGCGTGACCCATCATCACTCCCTTTCGGTAAGTAATGGTAAAGTCAAAATCCTGCAAATAAATCCACCAACGTGCAACCCGCGGGAGTAGATCCTTCTTACGCTCGGTGGCCTTCAGGGCGTTGCAATCAGTTACTAGTTGAAATTTCAGGTCAACTAAATAATACCTGAAATGCTGCAATGCCCTGACGACCGCCAGCGTTTCTAACTCACACGAGTGGTATCTACTTTCTGCCCCCTGTGTGACCTTGCTGTATTTATTTATTTTTTATTTAATACTTCATGCTCAAACAAAAGAAGAATGTTGTACACAGGCGGACTTAATGCCATTAGGCATTCTCTCCCAGTCAACCTTAGGGTGATGCAGAGACAATCTCGGTAGTAGGTGCAAAAATAGGGTAATCAAAACCAAAAACAAAACAAAAAAAGATACATACCTAAAAATAGGTAGGTAAGTAATATAAATTCTAGCAACATATTATATATAGATAATAATATACTACTAGATACGTACGAAATATAATAAATAAAATATGTTCATACTATAAATATTAATGAATATAATATATATCTAAAATATATATATTATAATATATATCTCTTTTATCAAGAGAGACTAACATTAAGATGATTCTGCCAAAGAATTGAGGAGATGCTTTTTTAACTTGCCCTTAAAAACATAGCGACTAGTGGCCAACCTAATTTCTAGAGGTAGCGCATTCCACAGAAGTATGGATTGTATCAGAAAAGAAGAATGCATAAAATCAGAACTATGAGCCGGACATTGCAGAAGACGATTAAATGAAGACCGAAGAGTTCTGTCATGATTGGAACACAAATATTTAAACTGTGAAGTAAGATAAATAGGAGAAGTGGGAGAGTCTAGTAAGGAATACAAAGTAGTTAAAGCCCTTAGCACTCTACGCTGACGGATGGGCAACCATTTTAAAAGCGTTCTATACTCTGACACATGGTCAAACTTACGTAGGTTGAAAACGAATCGAATGCAGTTATTCAGAAGACGGTCAAGTTTATTGAGTAGATCTGCATTCAGGTCATAGTAGCACACATCACCATAATCAATCGTTGGAAAAATTAGAGCCTGCACAAGCATCATTTTCACATTTGATGGGAGTAAGTTTTTGAGTCGGTAAAGAGACCGCAGCGTTCCCGTTACTTTCTGGCTGACATTGGAGATCTGTGTTTGCCAGTTGAGTGTATTATCAATGTGCAAGCCCTAAGTTTTTAACGTTGGCGCTAAAGGGAATAGTTGTGCCGTCAAACTCAACCGATGGCAAAGGTGTGTCATCAATATTGTGCATAGTACGGTGGCTACCCAGAATTATAGCTTGACACTTAGTAGGGTTTACTGCCACTCCGAATCTATCAGACCAGTTCTTTATGGCCAGTAAGTCACGGTTCAACTTGTCGATTGCATCCGGTATAGCTTCGACCTTCACTTGGCAATATAATTGTAGGTCATTGGCATAAAGATGATACGCACACTGAATTTCAGACGTTAGGAAGTTTATAAAAATTGAAAATAATAGAGGAGACAGAATACCGCCTTGCGGAACGCCAGTTTCTGATAAGACCAGTGCTTGATAAGACCTCACCGGCTTGAACTGCCTGCTGACGTTCCCGAAGGTAAGAAGAGAACCACTCCAGCGCCCCCCGTGAGACCATGAGGTGGGAAAGAATGGACAAAAGGATATCGTGATTGACAGCATTAAAAGCATTAGAAAAATCAACTAACACCAGCACAGTGACTTTGGTGATATCTTTTAGGAGCGCGGAAACGGTACTGTGTCCAGGCCTAAACCCAGATTGAAGAGGACTTATAAGATTGTTCTTATGAATGAAACATGCAAGCTGCTTGTGAGCGCAAGCTTCTAGCACTTTCGATATGAAAGGAAGTATGGAAATTGGACGGAAATGGCTAGGAAGAATAGGATCAGGGACTTTAGGAAGGGCTCGAACGTAAGCTTTACGCCAAGAAGAAGGGAATACTCCGGAGTCGAGGGAAAAGTTAATGATGTGAGATAACACTGGAAGGAGTTCATCGAGGATAGTTACGTACATACGACGTGAAATGCAGTCACATCCCAATGCATTGGATTTAATTGACAGGATGGTCTTTTTGATCTCACCGGGTTCTACTGGAAAGAAGTGAAAAGGGTCAATACCAGGACGCGATAGACCAGAAATATGCGAAAGAGTTTGGTCTTGGATTCGACGATCCATTCTAGCTACAGTGGAGAAATAAAGATTGAGATCATCCAATCCAATTGAGCTTGGCAGGTCTGAATGTCGCGGTTTACCGATACCCAGCGTTCCGAGAAACTTCCAGATATCAGCGGAAGAAGACGAAGAGATATTATCCAGAATGTGGCGGCGCTTGGCGTTACGTATCATCTGATTACACCGATTTCTGGCGGACTTGAAGAACGCCCAATTTTCATCACATCGATCTCTTTTAAATTTGCGGAATGCACGGTCCCTCCGCCTCATAGCCATACGAATGCCTCTGGTCATCCACGGCGCAGGCGGGCGTTTCAATATTATTCTCTTGACTGGGGCATGTAGATCATAAAGTTTGACAGCATCATTGAGAATACAAACCTTATCATCCACTCCGGTAGCCTCCAGCAAGGAGGTCCAATTTAGTTCAGAGGCATCCTTACGCAGAGCTTCCACATTCATTTGTGCAAAACAACGCCTATACAACGCTCTAGGTCTAGGTTTGGGAGGTTTAAGGATATAGGAAAGGAAAATAAGGTCATGGTGGGAGAAGCCAGGAGCAATATACTGTCCATGACGGGAAACAAAGGAGGGGTTTGAAATAAAAATTAAATCGAGCCAAGTATCATCACCAGCAATGTTATGGTGAGTTGCTTGAAGTGGGAGAAGATGAAGACTATTTGACTCAATAATGTATCGAAGTTTACGTGATCTAGAAGAGTTATGGGCAAGGAAGTTTGTATTAAAATCACCCATGATGATATGGTGCGTATACTCAGAACCCAAAGATTCTATTACCGATTCGAATTCAGTGAAATAATCAGTGGTAGGGGGACAGTAAACAACACCGAGAATAGTTTTGGCACCTTTGACAATGACTTCAAGAAAAAGAAACTCAGTTAAATTAGAATTAGCAGACGAAGAAGCTAGAATTTTATAAATAAAGTCACTGCGAAGATATACGCCTACACCTCCCCCTCTCCTACCAATCCGATCGTTCCGAATAAGAACAAAACCAGGAAGACAGTAAGTTGTAGATAAGAGATTGGGTTTGAGCCACGTCTCAGAAATCAGAATGGCATGCACATTACAGTTGGAAAAACTATCATAAAGTTCATTATAATGGCTAGCCACGCTCTGGGCATTAATGTGACAAACATTGAGCAAACAACCAGAATGGTGGTCGAACTCTGTACGTAAAAGGTCACCTAGAGAGTCAGTTATAGAACTGAAACTTTCTTCTCTAGAAGAAATAGCAGATTCATTGGCAGAGTAAAAAGAATCATTATCAGAGTACATTGATAAATAAATATATATATATCGGAGCGTAACGGACGGATAGAAACTAGCGAGTCGCTCTCGTACGAAATCAGAAGTGATTTTATTTATTGGGCGTGGTAACGCGACTATAATTAATAAAAGGGTTATGGTAAATATGCCACAACTATCAAATGATACTAGCGCACAACTTAAAGCAATAACATAGAGATTTCACAGAGCGGAACGTGTTCGCAGGTCGCGCCTATACTTCACGATGTCTCAAAACAGAATGCCCCTTGGAATGACCCATTGCTGTTCAGCACAGAAAATTACAATGTGTCCCTTTTCACCATAGGGCGACCCGCGACTCCGTTGGGTAAAAAGTGCATCTGCAGTGCACATGTTACCGCCACTCTTCGAACCCATACTTAACTTTCTCAGAAGGACTAAACATAATTCTTTACAATTTATTAGGCAACCCAAATCTGACCCTCACAGCGGGTTTATTACTTTGCCAAAGTGTAAATGCAGATGTCTTAATTACACAGTCCTAAATTTCAAAACAATTGAAACTTCATAAAACGAGTGTTCTATTATCTACCATTGGGGTATCCACTACGCCATAATGTTAACGCAGATCGGGTTAGTTATACAGTGCTAACAATGGTAAGTTCCAAACAATTGAAACTACATAAAATGAGTATTCAATGATTTACCATAATAAAGGCTATCAACGTTAATCAAATAAATCGTGCATCGCGCGCTGATTTTCCCGCGCGTCGACACGGCGATCCTGACTATCACACGTCCTCGGGTGCCATATGTAGTCATGAAACAGTTCATAATTATTTGTCATTAAAACAGGTTCAATTGAAGTCTGACTAAAATAACGTTTTTAACGTTTAGATACCACTCGGCTATCCTGATGTTAGTGAACTTAGCAGATCATTGTCCAGCAGATCAAAAATAAATGAGAGTTCTTTTCGCATGCACTAGAGTTCTATAGTTCCTGATACTTTTCAGAAATAGTTCTGCCGTATTTTCGAAAAAAAAATCAGTTGAAAAAATGATCTGCTAACTTCCCGTAGCAGATCATTTAGCAGCAAATCAAAAATTAATGTAAGTTCCTTTCGCATGCAGCTGAGTTCTACAGTTCCTGATACTTTTTAGGAATAGTTCTAGCGATTTTCCTAAGAAAAAAAAACAATTGAAAAAATGATATGCTAACTTCCCTTAGCAGAGAATTTTGCAGCATATCAAAAATTCACGTGAGTTCCTTCCACATGCAGATTAGTTCTGCAGTTCCTGGTAACTTTTGAATATAGTTCTGTAGTTTTTCTTAAAAAACAGATATATAAACTAAAATATACACATATAATAGCTTAAGAGTATAAATAAAGCGATGCAATATTTCTAAGGGGCTTTGATCATTCCAAATCATTGCTAGAGGTGGGAACTCTCGCGATTCTATAAGACCCATATCAGAACTATAAGATAGAACTAGATTTGAGGCCAGAACTCTCTCGAAAATGCCAGCAGAGCATGGTAGACAGGTAGAAAAGCTGAAAATTAAAAAAAAAATTGTTTAATTCAAATCATTGCTAGAGGCGGGAACTCTCGCGATTAAATAAGATCCATATGAGAACTATAAGATAGAACTCGATTTGAGGCCAGAACTCTCTTAAAAATGCCAGCAGAGCATGGTAGTAAGGTAGAAAATCTGAATAATCAAAAAAAAAAATTTGATCAATTCAAATCATTGCTAGAGGCGGGAACTCTCCTGATTCTATTAAATCCATATGAGAACTACAAGATAGAACTCGATTTGAGGCCAGAACTCTCTTAAAAATGCCAGCAGAGCATGGTAGCAAGGTAAAAAATCTGAATAATCAAAAAAAAATATTTTGATCAATTCAAATCATTGTTAGAAGCGGGAACTCTCCTGATTCTATTAAATCCATATGAAAACTATAAGATAGAACTCGATTTGAGGCCAGAACTCTCTTAAAAATGCCAGCAGAGCATGGTAGTAAGGTAGAAAATCTGAATAATCAAAAAAAATATTTTGATCAATTCAAATCAGAGCTAGAGGCGAGAACTCTCGCGATTCTATAAGATCCATATGAGAGCTATAAGATAGAACTCGATTTGAGGCCAGAACTCTCTTAAAAATGCCAGCAGAGCATGGTAGTAAGGTAGAAAATCTGAATAATCAAAAAAAATATTTTGATCAATTCAAATCATTGCTAGAGGCGGGAACTCTTGCGATTCTATAAGATCCATATGAGAACTATAAGATAGATTTCGATTTGAGGCCAGAACTCTCTTAAAAATGCCAGCAGAGCATGGTAGTAAGGTCGAAAATCTGAATAATCAAAAAAAACATTTTGATCAATTCAAATCATTGTTAGAAGCGGGAACTCTCGCGATTCTATAAGATCCATATGAGAACTATAAGATAGAACTCGATTTGAGGCCAGAACTCTCTTAAAATGCCAGCAGAGCATGGTAGTAAGGTAGAAAATCTGAATAATCAAAAAAAAATATTTTGATCAATTCAAATCATTGTTAGAAGCGGCAACTCTCGCGATTCTATAAGAACTATAAGATAGAACTCGATTTGAGGCCAGAGCTCTCTTAAAAATGCCAGCAGAGCATGGTAGTAAGGTAGAAAATCTGAATAATCAAAAAAAAATATTTTGATCAATTCAAATCATTGCTAGAGGCGGGAACTCTCCTGATTCTATTAGATCCATATGAGAACTATAAGATAGATTTCAATTTGAGGCCAGAACTCTCTTAAAAATGCCAGCAGAGCATGGTAGTAAGGTAGAAAATCTGAATAATAAAAAAAAATATTTTGAACCATTCAAATCATTGCTAGAGGCGGGAACTCTCCTGATTCTATTAGATCCATATGAGAACTATAAGATAGATTTCAATTTGAGGCCAGAACTCTCTTAAAAATGCCAGCAGAGCATGGTAGTAAGGTAGAAAATCTAAATAATAAAAAAAAATATTTTGAACCATTCAAATCATTGCTAGAGGCGGGAACTCTCGCGATTCTATAAGATCCATATGAGAACTATAAGATAGAACTCAATTTGAGGCCAGAGCTCTCTTAAAAATGCCAGCAGAGCATGGTAGTAAGGTAGAAAATCTGAATAATCAAAAAAAATATTTTGATCAATTCAAATCATTGTTAGAAGTGGGAACTCTCGCGATTCTATAAGATCTATATGAGAACTATAAGATAGAACTCGATTTGAGGCCAGAACTCTCTTAAAAATGCCAGCAGAGCATGGTAGTAAGGTAGAAAATCTGAATAATGAAAAAAAAATATTTTGATCAATTCAAATCATTGTTAGAAGCGGCAACTCTCGCGATTCTATAAGAATTATATGAGAACTATAAGATAGAACTCAATTTGAGGCCAGAGCTCTCTTAAAAATGCCAGCAGAGCATGGTAGTAAGGTAGAAAATCTGAATAATCAAAAAAAATATTTTGATCAATTCAAATCATTGTTAGAAGTGGGAACTCTCGCGATTCTATAAGATCTATATGAGAACTATAAGATAGAACTCGATTTGAGGCCAGAACTCTCTTAAAAATGCCAGCAGAGCATGGTAGTAAGGTAGAAAATCTGAATAATGAAAAAAAAATATTTTGATCAATTCAAATCATTGTTAGAAGCGGCAACTCTCGCGATTCTATAAGAACTATATGAGAACTATAAGATAGAACTCGATTTGAGGCCAGAGCTCTCTTAAAAATGCCAGCAGAGCATGGTAGTAAGGTAGAAAATCTGAATAATAAAAAAAAATATTTTGAACCATTCAAATCATTGCTAGAGGCGGGAACTCTCCTGATTCTATTAGATCCATATGAGAACTATAAGATAGATTTCAATTTGAGGCCAGAACTCTCTTAAAAATGCCAGCAGAGCATGGTAGTAAGGTAGAAAATCTAAATAATAAAAAAAAATATTTTGAACCATTCAAATCATTGCTAGAGGCGGGAACTCTCGCGATTCTATAAGATCCATATGAGAACTATAAGATAGAACTCAATTTGAGGCCAGAGCTCTCTTAAAAATGCCAGCAGAGCATGGTAGTAAGGTAGAAAATCTGAATAATCAAAAAAAATATTTTGATCAATTCAAATCATTGTTAGAAGTGGGAACTCTCGCGATTCTATAAGATCTATATGAGAACTATAAGATAGAACTCGATTTGAGGCCAGAACTCTCTTAAAAATGCCAGCAGAGCATGGTAGTAAGGTAGAAAATCTGAATAATGAAAAAAAAATATTTTGATCAATTCAAATCATTGTTAGAAGCGGCAACTCTCGCGATTCTATAAGAATTATATGAGAACTATAAGATAGAACTCAATTTGAGGCCAGAGCTCTCTTAAAAATGCCAGCAGAGCATGGTAGTAAGGTAGAAAATCTGAATAATCAAAAAAAATATTTTGATCAATTCAAATCATTGTTAGAAGTGGGAACTCTCGCGATTCTATAAGATCTATATGAGAACTATAAGATAGAACTCGATTTGAGGCCAGAACTCTCTTGAAAATGCCAGCAGAGCATGGTAGTAAGGTAGAAAATCTGAATAATCAAAAAAAAAATATTTTGATCAATTCAAATCATTGTTAGAAGCGGCAACTCTCGCGATTCTATAAGAACTATATGAGAACTATAAGATAGAACTCGATTTGAGGCCAGAGCTCTCTTAAAAATGCCAGCAGAGCATGGTAGTAAGGTAGAAAATCTGAATAATCAAAAAAAAATCTTTTGATCAATTCAAATCATTGTTAGAAGCGGCAACTCTCGCGATTCTATAAGAACTATATGAGAACTATAAGATAGAACTCGATTTGAGGCCAGAGCTCTCTTAAAAATGCCAGCAGAGCATGGTAGTAAGGTAGCAAATCTGAATAATCAAAAAAAATATTTTGATCAATTCAAATCATTGCTAGAGGCGGGAACTCTCGCGATTCTATAAGATCCATATGAGAACTATAAGATAGAACTCGATTTGAGGCCAGAACTCTCTTGAAAATGCCAGCAGAGCATGATAGTAAGGTAGAAAATCTGAATAATCAAAAAAATATTTTGATCAATTCAAATCATTGTTAGAAGCGGGAACTCTCGCGATTCTATAAGATCCATATGAGAACTATAAGATAGAACTCGAGTTGAGGCCAGAACTCTCTTGAAAATGCCAGCAGAGCATGGTAGTAAGGTAGAAAATCTGAATAATCAAAAAAAAATATTTTGATCAATTCAAATCATAGCTAAAGGTGGGAACTCTCGCGATTCTATAAGACCCATATCAGAACTATAAGAAAGAACTAGATTTGAGGCTAGAACTCTCTCGAAATAGCAGAGCATGGTAGATAGGTTGAAAATCTGAATAATCAAAAAAAATTTTTTGATCAATTCAAATCATTGCTACAGGTGTAAACTCTTGTGATTCTATAAGACTTATATAATAACTATAAGATTGACCTCGATTTGTGGCCAGAACTCTCTTAAAAATGCCAGCAGAGCATGGTAAAAAGTTTGAAAATCTGAAAAGTCAAAAAAAAATATTTTGATCAATTCAAATCATTGCTACAGGTGGGAACTCTTGTGACTCTATAAGAACTATAAGATTGAACTCGATTTGTGGCCCGAACTCTCTTAAAAATGCCAGGAGAGCATGGTAGTAAGGTAGAAAATATGAATAATAAAAAAAAATATTTTGATCATTTCAAATCATTGTTAGAAGCGGGAACTCTGGTGATTCTATAAGATCCATATGAGAACTATAAGATAGAACTCGATTTGAGGCCAGAACTCTCTTAAAAATGCCAGCAGAGCATGGTAAAAAGTTTGAAAATCTGAAAAGTCAAAAAAAAATATTTTGATCAATTCAAATCATTGCTACAGGTGGGAACTCTTGTGACTCTATAAGAACTATAAGATTGAACTCGATTTGTGGCCCGAACTCTCTTAAAAATGCCAGGAGAGCATGGTAGTAAGGTAGAAAATATGAATAATAAAAAAAAATATTTTGATCATTTCAAATCATTGTTAGAAGCGGGAACTCTGGTGATTCTATAAGATCCATATGAGAACTATAAGATAGAACTCGATTTGAGGCCAGAACTCTCTTGAAAATACCAGCAGAGCTTGGTAGTATGGTAGTAAAATCTGTGTATAAAAAAAATATTTTGATCAATTCAATTGATTTTGTACCATACTACCATGCTCTGCTGGCATTTTTAAGAGAGTTCTGGCCTTGAATCGAGTTCTATCTTATAGTTCTGATATAGGTCTTATAGAATCGCGAGAGTTCCCACTTCTAACAATGATTTGAATTGATCAAAATATTTTTTTTTGATTATTCAGAATTTTTACCTTACTACCATGCTCTGCTGGCATTTTCGAGAGAGTTCTGGCCTCAAATCGAGTTCTATCTTATAGATTTCATATGGATCTAATAGAATCAGTAGAGTTCCCGCCTCTAGCAATGATTTGAATTGATCAAAATATTTTTTTTTGATTATTCAGATTTTCTACCTTACTACCATGCTCTGCTGGCATTTTTAAGAGAGTTCTGGCCTCAAATCGAGTTCTATCTTATAGCTCTCATATGGATCTTATAGAATCGCGAGAGTTCCCGCTTCTAACAATGATTTGAATTGATCAAAATATTTTTTTTTGATTATTCAGATTTTCTACCTTACTACCATGCTCTGCTGGCATTTTTAAGAAAGTTCTGGCCTCAAATCGAGTTCTATCTTATAGTTCTCATATGGATCTTATAGAATCGTGAGAGTTCCCGCTTCTAACAATGATTTGAATTGATCAAAATATATTTTTTTGATTATTCAGATTTTCTACCTTACTACCATGCTCTGTTGGCATTTTTAAGAGAGTTCTGGCCTCAAGTCGAGTTCTATCTTATAGTTCTCATATGGATCTTATTTAATCGCGAGAGTTCTCGCCTCTAGCTCTGATTTGAATTGATCAAAATATTTTTTTTTGATTATTCAGATTTTCTACCTTACTACCATGCTCTGCTGGCATTTTTAAGAGAGTTCTGGGCTCAAATCGTGTTCTATCTTATAGTTCTCATATGGATCTTATAGAATCGCGAGAGTTCCCGCTTCTAACAATGATTTGAATTGATCAAAATATTTTTTTTTCATTATTCAGATTTTCTACCTTACTACCATGCTCTGCTGGCATTTTTAAGAGAGTTCTGGCCTCAAATCGAGTTCTATCTTATAGTTCTCATATGGATCTTATTTAATCGCGAGAGTTCCTGCCTCTAGCAATGATTTCAATTAAACAAAATTTTTTTTTTTGAATTTTCAGCTTTTCTACCTTTCTACCATGCTCTGCTGGCATTTTCGAGAGAGTTCTGGCCTCAAATCTAGTTCTATCTTATAGTTCTGATATGGGTCTTATAGAATCGCGAGAGTTCCCACCTCTAGCAATGATTTGAAATGATCAAAGCCACTTAGAAATATTGCATCGCTTTATTTATACTCTTAAGCTATTATATGTGTATATTTTAGTTTATATATCTGTTTTTTTTAAGAAAAACTACAGAACTATATTCAAAAGTTACCAGGAACTGTAGAACTAATCTGCATTTGGAAGGAACTCACGTGAATTTTTGATATGCTGCAAAATTCTCTGCTAAGGGAAGTTAGCATATCATTTTTTCAATTGTTTTTTTTTCTTAGGAAAATCGCTAGAACTATTCCTAAAAAGTATCAGGAACTGTAGAACTCAGCTGCATGCGAAAGGAACTTACATTAATTTTTGATTTGCTGCTAAATGATCTGCTACGGGAAGTTAGCAGATCATTTTTTCAACTGAGTTTTTTTTCGAAAATACGGCAGAACTATTTCTGAAAAGTATCAGGAACTATAGAACTCTAGTGCATGCGAAAAGAACTCTCATTTATTTTTGATCTGCTGGACAATGATCTGCTAAGTTCACTAACATGCTATCCTGCCGTTGCCAAACACTAATTATTGATTGTCAGGTTTCCACATTGCACAGCATCAGTAATTTTAATCTTTTCTGATAAAAATAATCGACAAAGAACAGGTCTGATCGCTTTTCATTACAGTTTTAGCTATAACTTAATCATTAATTCGCAAACTTCTCGTTAACATAATAACTACGCATGTTTAAGTGACTTTATAACAAACGGCGCACTGGCAGTACCTAGGCACTCCAGCCACCACACAGGCCTCAGGGTAACAGCGGCACACAGGCACTCAGGCCCACATTGGCGCACAGCCAATCACACAGGGCACACAGCCCATACTGGCACACAGCCAACACACAGGGCACACAGCCCACATTGGCACACAGCCAACACACAGGGCACACAGCCCACACTGGCACACAGCCAACACACAGGGCACACAGCCCACATTGGCACACAGCCAACACACAGGGCACACAGCCCACATTGGCACACAGCCAACACACAGGGCACACAGCCCACACCAGACAGATCGATCACCCTCTGGCACACTGACCGCCAGCAATGGCTCTCCCGCCATCACCTGACGGATCAGTCACCTTATGGCACACCGACCGCCACATGGCACTGCCGCTATCACCAGACGCATCGGTCACCCTCTGGCACACTGACCGCCAGCAATGGCACTCCCACCATCACCTGACGGATCAGTCACCTTATGGCACACCGACCGCCGCCACTGCACACCCGCCACCGATCGCCGCCGCGCAGTCTCCGACACCAGCTAGACTGGGTTAGGAATATGACCTACGAAAGACGATAAGCAACTGATGACAGCACAAAAGTCACGTAAACAAACTGCACACCCGCCACCGATCGCCGCCGCGAAGTCTCCGACACCAGCTAGACTGGGCTAGGAATATGACCTACGATCGACGATAAGTAACTGATGACAGCACAAAAGTCAAGTAAACAATGTAAAAATTCTCAATATTGACCTCGTAACTACAGGTCATTTCCACAAACAAAGTACTTTTAGTTCGACTTTTCATTATTAACATTCAACAGCGTCGACAATGGCCAGGACCTGACTGTTCTTCGTCGCAATGATCTTAAAAAAAAACTGTGGGAACGTAACAATCTGAGATTCCAGTGATACACTCTTGATACACGTTGTTTAAAACTTTCAAAAAATAATGATCAGGTTCTAATAATTCTAAAATTATCAATGGCCTTCAGAATTTCGGGCCTAATTTCTCTCGTGATTTTCCACTAATAGAAAATTTAAATGATGTACTTTTGTTTTTCAAATCGTTGTTTATCTAACTGATCATTTCTTTGGATAGAAGTGACTGCGCGTTCTTTTATTTCATCTAAGTTAATCACTATTTCGTCTTAGTCACCAAAGGTTGGTCTTAGTGACCAAAGGCTAACAACGTAAGCAGTCGCGTCACTTTTCCAATAGGTAAATATTTTCTACTAAGATATTGTGTAGAGAAAACCAGAAATCTTTTTTTTTTTATATAGCCCACCATCAATGTGGGTCGCACATTACCAGTATTCTTGTTAACCCCTCTCGTGCTAAGTCAAATGCTTGTGTTACGAGCGGGTTCACGATGGTAGTGCAATGGGTGGGCATCGAACCGGCAACCACACGATCGCAAGTCCAACGCCCCAGCCATTAGGCTACCGACGCTTTGGAGAAAAGCTACCTTTATCTGCTGTAATATAAGACAGAACTCTAAATAAATTACTTGTATACTTCAAAGATACGATAGTGCTCGGGATGTCGATGTGATAACGCAAATCTGCTTTAGGTAAAATATTTAGTGATAGCATCAATATTAATTTTTTTTGTTTGGTTTAATTTTTACGTCAACTTGAATAATTTATGTCAAAGTATTATTACTTGTCTTTAATTTAGGTGCCAAATACAATTCTGCTCGAGATATACCGGATAATTTACTTACACGTAATGCAATTCCCTACGAATTTTCAGACTAAAAACAAACAATTAAAAAGTAGCACATATTGTAATAGGATCTTCCCATGTAAAATCCATTTTTGATTCGCAGGCGTGAACTACCACGAAGCAGCGATAAGCTCTGCGAGAACAAGTCTTTTTTAGAATTAGTTAGTACTTATGTAAAATTCCGAAAGTTATTTTGTATGCATTTGATAACTCGTTATTCATGTCGTCACTATTTGATTTTGTTATCAGATCAATTATTTCCTGGTGCAGATATTAAACACTATTCTAACACATCGCAACACGGGTTATTCTTCGGGATACTTGTCTTGCTTGCGTCTACATAAGATACATTGATGCTTTATACCGCATGTAGTGATGGGCAACTAGAGCCATATCATCACGCCCGCACTCCTCAAAGGGGCAGGCAGAGGTGCACAAACGCACAGCCAAGACTACATGAAACATTGCCGTCTTAAAATAGAAAACACAATGAGAAAATATTATAACACTTTTATTGTTTAGTAAGGCATCCTTGCCATATTTTAGAACTTCTTAATTTTAAAGATGCACAAAATAGCACAAAAATCAATTAAAAATTCAGAAGATGCAAATCCATCCATCAATACAGGCAGTACATAATTGTTAACCAATAATGCAAAACTATTTACTTTATCGAAGAAGTCACTCCTTCCTTTTCTTATTCTTGGGCATTTTCCAAGTATGTAGGTATTTATTTTGTATCATCTAATAATTTTAATTATTTAATTTTTTGTAATATTTGAAATTTCTAATAAATATACTCGCTTTGGTCTATGTGTTTTATAAATCTGAACAAAAAAATATCGGGAGTCTACGCATGACAATATAATATCTCAATATCGTTCGAATCGAATGTTAACTCCAGACAAAATCTGACAAGTGCTATAGTACGCGCACCTTCATTTCCAAATTTCCAATTAAAGGCAATTACAGACATGACATATTTGCAAAAAAGGAAAAGAAACTTTTCCTCATCAAAGAATCGGTTTAGAACCGAAATAAAAATGGAACGACTGACCGTCTCAATTCAAGAGGCGCACCGATGGAACACTTCTCGACTGCTCACGATACTTCCCACTTCCACCGAGCGTCGCCGTTTTTCTTCCTCTTTGGCACTAATTATTATTTTATTGACACAACACATACGTGGCATTTTTGCACGAGTCTCGCGAATCCCACTTCTGATATCGGAGCGTAACGGACGGATAGAAACTAGCGAGTCGCTCTCGTACGAAATCAGAAGTGATTTTATTTATTGGGCGTGGTAACGCGACTATAATTAATAAAAGGGTTATGGTAAATATGCCACAACTATCAAATGATACTAGCGCACAACTTAAAGCAATAACATAGAGATTTCACAGAGCGGCACGTGTTCGCAGGTCGCGCCTATACTTCACGATGTCTCAAAACAGAATGCCCCTTGGAATGACCCATTGCTGTCCAGCACAGAAAATTACAATGTGTCCCTTTTCACCATAGGGCGACCCGCGACTCCGTTGGGTAAAAAGTGCATCTGCAGTGCACATGTTACCGCCACTCTTCGAACCCATACTTAATTTTCTCAGAAGGACTAAACATAATTCTTTACAATTTATTAGGCAACCCAAATCTGACCCTCACAGCGGGTTTATTACTTTGCCAAAGTGTAAATGCAGATGTCTTAATTACACAGTCCTAAATTTCAAAACAATTGAAACTTCATAAAACGAGTGTTCTATTATCTACCATTGGCGTATCCACTACGCCATAATGTTAACGCAGATCGGGTTAGTTATACAGTGCTAACAATGGTAAGTTCCAAACAATTGAAACTACATAAAATGAGTATTCAATGATTTACCATAATAAAGGCTATCAACGTTAATCAAATAAATCGTGCATCGCGCGCTGATTTTCCCGCGCGTCGACATATATATATATATGAAATATGAAATAATTAATATTTTTATCTGTAACTAAAATAAGTTGGTATAAATATAAATCAGCGGTGCATCCCCGCACCACCCGCCAGCTAAAATCAATAAAAAAGCAGTAAGAATAAAAATTAAAAACAAGAGAAACTTATACAATAAAATATTGAGAAACAAGACAATTGATGTAACGTTCCAAAACATCAGCAACCAAGTAAGCGTATCCGAATGTTATAAAGACCGAAATACATGAAATGAATGAATGACAATAATTAATTTTGACACTGACAGTTGATGTGAATGTTTTGACATTGACAATTTCAATTAACAAAAATCAAAACTATGGAATTACTGGAATTATTATATGAAGGTGAAATTGTAGGTAGTGAATATTTATCCTACAGTAATTACATAAAATTACTAATTTTATGAGTAAGCAAAAAGCACGAAGTTTATGAGGGTACTTGCCAGTGTACATTTATAACATTGATTGGTTGTTTTGCATCATAGCAATAACATACTAACAAAAATGAAAATTAAACAATTGTAGGTATGCCAACGTAACTTAAATACTTTCAATGAGATTATTTCATGAACTTAAGCGTAATGTTCAAATATTCATTTACTGGCGAGTTTCAGCTTCCCTACTGCGGCCTCCACACTAGGATACTTCTGCAGCAAGGGACTCAGCTCGTCGTCCGTGGTAACTTTATGCCGATTTCCATCTGGGGCCTTTATGACGATAACACCGTCCTGGGTCCAGCATGAACGCATACCGAAATGCCGTCGCGCCTTTCCAAAACGGATTGCCTGGATTTCGTCAAAAACTCCCTGATTGCAATGGCAGAACCCTTAAGCCCTTTCTTCGCCCGCCAAACTGAATATTTGATGTCAATAGTAGAAAACCTCACGAGTATCGGCCTGCAGTGTTCTTTGTTTGTGGCACTAATCCTGTGACAAACCTTGATGTCTGGTGGCGAGAGGTTCTTAAGAGACATCTTGGTTTTAAGGACATCAAGAATGACTGCACCACAATCCTCATTATCAACCTCCGCCAGGCCCTGGAAAATAAGTGCTTTCCGACGATGTCTTGTTTCCAAGTTATCAACCTGCCGAGCACATTCACTTATTTGCTTCCTCAGAAGCTGAAGCATGCTAAAAATAAGCTCACGGAAGGTTCTAAATTCTTCGGCTACCTTCGCTACAGTATCCTTAGCAGGTCCGGCAGTCAGGATCTGTGCCTCAAGCTCTCCCATTTTCCTTGTGAAGTTCTCCTCTAAGCTCTTCTGAATGGAGATAATCTCAGCAAGTTGGGACATGATAAAAATATTGTTATATGCCAAATAATATGAAGAGTGATAGTGATGTAAGCTGGCAGGTGGTGTAAAATTGTGCAGTAACTTACATTAAAGTGTTGCAAACGTAAGTACACACTCTGCAGATGTCAAACACTAATTATTGAAGGAAATTTATATAAAAAATTGTGGAATATTATTTTAAATTAAAAATCACATTCAGAGCAATGTTTCAACGTTATTTACACCTACCCTCTTTTTGATAATATTCCGCCTGTAGTATGCCGCCACGCGTTTGCTGCCATCGGAATGCTCCTGCATTTGCACGTTTCCGTAGCCGGAACTGCTCGCATCCGTGTGAAGCTCTGTAGGTAAGTTTGGGGCAAAAATTGCAAGTATAGGCTCGCTGGTCAAGTGTTCAATAAGAGAGACACGGGTCTGCTCTTGTTCTGGCCCCCATTCGAACTTGACATCCTTTTTGGTGAGTCGTGAGATACATGCTGTTTTCGCCGCGTAACCCTCAATATAACGGCGAAAATATCCTGCCAGGCCCAGCAGCTGACGAACCTGTTTCACGTTAGTTGGGACGGGGGAGTTAACTAATGTCTCAATTTTTCGAGGGCTCGGCCTAACCTGTCCATGACTGATGACTCTGCCTAGTCATGATCGACCTTAACGCTTGTTGGAGGGAATTATCTCGAGAACGAGAACGGGACGCATGGCGGCGAGAACGTGAGCGAGACCTATTGTGGTGTCGGCGCGATCTGCTGCTTGACCGCTTTGCCCTTCGGCGCGGCGGATCGTCAGGCTTCTCACGCGAGCGAGATGAACGTGGCATCGTCAATTTGTGAATAAAGGTTGTTTGCTTTTTCAATGTAAGGACGTTATGTCGAGACAAAACTAATTAACAGTGGGCAAAAGGCCAATCCCACTTCTGATTTTGGGATCGGAAGTAGAATTTAACTAAAAAAAAAAAAAATTAGTCTTACTACAAAAACGATTTATTTCAATATTAGAATTTTATCAAACTTAAGATAGGAAACAACCTTTATTCGCAAACAAACCAATTACACAATAAATCAACACGAAATTCATATACAGATAAATCACCAGCAATACAGTCAAGTAAATAACGACTTACTGCAAATCACGCCGACGACCACTCAGGACTACCTCGCTCTCTGAAGTCTGACCGACAAATGAATGGAGAGCGGTAATGCGGTGCTATTTATAGCCTACGGTGGGTAGTGCTGACTTGCAATAAGTCGCAAAAAATTAACCTAACCTAACAATATAATCAAGACCCGTTTGAACAAGCGTGCACTCTTGCTCAAACAAGTTTCTACTCTCTAGGCTAATTTAGTGTCGTAAATAGCATCAGTTGTAAAAACAAGTAGAAATAAGTAAGAAAAATTAAGATGCATCACGTGTGAAAGAATTCCGGACTTCCATCACCCGTAATACATCGACAATTAGTAAAAGAGTAACATGGCTTGCCAACCACTTACAAGGGTGACATGGCCGCGTATTGCTGACACCACGTTTTTGACATGGCCGCGTATAGCTGACACCACGTTATTGACATGGCCTCTTATAGCTGACACCACGTTATTGACATGGCCGCTTATAGCTGACACCACGTTAAAGTGACATAGCTACTATTTACAGTCAGGTAACATAGCGCTAATATAAAAAATATATTAGGATAATAAAGAACATCTACACTGGTGGTACAGCAAGAGTTAAGCTAGAAAGAGAAGGAGGGATTATCAATATAGAAAAGGGTGTACGACAAGGAGACCCACTTTCACCGAAATTGTTTACTGCAGTATTTGAGGAAGTCTTCAGGCAATTCAGTTGGAAGTCAAAGTCGAAATCATTTATTCAATATAGACTACTAGGTAGTACTTTTTGAACGTCATTTTTACAATATAGACAGCCCCCAAAACGCCCGCCCTTCACCGCTTCCTCTGCTCCCTTCAATGGCGAGTATCTAACAAACTTAAGATTTGCTGATGACATTATTCTGTTTGCAAAGTCCTCTCACGAGCTTCAAAATATGTTGACAGATCTAGACACGCATAGCAAAGCAGTGGGCCTAAACATGAACACATCAAAAACTAAGGCAATGACTAACAGAGAGAAAGAAACAATCATAGTTAACAATATTCCTATTGACTATGTGGATGAGTATACATATTTGGGTCAGATAATCAAGATAAGCAATATGTCAAGCAAAGAGATTGAGACACGCATAGGACATGCATGGAAGAAATATTGGGCACACAGAGAAATAATGAAAGACAAAGCAATACACATCTCGGTTAAAGGAAAGCTGTTTAACACTTGTATACTCCCTATCCTAACATATGGATGCGAGACTTGGGCACTTACAAAATCTCAACAGTCCAAACTGCAGACTTGCCAGCGAAGCATGGAACGAAGCATGATGGGGAAAAGAAAATTAGATAAAATCAATCACAGCAAAATTAGGAAAGCTACAAGGACCCAAGATGTGGGGTTGAAATTAAGAACACTTAAGTGGAAATGGGCCGGCCATCTAATTAGAGGAGAAGAGAAATGGAGCAAATTAGTAACATTGTGGTACCCAAGAGAGGGAAAGAGAAAAAAAGGAAAACCATTCAGAAGATGGGAAGATGATGTGGTTAAAACAGCTGGAAAAACATGGACTAGACTGGCGCGGGAGAGAAAAGAATGGAAAATGTTGGAGGAGGCCTTTGCCAAAAGGCACACAGACTAAATACAAACCTATATTTATAAAAACAAATTCAACAAATATGCATATGTATATCTGAAAAAGGCTATAGCGCTACTCACGCAACATGGTGCCACGTCAACTGTAACACACCTTGAGGTGAGCCAGCGTACGCAGACCACTTGCAAACGGCAAAATTTTGCCTAAAGCAACATAGCCATAGCTACTTGCCAGTGACATGAAAAACCTTAAGTGTTCACCACTTATGAGTATGGCGATTCACCCAAGGATATCCATTTACAAACACTCACGGCTCTCGAAGAAAGCTCGACAAGTGTCCGGTATCCATTCACCGCTCCACAGCACCATGTGCTCGGCAGCCGCCTCCGTCTGTTTCCCGTAGGACCCAGCGAGCAGCTCCAACTTGTAGCGGTGATTTGGCAGTGCGTGCACCACCTTGTACGGGCCACGCATACCGGAGTCCATTTTGCTCGTGCTTTGAGAGGCCTTGTTGACAAATACCAGGTCACCAACGCTTAAACTGCGCGGTTGTCGGCGACCGTCGTTGACGTACTCGTCCTGGCCTCGCTGGTTGGCCTGAAGTAGACTCGACCTCCTGACTCCCTATACCTCTCATAACTTTAAATTTTGAAATACGATTAAATGAAAAATATTTTAAAATTGATTCCCAAATCAACGAAATGTCAGACCCGCTATCGATCATATTATCAACAAGAAGTTTTTGAACTACTGCTGGTTCTGTTTCGGAATTCGATTCCGCACAACAATTTACAGGTTTACCATCAGATTGGTTTACACGCAGTTTATGGAAACATTCGTCTGCCACGTGGCCATTGCGCTTGCAAAAAGAACAAAACTTTCCAGCATTAGGTCTTTTGTCAGGTTCTACTGGAGTAGACTGAGTAGTTCCCGGACCAGACATTGTTACCTCAGTTTTGGGTTTCTTTGTGCAAGCCCACTGTTTATGACCACGCTTTCCACAGTTACGGCACGAGATAATATTTCGCGGATGGTTACGCTTTTGAGGATTTGTATTTTGAAATACTTTGTAAGTTGGTGCTATCGCTATTAGAGACGGTCAGTTTTGGTTTAACAAAACTTGATAAGAAGCTAACTAAATCTTTTGGTAACAATTTAGCATTCGTGGCTGCTGCCTTAACGTGAGGATCGAAGATACCTCTTATTACGATGGCTGTTTTTAGCTCATCGGATAACCCACTATACTACTATGTTTAAATGCATCAAAGATTTATGAGCAAATTCAGCGTAGGTAGAAAAATCATTTGAACTTTTATTCATAACGTCGAACAAAACCGAAGCTACATCGATTCCTTTAGGACAGAATGATTGAAACTCGATTTAAAATTGCTCCACGTCCTATCGTTTGTGGCCCACTCATTAAGCCAATTCCTAGCATCACCGCGCAAACAACAACCTACCCGACCTAGACATTCTCGGTCGTCCCAGTTGTTCAAACTTTAGCGCGGTCTACGTCAGAGCACCATGAATCAAAAAAATGAAGGCTCGGATCAAAAGGAGAAACGTAAAATTTACTAAACCCTGAATTCAATAATTTTGAAAGTACCCCCATAACCTTATCCGAATTATCACACACTTTTGGTGGGGCCACAGCACACGCGGCTACAGTATCTGACGTCACTGTCTCGTTAGTTTGATCGCCGACCGCGGATGGAGGCCCTTGATTATTGGTTAATGCACGACGTTCAATTTCCGGCTGCGCACCAGTATCAATACTTGGTGTGGCAGTGGAATGAACCCTGTTTTCGATAGCGTTTAATCTTACGAGTATGCGACCTAAAGCATAGTTTTGCGTAGGATTTCTACAATCAACAGATCTATGACGGTATCGACGCGGGCTACGAGATGACGAACGCCTATGTCTACGATTACGCGACCTATCCCTGCGTTTAGTCGGTCGAAAACTATGCCTTCTTCGCACACTAACCGACACATCACTATCACTGCTATCCGATCTTTGACGAGACCTATAGCTACGAGATCTACTCCTATAACGCGATGAATCTCGTTTTTTCGACCTACCAGAAGATTTCGGCATGATTAGAGCAACAACAGACTTGCCAAAATCTGAAAATCAACAAAACACACACACCGAAATCTACCCTTGAAACAAAACTTCACAATTTGAATCCAAAACGAAAAACAATCTCAATTAAAACCCACTGAGTGAACTAAATCTAACGAAAAAACAAAACGGAACGGTAGGCACCGCAATATGGATTCTTATCCCGCTTCTGATCTTATAAATTAAACACCAATGAATTTTTTTTAAAGAAAATTTATAACCTAACTAATACGAATCAACCATTACAATTTAATTAATCACTAATTAACTAAACGATCAATTACTACGGCAAGTACAACCCGGCACGACCGATCCTAACGAACGCTAGCAGAGAAGTGAGTCCGAGTCCGCTCCCAAGCTCGCTTTTATACTCTCCTCCCCACCTCCTCAGTAGGGTGTTCATGTAAGACTAGATTATTAGTAATACCTACATTCAAATTATTATTTTATTTTATTTATTTACACATTCAAAACTTACACATTAACACTAAAGAATAAGACAGCAAATTTAATAAATGACATACCTAATTAATTATACCCTAATAACTGTATTACCTATATCAACAACAAATCTTATGATACATGATTTAGGGACACATGTTGTTATATCTTTAGAGGATATAATGGTGGCAAAATAAAACTTCCACAATTAAGCGAAATTGGAGTTTATAAAAATATAAGTAATCGGTACAAAGGTTGATGAGCAAGTGAACGATGACACGGGGCGGGTCTGCTTCTATGCTTTTATTGTTGTAGAATGACATGCTTTGCTCTGCTTTGCGTGGTAGTATAGGTGCAGGCCTACCTTACCGTTTCCTTCTGAAGTGGTAAGGGGGTGAGGTCTTGGGGGAGAGCGCTACAGTCGTGTAGATCCCCAAGGCAAGTCCGGTGGTCTAGCCTTCTCGAGGTTGCCGCCCTGTTCTTGGTCTAATCAGATCTCCTTCAGAATTAGACATAACAAAAAACACCGGGCGCCTTTGTATCCCATACAGCACCTATACCACACACCGTCACACGATCCTTTTACCTGCTTCCTATTTAATCCTATCCCGAATCTCCCAACTCCCTTCTCATCCTATTCCTGTATGTAACCCAGTTGATAGGTTCGGGAGGCCTTTCTGGCGCGATCACTGTTGGGTGGGTGGGTAGCGCCGATGTGGCATGCAGTGGACACCCAAACAAAATCATGGAAGCGGGACTAAAAGAGAAAATACCCCAGGCCGGTACCAGCGCATGCGTTGGAGAATCCGACCCCGAGCATGTCTCGGGCAGAACCACGTATTTTGGGGGGGTCACAGTAACGCTACCAAAGGCTGGCGAGGCCAGTTCAACGTGGACGCAGTCTAACGGTGCCACAAAAGGACTCACTGAGTCAAGTAGGGACGCCAAAGGGACCGTTCCAGGCCGTGGTGCTCATCGAGGCGGGAGAGGAGGCTTAAGTTCTGGGGCCATATGGGAACCGGAGGGCCGAAACTCTGCCAAGGTGGTGCATCCATGACTGGGGCAGGAACCTCAGGGCACAAGGTCTCGAAGAGACCGTCAGGCGCTGAACGCAAGCGCCGACGGCTCCAGAGGCAAGAAGGTGTAGGGGCCGGGACTCAACAGGGACCGGCCAAAAGACAGAGGGAGGTCAGTGACGAGGCAAGTGGCAGCGGTGGGCCACCCAAAAAGACCAAGGTGCAGCTGTCTGGGTCTTTTCGGGATGCGGTAGCAGCTGCTAAACTTACCATCGTCCCTGACAACCACCCCTACTCTTCACTCGAGGCGGAGGATGTGGATCAGCTCAGGGGTCTCACCTTAGAGAAACTTGCGGCTGCTCCGGATCCTCTGCCCGTTCTGCATGTGGGTCATGATGTCGTGGCAGGGGCCATACACGTCTCCTGCCACGATGACATGGCAGCACAATGGCTGAAAGCCGCGCTGAGTGGGACTCGGGTGAAGAATGGGAAAGGAATAAGGGTGGTCTTGGCGTCGGATCTTCCGCGACCAGTTAAAATGGCGTGGAAGAGCCAAAACATTCAGTTGAGGGACGTGGAGCCGGACCTGAGGATGCTCCAGAGGCTGAACCCGTCTCTTAGGACGGCGGACTGGAAGGTGGTAGGCACTCAAGTTGAGAGCCGCCACATCAGTCGTGTCGTCCTGATGGACCGGGTCTCCTCTGAGATTATCCGAGGGGCTGGTTACGCGATACCGGGAGGTTTAGGGCCGGCTGTTTTTAAACTCCTCGAGAATTCCGAGAGGAGGGTGGAAACACGCCGGGAAGAATCGCACGCAGCAACCGTCGGGGAGGGAGGGCAGGGTGGTTCGGGTGCTCCGGGGGAGGGTCCGGCTTCGCCAATATCGGTGAGGACGGATAACTTGTTCGGAGAACTGGATCTACTCGGTCTTGGCTCACCGACGGGGGCTGGAGGGGCCTAAGTATAGGAACCTCTCAACGCTCATCTGCAGAGAACAAGATGGAGGGACTAAGGTGCGTACAGATCAACCTTCAACATTCTAAGGCTGCCTCGGCCCTTCTGGCAAGGCAGTTGAAAATGAATAAATTTGATATTGCCCTCATTCAAGAACCTTATGTTTATAAGGGCGAGATTAAGGGTTTAGGCGGGACAGGGGCAGGGGGAGTAATTTATCAACATTCCGCTAATGACGTGCGAGCCTGCATCTATGTCAAAAATGGTATAGATGCTTCCATCGTACGTGATTTATGTTATAGGGACCTAACAACAACTTGGATCCACCTAGGGACGGGAAAGAGGGCACACAAGATCTTGCTCTCCTCAGCATACCTTACCTATGAGAACAAGGAGCCAGTATCACCAATCATCAAAAAACTGGTGGAATATGGCAGCCAAGGGAACACAGAACTGGTCATTGGCTGTGATGCAAATGCGTATCATGTCGTCTGGTGCAGCACCGATGTGAACAGACGAGGGGAGGATCTATTGGATTACGTGGTAAGCGCAAACCTTCAGATTCTTAATAAAGGCAGCAGACCTACTTTTGTTAACAGGAGAAGGGCTGAAGTTATTGATGTCACGCTAGCCACTAATAGGGCAGGCGCACACATTGAAACTGGCATGTACCGAATGAGATCTCCGGATCCGATCATAGGTACATTTACTTTAGGTATAGGACTCATAACGATTATGCGACTGTACGAAGGAGGAACCCTAGACATACCGACTGGGATGCGTTTCGCAGAGACCTGGAGGTGAATCTAGGGAAACCTATTGGTAAGCTGAATTCTGTATTAGATATTGAATTTGAAGCTGATAGAGTTACTAAGGGCCTGCATGCAGCGTGGACAGATAACTGTCCTGAGAAAAAGGCACTTGGTAAGAAAGAGCCGTGGTGGACTCCGGAGATAGTACAACTACGTCGAGATACATGACAGGCTTTTAATGCCGCCAAGGCAATTAACGACTTTTCGGTCTACAGTGCTAGCCTCACAAAGTTTAACTCGGCTGTACGAAGAGCCAAGCGTAGGAGCTGGAGGGGACACTGTCAGGCGATCGAGAGTGTTTCTGAAGGCATGAGGCTTAGTAAAGCAATTTCTACAACTAAGGCCATTCCACTAGCATCTATTAAAGATGGGAATGGTAAACTGGCTGAGACTGGGGAGGAGGTCTTGAATGTAATGTTCAAAACTCATTTCCCGGGATCAGTAAAACTGGATGATGATAAGGAGGACTCAGTGACCCTGGAGGAGCTATCTATTCGCACCACCAGGGCTGACTGGGATACTGCTAAAAAGGTGGTAGATGAACATAGGCTCAGGTGGGCAGTGATGGGTTTCCAACCATTCAAGGACCCTGGACTGGATGGGGTCTACCCTATTTTATTACAGGAGGGGGCTGAGACTCTGATACCGCACTTATGCAGGCTGTATAAGGCGTGCGTAGCGTTTGGATACATACCTGCGCGGTGGAGGAAAGTCAAAGTAACCTACATACCTAAGCCTGGCAAGGGAGATTATGAAGATGCCAAAGCTTTCAGGCCTATCAGCCTCTCATCGTTTTTATTCAAGACACTTGAGAAAATGCTTGATAGGTATATTAGAGAGGGGCCTATAAAGAGATACCCTCTCCATGGGCTTCAGTTCGCCTATCAGGCAGGGAAGTCAACAGAGGCGGCATTACATTACGTCGTAAGCCGCGCAGAGGCGGCACTGGAATCGCAGGAGGTCTGTGTTGGGGCCTTTCTTGATATCGAGGACGCCTTCGACCGCACAACCTTTGAATCGATACAGCGAGCTGCAGAAAAACATGGCATCAACCAAACCATCATCAGATGGGTGACTTGCATGCTAAGGAGTAGGATCATTCATTCCACTCTTAGAGGGGACACACTCCACGTTAGGACGACCAAAGGCTGTCCACAAGGGGGAGTGTTGTCACCGTTACTGTGGTGCTTAGTAGTAGACTCACTACTAAGCAATCTCAATGAGGGCCCTTTGCTAACCGTGGGATATGCCGATGACATAGTCATACTTGTCAATGGCAAATTCCCGAACACGGTTTCAAATCTGATCCAAAGGGCTCTCTGTAAAGTAGAGAGGTGGTGCGAATTTATAATAACTTACCCAAAGCCATCAAAGAGGAACTTAAATACAACACATTTACTAATAATTTAAAACACTTCCTGATTACTAAATGCTATTATACAACATCCGAATTTTTTGACGATAAATCATTTAAAAAATAAAAATTTACACAGCTTCCTTACTTCCTTGCTTCCCTATATAAAGACATTATTAAAAACCTAGCCTTATTGTAACTACCAACGAAAATGAATAAAATCACGATGCAATATAATACCATACTAAATATAATATAAGTAATAATTAATAAAAAATATAAGTATATAAATGAAAACTAAACATTATTTAATAAATAAATACAATTAAACGTTATAAATAAATACAATTAAATGATAATAAATAAATACAATTATAAATATAACAAGTAAATTCACTTATGAATGTTACAAATAAATACAAAATTTGTGTTATAAATGAGTTAGAAATGAGATGATAAGAATATAAACACCATAAATATAATATTTTAATGTATATTTTTTAATGGGCAATCAATTTGCAAATGATGCTAAACCCTCTTCCTCTCTCCTAATTTTGCTGTGCCCGACAGGGTCCATAATGATCTAAGTTATCTATAGTCCACCTTTATAAAACATTATGGAATGCAATAAAGAATTGAGTATTGGGTATTGAGTATTGAAGAGAATCACCTCTCTATCAATCCAAACAAGGCAGTTGTTATTCCATTTACTAGGAAAAGACTGCTATCAGGCCTTGGCCAACTTCGGCTTTATGGCAAACAACTAAACTGGGCCTCAGAGGTAAAATATTTAGGGGTAACCTAAGGGGGCTCTAATAGTCTTGGGTATGTGTCGCTCAGCGTATGGCAAAACCTGGGGACTTAGACCAAAGGTTGTGCAGTGGCTGTACACCATGATGGTTAGACCAATCATCACATATGGCAGCATTGTTTGGTGGCCCAGGACGCAACTAGGGATATGCAGGGAAGCCCTCGCTAAACTACAGCGAACGGCATGCCTAGCTATCACAGGGGCGTTCAAAACCACAACAACAGCGGCGATGGAAAAGGTACTCAACCTTGCACCGCTACATATTATCATAGAGACTGAGGCCCGTCTTGCACTACACAGACTGGCAATAAATAGCCTGTGGGATAGTTCTAAGCCTAGAACTAGACACACAAAGCTTAAAATACAGGAAGGCCTTGACGAACTAACGAACATGCACTGCGACAAAATGCAGCCCATGTTTTGGTTCAAGAGATCTTACAAGGTTCATCTACCGTCAAGGGAAGATTGGATGAAGGGACTTAACCCACCAGAGGAGGGCAGTCTGATATGGTACACTGACGGTTCGAAAACCGAGTCGGGTACAGGGGCGCCCCATATATGCAAGGGACCATAAGGTCAGTCAAAGCATGGTCAAATTAGCTACAGTTTTCCAAGCGGAAACATATGCTATTCTTGCCTGTGCACAACAGATGGAAAGTAGCGGTACCACAGGTAGGTCCATCTACATTCTTAGTGACAGCCAAGCGGCACTCATGGCCCTGACCTCCTACAGGATCGATTCAAGGCTGATCATGGACGCTGCCCGAACTCTTAATGAGCTGGGAAAGCGAAACAGGGTCAGGCTTGTTTGGGTCCCTGGTCACAGGGGTATTGTGGGCAACGAGCATGCTGACGAGCTGGCTAGGGAAGGTTCTGGGACCTCACTAATTGGACCGGAACCATTTGTAGGACTGGCCCCAAGCACAGTCAAACCGGCATTTCGGGAGTACGCAAGGGCGAGGCACATGGATGAGTGGTCATAGGTTCCTCATTGAAATGGCAAAATGCCATTTGGAACTCAAGCAGGCGGCAGGCCCGTCTTTTGATGGGGGCGCTGACCGGACACTTCGGGACTAATGCTCTCCTACAAAAGATGGGTCTAGCGGAGACATCAGCCTGCAGGGCCTGTAAAAGGGAAATTGAGAGCATGGAACACCTTCTGTGTACAGTCTGCAAAGGAGACAAGTAACCAACGCACACTATGATATTATATTTTATTTTTATTTTACATATATTAGGATGACTTACAGACTAATAATATACATAGAAAAAGCAAAATAATGGCTAGGTTGCTAATAACAAGTCACCACAGATAAATTAAAATACTACTCACATCGATTAAAGAACTAAATAGGAACATTATTTTATGTTATGAAAACAGGTTATTGTTTTATGTTTATGGTAACAAAAGGGGGAAAAAAAAAATTAGGGGAAAGAAAAAAACAAAAGTTAGATGTGTGCATTTTAAGTGTCACAAGCAGGTGCTTGATGCTCAAAGAATGGTTTTTCTATTAATTTTCTAGCTGTGTTTGCACTGGTACAGAATAGGTCAATATTATGTTCAGATGAAATTTCATTACATTTATAGGCAGACCTAAGAAGGAATGCATTACGCCTGTAATTGGTACTTGCTGAGGCCACATGTAGAAGTGGTCTCTGACGCAATCCGATTTGATTGGTACGCAATGCTAATTTTGAGACGAGCTCAGGACAATCTATCGAGCCATTTGCGATATTTAGTAAAAAACAAATGTCATTGATAATACGTCTTCTCTCAAGAGGTAGAAAATGGTACCTTTTACAGCGATGGTCATAGTCAACAGAAAATTGTTGCGCTCTGAAATCGAGATATTTCAGAAATCTCCTCTGGATGCCCTCAATACGCGACTTATAGACCCCGTATTGAGGGTTCCAGATTTGAGATGCATACTCAAGGTGGCTGCGTACGAACGAACAATATAACACCTTTATCGGTTTAAGGGAGCGGAAACAGGCTGAGGTCCTCATGATAAATCCAAGTGCCTTTGAAGCTTTGTTTATTATGCTGTCGATATGCTGGTCGTATAATAACTTACAGTCCTGTATAATACCCAAATCTCTAATACTACTGACCTTACTAACAGTGTGATTGTCAAGACTGTAGCTAGAGTTAATAATATGCTTCTGACGTGTGAAAGTTATATGAAAACATTTTGAGACATTCAACTGTAGTTTGTTACGTGTGCAATATTCTTCAAATCTGTTAAGATCAGCTTGTAGCTGATGTGTATCAGTATTATTTCGGATGACTTTATGAACCTTCATGTCGTCAGCATAAAGCAAAATATAATGTTTGAAGCACTGTCTCACATCAGCAATAAATAAAGTAAATAAAAGAGATCCTAAAATGGAACCCTGGGGAACTCCAGATGGGACAGAGCTCCATCCAGAGATGTAACCCTGAAGTACCACAGCCTGAGTCCTGTTCTCAATATAGGAAGAAAACCAACGATATAAGTCCCCATGTATCCCGGCTTTAATCAGTTTTTCCATAAGTATACGGTGATCAATACGATCGAAACACTTACTATAATCAGTGTATATAACATCTACCTGTGCACGCTGTTCCATACCCTCCGATATGAAGTCATGTGATAAGACTTAGTTGGACGTAGTGGAGCGTTTTTGTATAAAACCGTGCTGCTCGTCACCAAAGTTGCACTTCATTGCTGCGTATACATCGGTAAATACTATGCGCTCGAGGATCTTAGAAAACAAGCATATCTTAGATATTGGCCGATAATTTGCTATATCCGACTTATCACCTTTCTTTAAAACTGGAGTAACAAACACCGACTTCCAAATTCTCGGAACTGTACCTTCCGATAGTGACCGCTTAAATAAAATACTTAATGGGATGGCTAAACTATCGGCACAATTAATAATGAATATCGGAGGTATCAGATCAGGTCCACCAGACTTGGATAGATCCAAGGTTTTTAGCAACATTAATACCTGAGATTGAGATATATCATCTTTATGTGGGTAGTTGTTACATTAAGACTGAACTAAAGTGCTCTTAAAATAAAATTTAATTAAAAATATAAAATAAGTATTTATAGTAGTAATAAATGCTTATAATTGCTATTTAATTAAAACCACCTGCTGGTAAAGTGTGTTTCCTAACAACTAATAACTTTTCACTGTTTTTAACTTCACTTCACTGAGTCTTCGATTTCTTTCTTCACACAATAAACAACTCTGGCATGGATCCCATCAACAACACCCTGTCTCAGCTGTGCGATGTGTTCCACAAGAGGATGGCTGAATTTGAGGCGCAGCTGCAGAAAGCACCAACAGGGACATCCAGCTCCACAGTTCTGGTATCAGACTTCAATGCCTTCAAATTGTTCATCACTGAAGCACTTGGCAGCCTGCAGCAGCAGGTGCAGATCCTTGCTCAGGATATGGATAATGTGGAGATGCGCGGACGAAGAAGAATCTTGTTGTTGCATGGTGTCGCAGAATCTAAAAATGAAGTTACTGCACAAATTGTGGCCAATATTATCCGGGACCATATGAAGATAAGTGAGATCTCTGTAGATGACATAAAGCGTTGTCATAGAATGGGACGCGCTGCAGCTTCTCATAAAACTCGGCCCATTTTATTGAAACTACATGATGTAGCCATCCGTAACAAGATATGGTTTGAAAAAACCAAACTAAAAGGTACAGGCATCACGGTTTCAGAGTTCCTGACCAAGGCGCGCCATGACCTCTTTATTGCAGCGCGGCAAAGGTACGGTGTAACCAAGTGCTGGACGAAGGACGGCACTGTTTACGTACTCAGGCCCGATGGATCACGGCGACGCATTGCTTACTTTTTGGAACTTCAGGGTATGGAGCCCGAGATAATTGCTATTTCTGCCCCTGCTCCCACGCCAGAGAAGACCACTGCGAGTAGATCGAGGCGTGACCGTACGGTTGTCGGTAAAAAGTAAATTTGAACTTAATTTCTAATGTACTTCAGTTTCGTTCTCGATCATATACAACTCACGCGACGTCATTGTGTTACAGTTACAGTCCGGGTAGGGGAAATTTTACTCTAACCCACTTTATTTTTATCTTTTTTTATTTTACGTTCAGTGAACTTCAGTGGTTGGTGCTGTCACTGTCAGTGTCACGTCACATTGGTCATATTGAGTATGACAGTTGTCTCTGTCATTCTCATTATGATGAATGATCTGAGTGAATGATAGTACTATAGACTAAAATTTTAACCATAGAAATGAAACTACTTTTTACGGATTTTATCGCGGTATATTGATATTATTTTGTTCCCGACGTTTCGGATCCTTTACAGCATCCATGGTCACGGGCAGACTGAGGAGGAAAAAAAAAAAAAAATGTAAGGTAGCAGTTAGTAATTTTAACATCAAGACGTCCAACACCTCAGTCTGCCCGTGACCATGGATGCTGTAAAGGATTCGAAACGTCGGGAACAAAATAATATCAATATACCGCGATAAAATCCGTAAAAAGTAGTTTCATTTCAATGTCTAATATTCGCGTAAGTGTCAGAAATCAGTATTTTAACCATAGACAGAATATTTATTATTTATTTTTGTTAGTCGAAACTATTTGTCTTCTCTCTCTTTCTCTTGTAGTTCCCGGACTGTTAGACCATATTATAATAAGTTATTGTAGGTATGTTTCTTTTGTGAACACAACTGGCAGGTGGACTAAATCTTATTTAGCCCTTTTTATTTTATTATTGTCATAGTATATATTTATTTATAGTTTATTATTTATTTGTTTTTGTTTCAAGTATATACATATTTTATGTCTGTAACAAGTGATGATTCTGAAACCTTCTTCTCAGCTGATAGTGATATCAATGATAGTTTCACCAGTGTGCCAACACTTGCAGAAACACTAGTGTCTCAGTTCTCCGATGTTCCTAAGAATTTCAATGTTGTACACATCAATGCCCAGAGTATTCCGGCCCATTTCTCCGATATGCTGGCAACTTTTGATTGTAAGAACATTCATGCCATTCTTATTTCCGAATCCTGGTTAAAGCCTTTACATCCATCTACTACTTACTCTCTACCAGGTTTTCGCCTCATAAGAAACGATCGCACCAATGGTGGAGGTGGGGGTGTTGCAATTTATCTCCGATCACACATTTCGTTTTCAATTGTTAATTTGTCAGCATAACCACCACCGTCCAATGCAGGTGAGCATCTTTTTATAGAAGTTAACCTCCATAATTCTAAAATTCTTCTTGGCGTCTATTACTCCCCGTCCCTACGCATAGACTTTTTCGCCTCCTTGGAAAATATTCTGGAAAACCTAGTTGCCTCTTACAGTCATACTATTATCATGGGTGATTTTAATACCTGCCTCCTTAAAAAGGATTCCCGCTCTTCATCTCTTCATTCTATTGTAGAATCCAGTAATCTATCCATCTTACCTCTAAACGCAACTCATAATTTCCAAAATTCAATACCATCACTCCTTGATCTGATCTTCGTTTCTTCTCGTGAGCATGCCGCAAAACACGGCCAGTGTGATCCTGATGCATTTTCATACCACGATTTAATTTTACTTTCATACAAAATTCGTCCTCCCAAGGCTAAGTCAAAAATTCTTTTGCAACGCAATTTTAGTGGTATGAATCTTGAAGACCTTAAGGTGGCTGTCAGTGGCATCGACTGAACATCTCTGATGACATCTCAATCAGTGGATGAGAAAATTTCATTCTTCACAGATAAGTTATTTGGGCTATATGACATCTATGCCCCAGTTAGATCTATTAAGGTGAAACATCTGCCCGCACCATGGCTAACAAATGAAATCAAAAGTACTATTTCCAAAAAGGCGGCGGCAAAGACAAAATATAAATCTCGGTCTACTCCATCAAATTGGGAGAAGTACGTAAAGATTCGAAATCACTGCAGTAAGGTGTGTAGGGATGCTCAACGCCATCACATTCATAGATCAGTTGAAAATGGTGACCCAGCCAAAGTTTGGAAATTTCTGAGATCAATGGGGATCGGAAAATTACGTCAAGATCAAATTTCGAACAATTTAGATATAAATTCGTTGAACCAACATTTCTCTGCTTCGTCCAATTTTGATAAGACAATCAAAACAAACACTCTAAATCATCTTTCTAATCTTCTGACTCCCGATTATCCCTCATTCGTCTTTAATCAATTAACTGATTGTGATGTTAAGAAGAGCATTCTATCTATCACTTCTAACGCTGTTGGAAGTGACCTGACGTATCCTTGACGAAATCCTTCCAGTGATATGCCACATCCTAAATCATTCTTTATCCAGTAGTGTTTTTCCAAATACTTGGAAAGACGCCCAGATTACTCCTTTACCTAAAAAATCCAATCCTGCATCCTTTTCTGAATATCGCCCTATTTCTATTTTACCCTTTCTATCCAAAGTCCTGGAACGTCTTATTCACAATCAACTAAGTTCATTCCTTTGTAAGAATAGACTTCTAAATCCCTACCAATCCGGTTTTCGTCCTGGTCATAGTACTGTCACAGCACTGGTTAATATTACGGATGACATCCGGCTAGGCATGGAAAATGGAAAGCTAACGGTACTAGTGCTGCTTGATTTCAGTAACGCTTTCAATACTGTTGACTTTGACATTTTGCTTGCCATACTCAGCTCTCTTAACATATCTCCAACGGTAATTGATTGGTTTCATAGTTATCTGACTGATCGCCGGCAACGTATTCGTATTGAAGATAAATTCTCTTCGTGGTGCGATACAGCAGCTGGTGTACCTCAGGGTGGCGTGTTATCCCCATTACTCTTCGCAATATTCATTAACGCAATTTCTAATCACCTTCTTTCCTCCTACCACCTTTATGCAGATGACCTTCAGATCTACGCACAAGCTCCGCTCGAAAAGTTATCAGAGGCCATCAATAATATTAATAAAGATCTTGCAGAAATTTCTAAGTGGAGCAAATATCACGGACTTACAGTTAACCCATCAAAGACGCAAGTTATAATTATTGGTAGTTCACGGATGGTCTCGAAAATTGATTGGTTTCGCCTGCCGCAAGTTCTATTTGAAGGCATTACATTACCATTTAGTGATAAGGTCAAGAACTTGGGTATTTATATTGACAAAACTTTATCGTGGGGGCCGCAACTACAGGAAACCAGTCGTCGCTTGTTTGCGTCAGCGGGATCCTTGAGACGACTCCGTAACTTCCTTCCAACTGCCACTAAGATTGCGCTTGCACAATCTCTTCTCCTGCCTATCATTGACTATGCCGATGTCAGCTATCTAGATCTCACAGAGGACCAACTCGATAAGCTTGAGCGCCTTCAAAATTTTTGTATCAGATTTATATTTGGCTTACGCAAATATGATCATGTGTCAGAATTTCGCGCTAAACTCAAGTGGCTTCCAATACGCCTTCGTCGGGATGCTCATTTACTCTCATTACTTTACTGCATTCTCTTTAACCCTTTAACCCCTTCTTACCTTAAAGAACGTTTTGAGTTCATCTGTGAAACACATTCGCGATCCTTACGGTCATCGGAGAATTTAAAGCTAAAGATGCCCATGCACTCCACAAAATTTTATGATACTCCTTTTACAGTTCAGGCCATTCGCCTGTGGAATGCACTGCCGGTGTCTGTAAGACGTGCACAAACTCTGGCAACATTTAAGAAGATGGTGAAAGAATGCTATTTATATTCCTAAATTAATTTCCCATGTTTTCGTATATAAGTATCATGTTCTAATTTGTATTTATTGTATATAATATTTAGTATATAATATGTATGTATGTATGGTAGGTATGTATTTGTATTATATATAGATATATATTTATGTATTTGATAAAACCAATATTATATATTTTAGTTTAGGAACTTATGCATATTTCTACGTACTAATATATACACCACCAATTGCCCGTTTCTTCTTACATAATCTGTGTCCACCCAATGGTTGGTTGTCTGTAAGAAATTGCTTTTAGCAATAAGACCGCCAATTGTACCAAGCAATATATATATGTTTGTATCCTTATCTCTATGTAATCTTTTTGGTGTACAATAAAGAGTATTCTATCTATCTATCTATCTATATCAATGGAGCTGATGCCCGATACACTTACATCGATGTTATTTTCAGCGGATGTGCAGGGTACAGGATCAGGTTCTTGAAAAGTGGAGTGGAAGTAGGTTGCGAATAAATTGCTGATGTCATCACCTGTACTTGCTGTCACGTCGCCGTAATGCATAACCCTGGGAAATGTACCGGTTTTTCTCTTGCTCTTTACATAAGACCAAAAATACTTTGGGTTTTTTATAATCGATGATTCTACTCTATCCATATATGTGCCGAAACAAGCCTTTTCCAATGTAATAGCTCTATTCCGCAACAAAGAGAATGAGTGAAAATCAGACATGTTACCGTAAGTTTTGTACTTACGATGATGCTTATATTTTTCTAGTAGTATTTTGATAAGGGCAGAATTATACCAAGGCGGGTAAGAGGTTTTATTAATTTATTTTAATGGAATGTACTTATCTCTAAGCTCATATAATTTATTATAAAAAAGTGTGACTGAATCATCCAATGATTCGCTAACTAAAAATTCAGTCCATTTGATTTGGTCTAGTTCAGATTTTATTTTTGTGTAGTCTCCTTTGGAGAAAATATACTTCTTAGACATTTTATCAGACAATTTATGAATTTCAACAAAATCTGCCCGAATCATTAAAGGTTTATGGTACAGGTCCACAGGTAATGCTATGGGATCAAGACATTCAGTAACACTCACAGAGTCGTTTGAAAAAACTAAGTCAAGTAATCTACCGTGGTTATTTCTTACGCCATTATACTGAGACATGTTACACGCTACAATTCCATCAAAAAACTCATTTAAGTACTGACATGATATATTCTGCGGGGAAAGTTCGCCACCCTCAGTATTTATCCAATCTACATTGTTAGCAAAATTAAAATCACCCATAATTATAAATTTATCCAACGGATGCACTAAGATCAATTGATTAATACTTATACTAAAGTTATGTAATTGGTTTTTATATGAGTTACCAATATTCTCTTTACATAGATACAGGGCACAAATATGTAAATTATAAGTTACGGCTGGTCTCGACCTTTTTAGGATAATGGAAACCCACATATCTTCGGCCGAACTCTGCCAATCGTGACGTTCAACAACAGTCAGCTCGCTTTTAACCGCTATTAAAACGCCGCCACCCCGCTTTTGTGCGGTTCGAGAATAATCACGATCTCGTCTCCATACTAGGTACCGATCATCAAACATCTCACTATTAAAAATATCATCCACTAGCCACGTTTCTGTAAAAACAATGACGTCATAATCATGACAGGACACATTACGGAGTACATCGCTCGTCTTCGTACGCAGACCACGCACATTTTGATAGTATATATTAAGAGTATGCATTGTTATCATTATCAACTATAGCAAGGTAATGTAAACCAATAGGGAGCGCATACCCAATTGTACTATTAATTATGAAGCATGAGTAATGCAGGTTATAAAAATATAATATTAATAATACTGTGGAGGTAGAATGCAGTAACTTCCTAAGAAATTCTATTGACCAAAGTAAAGCACAGTGTACGACAAAATGCAACTTTGAATAACATACGACTAATGGCTTATGAATAGAAACAAAAGGTGTCGAACAGCCGAGAGATAAGAAACGCTTGCGGCGAAATGTAATAACACGCACTGCGCTATTCCCAAAATTATACCATGAGTTGAAGGTAATTAGATCGCAAAACACCGTGCAACGACACAGAATCATTAGGGAAACGCAAGTAGCACACCACTGTCTGCGATTCTCAAACTGCACACGGGCACTTATAAATTGTAAAGTTAAAATTAAACAAATAGCATATATGGTAAATAGGTTAACAACGATCACACAATTTTTGAAAGATCTTTGTCTAATTTCACTATGAATATTGGAGAGGCGTCCATTTTTCTTGCATGGATTTTCGCATGCTTGACCCACACATACTGAAAATTATTTTCAGATGCCGCTTTTTTTGTTTTCGATAACAGCATTTTATTTTTTATGGTAAGGTGGTCATTAACAAATATACGCTGGTTTCCTGATAATCCAATTTGGTTAGCTGTAAGAGGTGATGTCTTGAATATATATCTGGCTGCAGCAATAAAATCTTCCTTGATGTATCGGTTGCAAAAACAGACAATTACAGGCTTAGTATGATCTTTTTCACGTGTGGGTACTCGGGTTATGAAGTTGATCTCTGATTCTTGGCAATGGGATAATTTATTTTAGTACCAATATTAGAGATTAGGTCCAATAGGTTTTCGTTTTTATTTTGTGTTAATCCTTTAATCTCTACGTTATTCATTCTTGACCATCGATCCATGCTGTTCGAGTCTTCTTCTATTTCATCCACACGAGCCTGAAGTCGATCCATTTGGCCCTGGACTTTCTCTAATTGAGCAACTCGCTGCTCCATATCATTAATTTTCTTGCTAAACTCTTTCACTACATCATTGAATTGTTGGTTGAAAGAGGTTTTCAGGTCTGCGAATTCTCTTCTAAGCTCTAAGATTTCATCCTTCAAACCTTCCAAGGGAGCTAAATTTGCGGCCAAAGCTCTAATTTCCAACAATACAGCCGATTCGGGTTCCACTCTTGGTGACTTTGGTGAGGCAGTTGTCTGAATGGTACCTAACTGTTAACACATCTCCAAGTGAGCTTTCTGTCTCCTAGTCTCCGGTAGCCGTTTTCGGTAATGCCTGCACAATGGAAGTGCAAGTCGTGATCACACGCTGTGCAATGCGCTCCATCCGATAGTTGCTCATCACAAGCACCACATTTATGCAGACCATCCATGTTGAGTTCGAATCGTTGAATATAAAACAATAACTTTGAGAAACACTTGTTAGCTAATAAAAATCGAGTGAGTTTCAGTAAAACACAACCGTAGACAACAGGGCCTACCGCCGAACCACAGATAACAGAATACTAGGCCGAACTGATATATATGATCACTGTTAAAACTATTCCACACGATGACAGCCACGCACACATCGCATTCGCTGAGTGCGCTCGCTCGCCCCCATTATATTAAAGCGTAACACGATTTCGCGCATAAGATTATCGTGTCTCGTGGCGCAACGGAAATCTAAGCAGATTCCCATGTTATATGAACGGTGTTCGAGCCACAAGGTTAACCATATGTTCTTTTTTAGATTTTGTCAAAAATAGTTTTATCTATTGAAAATAGCTTATTGACTAAATAAAACCCCTTGCTAAAATAAACAGCATATCTTTATTTATAAAATGAAAAATGAATAAAAAAAATGTTTTTATCTTTTATTGCACATTGCACACACAGAATATTAAAATGTTTTTTTATTATTTACTGTATGCTTATTTGTTATCTTTAAGAGCTGTGGATTTTGTGATGAATAAATAAATAAATAAATTATAAAATTTAGAAAGAAACCATACAATTATTTATTTTTATACAATTACAATAAACAAGGGGTGGAGTGAATAACCATGTCACATAGGTAAAACATAGTTATAATATTTTACCATTAACAATAACATCACTCACACCCACTACCGCCGACTTATTTTACATGTTTTTATAGAAAAATAATGCTGCTACATCGATATTCAGCATGGATTTAAAATGTTTGAAGATACATTAATATTATAATTCCATTATTACTATCAATGTTACTAAGAGAATAAAAGGTTTAACTACGTTAAAATGTTGTCTGTAATTAAATCGCTAACACGGTATAAATGTTGTTTACGTTAAGTCGGCGGTGACTATTGATATTAAACTTTCTTAAGATGATCCGTAATTACCGGATTACTTACATAGAAGCTGGATTACACAAAATAAATATGCTCGTTTGGATAAGCAACTCGCACTGTGGGTAGCATAACATTTTTTTAAATATCTAAATAGTCGTGACTATTATTCCGAGCTCCCACTTCAATGAGCTCACCGGGACCCATCGACGACATCCAGCCCCAATACCCAAGAGTAATGCGGCCACTAGTCCTAAGTGGCAAAATATTTTTCTCACAATAACGTTCTCCTTTTTTTCTCGATAATATTTTTCGACCATCCTTACCGATTTAAAACATTTTTCGTCTGTAAATATAACGACATTGTTTTGCCAATCAAAGTTTAAATAATCTTTCGCGAATCGAATGCGATTTTCACGGTGCACCGTAGATAATAAAATTTTTCGCGCCGGTCTGCGACATGTCAAACCATCCGCTCGTAGGTGGTTTCGTATTGTTTGCATAGAAACATTATGTGCTGCTGCTGTTACGCTGGTCTTAGCAAAAGGATCTTCTCTATGAACGGCAACTATCTCACCGTGCCTTTTTTTTTTTTTTGTGCGTGTGGAAAATCCTCATGGACTTCCGCCGCCCGGGGAGGCGGCGGGGCGTGTCGGACTCCACCCAGAGTGGGTGACCTACCGACTAAAAACCACACGGTGTTCCTTCCTGCACGTTTTCGTCGGGGGCTACGGGAAACAGAAAATTCGTCCGCGGCCCCCGACTGGTGCCGGCCCGCCACAGCGGGCCCCGTCTGCTGATTGTGGAGGGGGGGAGTGAGGCGTTGGACTCCCCCCCATCGCCTTAGAGGGGCGCGCGTGGAACACTACGCGCCACCGCCTCGGGTCCTATAAGGGGGGTGTGGAGGACGTCCCCGCGTCCGCCACCCGCGGACCCATTTATGAAGGCCGGAAGAGGGCATTGTCGGCCCTCCGCCGACGTCCGGTGCGCCGGCTGCGGATCGGGTTAGTGCTGACGCACTCCCTCTCCCGTTCCGCAGCTTCCTTCTGCGAGATGACTGTTTCGCAGAAGGCGATCACTGCATCCCAAGACGCCGCGCTGCCGACCATAGATCGAACGACGGCCGGCAGCGACAGATCATCTCCCACCGCAGCGACGAGGGCACGGTGCGGCTCCTCCCAAGCGGCACACTCCACAAGCGTGTGCAGCGCCGTGTCCTCCCGACAATGGACGCAGTGATGGCACCGGGCGTCCGGCTCCCTCCCTATGCGACACAGGTACCTCCCAAAGCAGCCGTGCCCCGAGAGCACCTGCGTCGCCCGAAACGTGAGGGAGCCGTGCCTCCTCCCGAGCCAGCGCTCGAGCACTGGCCGGACCGCCTCGATGGTGACGAGGCCGGCGGTAGGGCGTGAAAGCCTGTCCCGCCATTCCGCCACTAGGACCCGTTGGAGCTCCTGCCGGCGCAGCGATAACTGCCGCTGCACCGGCCCCGCACCTCGCGTCCGCTCCTCCTCGCGCCACAGATGCAGCGTCGCGAGGACTTTCGCCTCCAGGTCCCAGGGCGAGGATCCGGCCAGTACACAGGCCGCCTCGTGGGAGATCGTGCGATAGCCGCGGACGACTCTGACGGCCATCGCCCTCTGCGGCTTTCGCAGCACTGCGATGCTGCGGGCCGTCAGGTCGGCCGCCCACACCGGGGCCCCATACAGGGCCATAGATCGCACGATCCCCACGTACAACCGCCTACAGGCGGTGCTCGGGCCTCCCAAGTTGGGAAGCAGCGTTGACAGCGCGCCCGCCGCGCCCATCAACTTTGGCGCCAGCCGCAGGAAGTGGGGGCCGAAGTCCCACCGGCTGTCGAGCACCAATCCCGGGTACTTCATGGTAGACTCGACAGCGATCCGAGCCCCCCCCCACCACAATGTGTAATCCCGGCGGCGGCGCCCGTCGGGGGCCATGGAAAGCGATGGCCTCCGACTTGTTGAGGGCCACCTCCAGGCCCAGGCGCCGTATGCGGCCCACCACCTGTGAGACCGCACCCGTAGCTAGCAACGCTGCCTCCCTGTGCGAGCTCCCTAGTTAGGTTAGGTTAATTTTTTGCGACATATTGCAAGTCAACACTACCCACCGTAGGCTATAAATAGCACCGCATTACCGCTCTCCGTTCATTTGTCGGTCAGACTTCAGAGAGCGAGGTAGTCCTGAGTGGTGGTCGGCGTGATTTGCAGTAAGTCGTTATTTACTTGACTGTATTGCTGGTGATTTATCTGTATATGAATTTCGTGTTGATTTATTGTGTAATTGGTTTGTTTGCGAATAAAGGTTGTTTCCTATCTTAAGTTTAATAAAATTCTAAATATTGAAATAAATCGTTTTTGTAGTAAGACTAATTATTATTTTTTTAGTTAAATTCTACTTCTGATCCCAAAATCAGAAGTGGGATTGGCCTTTTGCCCACTGTTAATTGGTTTTGTCTCGGCATAACGTCCTTACATTGAAAAAGCAAACAGCCTTTATTCGCAAATTGACGATGCCACGTTCATCTCGCTCGCGTGATGAGTCTGACGATCGGCCGCGCCGAAGGGCAAAGCGGTCACGCAGCAGATCGCGCCGACACCACAATAGGTCTCGCTCACGTTCTCGCCGCCATGCGTCCCGTTCTCGTTCTCGAGATAATTCCCTCCAACAAGCGTTAGGGTCGATCATGACTAGGCTAAATGCTATTGAGGAAAGTACTGCTAGCGCATCTCAAACCCCGTTACCACCTAATCGTGCCAACACTCCTCAACGTTTTGACAGCGCAGCATCAGCGACGCAAGCACTCGCAGATGCAATAAATTCAGTAAACAAAGTAAAATCGCACAATTACTACGTGTCTAATTTTGACCCAGCTGTCAATAGCTTTAAGGTGTGGTGTGACGAGGTGGAACGCGCTAGGTTATCTAATTACTGGGAAGACCAAGAATGCTTGTCGCGAGTTGCTCATTGCTTAAAAGGGGATGCTAAAACTTGGCTAAACGAGTGGACGACCAATGACCGCTCGTGGTCTAACTTCAAAAAGGAATTTAAGTCTCTTTGTCCGCAAAAGATTGATTATGCCCAGACGCTTTTTGAGGTTATGAATACAACTTCGGATAAGTTCCCTACCTATGCCGAGTACGCCCGTCGGACCCTATTGCGTTTGCGTATAGTTCAGGGTCTTAGCGAAGAATTAATGGTCCTTATAGTGATACGCGGTATAACCGACGCACAAGTTAAAGCAGCAGCTACCAATGCCAATTTAACTACCGAGACCTTAGTTTCTTTCCTTACGATATACGTAAAGCCGGGTCGTGGCAAAGTTGATAACCGTCCATCATCTAATACTGCATTTAAGAAACGCGTAAATACCGATAGATCTGAGAGCAAGTGTTTTAGTTGTGGCCGAACCGGACATATAAGCATTAACTGCCACAAGAAGCGTAAAGTTTTCGATAACAACTTCAAATTACCCACGTGTTCGTTTTGTAAAAAGACCGGGCATAACGAAAGCGACTGTTTCGCTAAAGCCAGATCGGAGGGTCGGAACGTAAATCGGCGTAAGGTTAATTTGTGTAGCGAACCTTCTAGTGCCTCTCGTTGTAACGACATCATTACTGCGGTAATACAGGGTATACCCGTAGATGTTTTAATAGATAGTGGCGCGCTTAACGTATCCCTTGTATCTGAAACTATTCTTAGATACTTCTCTTGCTCCCGCAAACCAACTTATTGTGTCCTTAAAGGGATTAGCAGTAATGAGGTATTTGCTCGAGAATACGTCCCGCTCACGATAGAGTTCAGCAACATTGCGCTTGATGTTGATTTTGTTGTTGTACCTGCCTCGTGCATGTGTACGCCTGTTATTATAGGAACTGACGTTCTCAATAGAGATGGTGTTACTTTTGTTCGCACAAAAGACGCCCAATATTTGACACATACCCCTATGATTGTTTCTACCGTGAATTCAGCCCAGATTGATGAGCTGGACAATATTAACACGCCTCTTCAAGGCGATGACCTTAAATCTCTTATGCGCGTGATAAATGACTTTAAACCATTCTTGATATCTGGCACTGCATCCACGACAGTTAAGACAGGCAAAATGCACATTAACTTGACTAGTGATGTCCCCGTAGCCTACCACCCATACCGCTTGTCTTATCAAGAAAAACTTAAGGTCCGCGAAATTGTCAAGGATTTGCTCGATAAAGAAATAATCCAAGAATCTACCTCGGAGTATGCAAGCCCAGTCATTCTTGTCAAAAAGAAGGACGGCACCGATAGAATGTGTGTGGATTTTCGAGCTCTCAATCGCATCATCGTTAAAGACCGGTATCCTCTTCCATTGATTGAAGATCACATAGATCGCCTTGGGAGCTCGAAATTCTTCGTCAGTCTTGACATGGCATCTGGCTTTCATCAGATACCGATTGATGAAGCCTCCATGCATAAGACAGGGTTTGTGACTCCGGAATCACATTACGAGTATCGTAAAATGCCTTTTGGCCTTTGCAACTCTCCGAACGTATATCAGCGAATCATCAATAACACGCTCCGAAAATTCATTGAATCGGGCCGTATACTAGTGTATATTGATGATGTACTGATTCTCAGCATGACAGTTAGCGAAGGGATAGCCCTGTTGCGTGAAGTGTTGGAGACCTTGACTGAAGCGGGTTTCTCGATGAACCTTAAGAAGTGTTCCTTCCTTAACACTGAAGTCGAGTACCTAGGCGGAGTCGTCAGTCATGGACAGGTTAGGCCGAGCCCTCGAAAAATTGAGGCATTAGTTAACTCCCCCGTCCCAACTAACGTGAAACAGGTTCGTCAGCTGCTGGGCCTGGCAGGATATTTTCGCCGTTATATTGAGGGTTACGCGGCGAAAACTGCATGTATCTCACGACTCACCAAAAAGGATGTCAAGTTCGAATGGGGGCCAGAACAAGAGCAGACCCGTGTCTCTCTTATTGAACACTTGACCAGCGAGCCTATACTTGCAATTTTTGCCCCGAACTTACCTACAGAGCTTCACACGGATGCGAGCAGTTCCGGCTACGGAGCCGTGCTCATGCAGGAGCATTCCGATGGCAGCAAACGCGTGGTGGCATACTACAGCAAGGTCACACAGGGGGCAGAAAGTAGATACCACTCGTATGAGTTAGAAACGCTGGCGGTCGTCAGGGCATTGCAACATTTCAGGCATTATTTAGTTGGCCTGAAATTTCAACTAGTAACTGATTGCAACGCCCTGAAGGCCACCGAGCGTAAGAAGCATCTACTCCCGCGGGTTGCACGTTGGTGGATTTATTTGCAGGATTTTGACTTTACCATTACTTACCGAAAGGGAGTGATGATGGGTCACGCTGATTATCTAAGCAGGAATCCACCAACAACTCAAGTTCATCATATCGAAAGACCACTAAACTGGGCTCAAATGGCTCAGTCCGCAGACAATGAGACTCTGGGTCTGATCCAAAAGTTAAATGATGGACTCTTAGACTCACGCCGCTATGCCTGTCAAAGGGATGTTCTGTATTACCGCTATACGCCTGTAGGCGAAGATGCACGGCTGTTGTGTTTTATCCCTAAGGGGCATAGATTGAGTCTGTTACGCGTCTTTCACGACGAGCATGGGCATATTGGAGCGGATAAAACTTTAGATCTGATACTAAAACACTTTTGGTTTCCCGGCCTTAAGCAGTTCGTACGAAAGTATATTGCGCATTGCCTAATTTGCATTTCTAAAAAGAGAGTACCGCGGGCTCCGCGACAGCCCATTACATCATGGGAAAAACCCGACGTCCCCTTCAATATAGTCCATGCGGACGTGTTGGGGCCGTTACCTGAATCTGACGGCTATAAGTTCGTCTTCGTACTAGTCGATTCCTTTACGAAATTTTGTTTGCTTTACCCTATGTACCGACAAGATACTGTTGAGCTCAAACGCGTTTTCGACAACGCTATTTCATTATTTGGCACACCGAAACTATTAGTTTGTGACCGTGGTCGCATGTTCGAGTCTTCGGACTTTGCAGGTTGGATCTCGGAACTTGGTTGCGACATCCATTACATAACACCAGAGATGCATCATGCGAACGGTCAAGCGGAACGATATGTACGGACCGTTCTGAACTTGATTCGCATTGAGACCCGTAATAATAGTACAGCTTGGTCTAAAGCGTTGTCCAAAATTCAGTTAGTGCTAAATGTAACTAAACAAAAAACTACTCAATATTCAGCTTTGTATTTGTTGATTGGTATTAATGCAACCACTCCCGTGGTTCGCGCTTTGATCCGTGACCTAGCCGTTGAAGATGCAAACCCGAACTACGAGGCGATGCGGGAGATTAGCAGGAACCGAGCGGGAGCCTTGCTAAAGAAAAATCAGGACAGACAAGATGCCCATGTGAACCGCAACAGGCACCCTCCCAAAGTCTTCAAAGTTGATGATCAAGTTTTCGTCATCAAGTATTCTCAATCTACCGGAAAACTTGACTCTGGTATGAGAGGCCCATACCGTGTAACCAAGGTCTTACCAAGCGACCGTTATGAACTCAAACTGCTGAGTGGTGCTCGTGGCAAGACCACACAGGCAGCCGCACAATACATGGTGCCTTGGAAAGGAGAGTGGTGTCCCGAAAGTTGTGCCGCATTTTTTGCGGGTAAGTTTGCTTTATGTTTCAGATGCTTACATTGGTGCGTGTGAGCTTGATTTTGTGAACGGAGTGAATGAGTCGCTTCGTTAGGTTGGCCGATCGAGGCTGAGCAGCTGCGGTTGATCATCTGAGCCTGAGCAGCTGGAGCCGTACCTTTGTGGCTCGGTGGCTGAGACGGTGCTGTTTGAGAAGTACCTTTTGGGGCCCGCAGTGGAGACGCGGCCTTGCAGACACATCGCTGTATGTGTATTGGGCTTCGGCCTTGCAGACACATCGCTGTATGTGTATTGGGCTTCGGCCTTGCAGACACATCGCTGTATGTGTATTGGGCTTCGGCCTTGCAGACACATCGCTGTATGTATATTGGGCTTCGGCCTTGCAGACACATCGCTGTATGTGTATTGGGGCTTCGGCCTTGCAGACACGCTTTTGTCGTGTGTAGTTTTTGCTTTTAGATCTGTACGTACAGAGGTATGAGAACGAAAGAGTCTGTCGAAGACACGTGTTAGATGATGTGTGATATTATGTGCTTGCTGAGGAGTCTAAAGTCAAATAGCTGAGTGTTTATGACGTGTGTCGTTTTTATGAATGAGGGCCTTGCTAGTGCGATGGATGAAAGTAATAGGCATCTTCTGTTTATGAATTTGCTAACAAATTTCTGTTTCATTAGCAGACCATGATAATGATGATGACGACGCTGAACCATCTAACGGTGGGCCGGCTAACATCCTGGGTGCTCCTGTTGAAGATGTCTCCAGGGATGCGGCCGAGGACGGCGCATGATCAGGAGAGGCCGTGTTAGGTTAGGTTAATTTTTTGCGACATATTGCAAGTCAGCACTACCCACCGTAGGCTATAAATAGCACCGCATTACCGCTCTCCGTTCATTTGTCGGTCAGACTTCAGAGAGCGAGGTAGTCCTGAGTGGTGGTCGGCGTGATTTGCAGTAAGTCGTTATTTACTTGACTGTATTGCTGGTGATTTATCTGTATATGAATTTCGTGTTGATTTATTGTGTAATTGGTTTGTTTGCGAATAAAGGTTGTTTCCTATCTTAAGTTTAATAAAATTCTAAATATTGAAATAAATCGTTTTTGTAGTAAGACTAATTATTATTTTTTTAGTTAAATTCTACTTCTGATCCCAAAAATATATATAAACACAGTTTAGCTAATTTAAGTAAAATATAAACAAATATCCAATAATATCGAAATAAAGTATTCAAATCTTATAAAATAATGATAATATTATATTTATTGCACATATATTACTAAATATAAATATATACACATAAAATTTTATGTATTGTAACACCACATCGGCCGGCTACGACACCGAGCGCACCCCCCGCCGCATGCGCCGACCGCCGAGACCCTGACCGCCTATAAAAGACCTCGCAGCTACTAATTGCTTCAGTCCCCCCCGACCCTTGCTCGAGCCGGCCCGCGCCGAGCCAGTAGCTTTAAATTAGTCCCTAATAATAATTTAAACCAGATCCAGCCGTCCCTAGCTGCCCCCCCAGCAACGCCCTAAGCCGAGGCCCGTGTCCCGCAGGGGACGCCCTTAGCTGCTGTTGCTTAATTTTAAGTTGCTCCTGGCTGGAGGCATTCGGTGCCTCGCCACCAAGTTCGGTTACGCTGTTAAGATTCCCTGAATCAACAGCTATTGTCCATATAAAAAAAAAAAATTGCTTCAGTCGGTGTTCGGTACGGTACGGGCGCACATCTATGCATCGACTTAGGTCGGTCTCCTCCCGCTCCCGCACTTTACCGGATACTGGCTAGGCGGCATATATTGTTTGCTCATTGTGTTGACTTCGTTAGCGAAACCACACGATCGGGTCACAATATACGTCGTCGCTTAGGGCTTTCGCTCAGGATTTTAGGATAACCTCAGAGGAATTAGTATTAGAATTTATGTATGTCAGATTTAGGATAAAGTAATGAATAAATAATTGTTATTGTTGTTAAATTGCGCGTTTAGTATTATCTCCTCACAGAATACCCCTTACAGTATTATTTTAAATTGTAACGCGTTGCCAAAAGATGCCGCTACTGTGTTGCCAGCCTAGCCTAGCCTCAGCCAGCCAAGCCGTGACGTCACCTCCTCCCGCCACGCAGGCCAGCCAATAGTGGAGGGGTGACAGTTGCCGCCAAGCCAAGCCAGCCAGCCTACTATATAATGAGCTCTCGGTTTTGTGTCAGGTTCAATCTTTGTTTGTCGGTCGAGAATAAAAGTGATGCGTTAACCATATTACGCCCGTATTATTTATACCTTAATATTCTTACTGTTATATTTCAGAAGTGGTATCCACGCAACATGAAAAGACGTGTGGACCAAGAAGTGGACAATGATGATGCAGATAATGAACTACCCTCATCATACGACGAAAAATCAGGAAATCTTGGAGATCTGGGCAAAACTACCGCCATTGGCGTTCCTACTAATGTGAGATTGCAGATTTCTGAGCAGTGGCAACTTGCAAGGATGCGTCTACTGAGCTACACTCTGAGGTCAACCCGGAGTTTCATTGCTTCTGGTGATTCAAGGCAGAAATGCTGCCGTGATGTTGTATACTGGTGAGATCGAACCATTTTACCTTTCTTTAAATTTGTTTGGTGATAATGATGATACCAGTGTGAGGGTTGATCGTGCCTTTAAACATTTTAAATTTCCGGCTAAAGGATGTCATACAATTGTTTCTGGATTTCATTGGATAGTTTCCAATTTAAGAGAATTTCCTTCTGTAACGAAATTATGCTTGGTCAGGCATGACCGAACGTGAGTGATACTGCGTAGACATTTTATTATTTCAGATGAACGCACGAGCATGTGTATTCGATGATGGCTTCAACTATGATCAGCAGGAGCATTGGCTGTCTGAAGATCATCGGTGCCGGAGAGAAGGATATCGACTGGAAAAAGGGGATCATCCTGCTACGTGCCGAGAGCTACACGGATGTTACACGGGTCAGTGCCAGTGCCATTAATTGCCTGCCTCACCTTACCTTACCTTACCTACTAAAAATGCTAGTTATTTGCCAAAAATATGCTCGAATCGAAGGGGGTATAGATATTGTACATAAAAGTGACATAGGGCCCATAGACACGTTAAAGCATAAACGGTTAATCCAACACTTATCTCAGTTTAATGATTACTTCGCGGCTAGTGCCCAAGAGTTAGGATGTACCAAACTAGTAAAAATGACGACTCCTCAATGACCAGCTTACATTTTGTCGTTCATAAAGACCACCCCTGTCGACCCCACCCCAGACTGAACAAGACATCGTAAAATCAAAAATCTCCTATAGATCTGTTAAGCGCAGGTATTATTAAAGAGTCTGTCTAGTTATGCGTCCCCGGTAGTTCTAGTCAAAAAGAAAAACGGAGGCGGTAGAATGCGTCGACTATCTTGTGCTTAATGCCATCAGTTCGTGATAGATATACATACATTTAATATTGACGATCAGGTATCGAGGTTATCCGGTATGTACTATTTCACCAGTCTAGACCTAGCCCAGGGTTGTAAGCTATTTATGATCCTAAACTGCCTAGCGAAATTCACATGAATGCTTGCAAGTTAGGAATAGCGGGTACGTTACTACAGAAACAACACAATGACACTTTGCGTTCTGTTATGAATTTTTGCCGCATTACTAGTCGGGAATAAAGCGTATACCATTATTATCAGTACAGATTTTGCTAGGTTTTAATTTCCGTGCAGATGAATGTCTACTACTATTGTCAGTGTCAGTGCATGCTATTTTCCTATACAAGTTTATTACGTCGTATCACTTTTGTAGACCGTCTTTTAGTCGTCTCATTTCACAGTACAAATTATCGATTTCATTATTGGCCGATAATAGTTTGGTGTTTAGTTCGCTTACTTATTCACGCACTTCTATTAGCGCCTCGACGTATTGGCCAAACTATACATCGTCGTGTTTATTAACGTCAGATATTCTACATTGACATAGAACGACAAGTTTTGCGTCATGTAATCATGTTACATTTATCCATTTCATTTTTTTTTTAGATAACTATTAATATAAACATCACAAAAAGTCCAACCGTGAGCTAAGGTTCGAAGACTCAACTCGTAAGATTGTAGTCGCACTGCAATGCCACCAGGCCACGCAGTAGTTAACAATGTAGTTGAAATTATCAAGTGCTTCCTGAGATTTATAAGAAACATTCGTAGGTAGGTCAAGCGTCGCATCGTCGCTTCGTTTTGAATTTTATTGCCAACCGTCTATTTTCTATTAAACACTGTTGTGTATTTTATAAAGTTCAGTTACTATTTTTTTACACTTTTATCCGTTTATATGATTACCATATGTGATATTATTGTTTGTTTACCTCTGTTTTTATTGGTAAGAAGTTGTTGATTGCTCTTCTTCGTATTTTCCTATATAATTGTAACACTCACTTAGTCACTGAATGTAGTTATTTTATTGATTATTTATCACAAATTTTGTAGGTTTATTGCTCAAAACGTGTTCAGTTCGTTATTAATGTGCAATCACTATTTCTATTGCATTATAATGGTATATTACGCTTTTAAACTACTTTTTAAAGTTAGTTATTACGGAGCTACGTTCACTGTCGGACCGAACCGAATGTAAATCGGTTATAGACTCGGTAAACGTATGCAGCACGTTGATGCATTGAGTAGGAATCTAGTAAAAGCGTTTAATTTGAATCGTTTAGATATAATGGATTAGTGTGATACAGCTTAAATCGAAGATCAAAACTTAAAACATATTATAGAATTGCTAAAAATCGGTTTTAAGGATAGTGATATAACAAATGATTACGCTTATAGACTTTACCGTAAAACTTTGAACGGCAATCACTTAATTGTGCCAGGGCTTGCTAGGTGGAAAAATTCTACAAAAACACCATGACGATATAGGTCATGTAGGTCTAAAGCGATGTACTGAGGCTATTGCTATTGAGTATTTTACATGACCTACGCAAATGTCGTGCTAATCTGGTATTGTCGTACGACAGGTTGCTGAGCTCCCTAAATAATGGTGGAGCTACACTTTGCCTGATGTATGTGTGCCGTCAGTTAGGACAGGTCAACTCAAAGCTGCTATAGCTCATTCTTCAAAAGGCCTGTCCAGATATTGCCCTAAGTACATCGTAACACTCGCACAATATCTAATAATATTATTATTGTAATACTATTACTGTCTGGACTAACAGTGTCACACAGAAATACATATCATTTATTAAAAATAATATTTAGTCTATTTAGGTACCCTGAACGAATGATTTCGGATCACGGCAAGGCCTTCACGAGCAGGTTTTCCAAAAATTGCCACCGAAAAGCAGTTCAAACATACATTGCCATGTAATCATAATTACAATGCTATAGCATGTCCCAGGGCAAATGGCCAGATCCAATGCACCAACCGAACTTTATTAGATGCTTTAAGATCTACTGAACCTAGTGATAAGGATAGGGATAATAGCTTGCTCGATGTCATTTGGGGTATAAACAACACTATTAACGAGTCCACAGGCTATAAACCCTACGATCTGATGTTCGCTCAAACTGGTAGATCTACGTTCGATGTTTCCATCCCTAATCAAGCATCAGAACCTATTCAATCTAGGCCCAGCAAAGCTCGAAAACGCATTCAGATATATGAGACTAAAAATAGGTATATAAGAGGGGACTATGTATTATGGGGACAGGCACCAACCAATAGCTTTGGTAAGGTGAACGCGAAATTATATGACTTATATTCTGGTCCTTATGTAGTAATTAAGGCATTAGGTAATGATCATTATAAGATCAGAAATATAAAGGGGCTCAGGGGTTACAAGCAGTTTACTGGCCTATTATCAGCCAATTCTACCCGTCCATACAAAAGTGTAGCACCTATGTCTGATAGTGCAAATGGCACTGACGAGCAACTAGAAACTGAGTATCTAATAGATTTGCTTGAGAGTTGACCTGAGTCAAGGTTTTTCCTTATTCCCTATTAACTACTTGTTACTTTGTGTACTGCCAGGCTATGACTAAATTGTGCTTTCTTATTGCCATTGCGGGAGCAATGCTTGCAGGAGCAATGCTTGCAGGATGGCCGAATGTAACGCGTTGCCAAAAGATGCCGCTACTGTGTTGCCAGCCTAGCCTAGCCTCAGCCAGCCAAGCCGTGACGTCACCTCCTCCCGCCACGCAGGCCAGCCAATAGTGGAGGGGTGACAGTTGCCGCCAAGCCAAGCCAGCCAGCCTACTATATAATGAGCTCTCGGTTTTGTGTCAGGTTCAATCTTTGTTTGTCGGTCGAGAATAAAAGTGATGCGTTAACCATATTACGCCCGTATTATTTATACCTTAATATTCTTACTGTTATAAAATCTAAAAAGTATAAAAAAATATTGTAATTATTTAAGTAGGTAGATTTTTTTGTTTGTTAGTTGTTTTTTAACATGTTACTATATATATGTATGCAGCCAATATTTATATACTTAAGTAATAAATTAAATATTTTTTTAGAAGAATAAAAAAAATGGAAATATATAAACATTTCCTATTATTTTCTACTATTCATTTTTATATTCTACTAATAATGAATGCAAGTATTAGAATTAAACATACCTACACCTCCTTTCAATAATATGGAAAAAATATTTTAAGTAGTTTTTAAATATTAATAAATAATGGTAATATTGTATTTATATAATAATTTTTACACATATAATACTAAATATAAATATATAATTTTATGTATTATTTTTTTCTAAAAAGTATTAAAGAATATTGTTGTTATTCATTGTTTTTTGATAGTTGAAGTTTACTACAATTCACATTTTAAATATTTTGAGTAGTTATGCAGCTAATATATAAATATTATGTCCTATTATTTTCAACTATTCAGCATTATCTACAATTACTAGTTAAACGAGACAACCGATAATATTATATTGATATATAATTATTATATACAGATAATATTATATCGATACTACTCAGTAACGGCAATAGATGTTATTTGTTTCTTTTAACTAAGTACCGGGTTACGGTTACATAAATATAATACCTAAATTAATAAAAGTAACTATAATTTTCTTTTATTTTAATAATAAACAACTATAAATAAATATTATTTAAACAAATTAAGTATACAAAAGGAAGTATTGTTATTAAAAATAACGTTACTCACCGATATCATTAGGCGCCTTGCGATTTCACTTGCTCATGCAAAACAACAATCTGAGCTTTTTGGAATACTGTTAAATGATGCATGGTCTAAGTTAAACAATTTAATGAAAAAAAAAACAATAACCCAAATTCGTAAAAGTGCAAGTAAAGTAGGAGGCTAGGCGTAGTTGCTAATGCAGACTGACTCATACATAAGTTCACAATTGAACGCAGGAACATATTTAATTATTTGTAAAGCGGGTAGTTTGCTGCTATAAACTAGCAAATAATTTAAGGTAGGCGAGAAACTTGTAGTAGTGTCTCAAACCAGTCAGAACATCACTTCATTTTGTAGATAAATATGCTTTATTACTTTATACTTACTCGAAATTACCTAGAAAATCTCAAAAAGAATACCTCAGTTAATCTGTGTTTCGATCTCAGACCACAGTCTGTTAACATTAGCAACGAAATTATGGTATGCTTTTGTATAATCGGTGTGAGCTCACTCCGTGAATGCGATGTATGTGTGTCTGTCATTGTGTGCAGAATAGTTTTAACAGTAATGATATAGTTGCGTTGCGTGCGTGATTGGTTACTTATCTTATTTGCGTCGTGTACATGCGATGTAAAGGCTAGAAAGCGAATGTGCCTCTTGGGTCAGGGTTATCCAAGACCAGAGGCCTACAGACTCATTCCCCCAGGCCTCATTATAAATGAATGAATGATTTTTATTTCGGACAACAATACAGATCCATATTTTGTTAGTAAAGTGACTTATGAACTAATGTTAGTAAGAAAAATAGGTGAGTTGGTACTAAAATAAAGCTCATGGAAGAGCTGTTTGTAGAACTGGGAGAGGATGAGGAATAAGTTATCTAGGGGAAGCACAAAAGATCCCATTGGGTCGAAGTGCACTGAGGCCTTGCTGCCTCGGCCCTACACAAAATAAGATAAGATAAGATAAGAACGATGACACAGTGTGACCGAACATATAAAAAAACAGTAACCGCCTGACCAATATTTCACACTTCCTAACTTAATGGTGGTGCTTACCGCATAACTGTTTAAGGCGTCAAAGCCTGAACATATTCCCGGCCGTTGAAAGAACACTTTCAACCCTGAAGCTCCTCAGCCGTAGGAAGTTTGTAGAGTCGTACTAGGGCCCGCCGTACGCAGCCCTTGTTGGTGACGATGTCTGCCACTCTGGATATCCCGTCAGATCCACTTATAAGGCGAAGAACGCGGCCAAGTTTCCAAGCAAGAGGTGGTGCGTTGTCATCTGCTAGGAGCACCATATCACCAGCCTCTAACTTTGACGTATTCTGCAGCTACTTTGTCCTCCTTTGCAATTCGGAAAGATATTCCTTTTGCCACCTTTTCCAGAAATGTTGCCGTAGTTTTTCAAGACGTTCATAACGTCGCAACTGGCTTTCCTTTACGTCTTCCAGGCTGGGTGTCGGCAGTGCGTTCAACGGCCTCCCAATGATAAAATGCCCTGGAGAGAGGGAGAGGAGGTCGTTAGGACTGGATGAGAGTGGGCACAAGGAACGGCTATTAAGAATGGCCTCCACTTGTGCAAATAGAGTTGAAATTTCTTCAAATGTGAGATGGCTGTTGCCGATAACTCGTCTTAAAAGGTATTTTGCCGATTTAACCCCGGCTTCCCATATGCCACCGAAATGAGGACTGTAAGCCGCAATAAAACTGAATGTAATTGATTGCTGACTTGCAAAGTCAGACAGAGGCTCATGATTATTCCGTATAAATGTTCCTATGTCCTTCGTGGTGGCTACAAAGTTTGTACCATTGTCGTTGAATATTTCCGTTGGTCTGCCACGACGAGAGATAAACCTTTTGAGAGTCATTATAAAAGCGTCCTTTGTTAGGTCGCTCACAGATTCGAGATGGATGCATTTATAGCGCAAGCAAACGAACAAGCACAAATAAGATTTAATTATTCTACTGCCACGACCTTTCCTATTAAGGATATAAAATGGGCCAGCATAGTCCAAACCAACGGATATGAATGGGTAGTCCGGTGTGACCTGCTGAGGCGGGAAGTTACCCATTTTAGGTTGCAATGTTGAGCCTCGTACACACCTGTAGTATATCTACCTATACTACCTATATTGTCGGCTCTTAGACGCGCGTGCCCATTTACTCCCGTCGCTCACAGCTGACTGACTGATATTACGACCGCACGTGCGCTAGAGATGACATAATGCTTCCTTCTCTTTCACTCACAAACACTACATCCCTTCCTTATTTTATTATTTTTATTTAATTAAACAATTTTCAAACTCTTACTTCATCAATTTATTATTACCATAACTTCTGATTGCATGATTGAAAATCAACATTATTACATCTTAATTCTGGTTTTCTAAATCCTGATTATCTTCAATCTCCTCATCTGAACTTCCTTCTACTGTCGTTTCTAAATTCTGTCTATCGATTTCATTGTTAACACTTATCCATTCTCCCTCCACTTTTTTAATGCAATATGTTGCGTCTGAACCGCAGTCCTATAACGTCCCTCGGCATTTCCACATCCCCTCCGCTTCTAGGTCCAACCGTATGCGTAGCCGCATCAAAATCAAGACAAGTCTATTTGCCCTTATGGCACACTTCACAAACACTTCATCTCCCCCTTTTTCTCTTTGTTTTTTTTGTCTCCATCTCTCACATCCATGTCTACAAAACTTTGTTCTGCAAAACCTACCATCGGAATCCTGTCGCTAAATTTCCTTTGAAAGAACAGCTCTGCCGGTGTTTTCCCAGTCACATCATGTGGAGTACTATTGTACATTGCCGACAATCTCCGTCGATAATCCCCTTCTCTCTAGTTGGCATATTTTAAGATGCTCCCTCTGTTGCGGCCAGTAAGGTATTGAATAAAATAGTCCGATATTATTTTCAGGGCAATAAGTCTTGAACTCTACACCAATGAATTGCTTGCCATTATTGGAAGTTATGAAAACCGCATATCTCGAACTGCCAAAAATCTATTTAAGTAACCGAATCATTTCCCCACCGCTCATGTTTCGACGTGCCTTGATCTCCTTGTACCTATCTGTAATACTAATCGATCACAACCAAAAGGCAATCACAACTTGGTAACGGACCTAAAAGGTCGACGGCGACATCAACCCAAGGTAGGTAATTCTCTCCTCCCGAGTGGATGCGGTGGATTTGGTTTCGATACCAGTGTGCATATCCTTTAAAGGACCGCACCAATCCTTCGCTCCAAGCCGCAACAACGATTTATTAGAAACTGCACCGACTCAAATCACATACAATGCTCCTGGCCCCGCTGTCTGAGCAGCCAGTGACACTCACGCAGCCCCTGTCGCCATCACCTATAGTGATACGACCAACACACACTACGACCCCTAGACACTCTAGACCCCTACCTCGCCCGAGTAGAACGCGCATCGCACTGATTCCTACTGGGCTACTACGTCGACTACGCAATAACCACTGGTACGGTCGTACAGAATACGGCCTCCAGAACACTTTACTCGATCCCAACTTAAGTCTGCTAATCAACAATATCAAAACCACTATCGATATCAACATCACTGATATGTGGCATCCCAACCTATCGTGAAATGCTTTCAATGTCACAAATTCTGTTTTGTGTTGAATACCTTTTGTCCGACTAAAACTTGCCTGCTATAAGAGTAATCAGATTCAGAACTGTAAAGAAAACAATACCTTCAGCTCACCATTATGCTTGCCGTGCGTCTGAAGGCAGTGCTGGCCACTCAATCCGCGCCAAACCACGTTATGGTGGTAACTGACTCGATATCATTACAATCACCTTCATCCGACACACATGATCGTGTGTTCATCTGAAATAATAAAATGTCTACGCAGTATCACTCACGTTCGGTCATGCCTGACCTCATAGAAACTTTGCTCATAATTAATTCACATCAGAAACAATATCACAAGTTCGATTAAAAGTCAAATTAACGTTACAAAATCACAGTAATAATTAATGCACCAAGTAATGACAGCAATGGACATTACTAGCACTTCTTGCTAGTAAGCCAGTGCCAGTACCAGTCCCTCTCTCTGGCACGCATACTCAAGTCCAATATAAGTAGGCAGCACCAGCCCCTCTCACTGACAAGGCCCAAACAAGAAAAACAAGATCAGTCCTTCACTGTTCTATAGTAGTTCAGTATCAGTCCTTCCCACTGATAAGCCCCAAAAACAGAATGGACATTACTATGTGCAATAATTTACTAGTTTGTACTGGTAGATGAGCATCCTCTCGTCTAATTCTTTACTTCACAACTTTCCAATGCGATCATGGTCTCACTTGTATGTCCTATTATCGGTCAAAAACATTTACTTTAAAAAGACTCTTATGGTTGATCTCAGATCAAGCCTCACTTGACTCTATTCTTCATTTTTTCTATTAGGACTAACCAATTCAATGATATCGCACGAAATGTGTAACTGCTCCCACTCATAGCAACAGAAATAATGTTTAACAACGATAAAATGCAACAACATTGCTACCGATGAGCACTCATTAATCAGAATATCAAATCTGCATTCGATTACACAACAAAATATCAACTTCATGAAATGCACCTCACCGAACCCTGCAACCAAACACCACGAACGAGCACTCAGAACTAGAATTGTCAAAATGACAACGCTCACCAGATCTCCAAGACCTCCCGATGAAGAAAGACCATACGCTCGCCTGTGCCAACTGTTAAGCTTAAACCAACACTCAAACATTCCACTTCTGATAACAGAGAATCGGTGTGTGTGCTAGAACCGTCTCGCAATCAGAAGCATAAGTGAATTACCTCAGTGGTCGCCAGAGTGGGTTATGCTGGTTCAAACATTCAAAAACACATTTAGAAATCATTACTTACATAAGTCTATTTAATATGACTTCTTAGAAGTCCTTTTTATAACCCCTAAAACGTCCACCTTTCGTGACTTCAATAGTGCTATCTCTGGGAGAAGAAGCCACAAGAAACTCTCAACAATCAACGTTTGTCTGTTATGATTATCAAAAGAACATTTAAACTATAACGTTAGCAATAACTACATAAATTTAGATAGATTTATAAAGGAACTCATGAAAGTATTACGACGTGCGGACAAGTCGAACCCAGGATGCGAAGTAATTTCTTCCCTAGTTCTTTCGATGAACACTTTTCAATAATCATATAAATCTAACTGTCATCCATATCCGTTTATTGGCAATTTTCAAGCTTGTTGTCTTAGTCGAACTAAATATTTCTCAAACTTCTCGTTTCAATTGTCTGAATAGGCGTCTCTCATATCGTTTATTTTGCTTAGATCCCAAATATTCATCTTACTCATTTATTGCCACTTCAAATACATCTGTACCACGATCATCTCCTTGAGTCGCCGTAACGTAGCCACCCGGTATATTAAACAGTATTCCTTGAAGTCCTTGTCCTCCTCAATGCAACAAACTTGCGTGTTATTTTTAAAACTAGTATTAACATCGCCAGCTTCCAGGTTGATATATAAACTATTTTTTGCACCGTTCCCATCCAGCTCCAAAAGATCCTGCTTCACCATCACACTAAATTTTTCTAAGGTTAGATTTGACATCATATTTTAATCGGTGGACAATGAAACAAATAAAGAATGTCTTATTAAGGTTTTAACAACCTTACACGTTCATTATTTATTTCATGCACCATGGTCCAAATTTAAACTATCAATGTTGTATGAAATTGTCTTCAAACTACAATTAACGGGCGTTACCCATATACAAAACTTCATATTACGGGCATCACCCGTATAAAACTTCCATGTATTACACTTTGACATACCTATGTCGCATCGCATCATGTACTTACAGGCATCACCTGTACTAAATTATATTACGAAGTCCTTACAGGCGTCACCTGTTTCCGGACTACCAGGCATCACCTGTACTAAATTACATTACGAAGTCCTTACAGGCGTCACCTGTTTCCGGACTACCAGGCATCACCTGTACTAAATTACATTACGAAGTCCTTACAGGCGTCACCTGTTTGCGGACTAACAGGCATCACCTGTACTAAATTACACTACGAAGTCCTTACAGGCGTCTCCTGTTTGCGGACTAACAGGCATCACCTGTACTAAATTACATTACGAAGTCCTTACAGGCGTCACCTGTTTGCGGACTAACAGGCACCACCTGTACTAAATTACATTACGAAGTCCTTACAGGCGTCACCTGTTTCCGGACTACCAGGCATCACCTGTACTAAATTACATTACGAAGTCCTTACAGGCGTCACCTGTTTCCGGACTACCAGGCATCATCTGGTAGCATCCGCCTTAACAGGCGCATTGCGCAGCATTGTTCGTTGTTTCCCGCCAAAAGTTTGCTACACTATCTATCTATAACTCCATGGTGAAACCCCATTTGGAATACTTAATAGAAATTTATGGTTCTACTTACAAATCCAACCTAAATATTCTGCAGAGCCCAAAACAAAATTATTAAAGTTCTTTTTAACCCTTCAGGCCCCACGGACAAACTACGGGAAAAGTACTAGTCTGTATGAAGGAGCACAGCTTTACAACAAGTTGCCTAAAAATGTAAAACAACAGAAGTCCATTATATACTTTTAAAAAAGCACAAAAAAAAGCATATTTTGGAGGATTGTAAAATAAAATTCTAAATCAAAAATTTTCATTTGTAATTGTAGCATGAACTGTCTCGTCCCCCTAATGTTAGAAAAGTTGTTTCTCATGTAAGTGAAATGTATTTCTTTTTGAGAAATAAAGTTCTTAAACCTTAAACCATCACAGCTGAACACAGACGTCAGTCATTCGTGTCCAACTCATCACGCCGATACACTAGAACTTCTGTAGGCCTCACCTGTACTTCTGTAGTCGTCACCTGAACTTCTGTAGGTGCACCTGATCTCCTTTGTACGAGCATCATAACTTGATACGGTAATAAACAATCTAATATTGCTCTAGTTTAATAAATAATTAATTCAATTATGCAACTGAATAATACTTAACGCAATATGTACGTAAAGAAATGTGTAATTTATACTAGGTATACAAAATTCTGAGCTGACTAGGATTTGAACCGAGGCTCACGTAGTTCAGAGGAAGAATTGTAAAGTACCTATTCGTTATGCGTATGACATCTTCCTTCTTTAATAAATAATGCTTAAACGATCCCACATGTAGGTACCTACCTAAAGCAATAAGAAATGTCAGTACCAGCAAAACAAAATATCACGCGGTCGTCTCATATCATAGGTAACTAGGTAGGTAAGTATGACCACTAAACGAATAGAATATTTACTTCACGGGACCTCACAGTAATTTGTAGGTACCTACTGTGATTTTAATTTTGAACATTCTTAGTCTCAAAACACCGCACACTATTGTTTTTTTTTTTTCAATAATGTAAATTAATAATAATTACTCACAGTATTCCTGTTACTCCTCGTCGCCAAAATGTAGTATATCTACCTATACTACCTATATTGTCGGCTCTTAGACGCGCGTGCCCACTTACTCCCGTCGCTCACAGCTGACTGACTGATATTACGACCGCACGTGCGCTAGAGATGACATAATGCTTCCTTCTCTTTCACTCACAAACACTACAACACCTACATTGGACGCAATTGTTGACGGTGCGTCTTGCGAGATGCCTACTATTAATTGGCCATACTATTTCTCGCACAGTTGCCAATAACAATTGTGGGCCAGCATGCATATTGTTTATATGTTCGCGTTTCATATATAATTTCGTTAAAATATGCGAAGCATGCAGCAAAATTGGATGCTTCCTTTCAAAAGAAAGTGCTGACGCATCAATACGCCCGCCAACACGAATTAATCCGCGTTCGTCTAAGAATGGCGACAAAGATAATAATTTGCTTTTGCTATTTAACGTTTTACCTTTCATAAGAAGATCGCATTCAATAGGGAATGATTGTCCTTGAGCGATAACGCATAGCGAGTAGAATGACTCACGCAACTCATTAGTCGTCAATGCACCTGTGCGCCTAACGTGCTTGTTTTTATTTTTAATATTAAAGATGAATCTATGAACGTAAGCAAATGATCTTTGCAATCTAGTTAAAGATGAATATTTTTCAAATTGAATTATAGGTTCAGTATTCACTGCAGAGTGCACTTTCAACTCTGGCAGGGCCACTGAATCATTGAAATTTAACTCTGGCCATTCAGACTCATTTTTTAATAGAAAGGGGGGGCCTGCCCACCATAGGTCAGTTGACATAAGACGTTCAACATGCACTCCCCTTGATATTAAGTCAGCGGGGTTCGCATCTGTGGGAACGTATCGCCACGCTGAATGTGAAGTTAATTCCTTAATTTCATTAATACGATTAGCGACAAACATTTTAAGCTTGCTGGCATCACCACGAATCCAACACTAGAATCACACTAATGGACCGACCTTCCCGGCCGGTACCGAAGCGACTCCAGTACAGACTTCGTTAGTCTAGCTGCGAGCAACGCTGCGCATAGTTCCAGGCGGGGTATTGTCGTTGGCTTCAATGGTGCCACTTTGGACTTCGCGCATAATAGCTTAATCGTGACGTCATCATTAGAGCTAATTGTTTTCATGTAAATACATGCACCATACGCGAATTTTGAAGCGTCGCTAAATGAATGTAACTATTGACTTTGGTGAATTACGTAATACTAATCTTGGCACTTGTAAATTGGATAAATATTTAATATTCTCAGAGAACTTGATCCATTCATCCTTTATTTCTTGAGGAACTGGCTGATCCCAGGCCATTTTTATTTGCCACAGTCTTTGTAACATTATTTGCGGTTTTACTACAATTGGACTTAAAATGCCTAATGGGTCAAATATTTTGAACGCGTTTGACATTATAAATCGCTTGGATATGGTTTCATTATTATCATGCGAAAATCCTTTTATAGGAAAATATAATTTATCGCTAGAAGGCGTCCAGCCTAAACCTAACGTACTTGAGGACTCGCTAAATATCAAATCGTCTTGTTCATTAATATCAACATCATAAAAAATGGACGGATGATTTGTTTTATACTTTCTTAACTTAAAGCAACCTGAGGGCTTAGACAAGTGTCATGAACGCTAAACGAATAGAATAGAATAGAATTCTCAATGTATGGGAATGACACTAGCTTACGACAAGTAATTTGAGCCAACGAATAGAATTAAAAATTGGTAGCCAAATGTCCATTTAGTGTATTCGTTTAAACGAAACGCTAGAGAAGTACAATAATCTCCATAGAAATCCTAGCCAAGTGCCACTTTTGACAAACGACTTCGCTTGCTAGCGATCGACACGTAGCGAACGCCAACACCTTGTAGATAACGCTACAAAATGGCGGATCTTTGATCAGCTGAACGTGAAATTGTTGTGATTGTGTTTGTATAATTAAGTATTTAGTTGTATTTTTCGTTAAAATGCATAAACTTAGACTACTGTGGGCTGCGCATAATGAAGAAGTCTGGTTGAGGCGATGCCAAAGAAACATATATCGTCAGTCTTTGGAGGAAATCAGTGAAATACCCGATTTTTTGTTTATCGAAAGATTTAGATTGGACAAAATAACATTTAAGAAACTTTGTCGTGATTTACGTGTTCATACATTATTGCGAGGAACTAAAGAAATTTCTTTGGAAATAAAGGTAATTATACAAATCATTACTACCTAATTATTATTTACGTCATGTAATGTTATGTATGAGTAAATAAATACGTACGTAGGCATGTGTCTTATGTACCGACGTACCTACATACATAAGCTATTTACATGTTTGTTCTTTTTCTAGGTCCTATGTACTCTCAGCTTTTTGGCTACAGGGTCGTATCAAAGGATCGTGGGTGTCACTCAACATTTACCCCAAAGAACAGCGAGTCGGTGTATAAGACAAGTTGTAGAGGCACTCAACAGTAGTTATATGTTAAGAAACATTGCCTTTCCCCAAACATCACAAGAAAGATCGAACATAAGACAAGAGTAAGTAACTAATTTCAATGTACCTATTGCATACTGGATAAACTTAGACTGAATAAAATAACACGACTAAAATTTTAGATTCCAGAGAAGATTTAGATTACCTGGTGTTATAGGCTGTATTGACTGTACCCATATAGCCATTGTCAAACCGGATCATGAAGAACATCTGTTTTTTAATAGGAAAGGATACCACTCTTTGAATGTACAAATGGTAATTATTATGTAAACCAGTAGTATTTTATCCCTAGATTGGTAACTATTATTAATTAATTCATACTATTTAATAATATGTGTAAAATTTTTGTTGGTTTTATCATTTACTAACACTCAGGTTCCAAATTTTATATAAAACCATGTGTAAGTCCTACACTAAAATAACTGTAAGTATAATCTTACCATGGAAGATGCAAAAAAATAGGGATAAAATACTACTAGAATATAGGTATATAAATTTACTTTACTTTTTATAATAAGTACCTATTATGTGGATTTGCAGATTTGTGACCATAACTTAAAAATTATGAGTGTAAATTCAAAATATGGTGGTACCACACATGATTCTTTTATATGGGCATCCAGTCAAGTGGAACCATACATGCGTGAACTTCATCGACATGGTGAACAAACATGGTTATTAGGTAAGTTATGTGTCAATTATTGTATGTATATAATATTTTACACTAGCGACCCCACCTGGCTTCGCACTGGGTGCAATAAGACATACTGTATAATAATACTATGATAAAATTACCTATTAATTATTTAACTAATCTAATTAATAGATAAGGCGTCGGTAGCCTAATGGCTAGGGCGTTGGACTTGTTCCTTTAGGTTCCAAACGTCAACTTCCCAAAAGGTCCACGGTCCCAAAACGTCCACTTCCCGAAATGGCAATTCCCTAAATGTCTACTTCCCATTTCGTCCACTTTCCCAAAATGACCAGTTCCCAAAAAGTCCGTTTCTCAAAACGGCTACTCCCAAAATGTCTAGTTCACAAAATCGAGCACTTGCCTTATATTTTCTTGAAAAATAGAAAAATCACCTTATAGTCCGGTTTCTAAACAGGACTTAAAGTACAATGAGTAAATAAAAATTGTAATGGAAATCAAATAGGTTTATTTGCTTTTTTAACATTTAAATACGAAATTTATGGTAGGTATACGCTCATGAAACTATCCATAATGTATTCTATTAATTTGACATTGCTTGTACAGTAAATACATAATTAATTTCTGAAAATTCCAAAACAAAATAAATAATAAGTATTTCTCTATAGATTGTAATAAGACAATAGAATGTAATAAAAAAATCTACTAAAAAATAAAACAAATACTTCAATATACGATATAAAAAAAATCTAAAACAAACTAAGTTTTATATAAAAAGACTATTGGGTGATTTTAAAGTCACAACACGAAATCAATTGGAATAAACCTTAGCTTTTTATTCGATTTATTAGCTTAGCTTTATTATAATTTTTATATTCATCTTTTTTAGTATAATTACGTGTATTAGGCGATTATAAACCTTGTTTCTTAATTATTATTTTTTGGCAGTAACAATTCCAATGTTTATAGGTAAGTACATTGAAAAACAATTTATTTATGACTTACAAAAATAATGTCAATAGAAAATTGTATGATGATATTCGCAAAAAAACTGAAAAAGACAACCATATTACAATCACATATTGCTTAGAATCACAATTAAAACATTAGTCTTAATCAGAAATTTTTATGTTTTGTTTTGCTTACACTTGATTAGTAGTCGCATGTAAATAATTTTTTTTAAAAAGTTAATCGGTGTCATTTCTTTTTTGTGTAGTTTTTTCAGTAACGTGCTGTATTTTTCGTCAAAAAAGATGTCCGCATTTCGTCTAGTCTTATTTACTGTCTCGAAAAGGCAACGTGTTAGTCTGTTATCCTGATATTTAATCTCTTTCTTAATTTTATATAAAAATAAATAAAAATTTGGGCTTTGTGGTATTCGGGCTCGAAGGCGTCGATGCCATCCTTCTACTTGATTTGTTGTTCTATGATTATCTTTATATACACTTATTTTATGAGAAGATATGGCCATCCATTGTTTGTCAAAATAAGTTTTAAATTTCTTCATACCTGTAGTCATTTGTACATTTGCTAATATGTCTTTCCATGTCTTCTGTATATATTCTGGAGGAAGCATGGGCAACAAAGTAATGAGCCTGCCAAAAATTCTTTCTGATCTCGTTTTATTTAATTTATGTATTTTTAATTTTCGCCAGACAGCACGATTGTAATGATAGAAGCAACCAGTAATTTTGGCCTCTGGGTATACATTCTGGACAGCATTAAATTGAGCTTGCTCATAGTCACATTTAAAGTGAAGTATTTTTACCCCTAATTTGCTTTTTAATAAATTAAAGAAACGGACGTATGTAGTCTCTCTTTTGTTGGGCAACAAACCATAGATCACCGGTACAATATTGCTGCAATTTTTGTTGGAATCATCAACATCAAGATGTACACTGTAAATTTGATAAAATGGTGGCGGACAACACCGAAAAGTACCGTCACCGTAATAAGATCCAAGTTTGTCATTTTTAATGAATTTTCTCGCAATTCGAGAAGCAAATATTAAAATTTTATCATCAATTCCATCTTCACAAACCAGTAATTCGTTTTTTATTGTTTTTGGAATTATAACTTCTTCTAAACTTTTAAAAACTAGTTTCTTGACATCAAGGAACTTTTTTCGTTCACGATACAAAGCACTTTTAAGTGAAGAAAAAGACGGTATCCAATTTCTGTATTCTTCGTCCTCTTCAGACCCAATTGTTTCCCGTATGTTATGTGCATTATTCTCAAATATTTGCTGGACAGGTTCTAAATTCTCGCACACGTCTTTCTTACATTTGTCAATTAACTTAAGTACTTCGTTTCGATGACTGTTTGATGCGCAGGTATGATTCGTTTTCCTCAAAATATTGGTACGGTCACTATTTAACGTTATGGTTGCAGAGCACGATATACGATTTTCACATCTCCATAAAGACGTCGCGTTTTTATTACGTTTCGCCAAATAATAGCGATAGCCATCCAACAACACACAGTCGTTACCTTTTTGGGTTTTAATTATTGTTAAGTCCATTTTTAAAAGCAATTTGATTTTTTACACGCTCCTTACAATTATCAAAAGAACGAATAAGTAACCTAACATCATAATTTGTTTTGCAACTACCCACTGTATACAAATATTAACAATGTTGACTTTCATACAAATTTGTTGATCTTAAAATAGGTTTCCGGTTAAATATTGAGAGTATAATTAGATTATAAGATTTTAGAAAATGATTTAATTCAAAATTGTCAATTTTATGAAACTTTATATATAAAAATTATTATAAAAATTTTCTTGTGTGGGGCTAGAAGCCGTAACATTTTGATAAAAAGAAGCCTATTGGAAAGTGGGCGTTTTGAGAGTTGACGTTATGGGAGGTGGACTTTTTGGGAATTGTAGATTTTTGGTCGTTTTGGGAAAGTGGACGAAATGGGAAGTAGACATTTAGGGAATTGCCATTTCGGGAAGTGGACGTTTTGGGACCGTGGACCTTTTGGGAAGTTGACGTTTGGAACCTAAAGGGACTTGTTGATCATGTTGTGGTTGCCGGTTCGAAACCCACCCATTGCACTACCGTCGCGCGACGTGAACCCACTCGTAACACAAACATTTAGCTTGGCACAAGGGGTTAATAAGAATACTAGTAATGTGTGACCCACAAAGCTAGTAAGCTTTTTAAAAAATAAAAAAAACACTAATCAACATTCACCACACATAATAAATAAAATGAATTTGTTTTAGGTGATTCTGGATATCCTCAGAGAGCATGGTTGATGACACCTATATTAAATGCTGCACCAGGTTCTCGGGAAGAAATATACACCACCCGTCATGTCCAAGCAAGAAACTGCATTGAACGTTGCTTTGGGTTACTTAAAGCACGTTGGAGATGTTTGTTAAAACATAGAACACTTCATTACCATCCTTATGTTGCCAGCAAAATTGTACTAGCATGTTCTGTATTGCATAACATTGCATTGCAAGCTCGTCTACCACCACCAGTTGATGTAGTAGCTGAACAACATGATGATGGTGATGATGGAGTGCCTGCTGGTTTGTCTGTGCCTAGCACTCAAGAAGAGCTAATGCGTGGCCGAGCAATACTTAGCTGCTTAATAAATAGATTGTAGGATATGGTTTCATATTTTTTTATTAATTTAATATATTATTACGCAGTTAGTCTAATAGTTAATGTATCATATACCTACAGAATTTTATTACTATACTACATTAACTTAAAAATTATACTTATTTAAATATAATAATACCTTCGTTTCAATTCAACACAGCACTGCTGAGTACAAGCCTCGCCTATAAACGCTTATTCCTAATATAAATAATATGTAGGTATATATATATATATCTATTAAATAGGGTCAGTTGATGGTAAACTGTGTGGTCGCTGCTGAGTTATTACATCAATGAGCTGTTGACCAAGAAGACTTAATTGATGCAATAATTTGTTCTGCTCCCTTGCAACGTCTATCCTCTGAGCTTCCAGCCGTAACCTCTCCATCTCCCTTTCATGAAGGCACTTGTCACGTGCCTCTTCGTGCACGAGGCGCCTCCTCTCAACAGTCGCAAATAGCTCTGCCGCCCGTTCAAAAGGAGTCAATCTCTTATTCCTCCGTGCTCTTAATAACGCCCGACGCGGAGTAGTGGATGTTGAGCGTGGAGAGACTGACGCCTGACGCTGATTGTTGTGCGCTGGAGGAGTACGTGGAGGTATTGGGGAAGGTGGTGGTGGTGTTGATAATTGTGAATCCTCCAACACAGTATCAAATGCATATTGTGCATGTTCCATTGGAAAATCATTAGCTGCACTTCCAGCCTAAATACAGATGGTATTTTTAAATACAAATATACTGTAGGTGGTTTAACAATCATTAATAGGATATGTCATAATCATTATAGAGATCCTGGCGTAGATACCAAAAAGCAGTTAGTAAATAAGGAAGGGCTAAAACTAACATGAAAGCCTTGCTCTTGAATACCAGCTTGACCTACCACCGCAGACACTCCGATAACCGCCACCACCCTTTCCTCTAAGGCAGTTAACTTTATTCTGCTGCTTGGACCACCACCAGTGCGATTGGCTTGTAGCCTTATGTTTAAATATTTCTTTTTGGATTTTGTTTTCCAGTCAGCCCAAACCTATATAGTTAAATGTAAGTATATATTATTATTTATAAGCAGGTATGTGCAAATAAGTATAGTTGACTAATTAAAAATAGAAATAGTGATTACTTAGGGTAATAATTACTTTTTTCCATTTATCTGATGATTTATTAACACCACCACCAAGTGAATTTAACAGAAGTGTTAATTCCTGCCACAGCCGATCACCTTTGATCCGTCCTTGAGGACCTGACTGGGGTCTTGAGAGATCTCCATTTCTAAAACATAAACAATTTTAAGTACCTACCCAAGTATTATAAGTGGTCCGCCAGCCACAGTTAAGTATTGTGTGAATCGGTGATGTCACTTTTTAGGTACGTAACCTGCCTTTAAAATAATTACGGTAGATATTACTAGTGCTTTGAGTACCTAAGACAAAAATTTAAAAATAATAGTACCTTTCCATAAAGTCTATTAAAGCAGAGAACTGTTCCGGACTTGCTCTTAACCTTGGTTCCATAACTAAAACAAAAATAAATAGGTTGTTTACTTAACTAACTTTAAAATTAGCATTACAAATTAGGTACGTCCATGAAGTAAGGTAAATTTTAGTACACACAATTAAAATAATAAAAGATTTCATCCAAACTGTTAAATAGTATTTCATTGTACTTACCAAATACTTTAAATTTTCTTTTTCTTAGTTTCACAAGGAAACTAAACGTGGTCTAACTTATGTAACACCAATTCTTATAATTGGTGATCTTATAATATTGCAATATAGTCTTATCAGAGAAAACTACAGAAACACTATTTATTAACTATTTCTCACTCTCAAATATTATTTGAATTTTAGAGCGCATTTCACACTATCAACACGAAACCATAGACTACGTCCGACTTTTAGCGTATGATGGAATAGACTGAGCGTTCGACAAGTCCTTGTACACTTGGCTACCAAATTGTTAGCGTTAACGTTAAGGCGTTAGCGTTTTTCGACATAGAATAGATACGGAGCGTTTGGCACTTGTCTAAGCCCTCTGACCTTAACGCATCAGCAACAGACCTTTGTATGTATTTTAATTCTTGTGAATCGTTTGAGCCAGATTCAGATCATCAACGTAGAAATCTTTCTGAATTATATTTTTGATGAGCTTGTCAGAATAGGGGGGTGGTGTATGTGTATAATATAAAGTAGATATCATTATTAAGGAATCAAACAAATGCATCATTTTAAATCGAATCTAATATATTTCTCAAACGCACGGTTCCAAATAGATTCTATGGAGAAGAACCGGCAAGAAACTCCATAGTCATATTCATTTTGATATTCAAAGTTCACAAAGCTAATATCAACACCATCACATCATTTATAATTAAATCATGAGAAGATGTGGGTAGATACAATATATTATGTTACCCAATTACTTTACAATTAATTATTTCGTTACGGGTACTTCAGCTACTAAAAGTTCGTTTAATACAATAAACGATTTAGCATCCAAGGCACAACGGTAATAGAAACAGTAGCATAATATCACAGCATACAAACAGTAGCATAATAACACAATATAGCAACAGTATCATTATTGTTATAATGATACTGTATACACAGCATAGTAACAATATCAAGAACACAGCATAGTAACAATATAATAAGAACAGCATAGTAACAATCAGAGTACTTAACTTTCACAAACAGCAGTAGAACCTTGACTAACTGATTCTGAGGAATACCTCCCTTTTTATACGTTTTCTAAACAATAGAACAATATTAGTAATACCGCGCCATTTTCGACCAATAAGAGATCGTTATGTTTTAATCCGAATAACAATAAATATTAGCAATAATATATAGATCAAATTCATTAAAACTCTTTTAAAACATGGTAGGATAATTAAGGAACTTTGAAAACCAACAAATAAGTGAACGTTAGCTTTTCACAATAAATCATTGCATCAATTGACTGTCCTATATAAATTAAATTAACAAATAAAACCTGATGGATCATTCTATAAATCATTAATTGATTTATACTCACTATACACAAGTCCGAGAGTAATTATTTATATACTTCGTAGTTAGTAAATAAATTGTACCATAGATCATAGCTTTCGTTCCGAAATCATGATCTATGATATAGAACAACTACGAATAAAACATTCAGAAATGCATAAAACAATAATCAAGGGTTATATACAATACATATTCTCACACGGCCATACTGACATTACTTCGTCCTCGAAGTAAAACTCTCTCTCTCTCTCTCCTCTCTCTCGTCTCTACAAAGACAATATTACATCCTAACAAGGAATACATCATATACCATCTTAATCAATGCACTGGCATGGCATTGGCCCTCTGTCTCTGCTCTCGACACATCATAGCAGACAAGTTCCAGTAGTCAGTTTCATTACATCATGTAACCAAATCAATCAATGTTCCAACAATTTACTTACATCATTATAGTTACCTCCGAATACTTTTAATTATAATTATACTTTAAATTATTCTCAATTTAAAATCATTGACTTATTTCGAATATCACAAAACTACAACTTTAATTTACTCCAAACAAATGTTACCCCCAAAATATTGATTCTGTAATAATTAATATTAATAGTCAAATCCATTACGTACCTTTTTTATATTCAAACACATTACTACATCGGTAACTATAAGTTCAAAGACTTTGAAAGCTTACCAATAACAGTCAAATCCGATATGGAACGGTCAAAAATGTTACCAACTATAATATAAAATTCTTGGTCATACAACATTCTTGGTTATACCATTCTTGGGAACAGTTTATATCACAACAAATCAATAAACAGATTCATAGAATATAATTAACAAGACTGATACCTATGTACTTTATTTGCAATAACTTGTATTTTCTCTTGTTTATTATGCTTTTATCAAAAGATTTAAACTAGGTTTGTAATGGATATGATATTTCAGATCTGGATGAATAATATTTTATCGGTTTCAGTAACGATTACGGATATGAAACCATTTCGGATTATCCGATTGTTCCGGTTACGTTTACAGATACGACATTATTAACAATATTCTTTCGGTTTTGGTTACGAATAGAACACTATCAACAACATCCCATCGGTTCCGGTTACGGATATGAAATCATTTCATATTATCCGATTGTTTCGGTTACGGTTACAGATAAAATTATTTCAATTACTTCGGTTTATTCGATTGTTTCGGCTTCGGTTTCAGAGTTCCTTAAAATCCCGGATTTAAACATATTATCTACAAAAAGGCCAGTGAAATAGACACCAAAGAATATTTTCTTAGCAATTGTTAAAACCAAAATCAATTCAACAATAAATTCATTCGTTAAAAAATCTACTAAAATCAAATCGCTCGGTCAACCTGACTACAACTCAAACTAATTTCTTTTTTGGAATCTACTTTCCCCAAATGTACCAAAGGATATCGTGCTATTTAGATCTAAATCGCTATCTCACAATGTTTCGTTCTCGAAATAATAGATGTCTCTAAATTACAAACTTTCACAAAAAAATCTCATCACTTAACTAAAATCATCACTTAAATAGGTAACTATTTTCCATTTCAATATCAAAATAAAACATGACAATAGCATAATATTATCGTAAAGCCAATAAAGGCCTTACCAGCTTTTGAAAAGGTCATGATGCAGTTCCATTGAATCTGCTCAGCAATCAACTCGACGACTCCATGTTGCCGTGTCAACTTGTAGCCTCTGCAACGTCACTGCACGTTGTAGCATTTGAGAGTGGAGCACCACTACCAGCACCATTAGGTAGTCACCAGGGCTGTACCAGCGTAATGACGGTAGACTTCAGCAATTTCGCAAAACGATGTCAGGAACAATTCTGAAACTGTCATATATGTTTCAGAAAATGTGGACTTACAGGACTTATCCCACTTCTGATGTCAAAATAGGAGGGTGGTGTATGTGTATAATATAAAGTAGATATCATTATTAAGGAATCAAACAAATGCATCATTTTAAATCGAATCTAATATATTTCTCAAACGCACGGTTCCAAATAGATTCTATGGAGAAGAACCGGCAAGAAACTCCATAGTCATATTCATTTTGATATTCAAAGTTCACAAAGCTAATATCAACACCATCACATCATTTATATTAAATCATGAGAAGATGTGGGTAGATACAATATATTATGTTACCCAATTACTTTACAATTAATTATTTCGTTACGGGTACTTCAGCTACTAAAAGTTCGTTTAATACAATAAACGATTTAGCATCCAAGGCACAACGGTAATAGAAACAGTAGCATAATATCACAGCATACAAACAGTAGCATAATAACACAATATAGCAACAGTATCATTATTGTTATAATGATACTGTATACACAGCATAGTAACAATATCAAGAACACAGCATAGTAACAATATAATAAGAACAGCATAGTAACAATCAGAGTACTTAACTTTCACAAACAGCAGTAGAACCTTGACTAACTGATTCTGAGGAATACCTCCCTTTTTATACGTTTTCTAAACAATAGAACAATATTAGTAATACCGCGCCATTTTCGACCAATAAGAGATCGTTATGTTTTAATCCGAATAACAATAAATATTAGCAATAATATATAGATCAAATTCATTAAAACTCTTTTAAAACATGGTAGGATAATTAAGGAACTTTGAAAACCAACAAATAAGTGAACGTTAGCTTTTCACAATAAATCATTGCATCAATTGACTGTCCTATATAAATTAAATTAACAAATAAAACCTGATGGATCATTCTATAAATCATTAATTGATTTATACTCACTATACACAAGTCCGAGAGTAATTATTTATATACTTCGTAGTTAGTAAATAAATTGTACCATAGATCATAGCTTTCGTTCCGAAATCATGATCTATGATATAGAACAACTACGAATAAAACATTCAGAAATGCATAAAACAATAATCAAGGGTTATATACAATACATATTCTCACACGGCCATACTGACATTACTTCGTCCTCGAAGTAAAACTCTCTCTCTCTCTCTCCTCTCTCTCGTCTCTACAAAGACAATATTACATCCTAACAAGGAATACATCATATACCATCTTAATCAATGCACTGGCATGGCATTGGCCCTCTGTCTCTGCTCTCGACACATCATAGCAGACAAGTTCCAGTAGTCAGTTTCATTACATCATGTAACCAAATCAATCAATGTTCCAACAATTTACTTACATCATTATAGTTACCTCCGAATACTTTTAATTATAATTATACTTTAAATTATTCTCAATTTAAAATCATTGACTTATTTCGAATATCACAAAACTACAACTTTAATTTACTCCAAACAAATGTTACCCCCAAAATATTGATTCTGTAATAATTAATATTAATAGTCAAATCCATTACGTACCTTTTTTATATTCAAACACATTACTACATCGGTAACTATAAGTTCAAAGACTTTGAAAGCTTACCAATAACAGTCAAATCCGATATGGAACGGTCAAAAATGTTACCAACTATAATATAAAATTCTTGGTCATACAACATTCTTGGTTATACCATTCTTGGGAACAGTTTATATCACAACAAATCAATAAACAGATTCATAGAATATAATTAACAAGACTGATACCTATGTACTTTATTTGCAATAACTTGTATTTTCTCTTGTTTATTATGCTTTTATCAAAAGATTTAAACTAGGTTTGTAATGGATATGATATTTCAGATCTGGATGAATAATATTTTATCGGTTTCAGTAACGATTACGGATATGAAACCATTTCGGATTATCCGATTGTTCCGGTTACGTTTACAGATACGACATTATTAACAATATTCTTTCGGTTTTGGTTACGAATAGAACACTATCAACAACATCCCATCGGTTCCGGTTACGGATATGAAATCATTTCATATTATCCGATTGTTTCGGTTACGGTTACAGATAAAATTATTTCAATTACTTCGGTTTATTCGATTGTTTCGGCTTCGGTTTCAGAGTTCCTTAAAATCCCGGATTTAAACATATTATCTACAAAAAGGCCAGTGAAATAGACACCAAAGAATATTTTCTTAGCAATTGTTAAAACCAAAATCAATTCAACAATAAATTCATTCGTTAAAAAATCTACTAAAATCAAATCGCTCGGTCAACCTGACTACAACTCAAACTAATTTCTTTTTTGGAATCTACTTTCCCCAAATGTACCAAAGGATATCGTGCTATTTAGATCTAAATCGCTATCTCACAATGTTTCGTTCTCGAAATAATAGATGTCTCTAAATTACAAACTTTCACAAAAAAATCTCATCACTTAACTAAAATCATCACTTAAATAGGTAACTATTTTCCATTTCAATATCAAAATAAAACATGACAATAGCATAATATTATCGTAAAGCCAATAAAGGCCTTACCAGCTTTTGAAAAGGTCATGATGCAGTTCCATTGAATCTGCTCAGCAATCAACTCGACGACTCCATGTTGCCGTGTCAACTTGTAGCCTCTGCAACGTCACTGCACGTTGTAGCATTTGAGAGTGGAGCACCACTACCAGCACCATTAGGTAGTCACCAGGGCTGTACCAGCGTAATGACGGTAGACTTCAGCAATTTCGCAAAACGATGTCAGGAACAATTCTGAAACTGTCATATATGTTTCAGAAAATGTGGACTTACAGGACTTATCCCACTTCTGATGTCAAAATAGGAGGGTGGTGTATGTGTATAATATAAAGTAGATATCATTATTAAGGAATCAAACAAATGCATCATTTTAAATCGAATCTAATATATTTCTCAAACGCACGGTTCCAAATAGATTCTATGGAGAAGAACCGGCAAGAAACTCCATAGTCATATTCATTTTGATATTCAAAGTTCACAAAGCTAATATCAACACCATCACATCATTTATATTAAATCATGAGAAGATGTGGGTAGATACAATATATTATGTTACCCAATTACTTTACAATTAATTATTTCGTTACGGGTACTTCAGCTACTAAAAGTTCGTTTAATACAATAAACGATTTAGCATCCAAGGCACAACGGTAATAGAAACAGTAGCATAATATCACAGCATACAAACAGTAGCATAATAACACAATATAGCAACAGTATCATTATTGTTATAATGATACTGTATACACAGCATAGTAACAATATCAAGAACACAGCATAGTAACAATATAATAAGAACAGCATAGTAACAATCAGAGTACTTAACTTTCACAAACAGCAGTAGAACCTTGACTAACTGATTCTGAGGAATACCTCCCTTTTTATACGTTTTCTAAACAATAGAACAATATTAGTAATACCGCGCCATTTTCGACCAATAAGAGATCGTTATGTTTTAATCCGAATAACAATAAATATTAGCAATAATATATAGATCAAATTCATTAAAACTCTTTTAAAACATGGTAGGATAATTAAGGAACTTCGAAAACCAACAAATAAGTGAACGTTAGCTTTTCACAATAAATCATTGCATCAATTGACTGTCCTATATAAATTAAATTAACAAATAAAACCTGATGATCATTCTATAAATCATTAATTGATTTATACTCACTATACACAAGTCCGAGAGTAATTATTTATATACTTCGTAGTTAGTAAATAAATTGTACCATAGATCATAGCTTTCGTTCCGAAATCATGATCTATGATATAGAACAACTACGAATAAAACATTCAGAAATGCATAAAACAATAATCAAGGGTTATATACAATACATATTCTCACAAGCTCGTCGCCCTGCTCGTTTCCTACTTGCCATAGACAGCGTGTGCTTAAATAGCTCGCACTTGCCGTCCCATAAGTCAAAGTATTGAGCATAAGCGTTTGCAAAGGTTCCGATTCCTTCCCTCTCCATAGAATAAGTTGTAAATTCCTATCGTCCTCATGCACTAATACTTGACGATTCATTTTTTCTATGTCCCCTGTAAGTAAGTACTTATATTGCCTGGAACGTATCAAAATAGAAAAAGGAGTATCCTGCACATTTGGACCAACCATCAAAATGTCATTCAGCGAATAACCGGAAATGGAGGGTGCGGAACCATCGAACACTACACGCAGTTTAGTAGAATCGCTTTCCTGTTTCAGAACTGCGTGATGACATAGGTAGTAATATGGACCTAGTCTAAAATTATTATTTAATAGTGATAGATGACCTAATTCTTTGTATTCATTAATAAATTTAGTATATTCTGCGTTTAACGTATAATTTCGTTTCAATCGTTTTTCTGTATTAATGAACCGTTTTTTAGCTAAATTGTAAGTATCGCCTAAACAATCAGCTGTATCCTTAAGGGGTAATTTTACACAAAATCTACCCGTATATGTATCTCTCGTTGTGTGAATGCGGAAATGTTTCTCACATTCGCTTTCATTTTTATGTATATTTGGCGTTCCAGTAATATCTTCTAGTCGTATCAGGTTCCCAGAATTTTGTCAACGTTTTTTCGAGATGATCATCACAATTACATTTACTAGTTATCCCCTGATTGCAGTGTACGTTTTTGTATGACGTCACTGTTGGTATAGGGCCGCATATTAGCCAACCTAATTGGGAATTTCGTAGCTTAGGCTTATCGACACCTAAGGAACAATGTTCATTACCTAATATATCCCAGAATAGGTCGGTACCTATTAAAACATCTACGTCCGCAGGCTGATGGAACATGGGATCAGCCAGTTGAATATTTTCTGGTAACTTCAATAAACTAATATCGATGGGGATATGATAATCTGATCTCTAGGGACTCAGTTATGAAAGATGATTGGCTGCCACAGTCTAACAGGGCACGAACTTTGATTTTTCGTTGATCAAATGGGCTCGACACTTCAACCATGGCAGTCGATAATAATAATTTGACTTGTATTTTCATTAGAATAGTTAGACACAATTTCATCTTGTTCACCAACAGCACCAAGGTGGCTTGACGATGTTGGTGGACGGTGAAGCAGGCTATTGTGCCTTTCACTGCAGTACACGCTCTTGACACGACCGCAAGCGACAATCTTTAGCGGCGTGACCCTGCCTGAGACAGTTCACGCATAATTTATATTTCGTTACGTCCTTAATCCTCTCATCAATCCCCTTAGCCTTGAATATTGGGCAGTCATAGATTGGATGAGGATCATCACAAATAATACATGAAATACCCTTCGGTTTTCTATTAAAGTTAGTTCTGCTACTACTTGCAAATGATTTCAGTACATTATTCTGGGCCTTTCCTTGGACATGATTATTACTAGAACTAGCCCGCAGAGGCATTATAGGCACCCTATTAACTACATGATTATCTAATTTATTATTGCGATTTATAGATTCAAGCACGTTAGCGGGGTCCGTAATAAATTTAAAGAATTGTTCTAAATTCGGCGTATCAGTGGTTAAATTATTACGGTGTTCCTCCCATTTTAATAAAGTTTGACTATCAAACTTGGTTGTTAGCATAAAAATTATCAAAACATCCCACTTATCCGTTGGTTGGCCTAAGCTAGACAAAGCACGCAAATTTTTGTAACGTGATCAACTAAATATCTTAAAGATCGCTCTGACTCACGCGATAGCGGTTTGAAATTGACTAATGAATTGAGATGATGATTTATTAATATCCTTTTATTATTGTATCGGCTGCAAAGCAATTTCCATGCATCAGCATAATTATTAGAGGACACTTCAAGATTAGTAATAATTCTGGCTGCGGCACCTTGTAAGTATGAATTAAGATAATGAAATTTATTAATTTCTGAAAAATGATCATTATTATGAATCAAACTCTCGAAAGTGTCTCGAAATTCCAACCAACGGAAATATTCACCACTAAATTTAGCTATTTGTATCTGAGGAAGTTTCAAGCCCACACCGCGATGATGACAAGAATCGTCAACACAACAAGAAGCATTGTGTACGGAATTACGCCGCTGTTCACATTCATTTTTTCGCGAAAACTTCTCCACCAATTTTTTTGCAGTGGCTATGTTCATTACGATGTCTCTCTCAATATTATCGCGCTCATCAACTTCAGCAGCTATGTTTTCAGGGCACATAACCTCTATTTCACCTCGCAAATCATCAAACTTAACCGATAATGTTTCAAATCTGGCGAGCTTTAATTCTAATTCTGTTAACTGAATATTGCTTAATTCATTCTCTTTAGAAATATTAATTAGATAATTCTTGTATTTTGTAATTTGTCCTTTGGCGGACGCTCTTTTTGTAATCAATTCCTTATAAAGATGCTTATTTTCCGACATAGTAAAATAACAGCAAGTGAAACGTTAAAAAAAATAAATAATAATAATTTATCAGTCAACGGTTCTAATAAGGAGAAAAAAAAAATTGAATGGGCTCACGTTCCTCGTTTCGGTGTCACCTGCCGGCCGCAAACCGGTTATGGAGCGCGCTATCAGCTGATCACCAGCCCCTCGTACAGCTGTTACGGTTCAGGAGAACAGTAAGACACGGCGCCGGTGCGTGGCGCGGCGGCGCCGGCGGCGGTTGCAATTATTAACTGAAATTATCGGCAAAATACGCTAAATATTGGACACAATAAGTATTGAAGAACGACAGACGAAAAAACCAACAAAAATGGTTTTGAAATCTTAGATTAATAAAAAATAAATACTTTAATATTGATAAATTTTATAAACCTTAGTTTGAGTTGATATAGTTTACGTTAATTTAAAGAAATAACGTAATAATTCAAATATTTTTCGCATAATAATTTAACTGAAGGTAGGTTGAAAAAAAATATATGATGCAATTTGCTGTACCTACTTGTGGATTTTTTTTTACAAAGATATGCACAAATACTCTTATTTACACAAATGAATGACCACTCCTACTAGTCTGATAGGATTTATGGATAATATGATTGGATTTTTAACAAAGGATGGCACTTAACTTTGGTTGGACGCGTCGACTCGCTCAGGCCGATGTGATACTTTAGATGCACCACTGCTCGAATCCTGGCTTCTTTCTTGTCCCAGCAACAGCGCTCCGTAAAGTAGATAAAGCCCGTGACTTTAATACGTCCACTGCAAAGCTTGAAATCTTGAAGTTCGTCGTCGCCACCACGCCCACGCCAATATCGTGTCGATTTACACGAAGAAATTCGCCGATTTTTCTTGATTTTGTCGAATTATTACTAGTTCCCCTCATGGGCCACCATGTTATTCCATCTTTAGAGGATATAATGGTGGCAAAATAAAACTTCCACAATTGAACACAAGTGAACGTTGACACAGTGTGACCGAACAAATAAAAAAACAGTAACCGCCTGACCAATATTTCACACTTCCTAACTTAATGGTGGCTTAAACTTGCCGCATAACTGTTTAAGGCGTCAAAGCCTGAACACATGTCATAGTTTATTTATATACATGTACTTATGTAACTTACAAACTTGTGATTTATGTAGTGCGTTATACTAGAATAACAAAGAAATTAATATTACTTACATTTAAATTCAAATATTTTTTTTATATTTTATTTATTTAAACATTCAAAATTTCTACTGAAGAATAAGAAAGCATTGGCATTAAATTTATACTCTAATAACTATTTATTATAAACATCAAATCTTACCTATAATAAGAACTTATAAATCCTACTACTTACAAAGTAATGACTCCCACTAATAATAATTGCCATCACAAAGTTTTTTAGATATTTTATTAACCAACGATTGTGTCTCATCCATAATATAGTCCACTGGTTCACTCACAACATATTGCGCACTCAAAACTACCGCGTCCTCAATATCACTTGCACATTCTTGTTGCTCATTTAAGTCCAAAACTTGTATTTGGATCAGTCGCAGACCTTTTCTCTTCTCATTATTGATGACGTATGACTGGCAAGGAGGCAGCTTCCGCTGTTGATAATCCCTTTTCGCTCTTGGTTTCTTATTGGCAAGCCTTTGTTAGTGTGTATGTTGTTGTTCGGGTACGTGCCAACTCAAACTTGGAGTCGGAAAACCCTGACCGTATTGCGAAAAGACGAGGTCAGGGGAATCACACATTTTTGATGATCTGAAACAAGCAAAATAACAATTAATATTATGTTAATGAATATCAGCCTAAGTAATAAATAACATTTAAACGAACTAAGTACTTACAGTTGTTTTCGATTCAATGATGGGTTCAACTAAGAAGTCCGACCAGACCAAATGAGACGGAGGACTAATATTATTATGTTTGTGCAGTACTCCAGAAAGCATTGTGCACATTTTTTATTACAAGTTAGTAGGATATTATTGGCCATTCTACCCCACCTACCGTTCCTACGTCTCACTTCGTTCGCCTCCGTCACATTCGGTGTGGTAGAAAGCCCAATAAGATCCTACGGAGTAGGAGCCGTTTGACATTTCTGTTTTAAAACTAGACTTACTTGCCGTTCCTAAGTCTCACTTCGTTCGCCTCCGTCACTTTCGGTGTTGTAGAATGCCCAATAATATTTTCGATTCCGTAAAACTTGATTTGGATTGTATCCGTTCATTGTGAGCACATATCACACAATCATGTTAAGATGAATCGATGAAACCTACGTTCCTATTCCACTTATTCCGTGTCCGTCGTTCGCTGTATTTTATCTCTTAGTTACAGGTTCTTGTTTTAGTAGAGAGCTCTCATCGACCCATTAGCTCAGTTAGGTAGAGCATCGTGCTAATAACGCGAAGGTCGTGGGTTCGATTCCCTCATGGGTCACAATCGTCTTTTGGATATACTTTTTTACTTAGATTTCATTCCAAATTCTCATGCAATGTGCATACGTGTTACATTACTTATATTCGATATATAATTTTATAAATATTGATGTACTTGCTATTTTCCCTCATAATAATAATAATAATAATATACTCTTTATTGTACACCAAAGTAACATCATAAATAAAAACATACATTTTAACAAAATAAAGTACAATAGGCGGCCTTATCGCAATCAGCGATTTCTACCAGGCAACCTTTGGATGGACTAAAATGAACAAAAAAAAGAAAAATGGGGTTGACGGTGCATTCAAATTAATAAATATATACCTAAAAATACAGATACATAATAATAATTTAATAAATAAGTAATACATATATACCTATACAAATACATACTATACTATAAATGATATATACATAATATAAACAATAAATAATGCGACAGGAAAGATAAATAAATTGATAACAACAGCGAATAATAGAATTACAATGACAAATAGTGTTCCTTCACAAGTCTTTTAAAAACTGGGAGTGATTGGGCGCGCCTAATTGGTATTGGTAATGCATTCCAGAGACGAGCAGCCTGCACTGAAAAGGACTTGTCAAAAAATGACGTGGAATGCATTGGCATCTTAAGTCTCAGATTGTCCGATGACCTTAAGAATCGGGAGTGACAGTCACCAAGAAATTCGAAACGTTTTTTAAGATACAAAGGAGTAGAAGGCAGAAAGAGTACATTGTAAAGTAAAGAAAGAATATGAGCATTCCGGCGAAGACGAATAGGTAACCACTTAAGTTTTGCACGAAATTCTGAGACACGGTCAAATTTGCGTAAGCCGAATATGAACCTAATAGAAAAATTTTGAAGGCGCTCTAGCTTATCAAGTTGTTCCTCTGTAAGGTCAAGATAGCTGACATCCGCATAATCAAGGATTGGAAGAAGGAGTGACTGAGCAAGCGAGGAGACTGCTTGCGATAGATTCCCAAGTGGAGCTCTACAGTAAATTTGCAGATCATCTGCATAAAGGTGATAGGACGAAGTGAGTTGTTCGGAAATAGAATTTATAAAAATTGCGAAAAGTAGAGGGGATAAAACGCCACCCTGTGGTACACCGGCAGATGTATTGCACCAAGTAGATGAAGCATCTTCAATACAAATACGTTGCCGACGACCGAACAGGTAACTATGAAACCAGCCAATTTCCGATGGAGATATGTTAAGAGAGCCCAATATGCCAAGCAAAACATCAAAATCAACAGTATTAAAAGCATTACTGAAATCCAATAATGCCATAACCGTGAGATTACCGATTTCCATGCCGGACCTGATGTCATCCGTAATATTGACAAGAGCTGTGGTTGTGCTATGACCGGAACGAAAACCAGATTGGTAGGAGTTAAGGAGGTTATTTTTGGATAGGAAAGAGCTCAGTTGGTTATAAATTAGCTTTTCGAGAACTTTTGACAGGAATGGTAAAATGGATATGGGGCGATATTCGGAAAAGGATGTAGGGTGACATTTTTTGGGTAAAGGGATAACTTTGGCATCTTTCCAAGCGCTTGGAAAGACGCCACTGACGATGGAATAGTTTAGGATGTGACAAATTATGGGTAGGATAATATCAAGCACAGGCAGGATCATATTACGACTGACACAGTCACTACCAACTGCGTTGGAAGTTATTGATACTACGCATCTCCTAACATCACATGCGGAAAAAGGACCAAAAGAAAATGAGTCATGACCGGGTGTCGGAAGCGTAGAAAGGTAATTCAAGGTATTAAGTTTAGTTGCCCTATCGAAATCAGGCGAAGCAGTAAAATGGTGATTAAGAGAATTGATATCTAAGTCTTTATGAACAGTTTCTTGACGAGATTTTCCGACTCCCATTGATCTAAGAAATTTCCAGACTTTAGCTGGATCTCCGTTTTGAACAGAGCTGTGGATATGTTGGCGTTGAGCATTCCTACAAACCTTATTGCAGTTATTGCGGACTGTAACATATTTTTCCCTGTTTAAATCCGTCGGTCGGCCCTTATATTTAGATTTTGCCGCCGCTTTTTTAAGCATGATAGCTTTAATATCATCTGTCAGCCACGGTGACGGAAGGTGTCGAACTTTAATGGCTCGAACTGGAGCATGACGGTCGTAAAGCTGTACGAGCATGGACGTAAAATAATCAACTTGTGCATCAACTGAAGTTGAGGCAATTATTGGAGACCAATCTAAACTGTTGGCATCTGCACACAAATCTTTTACGTTCATTGCCCCAAAGTTGCGCTGCATGAGAATTTTGGGCTTCGCCTTAGGAGGCCGAATTTTATAGGAAATGAAGATAAGATCATGATAAGAAAATGCATCAGCTGAGCATTGGCCATGCTTAGCAACACGATCAGGAGAAGAAACAAAAATTAGGTCAAGGAGTGAGGGAGTAGAGTTAGGAAAGTGGTGAGAAGCGTTCAGTGGAAGAATGGTCAGATTATTTGAATCCGAGATAGAACGCAGAGAAGACGAACGTGAATCTTGTTTAAGAAGGCAAGTATTAAAGTCACCCATGATTATGCTATGACTGTAGGAGGGAATAAGCATCTCTAGAATATTTTCAAATGAAGAGAAGAAGTTAACACGTAGGGAAGGACAGTAGTACACACCGAGAAGTAATTTAGTATGATTTAGATCAATTTCAATAAAGAGATGCTCACCAGCATTTAACGGTGGTGGTTGTGCTGACATATTAATGATAGAAAATGGAATATGGGTGCGTAGGTATATGGCAACGCCACCACCACCGCCAACCGAGCGATCATTTCTAATCAGTTGAAATCCGGGTAAAGAATAAGATGTTGAAGGGAGGCATGGTTTAAGCCAAGATTCGGAGACTAGAATAGCATGAATATGTTTACAGTCAAAAGATGCCAGCATATCGGGAAAATGAGCCGGAATACTCTGGGCATTTATATGAATGGCGTTGAAATTTTTAGGTACATCGGAAAATTGAGCATTGATAGTGTCGGCAAGTGAAGGGATACTTGTGAAACTACTGTCATCGCTAGAGAGGGAATAGAAAGTTTCACTATCGCTATTGTAATCGGTAAACATATAAAATATATACTAAATAAAATAAAATAATACTAATACTTAGACTAAAAAAAAAAAAAAATAAGTTTGTGTAGAATTAATTAGTCCACCTGCCGGCTAGTGCCAGAAAATAGAAAACATAACACATTTTTTACTTAAATTATTGAATAGGTAGTAGTAGGTAGTCCGGGTAGAATTATAAACAAAACAAAATAACTATATTACACCATTATAAGAAATTTAATAGTCGGTAATTTATGTAATTGCTAAAATATGTGTGAATACCTGCATAGTCTGTGGTCATGCATGGCTATGTCATAGGGAATTTGACATTTGAGAGTGACAGTGTAAGTAAGTGTAAATAAGCCGTTTTAAACAGTCGTTATGAAATTTGTTAAACAACCACAATCGTTACATTTAAACGAACTCTGCGTTGAGCCACGAAACACTAGTTTTCGCCACGGAGAATTGTTACCCAATACGATACGATGTATCATATGTGGACCATCAAATTGTGGCAAAACCAATTTATTAATTGGTCTTCTTATACATGAAAATGGTTTAAAATTCGAAAATGTTTATGTATATTCCAAAACCGTGCAACAACCTAAGTGCAATTTTTTTGAAAAAGTTTTGAAGCGTGTACCAGGCATTACGTTTCAGAAATATCACGAAAATGAGCAAGTACTGAGTGTTCACAACGCGAAATCAAATTCTGTAATTGTATTCGATGATATTCGATGATGTCGCCTGTGAAAATCAAAGCAACATGCGTGATTACTTTGCAATGGGAAGACATAAGTTTATCGATTGTTTTTATCTGAATCAGACATATAGTAAAATTCCTAAACAGTTGGTAAGAGACAACGCGAACCTAATCGTACTTTTTAAACAAGATGAAATTAATGAAGAACACGTCAATACTGACATGACATGGAGTCAATTTCGTGAAATGTGTTCAAAAATGTGGAGTGAACCATTCACTTATGTTGTAATTAATAAAGATTGCTTAAAAAATAAAGGTTGTTACAGAAATAAATTTGACACTTTTGTAGTCTTTGATTAAGAACATAGATATAAAAGACTGTAAACCTGTACGATTTCATTATTCTTTCCACGGCGGTACACCGATTACGATCAATCCATCCATCCATCCATTAAACATGGATAAATCATTAAAAAGACAAATCGTTAACGCTGCAAAAGCTGTAAAGAAAAAAGTACGAAAAATGCGAAATTTTGAGATAGATAGTAAACAAGCACTGGATACAGTTTTTAAGCCTGTAACAGAGTCTCTCAACTTAATAGCTAAAGCCAGCCAGCAAACTCCTCTCCTAAATACTATTGAAGATGAAGTATCTGAAGTTCCATTAATAGATGAAACATTGCAGAAAGAAGGACTAGATGAAGATAAATCAGAAATTAGCAGTAACTCTTAGTATGAATCAATAGCTGATCAAAATCAAGATCGTGATACGTCATCCTGGTCAGTTTCTTCAGAAGCGTTGAAAGACATTCCATTTGGGGTCAGAGTAGAACGCGATAAATTGATGCTAGGTTCTGCTCCCATAACAATTAACGATCAATTTATTATCGTCGCTGGTCATAAATACAAAAATACGTTTGGTTTAAAACAACTGCTGCTCAAAAAAGATCCAGATTTAAGTTTGGTTACTGAAAACGATAAACAAAATTATAAATTGATGTTGTTAGATACAAATGCTCATAGACGGGACTATGACCCAAAAAAAGCTATAAAAAGCAACAAGGGGAAAAAGTATATGGATGTTATAAAACCTCTATTTCGATTGCGAAATGATATTACAGACAAAATAAATTTGCCCAAAGGAAAAGGGTTGCTAATGTTAAAAAAATTGAACAAAGATGTTGATTACATATATTGGGATGATCCTAATGAGTTAGTTGAAAGACTAAAATTACTTATGGCTTCTCGAAATGCTGTAAATACTGGAGTAGATAACGAAATAATATCTATCATAGAGGAACTACGTGAAGGAAAATTTATAAGTTAATAAATATCTCGATCAACAATTATTGTGTTCATTTTACTCAGAACTGTCTTTTCGTACACACAAATAATGAATATAGATAGATTTGGTCATCATGTTCATAAAAGAATGCGACTGTCAGAACTCTTTGATTTTAATGAAAAAGCATTAATAAAATCAGATAATGGAGATTTTGATGTCTAAACGTTGAGATTGAGGGGAATTAGATCTCCTAGAGAAGCAGATGATGCTGTCAATAAGGATTATGTAGATCATTTGAATGCTAATACGATAAAAGAATTAAATAAAATTATTGGATCACTGCGTGCTCAAATCACAATAGATGTTCGAAATACGGTTTAGGCTACTTTAAAAGGAAAGATACCTGAGGTTTTAAGTTATTTACAAGATAATTTTTATACCAAAGCAGACATAGATAAGTTACTTCAAAAAACGACAACTCCGTAATGGCAAAACAGCAAATCGTAAATGAAATACACAAAGCAGCTCGAAAAAAATTTCTTCGACGTCGTGTAATTTTAAAAGGAATCCACGACTTATGGCAAGCGGACTTGATGGATATGCAAAACCTAAAAAAAATTAACAAGGGCTACAATTTTATTTTAATAGTTATTGACTGCTTCTCAAAGTACGCCTGGGCCGAACCGTTAAAATCGAAAAATAAGTTTGAAGTTACTCGTGCATTTGGACAAATACTGGGTAGGAGTCGTGAAACTCCTGTTAACTTACAAACTGATAAGGGGACAGAGTTTTATAACAACAATTTTCAAACTCTTATGAAAAAGCACAATATTAACCATTACTCGTCATTCTCCACTAAAAAAGCATCAATTGTAGAGCGACTGATTAGAACTGTAAAAAATAAATTATATAAATATTTTAGTCTTAATGGAAATTATAAGTGGATAGGTCTACCGTTGGAAGATATATTTAAAAGATATAACACCACAAAACATCGCACTATCCAATTTAAGCCAATTGATGTGAATAAATCAAATGAACCAGCAATAAAAGAAAATATTAAAAATATACAATCATGACTTTGTTCAGTGGAAGCCTAAATTCAAAGTTGGTGATTGTGTTCGTATCAGTAAATATAAACACAATTTTGAGAAAGGATATACTCCTAATTGGTCAACTGAATTATTTAATGTAAAAAAGATTAATAAAACCTTACCAGTAACTTACCAAATAGAAGATCAACGAAAGCAAATCATATTAGGAGCTTTTTATGAGCAAGAACTTCAAAAATCTAGCCATCCTGATATTTATTTAGTCGAAAAAGTTTTGAAAAAGAAAGGAAACAAATTGTATGTCAAATGGTTAGGTCTTAATAATGATGAAAACAGTTGGATTGACAAAGCTGCAATAATGGTTTAAGATGTTATATAACCTATTTTACAAAAGTAAACCTTTCATTCTACTTTAAGTAATGCAAGGTGGTGGACTAGTTAATAGCATTATTAATAAGCTACCATTCGAAGTTCATTTACCAGGATACAATTATTGCGGACCAAGAACCAAACTTTCCAAACGGTTGGCTCAAGGTGACCGAGGTGTAAATAAGCTAGACGACGCCTGTATGTACCACGACATTGCATATGCAAACCATACATACTTATCAAATCGTCACAAAGGTGATTTACAACTACTTAATATGGCTAAAAAAAGATTGAAATCAAAAGATGCTGGGAAAGGTGAAAAACTAAGCTCATGGCTAGTGAGCAAAGTCATGAAAGCTAAATTGAAGTCTGGATCCGGAGTTAAAACATTTAAAAGCTTGGTTTCCAAAATAAAATCAAAAATAAAGAAACTCAAACACGGCGACAATAAGACTTTAATAAAAGCAGCTTACTTAGTTGCAAAAAAGTTATTTCCGAGCATTCATCATCGTATTCGGGTGCCACGAGTAATACCCATACCGAAGACTGGAGGAGTTTTACCTCTGATTCCAATTTTCGCTGGTTTATCGGCTTTGGGAACTTTAGCTGGTGGTGCAGCTGGCATTGCGAAAACCGTTAATGATTACAAAGCAGGTCAGCAAAATTTGCGAGAAGCGGAACGTCATAATAAAGCTATGGAGGCTTTAGTGTTGGGCAAGGGTTTATACATTAAGCCGTATAAAAATGGTAAAGGATTGTATATTCATTCTTCAAAAAACTGAAAAATATGTTACCTAATCGACCTCTAACTAATGTAGACATCCTAAAATATTCAAGAAATATCCCTCATTTCCGTGGAGTCTACATGAAGGATCGATTACCCAGGACGCCGAAACGGGTTGAATGTGGTATCGTTAACTTAGATAATTCTGTTAACGAAGGAACGCATTGGGTAGCGTATGTTAAAGTATATGATTATTGCGAATATTTTGATAGCTATGGAAATTTAAAACCTCCGATGGAATTAATTAGATATTTTAAAAAAATTAATGTGTTTTATAACTACACAAGATATCAAAAATTCAATGCAGTGAACTGTGGTCATTTATGTTTAGAATATCTGTGGAGTTTTTGGAATAAAAAAATATTATAAAATATATGCTTTTCTTTCATTTGAATCATTTGCAAGATGTCGATAACTGGAAACTCTTCAGTTTTATCTACATACTATCCTAATACGTTACAGCTTGATGGAGAGTATGAGTGTGCTTTATTGCACTTTTCGACATTTAATTCTATCCCAAATATTGACAAAAGTAATAATAGGTTCTATTATGGTCTTAACAACGTTATAGAAATACCAGAAGGTACATATGAATTGCAAGACATCAATGATTATTTAAAATCGGAAATAAAAGATGCATCTATCAAACTTCAATGCAATAATAATACTTTAAAAACTGCTATATTCTGTACAAAAGACGTTAATTTTACCAAAGAAGATACTTTTAGTAGAATGTTAGGATTTAATGAGCAAATCTTGGAAGCAAATAAATGGCATGTATCACAGTCTCCAGTCAACATTTTACCAACGACCGTGGTCAGGATAGAATGTGATATTGTAATCGGTTCCTTCATAAACGGTAAACCAAGTCACATTATCCACGAATTTGCACTCAACGTGCCACCTGGATACAGGATCATTGAAATCCCGAAGAACGCAATATACTTTCCAATCAATCAAAACAATATATAATTAAGAAGCGGCGGTAGCCTAATGGCTAGGGCGTCGGACTTGCGATCATGTGGTTGCCGGTTCGAAACCCACCCATTGCACTACCGACGTGAACCCACTCGTAACACAAGCATTTAGCTTAGCACGAGGGGTTAACAAGAATACTAGTAATGTGCGACCCACATTGCTAGTAAACTTTAAAAAAAAAAAAAAAAATGCATTTATATAAGGTTAGTGGATATAAACAATAACTTAATTAATTTGCGCGGTGAAGAAGTACAGCTATATTTACATCTTAGAAGAAAAACATGATTGACTACAATAAAAATGTACGTCACGAACTAAAGCATATCAGTTCCATTCCAGCTACATACCAAATAAGACCTCGCTCTAAGAAAAAAAATAAATTAACTAAAGATAATAAAGCATTCCTCAGAGCGATCGGATTGCTAAAATGAATATCTTAGACGTTTTATCTGCTCCAAGTTACGATAACTCTATAGAAGGAATCGAATTTCATTCCTACACGCCTTATGTGACGAGTTTCAACCGGAACGATGAAATCCGTATACCCATTAACCAACAAGACTTATACATACTACCATCAACCAGCACTCTGTATTTGGAAGGAACTGTTATCGTTAGTAAAAGAGACACGAAAGACGAAGCTACTAGTGTCAATTTCACGAACAATGCGTTAATGTACTTACTCCAAGATATTAGGTATGAGCTTAATGGAGTGGAGATTGATAAAATAAAAATGCAGGTATAACTACAACCATAAAATCATTAATATCCATGAATGAAAGTGAATCAAAAATATCTAATGCTTGGGGCTGGAATATCGATGGTATAAAAAATATCAATGGAGGAAGATTTTCAGCTTCTATACCACTGTGTCATATCCTCGGATTTGCTGAAGATTTTAAAAAAGTCGCGATAAACTGTAGACATGAACTGATATTGTTAAGAAGTAACACTAATTTGAACGCTGTAAAACTGAACACTGGCGAAACGGTGGATGACGTTCAGATTATCAAAATTATATGGCGTGTGCCGCATGTTAAAGTATAGTCGTACTACGGACGTCGTCCAAAGCCCATATTAAGCGAGAAACAATTTAAAGACTTAGCACCGCTGTTTGTCATTGATTGCTCTAGACAAGCGGATAACTTAAAGACAGGTCCAGTAGTGGATGTGCGAGTAGAAATTGAGAGTATTCCGAAATACCAGATCAAACTTCAGCCTACTGTCTGATTCTCAACGATTGTATAATTGAATACATACCCTTAAGTAACATCGTAAAGAAGTTATCATGAAACCGGATACCGGATCAAATAGTTGATCTCCAAGGATTTAAGAATTTTAATAACAATTTTATTGTTAAAGAAGTGGCCATTGTAAGTCAAGAATATTCACAAACATTCTTGGTAAAACCACCATGTTCGTTCCATTACTTAACAAAAGAAGAAAATAAGCAAGTGAGATGGTTGGAAAAAAATAGTGGAATTTACTGGAAAGAGGGCTACATAGACTACAATGAGTTTAAACGTGTTATAGTGCCATATTTAGAAAATAAAAAAAATATTACAAAGGGTTTGGAAAAGATAAAAGTGGATTAAAGACTTATGTGCGAACTGTGAAGTAATCGATATAGGTTTGAAGGGATGTCCTAATTTTTCAGTCTTAAAAACTAAATATTGTAAAAATAAAACTGAATTTAATTGTGTGAATCATAAATTGAATTGTGCACTAAATAATGCTGTGTGTATAAGAAAATAGTATTTTGATAATAATATGTCTGTATTCAAATTATTTTGTTGTTGCTAAGCTACATAATATATAATAAAAATATCCGATTAACTACATGATGGTTATTTTATTTTATTATATTAACCTACAAACTACGAACTTAAAATCAGCTGCAGTAAAATAATGTTTCTTTAATTAATACAATTTCAAATATACTTACAATCATTTTAAACGATTTTAATTATTTCATTTCACTAAAGCTAATTTAAAGTCCGAGTATAAATAAGTAATGCAAATAAAACATAAGTAATTCAAACCGGCAGACTGATAACCGGACCAATTGGTCCAACTGCCATTTTTATGTCAAATTCGGTCAACACTCCAACGGACCAAAGGGTCCGGACGCTACCGGTCCATTTAAAATATTTTTTGTAATTTTTAGAGCATACTTCTCCTTTTCTCTTTTTTTTCATAGCCAACTAGAGTAAATCTACCATTTATTACAACACTTAGAAAATAAAACGCGAAATCTCGATTTGGAAAAACAAAACGCAAAAAATTCGCAAAAAAATTCGCAAAGAAAAATGGCAACACACATTCTCGTCACAGAAATCGACTATAATTTAAAATGTTGTATGCTCTGTGGTAAACAGCTCCATTTGTATGCGAATCTTAGGTAAATTTTATTAGGCTGGACACATTTTATTGGTAGAAAAAAAGTTTGCATTGCATTTTTCTAGCAAAGTAAAAAATGGCGTGGCTCATCAAACTTTTAGTGCGCCCCGGTGTGTTTTATCATGTTTTAATTAATTTTAACGGGCTGAATGTGTATTATTCTACCGGCAACACGTGACGGAATAGTTTATCAAGCGAGAACAATAGCTTTGTGTTGAGTGAGCGGCGCAAAATCAATAAAATTACCGGTCGTAAAAAAATACCATGTGGCGCGGCTACTTGACGGTGCGGTGTGACTTTCAAGGTGGTTTTTATATACAATCCAGTTAAATTTTGACTAATAGTGTGTGATATATCGCTATAACGTTTCATAATCTTGATATTGAAACGAGTGTCAGTGAAGTTTTATGTGTTTTTTTTTTTTTCGTTACAACTTCTTCTGTTCACCATCGATGTTTGACCGTCGTTGAACTTCAGGTGAGTAAAACTTATTTATGAACTAGTCTTGGTGTCAAAATTGTTATATTTCGGTATAGAAAAACTATTTATTAGTTTATTACCGTTCACAGAACGGAGAAAGCTAGTGCCGTTAGCAAAAAAAATAACATCTGGTGATCGTAAACACATGGCGGCCACTTGACTTCGCTTATCGCCCGTGCCGGGTTTCGAGTGGATTTATTATCAACATTGCGGTCAATATTTACTAATAGTGTATGATAAATCGTTAGAACGTTTTATATTCTTGTTATTGAAACAAGTATTACTAATATTTATGTGTTTTTTATTTTGTGTCAACCAGATGTTTTCAATTATTGATTTTTTACCGTTATCCAACTTCCACTGACTTCCAGTGAATAAAACTTATATAAGAACTAGTCTTGGTGGCAAAATTATTATATTTCCGTGTAGAAAAACTATTCGAGAGTTTATTACCGTTTACAGAACGGAGATAGCTGGTGGCGTTCAGTTCTTATAAGAATTTTAGTGAGTCCAGTCCTTATAAGAATCTGATATGAATTTACCGGAAACGGGCCTCTTTGGGGGCCGCTATGTTCCGCGCCCCCGTAGATAGGAATTCCAAACCGGACCGTCAACAGGTTAACATAACATAACATACCATCACACCTGTATTCCCCGAAGGGTTAGGCAGAGGCGTACTAATGTACACCCACAGTTCGCCGGTATGTTTAGGTCCCATGTAATAGGGGGCGAGCCTATTGCCATTAACCGGGCACAAATTCCTAACTCCGAGCTGCTACTGGGAATATCATAGAAAACCCCAATAACACCTTGCTCGACCTGGGAATCAAACCCAGGACCTCTAGCGTAGCAGTCGCGCTCAGGACCACTTGGCTAATGAGGCAGTTTCATTCAAATTATTCAGATCATTATTCAGAGCATTCAAATTATAAGTATATATTTTATTTGTTTTTTACAATTACAAGCTAATAACACCTAAGAATAATAATGACTGTCTCCACATACTTAATTTAATATTTTAATTATTTACATTATGTAACTTATAATAAATAAATATAAATAATTAAAATATGTACCGTGATTTAGGTAATCACGGTACATATTTTAATTATTTATACATTCAAAAGTTACATATTATGCATTTAAAGACTAAGAAAGCATATGACATAAACCCTAATAAGTAGGTAATAATAAAGTTATATTAACAACAAATATCTTATTCTGTTAATATTATCTTATACTAGATTATTAGTAATACCTACATTCAAATTATTATTTTATTTTATTTATTACATTAACACTAAAGAATAAGAAAGCAAATTTAATAAATGACATACCTAATTAATTATACCCTAATAACTGTATTACCTATATCAACAACAAATCTTATGATACATGATTTAGGGACACATGTCCTAGTTTATTTATTTACATGTACTTATGTAACTTACAAACTTGTGATGTATGTAGTGCGTTATACTAGAATAACAAAGAAATTAACATTAATTACATTTAAATTCAATTTTTTTTTATATTTTATTTATTTATACATTCAAAATTTATACTAAAGAATAAGAAAGCAAAAGAAAGCAAATGACATTAAATTTATACTCTAATGACTATTCATTATAAACATCAAATCTTACCTATGATAAGAACTTATAAATCCTACTACTTACAAAGTAATGACACCCACTAATAACAATTGCCGTCACAAAGTTTTTTAGATATTTTATTAACCAACGATTGTGTCTCATCCATAATATAGTCCACTGGTTCACTCACAACATATTGCGCACTCACAACTACCGCGTCCTCAATATCACTTGCACATTCTTGTTGCTCATTTAAGTCCAAAACTTGTATTTGGATCAGTCGCAGACCTTTTCTCTTCTCATTATTGATAACGTATGACTGGCAAGGAGGCAGCTTCCGCTTTTGACAATCCCTTTTCGCTCTTGGTTTCTTATTGGCAAGCCTTTGATGTTGTGTATGTTGTTTTTCGGGTACGTGCCAACTCAAACTTGGAGTCGGGAAACCCTGACCGTATTGCGTAAAGACGAGGTCAGGGGAATCACACATTTTTGATGATCTGAAACAAGCAAAATAACAATTAATATTATGTTAATGAATATCAGCCTAAGTAATAAATAACATTTAAACGAACTAAGTACTTACAGTTGTTTTCGATTCAATGATGGGAAACTGAGAACCAGTCAATATCAGTTAAATGAGACGGAGGACTAATATTATTATATTTGTGCAGTACTCCAGAAAGCATTGTGCACATTTTTTATTACAAGTTTGAACTTGTTTCTTATGTATGACGTAGCCCGTCACTTGCGAGCACCTGATCGGTGTTATATTACACAAACCAGTCAGCGCAATGCGCTTTGTCATCAGGAACGGAAATGAAACAGATTTATGAACATAAGATATTATTTATTTAAGTATACATATTATATTTAGTAGGTACAAGGGGCACCAAGAATACACACATTTTAGAATTGCTTACATACAGGTTCAAAAGTATCTTCTGTTGATACTATGAAACAGATTTATTAACATAAAATATTATTTATTTAAGTATATATTTAGTAGGTACAAAGTGCAGATAAAAGTAAACTTATAAAAGACCTATATAGGTACCTACCTAAGTAATTATCAGAGCTCGTATAGCTACATCTCTGTTTAGCTCTCTTGACTAGTACAAGGAACACCAAGAATACACACATTTTAGGGTTGTTTACATAATAAAGCTAGGTTCAAAAGTAACTTCCATGTTACAATTGTAACTACTGTAATTACGTTTAAATTGTGGTAATGCATTACATAATATATATGCGTTACCCCAGGCTTAAGTAGAAACTTTATCAAACGATAGCAATCGTTTATCATCATTGCTTGAAAGTGCTATTTTATTTACGTCCTGAGTGAATATTTCATGTTTTATTGAACTAAACAATACATTTTTTTTGTGAATAACATTGGAATTGTATAAAACATTTTTATAATCTGACATATTTAAATTTTTGGTAATACATTTTTTTGTACCTTTTGCCTTTTTAATTGTTTTGTTTAAAGTTTTAATACAGTAAAGCTTTGAGCGCAGTCCTACGAATTCTTTGATAATGTTGCCACCCATTTCATCCTTAAACAGTCCTGGAACCTTCTTATTTATAATTGGTAAGTTATAGTCGTTGTTACAGTCATAATTGCTGGTATCAAAATGTTTTAGAAAATGCAGCTTGAAGTCTTTATACACGTCATTACTCTGTACATCATATACTAGGCTATCTGTGTCAGTATAGCACAATTCAATTCGGTTACCATAAAAAGGTTTTATGATAGAGTAGTCGTAGAAAGTCGTACATGTGAGTCTTAGATAATTCTAATACTGCAAACCCTATGTATATTGGTTTATTAAGAATAATACGCACAGGTTTCATTTGGATTGCCACTAGATCATCAGAAAATACAGTGGCGCTATGAAAATATGGGCTGGCTATCAATTTTTCAGCACAAGTAGTCTTTTTTGTTTTATTGTTCGAGTCACACCACTTGTTTACTAACTTAACGTCTATTCGATTTTCATTATTTTCCAGGGTCTTTCCAAAAATACTATTGTTCAATAATTTGAAAAAGTCTTGTTCAAACGTTGACTCTGCTTTTTGGCGTAACTGGGTGTTAATATCAATATATTGCTTTAAAAAACAACTTTGCTTAAATGTAATAGCGCGATGGACCGTTCTCAATACTAAACCGTGCTGTAAACACTTTTTTAAATGTACGTAATGAATAACATAGTGATATTTATCTTACAAATTTGGTATTAGCTTTTTATTCTTACCACCAGGTGGCAAGCATTTTTCTGGACAAAAAGGAAAGTCATTGTGTTCCATGTGCAAATTCTCCGGATATATTAAATCAACTTCAAGAATGTAACCGTTTTCCGCAGTATCGCTGATGACTGCTAAGTTCAATTGTAAAAAAACAATTTCTTGTCTATTCATAAATCTAAAACCGGAATAGGGTAGGGATTGACACATACTATAACCGTATAAATTATTACAATCTAAATAAATGATACATGAATTTGGACGGGTTGGATCGTATGTATCTAAATATTTATGATTGGCTTTGGCATGTCTTTTGGAACACATACAAACACCTCCTCGAATACCTTTTTGTATCATTCTAAAAATTTCAACATCACTAATCAATTCTAATTGAACCCCTGTTTTTAAAAGCATAGCATCAAAAGATAGACTTGGTGCTGTAAGATAAAACGCGGGATCGAGCTTGTAATGTAGTTTACAAGTTTTCGAAAATTTTCAAATACATCTGTTAGCAAAAGAACATCTGTTTTGAGATATAAATCTGTGTACATACCCATGTTTTGAATATTAAATACTGACCAAACAGACCGAGCGTGTTCATAGTCTTCATCGGTAATTGCCTCATTAGTTAAAGAGTTAAAAAAATATTTTTAGAGGGTAAACACGTATCTTCATAACGTTCCCATTGAGACATATAGTTATATGGATACACTCCTTTACGGGTGAGTAGGTTAAATTGTTGTTTATTAGGAAAATAAGATTTTAATTGTTTAAAGTCTTGTTTTTTCATTGTATTAACTAACTTTTCTAAGCTAGTTTCTAAAAACTTGAAAGAATCTACAAACCGAACCTGGATGCTTTCCCCGGTAGAAATCGGAATAAACTTAGTGAATGAAATATAGTTTTCTTTTGTTTTAGGTATCACTTTAATAGATCCAGGAGCTTCACCTAATTCTTTTATGAAAAGGTGGCAATCGTATTCGGATAAATTATGAAAAAATACTGGCAAAAATGTTTTTTTTTTTTTTATGAGATAGGGGGCAAACGAGCAAACGGATCACCTGATGGTAAGCGATAACCGCCGCCCATGGGCACCCGCAACACCAGAGGAGTCGCAAGTGCGTTGCCCGCCTTTTAAAAGGGTTTGGGCCTCCGGTAACCTCCTTCACTCGGCGAAACACAACGCAAGCGTTGTTTTACGCCGGTTTTCTGTGAGGCCGTGGTATCACTCCGGTCGAGCCAGCCCATTCGTGCCGAAGCATGGCTCTCCCACGTGTCAAAGTTGGTAGTTTGTATTGTATTAAAGGTGTAAAAGTAACGAAAAAAGCGTACCCGTATGTATTCGTTACTTTAACAATGAGTACTCGTTACTATCGTATCGTTACGTTACTCGTTACTTCTGATACCTCATATACTGATATACGTATACGCATACGTATGTAATGTTGATGCTATGATACTAGTATCTCTTAGTAGTCTGTGATGCTATGTTTGATTTAATATATGTAAAGTGTAGAACTACAAGTGAACTGTAGACGGAATCTTCTAAAATTCAATGAAGGAATCTAATAAAATATTTTTTTCAATGGATGTACTATTTTTTTTTTACATTGAGCTTATGCTATATTAAAATAACATCGCAATCTATTATCTTATTATGTATCGATTATAATAAAAAAGCCCCAAGTAGATGTCTAAAATTATTAATAAAATATATATAATTATAATATACAATAAAATTCACTGAATACGCGTGCGCGTGCGTGAACCATACGGTCAGCAAACCTTTCAATATACCTACGCATCAACGGTACTTGGGTGAACTGAATCAGTGTAGGTACCCATACGACGAAAGATGCGAGTAACGAAATGCATTCGTGAGTAACGTTTCGTTACTCGGTACTAGATGGCGCACCCGTTACTCAGTACCGAATACATACGATTCGCTACAGCTCTATATTGTATGTTACAGTAACTATGAGCTGCACCACGATATTTACCGGTCAAGTGACAATGATCGCGAACCCTATCGCCCAACAAGAAGTGCTCACAAATATGACATGTCATCGCGTTTTCAAAGTCGCGAGCATTATCATTAGAGTAAATCATAGGAGCATTAATTTTTAAAATATCGTAAATTTTTTGTGCATATTTATAGATAGACTTCACAAAATTTGACACACAATCTGCACCGCGATAAGAAACGTAACGATTGTGGCTTTCGTCTAGCGTACACGTAATATGATAAGCGAAAGCTACAGGCACATGTCGCTGTCGCGTTACAGTACTCGCCTTAGTGGGGTAAGGGTCACAATATTCATACCGTTCTAGCATTGTTTCAAAATCTGCGTATATAACAAATGGTACAATTTGCTATCTATTATAATTTTTAAACTGAATGAAAGAACCCTTTGGAGGTAGTTCAGTGGCGACACCTCCACAACTATGCGAATTAGGGTCATCGCATGAATTAAAAAACATTAAACAAACGTCACAAAAGTACAGTTTACTGTGGTGTTTTGTTATTTGATTTTTAACAAGTCACGGCAAGTCTTTAATGAGACAGTAATGTGACAAATCATCTCTTTCTAAATGAAGTAAATGAATCACCTTTCCGTTCAAGGCTTTTGGTTTGTAAAGCGGTCCTATGACGGCATTATTTTTTAAACCATAAATGTAAATGCAAATTTCAGGGTTATTCACTTCGAACCGCGCATTATCTGAAAAATTCACTGGAAATGACATGTCCTTTACCTTTAAAACGTTACGAAAATCAGGGTAAGAAGATACTCTTTCAGGGTGACTTTTAGCTGGATATAAAGCAGCAACAACAGACCATAAAAAACAATACTCGTCATTATTGTGGATATTAACACATGCTTTTTTCGATTTTATTGCAGGAGGTAATTCGATAAAGCCTGAACCGCGCAACGGTTGATATTTGTTAACATTGACTTCCAAATGAGAACTGCTCAAGAACGTCCATCCACTGTCTCGGTCCTGAAATTCTTCTACCTTTTTTGTTAAAGTATTTTTTACCTGAGACATTAGTGAATCAAATTCATAATTCTGATGCAGAGTAACGTTTTTTGTGGCAAATGATTTCATCTCCTGAGAATCATTTTTAAACATTAAAAACAAAGCAAAATATTCGAAATTAACTTTTAGGCAAGCATGTTCTTTAAGAGATATGTCAATTAACGTTTTAATTTTGTCCCAATTATTATAAAGAAATGGTTCTAGAGAACAATTCTCAGACGGATCGACAATTCTATAAGAAGCTGTACGATTACGAAATGCAGAATGTATTATTTCAACACCTTCGCAAAAATGCGTAATAGTTTTGTTTTTATGATTAGTACTACGTAGGTATCCTGTCCAGTGACTGCGCTCAACAGATGTGTTACAGACAGTACAGAAAGGCATTTTAGATTAAAATAGTTTTAAACTTACTATTAGATGTTGCAATATATTATTATTACGATTATGATGTACGATCGCAAAAATACAATAATAGAATATATGTACCTGGTGCCCCAACAACTTAAATATTTATTTTATGTGTATATTATCGCTATAAAAGACGAGCTCAGAATCATCAAATAATTCATGAGTCCGTCTCATAAAAGCTTGTAGACTGTCCCACTGCGGCGTGTTGCGGTTCAGCTGGACTTTTAGGGCCACCGAGGCTTTCTTCCACCGAATCTCATAAATAACCGAAACATAAATATTAACCCGTATATTGAAGACATAAAACGTATTGGATCAAAACGACCATTGGCTATCGAACTCATTAGCAAGCGAATGACAAAATATATATTAGAAAATGCAATAGCATTCAAAAACACAGGATTAGCAGTTTCTCCTTTCATGGACGAGAAAACACTTTTTTTTTTTTTTGTGCGTGTGGAAAATCCTCATGGACTTCCGCCGCCCGGGGAGGCGGCGAGGCGTGTCGGACTCCACCCAGAGTGGGTGACCTACCGACTAAAAACCACACGGTGTTCCTTCCTGCACGTTTTCGTCGGGGGCTACGGGAAACAGACAATTCGTCTGCGGCCCCCGACAGGCCCGCAGCACCGGGCCCTGTCCGTTGATTGTGGAGGGGGGGAGTGAGGCGTTTGACTCCCCCCCATCGCCTTAGAGGGGCGCGCGTGGAACACTACGCGCCACCGCCTCGGGTACTATAAGGGGGGTGTGGCGGACGTCCCCGCGTCTGCCACCCCCGGACCCATTCACGGAGGCTGGAAGAGGCCATTGTCGGCCCTCCTCCGACTTCCGGTGCGCCGGCTGCGGATCGGGTTAGTGCTAGCACTCTCCCTCTCCCGTTCCGCAGCTTCCTTCTGCGAGATGAATGGACAAGAAAACACTACAGCAACTTCACGAGCTTCGCAATAAACTACAAATAGCTCGAAATAGCGGCCATAGAGTTATAATAAAATACAACAAACTTATTATAGACGGAAAAGAATACGAATACACTACCGAGCCTACCACCAAAAACACCTAAAACCCAACCTCGAGCAACATCCAAAGAGACGGTGGAAACACAAGACATCAAGATTACTATGAACCACCCACAATAATGTCTACCCAGCAACATCAAGAAACAAAAACAAATAATAACTTGTACCAAAATCAAAAAAAACCATTTCGTTACTGACTGCACCATAACTTTCCAAAACATACAAAGTATAGGCAATAAAATAAATTTACTTGAACAATTACTGTTAGATTATAATATTAGTATATTGGGATTATCAGAGTTATGGAAAAACGAACATTATTGCAGCTCAATCCAATTGCCTGGATACAAAATAGCATCAATTTTCAGCCGCAAATATCATGAAGGAGGCGGAGTCTGTTTATTTGTAAAAGATTCTTTAGCTTACATCGAAAGAATTGATATCGTCAACTATTCTAAGGAGTTTATAATTGAATTTAGTGCTATAGAGATACCTGAGTTGAAATGTATAATAATAGGATTATATAGGGCGGATCGTCATATTAATATATTTTATGAATAAATGGAAAAAATGTTAAATAAATTGAAAACAACAAACAAAAACATAATTATAGGAGGTGATTTCAACATCAATACCCTTATAAAAAATTCCAGATGCCAAGAATTACTAAACTTCATGCAATCACATAATCTATGCCAATTAATAAGAGGACCAACGCGTGAAACAAAGATCACTTCTACTTGCATAGATCTCCTGTTTACTAATAACAAACAAATCATAAATAAAACTTATATTCAGGACTATGGCATGTCTGACCATAAATCCATAAACATACAATTAAATTCAGTAAAAAACCTACTCAATATTCAAAATAAAACATGGTATATACAAAAAAGAATCTTCACACAAAACAGAATTTTAAACTTTAAAAACTCACTAAAAGAAATTAATTGGGTAACAACACTAGACATAGATAAAAATATTAACACAAATTATTACATATTCCTATCATTGATACAAACATTATTAAACGATCACATACCCCAACGAAAAGTACGAATTAGAAACACACAAATCAAGGGATGGCTTACAACTGGCTTAAGGAAATCATGTCAACATAAAAGACCTCTAAAAATATTATTAAACGAAACAAATAACAACGAAGTTATTAAAAAATATTATAGGCAATTTGATCAAATATTAAAACGCAGCATAAAACTATCTAAAAAACAAGAATACATAAGACGAATGGAAAAATCCGACAACAAAACAAAAACAATGTGGAACATAATAAACACAAAAACGGGTAAAACTAAACAACATAAAAACGTTACATTAAAAGTAAATAACACCATGATAAAATGCCCAAAAACCATCAGTAAGATATTTAATGATTTCTTCGCCACAGTTAGTGAGCCCCAAATACCCTCCAAACATGCAGACAAGAGCACAAATATACCAGGTCGCCCTATTCTGAACCCACCCACATGCTCAATGTACCTACGCCCTGTAGACCAGAGAGAAATAATTAACATTATAAAACAAACAAATAACAAACACAGCTGTGGTATTGACGAAATTCCACCAGTCCTAGTAAAACAGTGCGCCAATGAACTGTCGAAACCACTGTCCTTTTTAATAAACCAAAGTTTTCAGGAAGGTCAATTTCCGGATTTACTCAAAATATCGTTAGTCAAACCAATATTTAAAAAAGACGACACCAATATCCCCTGTAACTATAGACCCATTGCTCTCCTGCCAACATTTTCAAAAATATTTGAAAAGGCGATGTGTACTCGAATATACAAATTTTTAGAAAAATATAATATATTAGACGACTCTCAAAATGGCTTCAGAAAATCTAGATCTACCACTTTAGCAGTGTATAAATATGTTCAAATGGCTCTTCAACATATCAATGATAAGAAGTCTGCATTAGGAATACTTCTAGATATGTCTAAAGCATACGACAAAGTGTCATACGACATACTACTAACAAAATTATACGGCTCAGGTGTACGTGGACCTGCATACTAATGGTTTAAATCTTATTTAAATAATAGACAGCAAATAGTACAAATCGAATACCATAACATAGCAACACACACAATATAATTAATAAGATCCCAAACAAGAACACTTACTTGCTCTATCCCTCAGGGAAGTGTATTAGGATGTATTCTCTTCTTAATATATATAAACGACTTGCCTAAATTATTTGATAAAAATAAAAGTCTCCCAATACTATTTGCAGATGATATCTCCATACTAATCAAAAGAGAAAACACCGAAAACCCGGACCAACTAATATACAACACCTTACAAAAAATAACATATTGGCTACAAGACCACAACCTAGAAATTAACTTATCCAAGACCAAATTAATGCAATTTAGAACCTATAAATCACCTCCCCTACAAACAAACATTCATTTTCAAAATTCACAAATAGAAACAGTCGACACATTTAAACTATTAGGCATAAATATAGACACTCATATAAATTGGCGGACTCACATTGAAGAAGTAAAAACCAAACTCTCAAAATTCACTTATGCCTTGTTTCAATTAAAGCATAGTACAAACATAAATACAGCGATATCAGCATATTATGCCTACGCCTACTCGTGGCTACGATACGGAATAATGCTATGGGGAAACAGCGTTAATATATCCCAACTATTTATCACGCAAAAAAAATGTGTTAGAATACTGGCCCAAATAAACAACACTCAAAGTTGCAAACCTTACTTTATAAAATATAAATTACTCACACTGCCCTCTATATACATATACGATCTAAGTAACTTTGTATTTCAACACATGCATACATTCACTAAAATACAAGACACTCACAGCATAAACACTTGACACAAAAATAGATTATACCTTCAAGAATCAAAATGTTAAACCAAAGTCCACAATATATGGCGATTAGGATATTTAATAAATTATCACGAAATATTTTTTTTTTTTTATTAAAAGTGAAAGAACGTTGATACCATTCAATAATAAACTAAAAACGTTTCTAATACAAAAATGTTTCTATTCAATAGAAGAATTCTTAGCTAGTAAATAAAAACATTTAATATACACTACAAACCTAAATTAATATGGCGATCTAAAAATCTAACTTAAAAAAAAAAAGTAGAAATAAAACATAAATCTGATAACAATAGATATGTTTTAAATTAAAATAATTTTATAAATATATGTTATGATATATATGTTATATAAAAATGTTATATAAATGTTATAAATTAAAATTAAAATAATCTTATAAATCTCAATCATAATGTTATATAAAAATACTATGCAATAATTTATAAAAATCGCAATAATTTAAATTAAATAATCTTTAAATAAAAGAAATGTTTGTTAATTAATAATAATGCAACTATTTTGTACTGTATGCCATCATTTAACACCTAGCCCTTAAATTTGCAATGCCTGTAGAAGGCCGCTAAGTCAAAAGAACTGTAAATTATGTAATATAACAACCATGTTGACACTTAGTAGCAAATAAACGTTTGAGTTTGAGTTTGATCTCTTTAGGGGTGGAGGCAACTTCGGCCTTGTTGTAGACCTTTACCTCCACCTCCACATAGAAGTCCCCGGTTAAGTCCGTCGTTCGCCGCACTTTACCGTTGGTGACACGGCTTGTGAGGGACGAACCGAAGTCTCCAATTGAGGTCGACGACGGAATGTACTCCTCCAAGCCAAAGAGGTCCGAGCCCGAACTTTCTTTCTGTCTTTTACTGTAAACAATTTAACATATTCTTTATAATAATTTACACAACACAGTACATTGCATTAGTTTAACACGATACATTGCAACACAAAATTACCTTGATTTCGATTGTGATGGTGTGGTGCTCTCGGAAGCTTTGCGCTTCGACACCTTCTTTTTGGGTTGCACCTTCGCAACCTCGGCTACAGCTGCGGGTCGTGTCTAGTATTCTGAATCGGAGTCAGACCTGAAATGGAACACATAAAGATTAATTTTGGAACTAATTAATAACTGTGACTTAATTAAGACTATCGATACACCAGCCGGCAGGCAGAAACCAGGTCCGTAGCTGGGTAGCGATTAAATGCATTAGCAACTCAGTAGTACTTACTTACATTTTATAAGTTGAAAACTGGTGTTTATCACTGGAAGATACTGGAGCGAATGTAATATTGTGATCAAAATTGATTGATTTCATTCATAAAAAATACAATTTCAGCAATATTTAGTCCATTATAAAATTAAACCTTAATTACATGGTCTCAAAGTAACAACTGCCTCATTAGCCAAGTGGTCCCGAGCGCGACTACTATGCTAGAGGTCCTGGGTTCGATTCCCAGGTCGAGCAGTGTTATTGGGTTTTTCTATGAAATTCCCAGTAGCAGCTCGGAGTTAGGAATTTGTGCCCGGTTAATGGCAATAGGCTCGCCCCCTATTACATGGGACCTAAACATACCGGCGAACTGTGGGTGTACATTAGTACGCCTCTGCCTAACCCTTCGGGGAATACAGGCGTGATGGTATGTTATGTTACATGGTCTCACAGTTGTATGGCTAATTTATGTTACTTACGTCTAATTAAATCGTAGTGATTGAAAATCGATTCTGTCAAATTGCAATTTTATCGTGAGAAATGTAACGTATAAAACCAGCTTTTTACGCTCGCCGACATACCTGAAGACGATACATGACACTCATGATTAATACATTATACCATTGTAATAAAGTACCTATGTATGTTTGTTTAATAAACCTTGATGTAAAACTCCGCATGACATCACACATGTGAAATAAAAAATAATAATCATTTTTTCAAAGACGCAAATAAAAACGAGCTGAAAGAAAAATATCCTGGAAACATTTTTTTGTGCAGACTAATCCATGTAAACGAACTCGCGTCAAAAAGTTAGTTCATTAATATGCTGCAGTAAAACTTGACATTAGTATAAGTAATATCATCTAACGACTAAAACGGACTTTTCATAATCATTTCATGTAAAGATTCAGTAGGTACTGATATTAAGATTCATCTTTCAAACAATTCCTAGATTGATAGACCTAACAATTATTTATTATGAAACATTATAAAATAATAAGCAAAGTTATCAAAACTGGTATAGGAACATCTTCTATTTAAATTTATTAATTGCATTGGTTAGTAAATTCTCTAAAAAACCTATTTTAATCAGAGACTGCTTAGACGTTAACAAACAACTACTGGTTGCTCTGCTGTTAAAGATTGCAAAATTGCATTATGTAAATTTGCAGTATCCGAACTTTGTTACACGAACACCTGTATATATGAGTCATTTCCATGTATTCAACAATTACACTGAATGTAAGATGATCCTCTAGCCAATCTGGTCACTTAAGCGGAGTAAGTGTGTAGCCTATGTGGTTATGCGCTATCTCTAATTTTGTGGAGAGACATGAGACAATCTGTCCTGAATTTTAGTTTAATGTAGGGTAACCTAAAGTTCAGATGATCCTCGAGCCAATCTGGTCACTTAAGCGGAGTAAGTGTGTAGCCTATGTGGTTATGCGCTATCTCTAATTTTGTGGAGAGACATGAGACAACCTGTCCTGAATTTTAGGCTACCAGTTCAAGTAGCGATCACCCTTTTTTTGAGAAATATTTAGAGTCAGTGAGTAACGGAGGCGCAGTTATTACTCTCTAGTGCTGATATAATAGTGGTTCAGAACCACTGCCCAATATGGTTTTCAGCTAAAACCTAGAAGTAATAATTTCGGTAAAGTAGTGTAATGAAACAGCCTATCGTGTTCACAAAAGGTTCTTTTAAGAACCGCAAATTATCGTCTCCTAAAAGAAGTCGTCAAAACGTACCATTATACACTGTACAGTCAGTCTCGAGGCAAACAAAGTGAGAAGTAAGAACGGTAAATAAATCAAGTTTTAAAACGGAAATGTTGAACGGCTCCTATTCCGCAGTTATTACTCTCTAGTGCTGATATAATAGTGGTTCAGAACCACTGCCCAATATGGTTTTCAGCTAAAACCTAGAAGTAATAGTTTCGGTAAAGTAGTGTAGTGAAACAGCCTATCATGTTCACAAAAGGTTCTTTTAAGAACCGCAAATTATCCATTATACACTGTAAAGTCAGTCTCGGGGCAAACAAAGTGAGAAGCAAGAACGGTAAGTAAATCAAGTTTTAAAATGGAAATGTTGAACGGCTCCTACTCCGTAGGATCTTATTGGGCTTTCTACCACACCGAATGTGACGGAGGCGAACGAAGTGAGACGTAGGAACGGTAGGTGGGGTAGAATGCCCAATAATATCCTACTCAAGTTTGAACTTGTTTCTTATGTATGACGTAGCCCGTCACTTGCGAGCACCTGATCGGTGTTATATTACACAAACCAGTCAGTGCAATGCGCTTTGTCATCAGGAAGCTATAAAATATTATTTATTTAAGTATATATATTATATTATTTAGTAGGTACGAGGGGCACCAAGAATACACACATTTTAGAATTGCTTACATAGGTACTATCGACAATCTTGGCGGTGAATCATCCTTAAGGCTAAAATCGCTTGCACTGAGCGCGCGGGCGTACTGTGCGTTACCACCCCGTCGATATCTCCTTGATACTTTGAATTTCTATTAAATCGTATGATGAATTTTCGCATTTTAAACTATCCTAATTGGCGGAAGTGAAAAGTGGGTGTGGAAGACGTATAGAGAGTTGTTCAAAGGATTTTATTAGAAAAATGGTCGACCGCCAAGTTTCGCGACTGTACAGGTTCAAAAGTAACTTCTGTCGATACTATGAAACAGATTTATTAACATAAAATATTATTTATTTAAGTATATATTTAGTAGGTACAAAGTACAGATAAAAGCAAACTTATAAAAGACCTATATAGGTACGGTCGGGGTCATAAGTCCAGTAGCAGTTTTACAAATCTATCGCCTTACAACAAGTCGCACTTGCGACCTTTTTCTATAACAAGCAATTTGCACACATACACGATCTCGTATATCGCACTCTTTCATCATAATCTAGACAGAAAGAGTGCAATATAATCATTATTTGCCTGAGTAACAAATCTGTTATGTCACAACGGCGTATTAAGATAGTAGTACTTAATTTCAATTGAGAAAGTATGAGTCTATCTGGCTTTGCGGTTAGCGGCATAGATATGAAGATTAGCACAATGCAGCCTACGTTCGAACCCTAGTAAAAATTAACTTTTTGTGTTTTAATTATGAATTCTGAATATTTACAAGATGTTTGTTCTGTAACTTGTTATTACAAAAAATAAAAAAGATGAGGGTGAATGTGAAACAAAATAAACTTCTTACTGGATTGAATAAAGTAGTTACATGACGTTGTTGGTTGGTGAACTCTGTTACAATCGTTTGTGTTATTATTGTGATTAGCGTGTTGTTTGATTATCTTTATTCAAGATGCAAGCAAATATTAGTATTGATGCCAGGGCGAATATTGTCGCTTTGCGTAAAAATGGGCTTAATATTTCTCAAATTTCAACTGAAACCGGCTTATGTGTAAGTTATTTTTAAAGATTTTAATTATGATAGTTGTGGTGTATGATTTTCTTACCTAGCAAATAAAACGCTAGTTGCAAGTGTGTAATAATATTTTGTTTTTTTTAGAGAAATACTGTAAGCCGTTGGGTTAAGAGGTTTGAGGAAGAAGGTAGTCTGAGGAGTCGTATTAGAAGTGGAAGACCGCCGCTTATTAACCCAACTCAGCGACGTGTCATGGTGGAAGAATATGAAACAAATGGTTTCATTCCAACGAGAGTATTTGCAGATCAATTTGATACATCATTGCGAACTGTTCGCCGTGCACTCCATGCTGAAGGTTTACATCATCGGAAACTAGCTAAAAAACCATTTTTGACACAAAAACACAAACAGGAACGACTGCGTTTTGCTCGAGAATATTTAGATTTTAACTGGGATACTACTATATTTTCTGATGAAAAGACTTTCAAATCTTGCCAAAAAGGAAGACTTCATTTATGGCGAAAAGACAATACTCGCTGGTCTGAGAAAAATATTATACCGAATACTGAATCAGGTAGAATAAGTGTGAATATGTGGGGGTGGATTAGTGCTCAAGGGCCGGGTGAGCTGGAATTCCGATAGACATTATGTTCTACTCGTAAACTGCACTGTTATTTCCGATTCACCTCGTCGCCACTGGTAAATGAAAGACGTACAACCCATTAAGCGTTTAAAAAGCGTCGGTAGCCTAATGGCTAGGGCGTCGGACTTGCGATCATGTGGTTGCCGGTTCGAACCCCACCCATTGCACTACCGACGTGAACCCACTCGTAACACAAGCATATAGCTTAGCACGAGGGGTTAACAAGAATACTAGTAATGTGCGATCCGCATTGCTAGTAAGCTTTTTTAAAGAAAAAAAAAATAAAAAAAAAAATTCATACCTACGCGTGCCAACAGCTCTAATTACGTCGAAGTTTTAAATGACATAATGTTACCTACTGTGCATAATGTTTACCCCTCTGAAGACTTTAGTGAACTAAATTTTGTTCAAGATAATTGTCCGATACATCGTGCCAGTGTTATAAAAGAGTGGTTTAGTCACCATGACGATATCAAAGTTATTCAAGTGGCCAGCACGATCCCCTGATCTAAACCCCATTGAAAATATATGGGGTTTAATGGTTCAAAGATGGGAAGCACGAGATGAGAGATGTCCTGAGATGCTTAAATCCCATTGCACCCAATTGTGGGAGAATTTACGTGGCACAGACATATGTGCAAACGTTGTGGCCTCCATGCGTCGACGTCTGCTTAGCTGCATTGACAATAATGGAGGTCATACCAAATATTAAATATTAAGCTGTTTTTTACAGGGGATGTGCTGGTCCTAATAAAGTAATACAGTTAGTTTAAGATTGTAATATTGGGGTTAAGCTTCAATCTTCTTTTCTCTTTGAGAAAATGAATAATTAAGCTATAATGTCAATAAAGTTAAAAGCGAAAGAAAAAAATATTTTTATATCAACAAACTGAATACATTTTTTCTTATTTAATAATACCTAATATAAATAAATGTTACTTGAAATTACCTATTAGATATTATTTTATTTCAACCGAAAATACTTATATTTTTTTTTTATTTTTTTATTTGGTCAACCAACAATTGTTATCACTAATACATGCATATTTAATATAGAACTATCAAGTAACAAGTGTAACAATTAATTATAGGTTAACACCACATGTTCAAGTGATTGAGTACAGAATTAACAAAAAATAATCACATTATAAATATCATTGGGACATAACATTAGTTGATTAAATTATTTTATTATTAAGACAAATTAGAACAATTAAATATTAAAAAAACAAATAAAATTTTAAAAAATATTATTCTTTTTTATTTGATTCCTTTGTAATTTTATTGTATCAATTTTAACTACATACTTAAAAGTTTAATATATATATATATATATATATATATATTAAACTTCCTTGATATATATATATATATATATATATATATATATATATATATATATATATCAAGCTGAAGAGTTTGTTTGTTTGCTTGAACGCGCTAATCTCAGGAACTACTGGTCCGATTTGAAAAATTCTTTCAGTGTTAGATAGCCCATTAATTGAGGAAGGCTATAGGCTATATATCATCACGCTACGCGGACGAAGTCGCGGGCAGAACCTAGTATAATATATAATAATATAAATAATATATAATTTATAAATAAAACTTATTATAAATAACATTCATTTAAATATTAAAAAATAATGATTAGTGGTTTATAATAAAAAAAAGTAATTAATAACAAAATCGAACCAGCCAATACCACCCGGATTTGAACCGACTGGCACTTGTTTCCAAGTCATGCATTAGGTTTAAAGAATTTATTCTCAAAAAGACATACTAGCCACTTACATGAGAACTTATTTTAACTAAAAAATTATAACATTTCAAGCAATGGTCGTCTATAACATTCAAATATTTAATGACAGTCCAATAAATATTTGTTTAAGCGAGAAACGAGCGATTGTTTATAATATGACGTGATAATGTAGTCTTAAATAAACTAAATGTGCTAACATTTCTTATGTGTGAGGGTAGACTGTTGTAAAGTTGAATACCTTCAAAAGTTATACTCTTTTTTCCATAGTTGGTTCTTATTTTTGGCAGAACAAGTAGACTTGCTCGACGAGTGCTACTTTTCTTTATATCAGATTTTTTGATAAATGATAAGTTAGTATGAATAGTTTTATTAAGAATTTTTCTGATTAGTATACAGGTACTGTAGATGTAAAGTTGTTTGATATTCATGATTTTGGTTTGTTCGTAAACATTGCAGGTCGGTGTTAAATACGGTAATTGAAATAATATTTTTATTATTTTGTTTTGCTTTCTTTGTAATTGTTGTAAGCTAGTTTTCGAACTACTACCCCAAATTTCAATCAGATAAAGTAAATGTGGCTTTATTAATGAGTTGTAAATATTTAATCTTAATTTTCGCGGAATGCACTTACTTATGGATCGTATAGGCCTTATAAGTGATGAAATTTTGCTCTTTATGTGTTCTATGTGGTTTTTCCATGATAAATGTTGATCTATCCTTAGGCCAAGATATTTTTCAGACGACTTCTGTTCTAACGGAATATTGTGAATTGTTAGGGGTATATGAATCGGTATAGGTTTATTTTTTGATCTAATTATAGTATAACTAGTTTTTGTAGTGTTAATAGTCAATAAGTTGTGTTGAAACCAATTTGATAAGGTGTTCAGATCTTCTTGTGCTAGTGAAATGATATTTTGTATAGTGGTTCCAAAATAAAAAAGACATGTATCATCAGCGTATAAGGTTAAATGACCATGAAGTCCTAGATCTTTTATGTCATTTATATATATCGTAAATAACAGCGGACCGAGTATTGACCCTTGTGGGACTCCGGCATTGCTGCATTTAACCACACGAACTGATGACAATAAGTCTAAATTCTTGCTTTACTTCCGGATTTGCTCGCTGCTAACACTAATATGAAGAAAACAAAAGTATATTGGTATCTTTGTCTCGTATTGACTCCACACACTATAACCTTCTCGTAGTTATACTATTTGACGTAAATGTAAATGTAAATGTTTGTATTGCAATCACTCACACATGTATGTGTACACGCAGCACCGTGCAGGCGAATACGATCGTTGACGTGCTACTGGACTTATGGCCCCACACTGTACCTAAGTAATTGTCAGAGGTCGTATAGTTACATCTCTGTTTAGGCTCTAACTAGTACAAGGAACACCAAGAATACACACATTTTAGAGTTGTTTACATAATAAAGCTAGGTTCAAAAGTAACTTCCATGTTAAAATTGTAACTACTGTAATTACGTTTAAATTGTGGTAATGCATTACATAAATATGGATGCGTTACCCCAGGCTAAAGTAGAAACTTTATCAAACGATAGCAATCGTTTATCATCATTGCTTGAAAGTGCTATTTTATTTACGTCCTGAGTGAATATTTCATGTTTTATTGACCTAAACAATACATTTTTTTTGTGATAAAATTCTAAATAAAATATAAAATAAAATTGAAATAAAACTATTTTTACGGATTTTATCGCGTTGTATTAAATTTTATTATTTCCCGACGTTTCGGATCCTTTATAGCATCCATGGTCACGGGTAGACTGAGGTGTTGGACGTCTTAATGTTAAAATTACTAACAGCTACCTTACATTTTTGTTAATTATTAGTGATCCGATTCACGCAGAACGAGCTCACCGTATCCTTTGGTCTTGCAGTTTTGGGCTTGGATTTAGATTTAATAGATTCTATAATGGGGTTCCAAGCAGCTGGTAAGACCCAACCATCTTCTCTATTGAAATTTGGGTGTTTTTTAATTTCAATAGCCTCACGAATCATCCTAGGTAGGAATCGGTTTTCTTTTGCGAGGACTTGTGGTTTATCAAATCTGATGTAGTGCTGGGTCTTGTCTAGGGTATGTTCACAAACTGCAGACTTTCTGGAACGGCGGTGTTTGACATCGGCAATGTGTTCTTTTACGCGGGTCCCTATGCTTCTTTTAGTTTGGCCTATGTATGAGAGACCGCAATCACAATCAAGCTTGTATACTCCTGCATCTTGAAGAGGTATGTGGCACTTGACAGGTGGTAAGAACTGACTAATCTTCTTCAGCGGCTTGAATTATGTTTTGATTGAAGCTCGCTTCAAGATATAGCCAATCTTGTCTGTGACTCCTCTAACATATGGCAATACAGCAGGTAGACGCTCGACTGTGGCACGTTTCACGCGGTTTCTGTGACGAGGGCGCGGTATTCGGAGCTTGTTGTCATGTAGCACTTGCTTGACATGTTGAAGCTCTGCAGCCAGGTGTTGCTCATCACAGATCCCACGCGCTCTCTGAAACAAAGATTTACCGAGGGTAGATAACTGTGTTGGGTGGTGGTGTGATTCACCATTTAAGTATTTGTCTGTATGGGTTTTCTTTCGATACACAGTGTGACTCAAGGTATTATTGGGGGTACGAATTACCAAGACATCCAAGAAAGCTAAAGAGTTGTTGGCCTCTGCCTCCATAGTAAACTGAATTTTAGAATTTAAGGAGTTAAGGTGGTCTAAAAATGCTGTTACTTTATTAGATGGTAAAATGGTGAAAGTATCATCTACGTACCGCTTGTAGAATTTTGGTGTTACAGGTGCAGATTGTTAGGCAGTCTCCTCAAAATCTTCCATGAAGATATCAGCAACAATGGGAGATACCGGAGAACCCATTGCTACACCATCCACTTGCGTGTAGAATTGATTATTCCACAACATATAGCCAGATGTTAGGCAATGTTTTAGTAGTTCAGCATATTCAATAGGCATGTTATTCTCTAATAGTTTCTTAGATACAATTCTGATGCAATCTTCCACTGGTAAATATGTAAATAAAGACTGAACATCAAAACTGACCATAGTTTCATTGTCGGTGAGGTGTAGATGTTTTATTTCACTGACAAAATGGTATGAGTCCTTCACATATGCTGCATTGTTTCCTCTTAGTGGTGTGAGTACTTTAGCAAGGTGTTGAGCCAATCTGTAGGTTGGTGAGTCGATTTGGCTGACTATTGGTCTTAGCGGAGCATTGGGTTTGTGTATCTTGGGCAGCCCATACAGCTTTGGTGGTTTAGCACAACTGGGAATTAGATATTTTACGTCTAACTTCAATGTATCGGAGTGCTTTTTTATTAGATCACTAGTTAATTTTAATGTTTTCGTTGTAGGATCTGTTTTCACTGGTTTGTAGGTGTTTACATCCGATAAAAGGTCTTGTATTTTATTATTGTAGTCCGACGTATCCATAACCACCGTGGCGTTACCTTTATCTGCACGTAGAATGGTTAACTCGGGCCTTTCGCGAAGGTTTTTAAGCGCTAAAAATTGGTTTTTTGTAAGATTCAGTTTGGGCGGTCTGCTACGACGTAACACTGACGAAATGTCTTGACGTATCGCCTCTATATCTTGTTTATTTACATTATTTTTATAAAGGCACTCTTCTACATTGCATATTATGTTTTCTACCGGTATATTACGAGGTGTTATTGCATAATTTAGGCCTTTTGATAGCACTTGAACCGTGTTTTCATCCAGGTTATGTTTAGATAGATTGACAACTGCGCGTGATTGGCTCGCAGGTGACGGGCGCGTTCCGTTTTCTTTAGTGACGTTGACATTTGATTTTGACATTAGTTTATTGAATTTGTCGGAGCGAGACATGATTGCGGACGGTCTGTCGCCGTGTTGCGACGACGGCGCCACCCGGTGGTGCTAAATGGTATCAATTGCAACAGACGGTTGGAAGGGGAACGACTGTATCGGTGAAGCCGAGCTGCGGCAGCGCACGCACATTCCGTGCCTGACTCCTGTCGGGGAAGCATCTCATCCCGGGTCCGACTTGTGCGCGCGTCGTTATACATCGCGAGTTCCTTTATGAATCTACCTACATAGTTGTTGCTAACGATATAGTTTGAGTCGCTTTAATCGTTATACTGTCGCGAGTTCCTTTATGAATCTAACTACATAGTTGTTGCTAACGTTATAATAATCGTAACAAACCATTATCATTGATTGGGAGTTTCTTGTGGCTTCTTCTCCCAATGACGCTAGCGAAGCCAAGAAGGGTGGGCGTTTTGGGGGTTATCAGTATTCTAATACTGACGTACAAAGTACTACTAAGAAGTCTGGTTAAATAAATGAAATACCTACAAGACTTCTAAATGTGTGTTTTAATGTTTGAACCAGCATAACCCACATTAGCCCACAAGCAATAGTCTCTAATTACTACTTCTGATGGCGACTCTGGTATGACCCTAACCCGAGTCTCCTACATCAGAAGTGGGATAAGTCGTTGGTTCAAGCATAAAGGCAGGACAATTCACCCATGTAGGTATGTGATTTATCCTTGATGCGGATTCCTGCAATATCTGGTGAGTGTTTACAATTTCACAACAATTCTTATACTGGGTGACTATTAGTAAAATTTAGTAACCATGTTTGGTAAAATCAAGCTCAGATTCTGTGAAGTTGTGATCGAGTACCTACTTATTAGAATTGAACGTTACATTTTATTATTTGCTGTTTAGCGCCTATTTATAACAATTAGAATGTGGGTAGAAATCAACCCATATGCTGTCCCATTGCTGGGCGTGGTTCACTCCTCGAAGTGTAATGCGTTAGGCTAGATAGTTGATAGGTATCACGTGTAATGTGTGCGCTCCCTTCGAGTAGGAAAGTAAAAGTGATAATGTCATTTGGACCCTTAAAAGAATAGTGTGTAATGCCAATACGTACTACCTACTGTATCTTGTTAAATCTCTTGACCTTTGTAAGTGAGCATCTGTACAAGGTGACTGCAATGGAATACTTTACCAGTAGGTACATCTATCTACCCTACATGAGACTAATATCAAAACGCGAACATTATGGATAGTGCAGACTTGTAATTGAAGCAATTTTATTGGACATAAAGTGTGTACTGATTGTACTACTAGTTCAAATAACTTGTCGTATCTCCTGATAGGTACATTGTAAATCATTTGATAATATGTTTAAGAAAGCTGTTACTGATTTTTAAAGTCTGATCGGAAAGAGCTTTAGAGCTATGCAGTGTTTTCTTGTTATAAGGCAAAACTACCGCCATTGGCGCGTTCCTACTAATGTGAGATTGCAGATTTCTGAGCAGTGCGTACGGGTACGTAACGTGTACGGGTGCGTCTACTGAGCTACAGTTGGAGGTCAATCCGGAGTTCGGTAGCTTCTGGTGATTCAAGGCAGATGTGCTGCCGTGATGTTATATTCTGGTGAGATCGGACCAATTTACCTTTCTTTAATTTTTTTTGATGATAATGATAACAGTTTTAAAGTTGATCATAGGTACCCTTAAACATTTGATATTTCCAGTTAAAATTTGGGATGACCAAACGTAATTATGTAACGGTAGATAGTATGAACTGTTCATCATAATGTTTGATTCATAATTGCAAAGTTATTACGATCTCAAAATAAATTTTATTCGATGATGCTTCGGTCCAGGCACGTATATCCTTGGCGAGCGAATTGTGGTACACATTCGTTTCTTTTTATGAAGGATTTTCTATTGACAAGCAACGATCTGGTATGCAGGTATAGAAGTAGTATGCAAGAATACTGTAGTCTGCGTTATTATTGGTCATACATAGACAATTTCGTCAATTTTGTGAAAGAATCTTGGACTAGATGAAGATCCCGTTTGTGATTTAGTTTTGAAGTTCAATTAAGAGTGATACCGATTAGAATTTTGTGTGACGATACGGGTGGCAGTGTTTTTTCTTTGTTTCCTCCATGCTTGTGCTGTTGTGCTTCGGCGCACATAGTAATGTTGGGATTGCATTGTGAGTGGGGCATGAACACAGGGCTTGACGATGATGAAAGTATTTGCCCTCCTGTCGTCACCACTACAAAGTCTAAAATTATATAAAATCAATTATTATTTTCTTATTACATTGAACATTGCAATGACTGTAATTTTCTAGGTAGGTTTGATGAGCAGTTTTCGGGGTTCTCATTCTCAATTCACACATATATAGATTGGTGTAGGTGCATATGTATAGGAATAAAGAGCGATCGATCAAGCCGCTGACTCCACTGGATCGATCGCTTATTTATCAGTCATGCATGGCGCAGCTGCCGTTAACATCTAATCGATACAATATTTATATTCATGAATAATATGTATTGAGAACTAATGTCATTGGATGTTGGTCTTTTTGTTCTGTGGGTCCAACTCTTATCACCATATTCATCGTGGTCAGTCTTCCGAGATGATTGATGACGTTCCTTTCGGAGTGAGAAATGAAAAAGGGATTGACTTAAATATATATTGGTAATAAAATCATTACAATAGGCACTTATACATATACAACCACTCCGGGGTTAAAGGAACTTTTATTAAAAAAAGATCCAGATCTAAGTTTGATTACTGAAGATGATAAGCAAAATTATAAATTGATGTTATTACATACAATCGCTCATAGACGTGACTATGATCCAAACAAACCTATAAAAAGCAATAAGGGAAAAAAGTATATGGATGTTATAAAACCTCTGTTTAAATTGCGAAACGAAATCAGCAACAAAATAAATTTGCCGAAAGGAAAAGGGTTGCTAATGCTCAAAAAATGGAATAAAGAGAAGTTGATTACATATATTGGGATGATCCTAATGAGTTAGTTGAAAGATTAAAACTACTCATGGCTTCCCGAGAAGCTGGAAATACAGGGGTAGATAATGAAATAATATCTATTATAGAGGAACTGCGTGAAGGTCAATTTATAAGTAAATAAATATCTTGATATATAATGATTGTTTTCATTTTCCTTTAAGCTTTCTTTCTGTACACACATAATGAATATAGATAAATTTGGTCATCATATTCATAAACGAATGCGACTATCAGATATTTTTGATATCGCAGACAAAACAATATTAAGAACACTTCCCTTAAACATGAGCTTGCGGAACTACACATTGAATATATGGACTTACTGGAGCGTCATGATCAATTAAACAAAATAGTGTCATCTTTCAATCAATGTAGTGATACCCATGAGTTGGCTCTTAGACGTATTTCAGATCTTCAAATGGAATTAAGTGCTGCACATAAGGCCATTGCCCAGCAGGAGACGGTTAGGGCTTGTGAACAGTCTTCGGCCACCCAGAGGCTGTTCAATGAGCTGGTTGGTGGTGTGTCTGTCCCGGGGTGTTCACCAACTCTACCCACTATTGATCTAACTGGTGATGATACCATAATGGAAAGGCCACTATTATTGAGTCATAATAAGTTAAAAAAATATATAAAAATCAAAAGGTTTATTAGACGGCAACGGTTAGTTATTAAAAAAAGTCAACTTACAAAATCTAATATCAATCTACGTAGGGAGCGCATAAAACTAGTGAATGAATTAAATGAATGTGCCATGCAATTAGACACCTCTAGATCTATGTATAGTTCAGATACCCAGCTGCTACAGAATGAGCTATTATGTAAAGAAAATATGTTGCAAGATATATTTGCCAGGTATGAAGATTCACAAAAACAACTTAGTGAACGCATGTTGGAGGCTAGTGAGCTGATGGATATAGTAAAATTTAATGCTGAGAGATTTGAATCCTTAACTAACAATCTCTCCTGCAATTGTGATCACTCTGTTCCACCTCCTGAGCTCCAACATGTATCTACATTACCCAAGTTAGCTCAACCATTTTCTGCCTGTGAACACATCCAGCCAAACTACAAATGCTTAGTTTATTCTGATAAGATAGGAGTTGGTTTAGGATCCTTGCTTCAAACTAATTTGAGTTATAGTGTAACAAGCAACTGTCATAATAATCTGCATTTTAATCTTATTGTTGACAAGATTGTAAATTCCAATTTAAATAGTCAATCACATATTGTTTTACTAATAGGAAATAGTATTGGGATTAAAAAAGTAGATATTGTTAATGGTATCTCCGCCTTACTAAACTTAAATGTTGGAAAAATTATGATATGTGCTCTGCCTTACTCCCATTTGTTGTCTGACAAAGAAAATGACTATGTTCATAAATTAAATAATATTATTTATATGTTGACATGTCGTCACGGTGATAAATTATTATATTTTGACACAAACAAGTTTGTTAGTGGCTTTCAATTGACTGGCGAAGCTATGTTTCTTCCCAAAAGATGCAAAACTCTGATGGCTTCTTTGATAGCTTATAATATTCAATCTGTGATAGATAACATACCAAAGAATAGGTTAGTTAGTTTTAGTGACGAATCAGTATTGTCTAGCCTCACTAATGATACTGTGATAGATTGTTTAAACTTTCACAACCGACAATAGAGAGGTATAACGATAGCATTCTTCTTTACCACCAGAATATAAATCGCTTCTCTGGCAAAATCTTAGATGTAGAACTTTTAGTAGATAAATATTGCATTGACATCTTATGTTTTAGTGAGACCTGGTTAAAACCTAACACAATGCAATTTAATGTAACTAACTTCACGGTTGCCAGTGCGTACAATAGAGTATCAGCTGCGGGTGGCGGAACATTGATTTTATGTAAAAGTAATTTTAGATTCAAAGAACGAAAAGACATCACCTCGTGCTCTGTTGATCGCTTATGTGAGGTAGCATGTGCTGAAGTAGCAAACTATATTATCATATGCGTGTATAAGCCACCTTCTTCAAGTTTTCCAACATTTTTAACAGTAATGGAAGATGTTCTTAGAAAAGTTTTTAAATGCAAGAAACACATATTTGTTTGTGGTGATATAAACATTGATATTCTGATAGAATCGCCCGAAAATAATAATATTTTTAATGAACCCACTAGAATTACTGCTACTTCCATTACTTGTATTGATAATATTTTTTCAAATTGTATAGTTCAAGGCTCTTCAATAGTTAGCGGTGTTAGATCGGATCACATGGGACAACTGATCTCTATAGAGACTAACAAAAGGCCACATAATAATAAAAATATCTTGGTTAGATCTCTAACGGAAAATAAATTGCGTTCGTTCTATGAACTAATAAAAATGCAATTGTAACATAACATAACATACCATCACGCCTGTATTCCCCGAAGGGTTAGGCAGAGGCGTACCAATGTACACCCACAGTTCGCCGGTATGTTTAGGTCCCATGTAATAGGGGGCGAGCCTATTGCCATTAACCGGGCACAAATTCCTAACTCCGAGCTGCTACTGGGAATTTCATAGAAAAACCCAATAACACTTTGCTCGACCTGGGAATCGAACCCAGGACCTCTAGCGTAGCAGTCGCGGTCCGGACCACTTGGCTATTGAGGCAGTTGTGTAACAATTGTGTAACACTAATATTATTTCAAACGACGCCAACATAAATTATAATAAGTTATTCAATATAATATGTAAATCATATAATAAGTCATGCCCTCTTAGAAGAGTTACCCAACGTAAGAACAGTAAATTTAATGAATGGGCCACAAACGGCATTAGAAAAAGTAGAGATGTCCTTTACAAACTGTATTATGAAAAATCACTAACCTCTGACGTAGGTTTTCATAATTATGTGCGAAAATATTCTAAGTGTTTTAAAAAAGTATGCATTCAAGCTAAATCAAAACTCATTAGCAGTCAAATAAACAAATCTGATAATAAGATTAAAACAGTGTGGAAGATAATAAACACGGAAACTAGCAAAAACCGAAAACAGGATACAGATCTGAGTTTGAAAATAAACAATAAAGTTATCTCAGACCACGCAGAACTTGCAGACGCATTTGAACAATACTTTACTAAGGTTCCGTTCGAGGTCACAAAATCTTTAGATTCGTCCTCTTTATTAGCAGAATCTCTAGCGAAGAATTTTTTCAAAAGAGACATACCAAACTTTGAATTCAGCCAAGTATCCCCTCCCATGGTTAAAAAAGCGTTTAATAGTTTAAATACTAAAAATACTGAAGATTTATGGGGCATATCTGTTAAAGCACTTAATTCAATTATTGACAATATCGCTCCAATGCTTACAAACATATTTAATCTTTGTATTAAGACAGGAACCTTTCCAGACTTAATGAAACATAGTAAAGTTATTCCTATTTTCAAATCAGGCTGTAAATCGAATCCCTGTAATTATAGGCCCATTTCTGTTCTCCCTGCCTTAAGTAAAATATTTGAAAAGCTTATGCTTAATCAAATGATAGCGCATTTTCACAAAAACAAGATTTTACATGATCAGCAATTTGGCTTCACGAAAGGCAGGTCAACGTTTGATGCTGGTACAAAGCTAGTCTCTCACATTTTAGAGGCTTGGGAGGGTTCACAGGATGCCATAGGTATTTTCTGTGATCTTTCCAAAGCTTTCGATTGCGTTGATCACGATACGCTTATCCGTAAATTGAACTACTACGGTATAAGAGGGCTAGCTTTGGAGCTTGTGTCTTCCTATCTTTCTGAGAGGCTGCAAAAAGTGGGCATAAATGGAGTCACATCTCGCGGGTCTGCAGTTAGAATTGGTGTTCCACAGGGTTCTATTTTAGGCCCTTTTCTTTTCTTAGCGTACATTAATGACCTTCCCTATATGATGTCTGAGATATCGAACATAGTATTATTTGCTGACGATACCTCACTTATATTTAAAATCGATCGAAATGATAGCAATCTCTATAATGTAAATGAGAGTTGTTACCGGGTGTCATAAAACGGTCTTCGTAAATAATTACTCTTAAAAATAGTTTTTTCGTAATATTCATTACTTAATGTTATCAAATTCTGTAGATACAATTATCAGTTCCATGGATTAGTGTTTGTGAATCGTTACGTTGCAAAATCTGTGAGAAAATCGAGCAACTTGTAAGTTGTAGCAGCTGTCATCTCAACGGACGGATTTGAAACCTTCGTGAAACCCGGGGAGTATTTTATTTTATTATTATTTATCTTTACACGTAGGTACCTAAGACTGCCCATATACATAATCGAAACTATATTCCAATTATTAATAGGAGCAGTTTTGTTCATTCCGTTCTGCTGAACAACTAGCAAATACTTGCACAATGACAGTTGCACATAAACCACAAAAGATCTCATAAAAGTAGACAACAACTCAATTTGAATCCTATTAGTGTTTTATTATAAGTATAATAGTCCTCTAAATTATAAATTAACGGACTTTATAATAATAAGTACTTATTACCGAAAAAGATCCATATTACTATCATAAAAATATTGTAAACAGGTCCCTCTTATTTTGTTTCTTGAAGTAAAAAACAACTTCACAATATAAGCAGCAGGCAAATTTACCAGGATTAGTCAAAATTTTGATTAGTAAACCCATTTCTTTGATTTATACTCCTACCCCCTTGTCACTTTATTATTACAAAAATAAACTTAATTTATTACCTTTTTTTTTGTTTCTTCTCACTAGCCATTCTAGAGTTCTACACTCAATCTCTCATATATTTTAAATACTCAGCTTTCTTTTTTTACACATTCCAGGTGCCTCTGAGGTTAATTGGTCAAAATGTTGACTCGCAGAGCTGCATCCATGGAGGATAAATTGAGGTTTGCATTGAAGGAATTGGAGTCTTCCAAAAACCTATGCAATCAACTGCTACATGAACGGGATGACAGTGAGGTGGAGGTGAAGAAGATTGTTGACAAAAACACTGAGCTGAAGAACCAGTTGGCCGAACTACACATCGAGCATATGGACATACTTGACCAACATCAACAACTCCGGGATATCGTGTCAAACTTTCAACAGTGCACGGACACCCATGAGCAGGCGTTGAAGCATATATCGGAGTTGGAATGTGAATTGAGCGAAGCCTACAAGATTATCTCTAATCTTGAATCATTTAAGGCAAACATCCAGACCACGAACACCTGTAGTCTTTATAATGAGTTAGTTGGTGAGAGTGATCCAGTATGTGGGGTGGCAACGGTAACTATAGACTTGACTAAGGATGAGAGTATTAATAAATGCACATTGTTAACAAGTCACAACAAATTAAAAAAATATATTAGAATTAACAAATTAATAAAAAAAATACACAGGTCTAGGAAAAGATATAATGTTTATAAAACAAATATTTTTCTTAGGAAAAACAATGTTAATTTATATCATGCATTGGACAACTGTCATAAAGAACTGGAATTGTGTAGGAACCATTATGATGCTGACATACAGTGCCTACAGGATGAGTTACTACTCAGGGAAAGTAATCTTAGGGATATTTTCAGTAAATATGAAGCTTCTCAACAAGACCTGAGTGAACGCATGCTGGAGGCCAGTGAGCTTGTAGATTTAGTTAGGTACAATGCAGAGAGGTATGAGTCTCTGACAAATAACCTTTCATGTGCCTGCACCCACTCTAAGCAACATTCTGAGCCTCAGACTGTGATACCAACTCCTGAAGTTGTGCAACCTTTAGGCAACTGCGATAATGTTACAAGTTCAGCCTTGAGCAAATCACCTTTGAATAAACAAACATATATTTTTTCAGATCAAATAGGTCAAGGGTTTGGTAGTTTGCTCACCCAGTATTCTCAACAACCTGTTTTAAATAATTGTTTCCCTGGTGCTAGCTATAGTGAACTAATTAATAATATTAAATTGACTTCATTAGACTCCACTTCGACTGTCATTCTGTTATATGGCAATAGTTTGGCTGTTACGAAAAACCATATAGTATCATGTGTCCGTTTGATGCTTGATATGAATGAAAAATCCCACTGTAAGTTTATAATGTGTGCCTTACCCTACTCAATAAAGCTAACCCAAGACCAAAACAGGTATATATATGACCTGAATATGCTAATTTATAATATAACCTGCCGTCATAATGACGTTATTGTTTATTTTGATTCTAATAAATTTATTAGTAATTTTATATTGACTAATGATACCATGTATCTGCCGGCTAGATGTAAGAGACAAATAGCTAAACTTTTGGCTTACAATTTAAATTTGTTAGACACGGTGACTTTTAAAGCACCTACGGTTATCGTCAGTTATAATACTGACATTAATACAACTGGACCTAGTAGTTTAAACTACCAGGTGGGACAACAGGTTGGTCACATGGTTTAAATGTTGTACATCAGAACATTCAAGGCCTACCTGGCAAAGAACTAGAGTTAAGTTTATTTATGGAAAATTACAATGTTCATGTTTTATGTGTAACTGAGCATTGGTTAAAAGAACATGAAATTTATTTATTAAATGACGAGAATTATACTGTACAAAGTGGGTTTTCCAGAAATAGTGCTATTCGCGGTGGCTCTCTAGTGATTGTTTCAAATAAGTTGAAATGTAAAGAACGTTTAGATATCGTAAAGCTTTCTATTGAGCGCACTGCTGAGTTGTCCTGTGTTGAACTAGAGCGATATATTATATTGTGCGTTTATCGGCCCCCGCTAAGTGACTTTAATTTGTTTGAATCAGTAATGGAAGATTCAATTAATAAAATTAAATCTAATAAAAAGGGTATTATAATATGTGGTGATTTTAACGTAAATATACTTGAGGAGACACCACTAGGTAACAGACTTCTTAATCTTTTTAAGTCATTTAATCTACAGAATTTATTTTTTGAACCTACGAGAATCACACCAATGTCTTCCACATGTCTTGATAACATTTTTAGTAACAGTGATGCCTCTAATAAACAAGTTTTAAGTGATCTGACCTCAGACCACTGTGGACAAATAGCTACTTTTCCTCTATTAATTAAAAAAAAAGTACAAAAAATTGAATACAGGCCTATTACAGTTAGTCGATGTAATCGATTTAAAGACAAAATTGCAGCTAAAATTACACCTTCAATACTAAAGTATGAGAATCCGAATGAAATCTATGAAGCTCTATTTGATGTTGTACAGAACGAGTTTAAGAGCATTTTTAAGACTAAATCTTTCAATGTCAACGGTAATTCAGTCACTTTTAATCAATGGGCCACTATAGGTATATATAGAAGTAGAGCGAGACTATACGAGTTATATGGTATGAAGAAATATAAATTTGATGCACAGTTTCTAGATTACGTAAGAAACTATTCCAAAATATTTAAAAAGGTATGCACTATTGCCAAAGCAAATTTTATTAGTAATACTATTAAACATGCAAATAACAAGGTAAAGGCCACCTGGAAAATTATTAACAATGAAACTGGTAAATCTTTTACACGTGATAATCAACTTGAGATTGTCATTGAACAAAAATTAGTAAGTAGAGCAGTAGATGTAGCTCAAGCCTTTAACGATTTCTTTGCCACCATACCAATAACTACGACTCGCTCCTTAAACGCATCATCTTCTGATGCCGATAACTTTTTGCGTAGTAGTGTGCCACGATGCAATTTCTTGTTTCAATTCGAACACATAAATTCAAGTGATGTAGTCAACGTTTTTAATTCTTTAAACCTTAAAAACACTGAAGATTTATGGGGCATATCTATTAAACTCTTAGGCATTATAATCGATATTGTCGCTCCTTACCTTTGTAATACCTTTAATAAATGTGTAGACCTAGGTATTTTTCCCGACCTTTTAAAATTAAGTAAAGTTATTCCTTTGTTCAAAGCCGGTGACAAAAGTGACATTGGCAACTTCAGACCAATATCTATTTTACCAGCATTTAGTAAGATTTTTGAAAAGTTACTACTCAAGCAGTTATTGTTACACTTTAATAATAATAGCCTCCTGCATAACGATCAATACGGATTTACTAAAGGCCGCTCAACAACTGATGCTGGTGTTGCTCTTTTAAAACATATTTATGATGCTTGGGAGAATTCACAGAATGCAATTGGTGTATTCTGTGACCTCTCTAAAGCATTTGATTGCGTACATCATGAGACGCTCCTATGCAAACTTCGACATTATGGTGTACAAAATGTTGCTCTTAATGTACTTCAATCGTATTTAAGTCAAAGGTTTCAATGTGTTGCTGTTAATGGTGTAAATTCGTCAAAAGTGCCCGTGCAATTAGGAGTACCTCAAGGATCAATTCTTGGACCTTTCCTATTTTTAGTTTATATAAATGACTTGCCTTTTTACTTAAGGGGTATCTGCGATGTGGTCCTATTCGCAGATGACACCTCACTCATTTTCAAAGTGGGTAGAAATAGACAGATTTTTGACGATGTAAACGGTGCACTCTCTCAGGTAACCCAATGGTTTACGGCAAACAACTTAGTACTCAATGCCAAGAAAACCAAATGCATTAAATTTACTATGCCTAATGTAAAAAATCTAGGGCCAAACATTGTTATTAATAATAGCGTTATCGATACTGTAAAGTCCACAGTGTTCCTGGGCATTACTGTTGATTCAAAACTGCAGTGGGGGTCTCACATATCATGTCTTGAGGGAAGACTTAGCTCTGCTGCGTACGCAGTCGGAAAGGTGAGACAGCTAACTGATGCAGACACGGCTAGATTGGTATATTTTAGCTATTTCCACAGTGTAATGTCCTACGGTATTCTTTTGTGGGGTAAGGCTGCAGACATTCACAACGTGTTTGTTCTGCAAAAAAGAGCTGTTAGAGCAATATACCAGTTAGGTGCCCGAGTCTCTCTAAGAGACAAATTTAAGACCATCGGCATTCTTACTGTAGCGTCGCAATACATATTTGCCAATATTATGTACATAAGGCAAAACATACATTTATATCTAAAGAACAGTGACGTTCACAGTTTGAATACCAGAAATAAGCACAAGCTTCATGCTCGCGTCCACCGTCTTCAAAAAGTAAACAATTCGTTCGTGGGGCTTGGTATTCGCCTTTATAATAAACTACCTATTTGTATACTTGATTTGCCTTTCACAGCATTTAAAACAAAAGTTAAATCAATTCTCTCTCAAAAGGCTTACTATACCGTGAATGACTACCTAGAAGATAAGAATAGCTGGTCGCTATGTTAAACACAGGACAAGTAACCACTGTTTCGTTTGACGTCATAATTCACTGACATGTTATTTACAATATTTTATTTTTATGATTGACTTCTTTTTTATTTCTTTATATACAATTGACATGTAACATGTAATTGATTAATTTGTTAAATAATTTTATTCGTTTGATGACATTTTTCTGTATCTGTAATTATGAATGTACAATGTTGTTACTAGTGACCTCGGCTAACAGTTCAACTTGATTTTTATTTAATACGATCTGAACCTGGCTGCATTGTCGTCATGCTCCCTTAGATGTCATTGCTTGCGGTAGCGTCATTGGTCGGGTCACCTCCTTCCCTCTAAAATGGCGAGGGGGGTGATGGCTGATCCGTGCGTTATGCTCGTGAACGGGTGCTGCTTGTGGTGACTGGTCGACGTGCTGACTATGGTTTCTTAATACATTTGTAGCTTGTTAAAAGTTAACTGAATCGCCTTGTAGGTTCTAGTTATGCATATTATCATTGCTCGTGTAGGCAGGTTCACTGTTTTTAATAGTTAAAATTGTCATTTAAACTACAAGAAAGGAGGCTTGCTAAAATTATAAATACTGCTTGAAAATAATAACATGTGCGCCAGCTGACAGTAGCAATGAATAAATTATTAAGTACCCCAAACAATGATTTGAAATCTTGTATAACGCCTTAGTAACTTATCAGACAGAAATGTGTTTGCTGGGGAGTTTGTTGCGCCGCTTCTTCTTCCCAGCGAAAACACTAGGAAGCGGTGAAGGGCGGGCGTTTTGGGGGCTGTCTATAATGTAAAAATGACGTTCAAAAAGTACTACCTAGTAGTCTATATTGAATAAATGATTTTGACTTTGACTTTGACTTTGAGAGTCTAAAGCCCTTATCCAAATGGTTTGCTGCTAATAACTTACTACTTAATGCTAGCAAAACTAAATGTCTTAAATTTTCGCTACCAAATGTACCACAAATTGAACCTAATCTAATTCTTGAAGGCAGCAAACTTGACCTAGTTAATGAAACTGTTTTCTTAGGTATTACGGTTGATTGTAAGTTGCAGTGGGGTGCGCACATATCGGCCCTGTCTAGCAGGTTAAGTTCCGCTGCATATGCAGTGAGAAAAATTAGGCAGATCACTGATGTAGCTACAGCCAGGCTCGTGTACTTTGCCTACTTTCACAGCATTATGTCGTACGGTATTCTGCTATGGGGATCAGCTGCAGACGTAGACTCCATATTTATCTTACAGAAAAGGGCCATCCGCGCAATCTACGATATGGGCCCTCGCGATTCCCTAAGAGAAGTGTTTAAGAACATCAATATACTTACGATGCCATCACTCTACATCCTTGAAAACATAATGTATGTGCGCAAAAACCTGCAGAAGTTCAGTGTCAATAGTGACTTTCACAACCTTAATACTAGGAATAAACATAAAATAGTGGTACCTAAATTTAGACTAACTAAAACAAATAAATCATTTCTAGGAAATTGTGTGCGTTTCTACAATAAACTCCCAAAATGTGTTACCGATCTCACTGGCAAGAAATTTAAAATGCACGTCAAATCTGTTCTTCTTAAGAAAGCCTATTATAAAACCAAGGACTACGTTGACGATAAGAATGTGTGGTCGTTAAGTACGGATGCACTTGTGGCCTCCCTGGCAAAATGAAACTGTTGATTATTAGAGACTAATTTAAGCTTATTAATTTTCACGTTGGTCAGTTACTAGTAGCTATAGTAGGAACCTTGTAAGTAGATGGACATAGCTTTGACAGATTCCATATTATTTACATATCGAGATGTCTTCATATGTTTAGTATTGTTTACCACAACAGAAACTGTATTATGTATTATGTGTGTACGTTGTGGCCTGTCTAAGTAGACACCTAGTTTCATTTGTCGCTTGATGGTGTGCGTTTTTACCACATACCTAGTTTATTTATTATCTAGAAATGACATCGGGTTCTCAAATAACGTGAATCTTCGTTTAATATAGTCGACCTCGGTCAAACTTGGACATCCTTCAGCGTCCTCACATCTTTTTATCGCAATATTGTAACAGTGAAGTTTGTAATTTAGTTATTTTAAAAGAGTGTCCATGGAGTTTCTTGCCGGATTCTTCTCCATAGGATTGACCTTTTGGAACCGTGCAACTAGAATCATAACGTTTCGAAAACGCTTGTAAAAGCTTATTTGAAATAAAAACATTTTGAACTTGAACTTGAACTTGATTAAAAACAACAAATGGCGAGTTTAATTTACAAATGAGTAGAATACGAGGTGTTATGGATCCTATTGAAGCAGACGATGTTGCTAATAAAGAGTATGTAGATGAAAAAATTAATGACTTGTGCGCTAAAAATGATGTCCAAATATTAATAGACAAAACAAAAACGGAAATTAAAAAAGATATTTAAGTCTTAGTAGATCACTTAAAAACAAGTATGATATCTTATATTGATCATAAAATAACGAACAGTGGTACGAGTCACACGAACAGACCGTCTCAAAATGATAAAGCAACAAGTCGTAAATGAATTACACAAACCAGCTAGAAGAAACTTTATTCGTCGTTGTGTTATTCTAAAAGGAATTTATGACCTGTGGTAAAGCTGATCTTATTGATTTGAGAAAAATTAAAAACTACAATAAAGGTTTTAGTTACATCTTAGTAATAATTGATTGTTTTTCTAAATATGCTTGGGCTGTACCTTTGAAATCAAAATCAAAGGTAGAAGTATCTAACGCATTTCGCTCTCCCAATCATTTACAAACAGACTTGGGAACAGAATTTTATAACGATAACTTTTCAAAATTAATCAAACTTTTTAATTTTAATCATTATTCATCATATTCGATTAAAAAAGCTTCGATTGCGGAAAGATTAATAAAACACTTTAAAAAACACACTTTATAAAACATTCAGTTTAAACGGGAGCTATAGATGGATAGGAAAACCTTTCGAAACTATAGTCTTTAATTACAATAATACTAAACATCGTGCCATTAATTGTAAACCAGTTGATGTTAATTTTAATAATGAAAATATTATAAGGAAACAATTTTAAAATCACACAAAAAAACACAAGCTAGGAAAAACAAATTTCATGTCGGGGATCATGTTCGCATAAGTAAATATAAAAATTGTTTTCAAAAAGGTTATACTCCTAACTGGTCAACAGAAATCTATAAAGTTATAAAAATAAATGAAACTATTCCTGTGACATATAATATTCAAGATCTTCGAAACCAACCCATATTAGGTACTTTTTACGAGCAAGAAATCCAAAAAACGGATCATCCCAATGTTTACCTTATTGAAAAGGTTTTAAGGAAAAAAGGTATTAAGCTGTTTGTTAAATGGTTAGGTTTGAGTGATAGTGAAAATAGTTGGATCAATAGGAACACGGTAGTAAATTAAAAAATAAAGTATTTATTAATCAACTTATTATCATTTTCACATTGTATTATAAGCCATGAAAGGTGGTGGACTTCTTAATAATTTAATAAATCGTTTACCGTTCGAGCTACATTTGCCAGGCTACAATTACTGTGGATCAGGTACTAAATTAGAAAAACGTTTATTACGAGGAGATAAAGGCATAAATCAATTAGACGAAGCCTGTAAAGTGCACGACATAGCCTATACAAATTATTCAGACTTGTATAACAGACATATATATATATAGATAACAAAAATACGCTCTCAGATCAAGAAGTTAAAACCGAACAACAAAGAAGACATAATAAAATATGCTTATTTAGCTGCTAAGAAGTTGTATTCAAATAATTCTAGGATTTCCATACCTAGAATCATACCGTTACCAAAAACAGGAGGTGTTCTCCCACTGATTCCTATTTTTGCTGGGCTGTCTGCATTCCTCTGTCTGCAGTCCTTAGCTGGCGGTGCAGCTGGTATTGCAAAAACATTTAACGATTACAAAAACGCTCAAAAGAACTTACAAGAATCACAACGTCATAATAAAATGATGGAATCGATTGCGTTGGGTAAAGGGTTGTATGTCAAACCATACAAAAAGGTGAATAGGCCTGATAGGACGTAAATGTCGGAGCCTATACGTTTCCCTATCGTGGTAAGGAGGCAGCCAGGATCGTCTTCAATGAATGATTTTTATTTACGAATGAAGAATACGTATATTTAATTATAGAAACGAATATTACAAATTGTTCACGAGCCGACCGACATTGGTAACTGTTGTATATTTAAGTATAAAGTGTCACATAGCGTGTAATGTAGGTAGCTGTCAGTCTCGCATTTTTTTTTTTTTTTGTGTTTTAAAAAGCTTACTAGCATAGAGGTGAATCGGAAATAACAGTGCAGTTTACGAGTAGAACATAATGTCTATCGGAAAAATACGGGAATTTAATTTACGATCCGGGAATTGGTTGGTGTATGTTGAGCGGATAGAAATGTATTTTGTGGCAAACAAAATCAGTGACGATGTGAAGTTACCTACACTTATATCACTAATGGGTGAAGAAACGTACGAACTATTATCGAGTTTAGCAAGCCCGTTAAAACCGTCATCATTAAAATATGAACAAGCTGTAAGTTTACTCCAGGATCACTTACAACCAAAACCCTCAGAGATGGCAGAAAGGTATAGATTTCGACAACGCAGACAATTAGCGGGTGAATCAATTGCAGATTATATAGCAGAACTAAAAAAACTGTCGAGATTCTGTAATTTTCAAACGGTATTAGAAGATAATCTAATGGATCAGTTCGTGTGTGGCCTAAAAAGTGAATTTACAAGACAACGGTTATTTGCAGAGGAGAATTTAAATTATTCAAAAGCAGTATCATTCGCTACTACCCTCGAGGCAGCAGAAAGAGACGCGTGCGCCGTAGATCGTAATAGTTGTGAAATAAAGAAAACTGCAGAGATAACCGAAGGCGTAAACAAATTGCAAATAAACACATGCGCCGCATGCGGGGATTCTACTCATCGCAAATCGGAATGCAGATATAATACATTTGAGTGCAGTTTCTGTCGTAGCATTGGCCATCTGAGAAGGGTGTGTCCTAAGCGGACAGGGAATAAGTTTGGGCGAGCGAGACTAACTTCTGAAGGCGCACATATTTTCGGCCAGCATGGTTACAAGCAGAGTTCACGCGGAGGCAGCGTGATGAACAGCGGAACACAATCTGGACGCGGCCGGCGCGGAAGCCGCGGTGGGCGCGGCGGGCGTTCGAGCGGACAGCGACCCGGTACATATTGGGTCAGGAATCAGCTGACGAGCCGCCATATGTGCACTCGATATCAACAGGCGAGATAAGTGATGAGGAACTCAGTGAGGAAGAACCAATGTATCAAATGTCGTTAACAAAGTATAAACCGGTGCGTATTACATAATTGGTAAATAATTGCTTATTAGAAGTGGAAGCAGACACCAGTGCTCCTTTGTCATGTATTAATAAAAATACATACTATAAATATTTTAAAGATCTAACAATAAAACCGTGTCGCTTAAATTTAAGTTTTTATGACGGTTCAACAGTTAAGCCACTTGGTTATGTAGAAACTATGGTTCAATACAATAATAGGAAAAAAATATTAGATTTGTACATTTTTGATAATGGAACTACTAATTTGTTGGGGCGGCAATGGACCAATGGTTAGCAGAATTAAGTATAGACATACCTAAAATTTCTGTGAATTGTGAAAAAAAAATAATGAAAAATATTTATTTTCTAAGAATTTTTTTACACTATTGGTTGAGGCCCTAGATCCCACACTAGGATTCCCTGTGTTGTGGGATCTAGGCTCTGTGTACCGTTTACAAAATATGACTTATTGTAAGTATAGATGGTATACTATAACATAGTTCGCTACAACATGTTTTTTTTTATAATAAGAGGAAAAGTAAAAATTATATACATACTATCGAATAAAGTAGGTATTTAACAAAATAGTCAGTAATAGGTTTGTACCTGTGTCTACTTTTCATGTAAATGTGATGTGAGTAAGTGTCAGCATGAGTGATGGATGTGTGGTGGGTGATATGTGTGTGTGTGTCGGAGCGAGAGTAGATGTATGTTAGCGTGAGTAGTGGAAAATAATAATGCGTGTGTGTACAAGCGTGATTGGTGTATGTTTATGATGAGTAGGTGTGTCGTCATGAGTGGTGGGTGGTATGTAGCTCTGTCTAATTGTATGACAGATACTGGTAGGTATATTTGAGTTATGATTTTTTAAAACATAAGATTTTCTTTACCGGTAAGTTATTCGTATGCATGTTATTGGATTATTTTTAAGAAGTCTTCTGTCATGATATAATTCATTTTAAGGAGCCAGATTGTTACTATTTGCTTACATTTTTTTGTGGTTACCTTTAGTATTATGAGTTGCTTATTAATTTTTTCATAAATAAATGGTCCCATAAAACCAAACGATCTTCTATCTATTGATTTGTGGCATCTATATCTGTCCCATTTTACTTTTCTATGAGAATGACTCTGGGCATTGCAGTGCAGCGAAGTTTTGTGAAACCGTAGAGTAGCACTGAGTATGTAAAGCTGTCTCACCCGAAGCACTGATACTTCCGAGTATAGCTGATCGTTGGGGTATCGATACGGACGTCTGTAAGCCACTTTTAATACAGCGCACTGCGCTCTTTCCACATTAAGAAGGTGACTTTTTCCAGATATACCCTACGACATGATACAATATTGGAGAATTGATTGACACAACGAAAAGTAAACCATTTTCAAAATTGAGTCGTCGGCAATCTTGCCTAAACCCTTAAAGATATGTAACAGTTTCCTTGTTCTACTGCTCAAATACTTTAGATGAGTCAACCAGTTCATTCTATTATCCAAATGCACTCCGAGATATTTTAAAGAATCTATGACAATTATATGTGGACAAGTGCAGTAGTTGTTGATAGTAGTACAAGAATGTAGCCGCAGGTCTTTGACAATACGAGGCGAAGTGCGTTTAGAGACTGCAAAGTGTATTGCTCTTGTTTTTTCAATATTTAGCGTCAACAGATTATGCTGGAGCCAATTTGCCATTACCTTAAGCCCATTTTCCACATTACATTGTACTTCATCCCATGTTTTTCCATGGAAGATTATTGCCGTGTCATCCGCGTATGTGAATATTTTAGCCTGTGGGATTTCGATGGAACACAGCCCATTTATATAAATAATAAAGAGGGTGGGACCCAAAACGCTTCCTTGCGGCACGCCAAAATTTACTGTAGTGGAGTCACTGTAGTAATCTGCGAGAGTCACTCATTGCGTTCTATTACGGAGATAAGAGCTGAACCATTCCAGCGCACCACCACGGATTCCCAGACACGACAACTTTTTTATTAGTATTTTTCTGGATATTGTATCGAAGGCCTTTGCTAGGTCTAGGAAGATGCCAGTACAAGGTCGACCTTGGTCTAGATTATGTGTGATAAAATCAACTAAGTTTGTGACTGCATCTTCCGTAGACCTGCCCGTTCGAAAACCATATTGATTGTCCGAAAGTAATTGGTTGCGTTCCAGGTATATCAAGAGTCTCTTGTTAACAATCTTATCCAGTATTTTAGACAGTCCTGTTAAAAGAGATATCGGGCGGTAATTTGCTGGAAGTTTTGAATCCCCAGCTTTGTGTATGGGACAGATGTTTGCAATCTTTAGGCAGTCTGGCACAGTACCGGTCAACAAGCTGAGGTTACATAGAAAGGTAATTGGTGTTGCTAGCTCGTTGTTACTCGCAAGCATAGTTTCAGTTACTTCAAGCATATTCAATGTTTCCATAGCAAGCTTTTCGCCAACGGTAGAGAAGTAATCGTTTACTTTGTTTAGTGTTATAGTAGGATTTTCATTACTTGATATAAGTTCAGATTTAGCAGAATTTTTATTTTTAATGTTGCATATTTTTTTGATTTCACTCCATAACTTTTTTGTATTACCATTAGTTTGCTTTAATGATTTTCTATCATAGTCTTGTTTTAAATTTGTAAGTATATTGTTACAGTAATTGCGGTACTTTTTATACTGTTCCTGAATGACAACGTTTTCACGATTTTCTCTTTTTTTGGCGTTAATATGCATTAAATCCCGGCGTCTAATACATTTCAAGAGATTTTTGGTTACCCAAGGTTTTAAAATGTGGTTTGAGTTGTGTGAGATTCGTGTGGTGGTGTGTTTAGCAATTTTATTAGACAATACTTCGGTAAACTGTTCAAATGCTGTAGTGACATTTGTGCACCCATAGATCCAATCCCAAGACTCCATCTCAATATCCTTTATTAAATTTGGGTAGTCGACACGTCTACTCAATTTCTCGACCTGGTTCCTTGTTATCTGTCTGTCAATGCCAAAGACAATCGTCTTGTGATCTGTTATACCGGTTTCACAGATCATGACTGTTGCAGTTTTTCGGGTCTTCAGCATGACGTGATCAAGACAATTGTTACCTCGCGTAGGTAAAGTATGTCCCGGAAAAAAACCGTAATGACCAGTTACATCCAGATAATTGGAAACGCGTCTGTCTGTGTGTCCAGGTTTGATGTCGATGTTTAGATCACCTACGATAGCACACGTGTCTGCACTACAAGAAGACATTACTGTTGACAAAGAATCACAGAAGTCATTTATATTGTAATAAGATGGAGACCTATATAAAACAATCAGAGACAGATCATTACCGACATCAACGAGCAAACAGTTAGAATCCTTGAATGAGGGTTCTTTTACGGAAGCCTAAAGAGATGATTTAATGTAAACGACGATACCGTCGTTTTGATTTAGGTACGATTTTGAACAGTAATAATTATAATTGTTAATTTCATAATAAAACGGCGAGTTGTCAAGCCAGCGTTCAGTTAAGATAATTATGTCTGGGGAGTAGAGTAGCCGGCCAAGAAGGACAGAGAATTCATCAACATTCTTTTTGATGCTGCGTATATTCTGTATTACTGCGGTATACTGTTTTTAGTATCACCAAGATGAAAACTGCATTCATCTATAGAATCCAGTTTCATAGTAGTGGTAAAAGTTAAGTTGTCCACGTCATCAATTATTTCTGCAATGTTAGCCATTAGGAAATAAGAGCTGGGTATGCTTGTATAGGTCTTGATAAGATGCATGTATAATAGCCTAATCGTAATAATAAAGGTTTAATAAATTGTTCCAAATACCTCTCAGAAAAACTTAATTTGTTAATGGTTGAGTGATTGATTTGAGTCCGCGCAGAAAATTGGAGTATTTGTGGTAAGTATGACATGCGCAACTGATGGTTAGGTTTGTGATACATGAGTCTTTGGTATTGTATAGAATGTACAGATATTCTATGTGAATATTGTGTGTACGAGATAATGTGTTCATATGTTTGTGTATGCATGGTAAGGAAAACAGAGTTCGAGTGTTGAATGTGTCGAACTATTAGTTTCTTATGTGTTTCGAATTGTGTGTGAATAAGTATGTGCGATATTTTATAAAAAATAACGATAATATAATTAAATAACTATAAATTAAAAAACACCCAAATTTCAATAGAGAAGATGGTTGGGTCTTACCAGCTGCTTGGAACCTCAAAACTGCAAGACCAAAGGATACGGTGAGCTCGTTCTGCGTGAATCGGATCACTAATAATTAACAAAAATGTAAGGTAGCTGTTAGTAATTTTAACATTAAGACGTCCAACACCTCAGTCTACCCGTGACCATGGATGCTGTAAAGGATCCGAAACGTCGGGAAATAATAAAATTTAATACAACGCGATAAAATCCGTAAAAGTAGTTTTATTTCAATGTCTAATATTCGCGTAAGTGTCAGAAACCAGTAAATAAATAGAGTTTCGTGGAAAGTAGCACCTTAAGGATAAGACTGGTATTTCTAGATTGTTTGTGAGTGATTTTGAGAGCATGAGTTTAGTGTTTAATTTTAAAATATGAAAATTACTAACATTATTATGCAATTTCAGTAATGTGGAAACCCTACGTATCTTATATGTTAATATTACAATTAAAATATCTCGATTAATAACCGCGATTACTTTAGAAATTAGTCATTGGTTAGTTACCGATTGTAGATCTTGTAAGGTTCTCTCTGACCTGATGAGAATTTGTTTTGCTCCTTGTTCTTTCCTGATGAAGATACTTCCGTTCGAGGTCCAACAAAATCTGTACCCCTTTTGTTTTGCGAATTCTCTTGCCTGATAAAAGAGCTTCCTTGCACTTGCGGGCAGGTATTCTGCAACGTAGACTGGACGTCGATCACCTGTCAGTCCGATGCAAGTGGAATTCAAGCGGCCATCGTTGGGGTTATTTTTGTTGTAGTTGCGTAGGCTGCTGAGAAGTTGATTCTTAACATGTACATTTACAAACTCAGCAATTATTGGTCTCACGTTGCCTGGTTTCCCAGGCAATCGATATGTGTCACGTAGATGGGTGTCATTGAGTGGCAGGTTAGCTGCTGCGCCAACCTTGGCAATTATCGTAGTTAAATCTGTTACTGACTCGTTATCTTTTGGAGGTACATTCCGTATTTCGATGCTTGATGTACGGGATAATTGCTTAATATCCTGTATTTTCAGTTCGAGATTTTGTATGTACTCATTCTGAGCTTGGTTCTCTTTTTTTAAAGCTTCTATAGTCTTGATCATGTCATCGTACTGCGTGCTGATGAAAGTCACTGTTTTCTCTATTTCATTGTTGGAATTCTGTATAGCGACGCTTTGTCGTTTAACCTCAGCCAATTCGGTTGCAAGTTTCGAGAGGGTAGAATTCTGGTCGCTCGAGAATTTCGAGAATCTTTCTTCCTGTTCTTTTTTCCATGTCGAAAGCATCTCGAGAATGTCGTGTTTGAGATCTTGAAGTTCACTGCCAGGTGAAAAGGCCGGGCACGGACGCTTGTGCCGCGAAGTTGTGTTAACGCTTTCAAAGGGGCTGTTTGATACAGCATGAGGGATGTCGGAGTTGGATTTTACTTGCGTAACACTTGCGCTAAGTGATGGTGAGGCTGTAGGCGATCGCTGTACGCGAGGCATTTTATAGAAATATACGTTACTCTTGCGCAGAATAATTCGCTAAGTAGCACCCTGTAGCGTATCTTCGCACTTCGTAGCTTGTGACGGCGGTCGCGTAGCATGCACGTAGGCGCCGTAGTCGCCGTGCGCGGGATAACAGAGACAGCAATTATGGCGATTGCACTACTCGCACAGGCACTCTGCGTATCGCGACCTGCCCTTCACTTTTACTGCACTGTTCGCGATTATTAGGTTTGTTACTATTAATATAAGGTACAGTTTAGAAAAACTTTAGACTAATTATGCGCTAATATTTAAATAAAAATTGGTAACACGTCTGCTCTAAACAACAGCACGGACGAAAGAGGTTGTATAACTAGCGATGGCAACAATAGAAGTGAATTAATAAACACGATTATTTCCAGGCATAAAAGCTTATTTGATGGCACGTTGGGTCGATACACCGGCGGCTCGGTGAGCCTCTGTGTGTGTCCGGGAACGCAACCTGAGTTCTGTCGTGCGCGGCCGTTGCCGTATGCGCTGCGCGATCGAGTTGACGCGGAACTGGATGCCATGCTACGCGCTGGCGTCATCGAGCCTGTTGACCGCTCCGACTGGGCCACTCCTTTAGTAATTGCACGTAAAGCTGATGGTGGCATAAGGCTATGCGCAGACTACAAGGTAACACTTAATCGCGCTTTAAAGATCGATAGGTACCCGGTTCCAAAGATCGATGACTTATTTAGCGACCTCTGTGGCAATGTTTGGTTTACAAAATTAGATTTGTCACAAGCTTATAACCAACTAGAACTTGATGAATGCTCCAGAGATTACACAGTCATTAATACACACCGCGGATTATTTAAATATAAACGACTTGTATACGGATTGGCATCAAGTCCAGGTATTTTTCAAAAAATTATGATAAACCTTTTCAAAGCTATACCAAATGTAGTTATATTTTACGATGACATTTTAATAAAAAATAGAGAATTAGATAAACATTTAGAAACGATAGATAAGGTGTTTGAGATATTAGAGATGAATGGGTTAAAAATTAGACGAGATAAATGTGATTTTTTGACTAACGAAGTGAGCTATTTAGGATACATTGTAAGTAAAGAAGGAGTTAGGGTAAATAAGGATAAAATTAAACCTATTATTACAATGTCTCATCCTAGCAACGTAACAGAATTAAAATCATTCTTAGGGATGGTAAACTTTTATGGTAAATTTATAAAAAATCTTAGTACATATTTAAGTCCACTTTACGAATTATTAAAGAAAGGGAAACATTTTAAGTGGACTAGAAAGCATAGTATTGCATTTAGTCAGACTAAGAAACTATTGTGCAGCACGGACGTGCTCGCACATTATGATATGTCGTTGGAAACCACGGTGACGTGTGACGCCAGTACACACGGCCTGGGTGCCGTGCTAGCGCAACGCACGGCGGCCGGTGTGGAAAGGGTAGTAGCGTATGCGTCGCGGGCTCTCACCGCTGCCGAAAGACATTACAGCCAAATTCACAAGGAGGCTTTGGCTATCATTTTTGCTGTTGATAAATTTCACCAGTACTTGTACGGCCGGAGGTTTACACTTCGTACGGATCATAAACCGTTAGTTAGTATTTTTGGTCCCAATATTGGCATCCCCAGTACCGCGGCAAGTAGGTTACAACGATGGGCAATAAAATTATTAGACTTTAACATTGAATATGTAAAAACTGATCATAATACCGCTGATGCGCTTTCGCGTTTAATAAAAATACATAAAGATTCAGAGTCAAATGATGAGTTACCAGAACAAACATACCTACATTTCGCGACGGAAGCACTTCTTTTAGATTATAACATTTTAAAAAGAGCGACTTCTTCAGATTCCTTACTAAGTCGAGTAATTAGTTATATTCGAGACGGGTGGCCGAGGGAAGTAGAAATTAAGGAACTTAAACCATACTTTAATAGAAAGGATGAACTATATACAGAGCTAGGATGCATCTTGTGGGGCCATAGGGTAGTTATTCCTTTAACTTGTCAGGATCTAGTGCTTAAAGAAATACACGACTCTCACATGGGTATTGTAAAAACCAAGGCCATGGCAAGATGTTATGTGTGGTGGCCGGGGATTGATGAGGCCGTAGAAGCAGAGTGCCGCGCGTGCACAGTGTGTGCCGCCGTAGCCGACGCACCACCGCAACACGCGCCCAAGTCATGGCCGTGGCCAAACAGACCTTTTTTTTTTTTTGTGCGTGTGGAAAATCCTCATGGACTTCCGCCGCCCGGGGAGGCGGCGGGGCGTGTCGGACTCCACCCAGAGTGGGTGACGACTAAAAACAACACGGTGTTCCTTCCTGCACGTTTTCGTCGGGGGCTACGGGAAACAGAAAATTCGTCCGCGGCCCCCGACTGATGCCGGCCCGCCGCAGCGGGCCCCGTCCGCTGATTCCGATTTCCGATTCCAATTCCGTGGAGGGGGGAGTAGGCGTTTGACTCCCCCCCATCGCCTTAGAGGGGCGCGCGTGGAACACTACGCGCCAGCGCCTCGGGTCCTATAAGGGGGGTGTGGCGGACGTCCCCGCGTCTGCCACCCCCGGACCCATTCACGGAGGCTGGAAGAGGGCATTGTCGGCCCTCCTCCGATGTCCGGTGCGCCGGCTGCGGATCGGGTTAGTGCTAGCACTCTCCCTCTCCCGTTCCGCAGCTTCCTTCTGCGAGATGACCGTTTCGGCGATCACTGCGATCACTGCGTCCCAAGACGCCGCGCTGCCGACCATGGATCGAACGACGGCCGGCAGCGACAGGTCGTCTCCCACCTCAGCGACGAGGGCACGGCGGGGCTCCTCCCATGCTGCACACTCCACCAGCGTGTGCAGCGCCGTGTCCTCCCGACAATGGACGCAGTGATGGCACCGGGCGTCCGGCTCCCTCCCTATGCGACACAGGTACCTCCCAAAGCTGATTTGATTGATCGATTGCACAGTCGTCGGATACAGACGTGCTCTTTAGCAATATTTAATACACACATATTTTTGAATATTGACCTCCTTTAATAATACTTTTTCCGCAGTAATGCGCGTTTTTTTTATTTTAATTTTGCTTAGTGTTCAGTTTAGTACATAATGCAAACGTGAATCAGCATTACAAAAAATGGAATACAGCCCCTCACACTCGAGGGGGCTAGTGCAACCGTCTACCACACCCACAAAGACGACAACCCAGCAGAACCCTCTCCTCCAGCCCGACATGATTGAAGTTATATCAACGCCCGAGATTCAAAAATGGATGTCAACTATTGAACTGCATTTGAACGAAGTTTGCTCTATTGCCGGGGATGGCAAACTCAACTCGGAACAGAAAATGAAAATTTCAAACTTGTGCCGTAAAATAGGATCAGGTACCTCACAAATGGCAGTTGTATACCAGTCGCTGAAGCAAAAAACCCTCCAAGCGTACAGCATGATTGAAAACCTGAAAGAAAAACGCGACCTGACCGAACACCTTTCAGAGCTCAAGCAAACGATACAGGACTCTCATGGTGCTGCGGGAAATGTTTCTTTTGCCGATATGGTCAAGAAAGGATCAAATAACTTCGTTCGTCCTAACAATTTAAGTTCCGTGGCTATTTATCCTAATGACAAATTAAAATCTAGTGACGAAACGAAAGACCTCGTGCAACAAATAATACGTCCAGAAGAAATGAAGCTACAGGTACGTGGAGTCCGTAAAACCAAAAATGGAGGAGTTATTGTTAGTACAGAGACAAAAAACGACGCACAAAAACTTAAACAAGCAGTCCAAGTCTCTACATCCGAACTTACGGTCGACGAGCCCAACAAGCGTAAACCCCGGATTGTGGTTGTAGGAGTACCAACATCGATGACGGAAAACGAGGTTTATAAATGCATTTTTGAACAGAACGTAGCTGATAAGTTTGAAGCAATGTCCATAGAATCATTTTTGACGATGGTTAAATTAAGCCATAAATCTGGGAAGAAAGATGCTTCGATCTGCAACTATATTATAGAAGTTCCAGCCAACATACGTAAAGCCCTGATCGTTCAAACACGGCTCTTTATAAATTGGACGTCTTGTCCTGTCAGGGACTTTACCCTAGTGACAAGATGTTACAATTGCCAACAATATGGACATGCAGCAAAAACATGCAGAGACCCAATTTCTACCTGTGGACACTGTGGTGAAGTAGGTCACTCGATGGCAGAGTGCCCGAAGAAAGCTGAAACACCGAAATGTGCAACATGCTCACGTTTTAAGAAGCCTAGCAGTCACAAAACCGGAGACATAGAGTGCCCTGCGAGGAAAATAGCAGAATATAGATACATTAACTCTATTGATTATGAGGGCACCTAAGGCGCCATTTGGATTACAACACGGTAAAGTGGAAACATCTGTGTTTATATCTTGCAGCATTCCATTGTCCTACTAACCCGCAAATTGTCGCCGTGTAAGCAAATTACTCGCCTGCATTATGTAAAAAAAGTGCGAACAAAGACAAACGTAATTTATACAACAACTAGTTTACGATACTGCTGATGCTAATAATTCACGAAATCATGTGTTCTTGAAATAATTTAATTATTAAAGATAGAATAAGTAAAAAAGGTATAGGTTATCATTAATTTACTTTTCAAAGAATTTCATTTATCCCTAATTGTATGTATTTATGTTAAATATTGTTTTAGAATTTTGTTTATAAATAGCAACTTTTAGCACTCCTGTCGCCGGTGATACAGGTTTATCCTAGTACAGGCATCAAATATTGTTATACCTTTATATTGTCTAAGCTTTATATTGTATTTTTATCAATGTTGTATTTTTGGAATAAATAAATATAAATAATATAAATAAAAAATATAAAGCAGCCGTGCCCCGAGAGCACCTGCGTCGCTGGCCAAACAGACCTTGGTCGAGGCTACATCTTGACTTCTTAGGGCCAATATCAGGGTTAACTTATTTAATAATTGTTGACGCCGGTTCAAAATGGATTGAAGCCATTAATATGAAACGTACTACGGTACAAGCAGTTATAGCGGTACTAAGAGAGATTTTTGCAAAATTTGGTCTTCCAAGACAAGTAGTCAGCGATAATGGTCCTCCATTCACTAGTACAGAGTTTAAATCATTCCTAGTAGGCAATTGTATTGAACAAATTTTCATTGCACCTTACCACCCTGCATCCAATGGTGCAGCGGAGAACGCTGTGAAAATTTGCAAACGCGTTATTAAGAAAGCCCTAAAACAACAGTTAAACCTTGATACGGCATTATGTAGATTTCTTTTAATTTATAGAAATACGGAGCATTATACAACAGGGGATAGTCCGGCAAAAATATTGCAAGGAAGAAATCTACGCACAAGACTAGACGTCTTGAAACCTGATCGGGAACTACATACACTTAGACGGCAAAAACAGAGTGAAACCACAGCTGGAGGCGCGTGATAGATTATTCATAATTTTAGTATTTATTTGCCAATCAAGAACTCTTTATTAAATACATGTATTGCTAAAAATATGTGTAGTTCTGTATTGATAAAATCCGAGATGTGATATGTGTATGTATACTTTGTAAGTAATATTAGTGTTAAGCAGAAAATAATAATTGTACAATAAGAAATACAAATAATGGTAAATAATTATTTTGAGGGTATTACAATATGTTTGACGTCAATTGACAAGATAAAAGGGCGGCACCCGGGTTGGAGGGGGCATTACACTGTTGGCGGTCGGACGTGGCGGAGCTCCGATAACTAAGTGTCGCGATTGGTGAATATAGTGTTGGAAGCTACCAAAGTTAAGTAGTTTTTAAAATCCTTTAGTCTTGTTGTTAATTTTAATTAATACTAGCTTTGGATGTTAATGAACAATAGTTTGATATTACTTATGATATGTCTACTGGTGTTAACAGACCCCCAATAATTAATATAAATAAACGAATATTCAAACTGCCAGTTTTAGTTATTTATTTACACATCTTTATTATATACTCAGATATCATGCCAGCGATCTTCAAAGTCATTGGAGATATTGATAGTTATTTTTTACTCATGATCTAATCAAAATATTATATACAATTTAATAGTGACATGCTATGTATAAAATATCCCCTTATAGCGCGAAGTAGCTCATTAATATTAAATATATAATACCCCAAATGTTGTTATCAGAAGTGGGATTCGAACTACCTAGTACTAATGATGGTTGTTGCTTTCAGGATTGTGGGTGTGGTTACGATGGATCCTACAGTCATAGAAGGGTTCCTTAAAGCCATTCGTGATGCGGTTGCTGTTAAGCAACGAGCAGATGACGTAGTGTTGCCATCATTCGACCCTGCAAAGAACGACAACGGTGCGGAGAGTTGGTGCACCGCCATCGACTCAATTGCAGCGGATTTTGGATGGAGCAGCGTCGCAACGGTTGCTAAAGCAGGTAAGGCCTTAAAGGGCTCTGCATTATTATGGTACGAGACTTGGGACCCTGAGGAAGGCCGATCGTGGGAGAAATTCAAAATAGATATTAAAGACTTGTACCCAAAGAAACGTAACCTGTCTGAAAAATTAACCAAAGCTGTATTATTTACTTCGGAAGTTGCAGAGTCATATTGCGAATATGCTAGGGAGAAGCTAAGATTACTTAAAAACACTCAGATATCTTTTTCGGAAGAACAACTGGTCGAGCTTGTTTGCGGGGGTATACACGATTTAAATTTAAGAATGGCTTCTCACAATAGTTGTGTTAAAACGACAGCAGAACTTATCTCGTTATTTACTACTTATGTCAAACCTTCTAGAAAACGTCCACTAGACTCCAGTAGTAAATCAGCCGATAAATCTGACGGTGAATCGTCAAGCAAACAATTTAAGAGTCCAGTGTCTCAGGAAAAACGTTGTTTTATATGTAAGAAGTTAGGTCATGTCAAGTCTCAATGCTTTAAAAATAAATTTATGCGGGATAACCGTTCTGATCTAACAGTTCGTGCAACAGATGATGCTAGACCCACTATAGTTCAATGTTCATACTGTAAAAGATTTGGTCATGATGATTCAATCTGTTTTTTTAAGCAACGTGTGGTAACGAATCCAACGAATAAGAATAATGACGTAAACTGCTTTACGAAAGATAACCTCAAGTTAACAGAAGTCGATATTAAAGGGAAAAATATTAAAGCTCTTATCGATACTGGTGCCAGTTGTAGTATTTTAAAAGCTTCAATTGCTAAACAGCTCAATTGCAAATTCTTACCCTGCTCCTCGACTATTGAAGGGATAGGCAAAGGGAAATTACACATATTTAGCAAAGTAATTGTGCCGGTAAAATTCGATGAAGTCTGTTTAGAGATAGAATTTTACGTGGCCAGAAATAATGACTTCTATTATGATTGTTTGATAGGTAGAAATGCTGTCCAACATCCTGATATAGCAGTAATTCTAGATTCTTCGGGCTGTAGATTGACACGTACCCCCCGTTTGTCTGAATCTCGTAATATTATTAATAATGTGTCAGTTAGCATAGATAACGAAGTTAGCACATCTGAATGAATCAATTAGTCATCTAAACGCAGATTTAAAGATTAAGATACAGGACATTTTCAAAAAGTTTTTGTCAGTTATACCCTCGTCAGACAATATTGGTACAGTTAATACCGGTGAAATGTGTTTGCGATTAAAAAAAGATGAAATAGTAAATTACCGACCATACAGGTTGGCTCCTGTTGAGAGAGAGAAGGTTAAAGAAATTATCGATGATTTGTTACGAAAGAACATTATTCGCGAAAGTGATTCTTCATATGCTAGCCCAGTATTACTTGTTAAAAAAAAAGATGGAAGTGACCGAATGTGCGTAGACTTTAGGGCATTAAACAGAATATTAGAGAAAGAAAGATACCCTCTCCCTCTCATCGAGGATCAAATAGATAAGCTTGGAGGTTCAAAATTCTTTATTTCTATTGATATGAAAAACGGATTTTACCAAATACCGATGGCCATTGATGCTATTAAATATACCGCATTTGTAACACCGGATGGCCATTTTGAATTCTTGAAAATGCCTTTCGGAATTTGTAATGGTCCCTCGGTTTTTCAGAGAGCGATTAACAAGGCTGTCCGACATTTAAATTTCTTGTTAGTCTATATGGATGACCTATTGATTCCATTTAAAACTGAAAATTTGGGATTACTTTATTTAGAACAGACCCTCCAAGCCTTAAGCTCTGCAGGATTTACAATAAATTTAAAGAAATGCAAGTTTTTTGTAAGAGAAATAGAGTATTTAGGACGACATGTTTCAGAGGAAGGTGTTAGGCCAAGCGATAGCAAAATATCAGCTCTTACTAATTCTCCTATTCCTAGTACTGTTAAAGAAGTACGCCAATTTATGGGCCTAGCTAGTTACTTTAGGCGGTTTATTCCCGAGTTTGCGGCACGTACCGTGCCTATAACCAGACTTACAAAAAATAATCAAAAGTGGGAATGGGGTAAAGAACAGGATGAAGCTAGGGAATATGTAATAAGGCATTTAGTAACGAAACCACTTTTGACTATATTCGATCCTAATATGACTACTGAATTACATACTGACGCAAGCGCTATCGGGTACGGTGCTATTTTAATGCAAAAAGTAGATAATCAGAATAAAGTCGTAGCATACTTCAGTAAACGTACTTCCCCAACAGAATCAAGGTACTGCTCATACGACTTAGAAACGTTGGCTATATACAATGCTCTCAAACACTTCAGAGTGTATTTACTGGGCATCCAGTTCACCATAATCACGGATTGTAACTCTATTAAACCTACTATGAATAAAAGGGACCTGTCTCCTCGCGTTGCGCGGTGGTGGACTTTTATGCAAGATTTTCAGTTTGATATTGTATATAAGAAAGGCAAATATGTAGGGCATGTAGACTACCTTAGTCGAAATCCGACCAAACTTAATATGACAATAATGCCTTCCAAAATGTACATAATTAATGATGATAATAGCCCGCCATCATGGTTAGAGCTTGCTCAACGTAACGACCTTGAAACCCAAACTCTAATAGAAAAAGTGCAAACTGGTGAATTGGATCCTAATCAATACACTGTTATCAATAACTTGCTTCATTATAAAAATAACCCTGATACCACTCCAAAATTATATGTTCCCCGAGGCTATAGACTTAGTTTATTACGTCTTTATCATGACGAGAATTGTCATGTAGGCTATAATAAAACTCTTTGTAAAATTCAAGACAATTTTTGGTTTCCGAGCATGGCAGCATTCACCAAAAAATACATTGGTCACTGTTTAATATGCACTTCACGAAAGGGTCACTCGGGGCCCAAGCAGGGTCTGTTGTATCCAATACAAAAATCGATTCCTTTTCATACTTTGCATCTGGATTGCACCGGACCTTTCACACAATCAACTGAAGGTTTTAAGCATGTGTTGCTAATGATAGATGGTTTTACAAAGTTTTGCATACTTAAACCACTAAAGAGTCTAAATGGTCAGGAATTGTTATTTGTCATTCGAGAAACGGTTACATTATTTGGTACCCCCAGCCTTGTGATTACTGATAGAGGTACAAACTTTACTTCCCACCAAGTACAGTCATTGTTTCGTGAAATGAACATCGAACATCACATGATTGCTACCGGTACTCCTCGTAGCAATGGACAAGTAGAACGATATGTAGCCACAGTAATTAACATGTTAACTACAACAATTACCGATTTATCAGAATGGCCAAACGTACTTTGGAAAGTACAACAATCTCTCAATACAACCGTTCAAAAAAGCACAGGGTTTTCCCCAATTAGGTTATTAATTGGTAGAGAGGGAAATATGCCTCACATACAAGCTCGTCTGGACGATGTTGTCGATGAATCAATACAACCAATTATTGATATACAAGCTGACCGCGAATTAGCCCAACAGCGTATTAGAAACGTTGCTGATAAATTTAAAGAGCGTTTTGACACTACTAGACGAACCAATAAAATTTATAGCGTAGGAGATACTGTATATGTTAGTCAGGAGCACAGACGCAATGATAAACTTAGCCCAAAATACAAAGGCCCATATCAAATAATAGAATCGCTCCCAAATGATAGATTTTCTTTAAGAGGTCAAAATAATTTAAGAAACATAATTGTTGCAAAAGAAAAATTACGTAGTTGGCCAGGTGAATGGATAGAACAAAACGAATCTTTTGAAAATTCCCTATAGTAGGTACAGTCAAATTAACCGTGATAGATACTACTTATTTTGAGTATATCCTAATCCAGGCTTATTTATTTTAAGAGCTTTTACTATTTGTATACTATAGTTTACTTATGATTACATAATTATGAATGATTTGTATTTCTTTAAATTAAAAATGTTATGTGATTAAGTGATTTAGTGATTTTTTCAGCTAAAATATTTACTGTAATAAAAAAAAATATATAATAACAATTGAAGGACTTTATTTTATTATACTATTTGTATACTATAGTTTACGAATGATTTTAGATAGGCTCAATGATTTATATTAAAAATGTTATGTAAAAGTGAAAAATAAAAAAATAAATTGTTCGCTAGATTATTGATTTACTGTAATAAAGAAAATATATAATAATTGAATGACTTTATTTTATTATGTATCTGCTGGTCGGTCATTGGCCCGATGTTGGTCCAGATCTCATGCGCAGCAGGTGAGAGGAACAACATGTCAAGGTCATGGCTAAGGGTATGTATCTGCTGGTCAGTCATAGGCCCGATGTTGGTCCAGATCTCACGCGCAGCAGGTGAGAGGATCAACATGTCAAGGTCGATGGCTAAGGATATATATGTTACTGCTGGTCGGTTATTGGCCCGATGTTGATCCAGATCTCACGCGCAGCAGGTGAGAGGATCAACATGTCAAGGTCATGGCCAAGGATATGTATGTACCTATCTGCTGGTCAGTCACAGGCCCGATGTCGGTCCAGATCTCACGCGCAGCAGGTGGGAGGATCGACATGTCAAGGTCATGGCTAAGGGTATGTATCTGCTGGTCAGTCATAGGCCCGATGTTGGTCCAGATCTCACGCGCAGCAGGTGAGAGGATCAACATGTCAAGGTCGATGGCTAAGGATATATATGTTACTGCTGGTCGGTTATTGGCCCGATGTTGATCCAGAGCTCACGCGCAGCAGGTGAGAGGATCAACATGTCATGGTCAATGGCTAAGGATAGTGAGATTACAGAGAGTACAGAGACTGTAACTGGGTACTATCAAATGTTTGTACTTCGAGAACGAAGTACAGATCAGCATGGCCGTGATAGATTATTCATAATTTTAGTATTTATTTGCCAATCAAGAACTCTTTATTAAATACATGTATTGCTAAAAATATGTGTAGTTCTGTATTGATAAAATCCGAGATGTGATATGTGTATGTATACTTTGTAAGTAATATTAGTGTTAAGCAGAAAATAATAATTGTACAATAAGAAATACAAATAATGGTAAATAATTATTTTGAGGGTATTACAATATGTTTGACGTCAATTGACAAGATAAAAGGGCGGCACCCGGGTTGGAGGGGGTATTACACTGTTGGCGGTCGGACGTGGCGGAGCTCCGATAACTAAGTGTCGCGATTGGTGAATATAGTGTTGGAAGCTACCAAAGTTAAGTAGTTTTTAAAATCCTTTAGTCTTGTTGTTAATTTTAATTAATACTAGCTTTGGATGTTAATGAACAATAGTTTGATATTACTTATGATATGTCTACTGGTGTTAACAGACCCCCAATAATTAATATAAATAAACGAATATTCAAACTGCCAGTTTTAGTTATTTATTTACACATCTTTATTATATACTCAGATATCATGCCAGCGATCTTCAAAGTCATTGGAGATATTGATAGTTATTTTTTACTCATGATCTAATCAAAATATTATATACAATTTAATAGTGACATGCTATGTATAAAATATCCCCTTATAGCGCGAAGTAGCTCATTAATATTAAATATATATTACCCCAAATGTTGTTACGCGCATCGACAGGTAGCACCTGAAGATAAGGTGTGGTATAGGGCATATCGTGGGCCGGACAAGTGGGTACCCGGGCAAGTCGTAAAGAAACTAGGTACTACTGAATATAGCGTTAGGTCCGACTTTGGAACCGAGGCACATAGACATGTCGATCAGTTACGGCGGCGATTAGTGTTAACTGAAACAGCACAGTAATAATAATAATGATAGAAAGTCCCGCAGTTCACTTGCATGTCCAGTAATTAATGAGAAGAGGTCGGTCGGGCCGGTTGACGGAACCGCAATGGCTGACACGATAGAGGACAGTTTGACAGAATTAGCAACCTCTGCACGATCACCCAACATGCCAAGCATTAGTAGTTTGCCACCTCCAGACGAGGTACCTGTGACCAATCGCAGATATCCTATAAGAGACCGTAAACCTCCTAAAAGGTTCGGTATAGGAAAAATAGACTAATTCATATTAAAAAAAAAAATATTTTGTATATGATGTGTTGTATGTATGTGTTGTGTTATGTTGTATAAACTAAGTTAAGGGGCCGTCCTAAAAGTTGACGCATTTTAGTGAATTTTGATGACCGATTGTGAGAAACCTACAAAGAATTTATATAAAGTTATTAATTATTTGAAAAGAACTGTTCTTAAACCTGGCACTAGCGGAAATGGATTTTTCAAATTACTGCTATATTAATCGTAAATCCCTTTTATTGACAACTCCTTTTCCAAAAAAACGCGTTTCGAGTGACGTTTGATGATCGGTTTACAAGAAAATATTAGTATTACTGAATATTAAAAAATGCTATCAAACCCACCATATACTCTACTTGGCACTAGCGGAAGCACTTTTTTCAAGTTTCATACAAAATATAGCAGGAAAAAAATATTTACATAAAGTAATTTTTCGTGAAAATTGCAGACAAATATGTATTTTTTTCTATTTTTTAGAAAGACATTTTGATTTTTTTTTAAATTACTTAATAATTTTCAGTTATCCCTCTAATAGGATCAAAAATTATTTTTTCAAAAAGAATATATTTTGATTTAGTAAATCAAAGATGAAAAGACCTATAATTGTGCTATAATATCGAGCACGCAAAGCCGGTCGCGCCAGTCACGAATGGGCCTTCCCAGCGAGAGGACGTATCGCTTTGTGTCACAGGCGTGCGCTTGTTCGACGTAAATATTTTCCCAAATTATACTGCGATTAACAAAACTTGATACGTTGATTATTTTATAACTTCTAATTTCTAGAAAAGCCCTATAATATGGTCTGGTATTTTTTGTAGGAAGTATGGGTAGTACAAGTTTCTCATTGTGCTGATTACCAAAATGACATTAATTTTGAAATCCAAGTTGGCGGACATTGTTTTTCTTAATAAATTGATACGGGTTTCAATGTCAAGGATTTTCAGGGGCTGATTACGAAAATGCTTTCTAAATAAATTGATATGGGTGTCAATTTCAAGGATTCTCAGGGGCTTATTACGAAAATCATATTAACTTTGAAAACAAGATTAAAAATTGTTTAATTTTTTTCAAGATGGATATGAACTGTTAACTATCTTTTTGTGATTTTTTGCACATTCCTAGATATGATTATAAAGTTATTTTAGTGATGGAAAAATCGACTGCGATCAGAATTTGAACCTGCGTCTTCTGGTCAGATAAATCAGATGCTATGATCACTAAGCCGTCGCGAGTCCCACCTGCCAGGTCTAAATTTGCATTCGCATTCTGAATTTACGTCTTAAAGGTGACGTCAGTAATATCTATTGAAAAGTGACTTCTTTATTGAAGAACATCCCACAGCCTGATTGTTCTTGGGATGAAGTTCCTTGGGAACGTACAGTACGTGATTATATTAGTTCGAAGGTGTGTGTTTCACCTTCGAACGAGTCGAGTCGTGCGATGGTAAAATGTGGCCGTGGGTACTATATTAATTAATTCCTCAGAACACAGTCCATATATAAATGATAAATGATATTTATTTCTGTAAATAGATCTTTTAAAGACACATTCAATCACAGATTACATGTCAATGTTTTACATATTTTTTAACTAGATGGCGCCGGCATTTCCTAACTGACGACCTCTGAGAAGAAACATCGAAATAAACTCAGAGAATCATGGTCTCTTTTAAAGTCCAGACAGTAATAGTAGTAATATTTCAATAATAATATTATTAGATATTATGCGAGTGTTACGATGTAGGGCAATATAGGCTGTAGAACACACAAGGTTCGTCGCCCTATGTGTGTCTCAGGCTTAAGGGCCCGATATCACACGTAATGATGGAGTCGTCGACAATCCTTATAAGGCGTCTTTGGACCGAGTCAAATGGCCCAAGTACTTTGCATCCGCCCAAAGATGACAGCTGTATTCCATATGGAACAAAACTTGTTGAACAAAAATTATTCAATCATAGCACCTATTACAAAGCTATGTTCATTAGTCAAAAGCAACCTCATCTTACAATAAATTATATATAAGCAAAGGTTTTAATACATTCAAAGATATGAATATTGTAGTTATCGCCGTGACTACTACTGTAGTAGTAATGTCTTTTGTTGGTCCTTCATTAAGCACATTCTACGTGCATGGTAAATTATGAAAAACAAATACCAGTTCTTCAAACATCTCACATTTTTCACGATGAAGTGGACCAAAGTTAAACTACATACCAAAATCACCACATGTACATACAACCGAGCGGTTTCAGTCGTGACCAAAATGTGTTTTGATAAACATTTAATAAAATATCACGATTTTGAAGTGCCTAGAAATATGTAAAACTATCAACCCTACAAAGTAAAAGTTTGAAAATTCAAAAACCCTGAAACACATTTTTTTATGAAGAGTAGCTACATATCTCATTTTCAAATACCTACCTTTAAAAACTATTCACCCATACTAATAAGTATATTAACCTTCAGGCTTCAACCCCCGTTTCCTCCCCTTAAAATGTTAAAATCCATAAATCATTAAACTCGTCACTAGGTATTTATTTGTAATGCCTGGCTACAATTACAATTTTCAGCCCAATTTCCGCCTTTAAAGTTTTATGTTTTGATGTTTATTGATTATACATCAAAACATAAAAAAAATATACTAAATTAAAAACAAAATTGAAAATACAAAAAAAAACTAACGAGAATAAAACTAGAAAATTAATTTAATAATGAAAGGATCAAAATTGTTTATAGGCTCGTACGCTCGATCTGCAGCCATGTGTGCGTGAAAAGCGCACACAAACATAGAATTTACCTAAACTCGATCGAGTGAATTTTTAGGACGGCCTCTTAAGGTAGTGAGTAAGAGTTTGTATCTTAGTTAATTATTATTAATTAAGGGTGGAGGTGTTGTAAATTTAAGTATAAAGTGTCACATAGCGTGTAATGTAGGTAGCTGTCAGTCTCGCATTAAACGCTTAATGGGTTGTACGTCTTTCATTTACCAGTAACTAGTTCGGTGGTCTTAACGAATGTGAAGTTGCTCATTATGCCGCCACCGTATGCAAATCTATCGAACGCGAGTTGTTCACACCAGTGCGCAATCGTCCATCGTTGTCACTAGATGGCGCGAGTAGTGTCGTCTTGAACATACCGGCCGCGTTGGAAGCAACAGGATCCAGGCTTCCAACATGAAGATCTTGGTATGCTGTTCAATTCCTGTTATCTTGAACAGGTAGCGGGCATATCCTTGAGAAGGCCCGCCTTATAACGCCAGATGCTGTACGATTTTTTGCTACGCGTGAGATTCCATCATTTTCAGTGAATAAATGCGTTACCCTGCCCAATTTCCATTTGAGTGGGGGGAGGTTTTCTTCTTTAATAAGTAGTAGTAGAGAGTAGACTGTCCTGGGCGATGTCATCTTTGTTGTCCTTCCATTTGGTATGCTGTTGCAGCTCCGAAACGTACTCTTTTGACCAACGTTGCCAAAAATGTTGTCTGAGTTGCTCCAGTCGCTCGTAGCGTCCCAGTCGCAGAGGCATGGTCGTCGTCAAGTCCTCGCAGGCTGGCGCTGTCAGCGGTCGGCCGATCATAAAATGTGCTGGAGTCAGTGGGAGAAAGTCATTTGGGTCTGAGGAGAAAGGGGATAATGGACGGGATCACGATAAACACCGTGATGTGGTAACACGTAATGTGGTTTAATTAATAAGTCATTAACGTTTTCTGACACCAGGGACATGTGACCTAGTGCCTCATACTCGCTCAGAAAATCACAATATAGTTTTTTTATATTGAGGTGAACGATCTAGCTTACTTTCAAGAGCTATTAAACGATTTTTTGCCATGGTGTATGAATCACCTAACGTATTGGCCGATTCCTTCAAAGGAATGCTTACCAGAGAACCTACCATGTTCATCACGCCGTGTAGTCTCTGCAAATAACGCCTCACAATAACGATTCTCTTTAGAAATGACAAGAAATGGTAAGTCGGTTAACTCTTCCAACTCCCAAAATCTTTTAATTGATTATCGATTTGAACATAATTACATTGAACTCGGTCAATGTTAAACGAATGTTTTCTACGAATAGGGCCAGATATGATCCACCCAATCTTCGAAAAATGAAGGTATGGACCACAACTGAGCTTTATTTTCTCGTTATTTAATAAATCCCAGAATATATCTACACCTAACCTAACAGTACGTCTATATCAGACGGGATACTAAACGTAGGGTCTGCAAGAGAGATATGACTAACGTCTACTGAAGTTAACTTCGATGTAATTCTTGGAAGAACCATGCATTAGATTTCCGTATTGTAGTCATTGACCTTTGATCGAATATTTATTTTACAGGTGTGGGTACTTTTAGAAACACTTTGTCCTACACCAGAAATATGAGTTGTGGACTGTATAATTGGTAATTTTAAACGATTACATAAGGATTCAGTTATAAAACAATTTTGACTACTGTTGGGTCCAGGACCCTATCTAAGTGTGTAAGGGAATACCTGGACTGCATAAATGAAAGTTTAGTGGACTTGATACTATTATAATGCAATAAAATAACAAGGTAAATCGCGTGACGCGTAATTTAAGGAACCAACAACGATAGACTTAAAAAAATATATTTATTCGGACAGCATAACAGTACAGAGAACTGAAAAATACAATTACATAGGTCTTATATACTAATTATCTGCTAATTTTACATTTTAACCTAATGACGCATGACCCAGATGGCAAAGTGCTAGATTGGTTGTTTGTTTTTGTTTACAAAGCTAATTTGGGCATATTGGGGTTCCTTAACTCCTCCCTCCCCAAGAGAGAAATTATCCGAAGGTGAAGTAGACGGCTTCGGAGAATTTCGACGGAAAATTACAAGCTGAAATTTCCAAACAATAAAGGTAATAATTATAAATACTATAACAATATAAAGACAAATGGTCCAAATGCTGACTTGTAATGTCACTAGTTGTCCTAAGTTTTCTTCGTCATTGTCACTAAATTTAGCACTTTGTAACACTTCTTTCACATCACTAAAATCCACGTTCCTTAAATCCAGCTTCTTTGTTTTTCTTTCAATGTTGTGTTGTAGCTCTGGCATCTCGACTACTGGCTGCTGGAGACTGGAACCCGTAGTGTTGGTAGCGGCGTTTATAAGTATTTCCCCCACTTGTGTTTCACACTGCTTACTCGGTTTTATGATGTAAGTTCCAAGAACATTGTATTTGCGGATTTCGTTACTGCAATCTTCTGAGATAATAAGGGTGTCTTCAGAATAAACCAACCATTGATTGTTAGTCATCCTTTGTACTTTAGTTCTCTGAGACAACACAGCCCCGAGTGCAAAGTTGGATGCATCAGTGGTTAATATAAAACTTTTACTGAAATCGGGATACTGTAGTAAGGGTGCATTGGTCAAAAGCTTTTTGCATGTTTCGAAGCTATCTCTATACTCCTCATTAATAATTATTTTACGGCCTTTCTTTAAACAAGCTGTTAGAGGTCTGGTTTGTAACGTTGTATAGTTCTATCAACATTCAATATGGTTTAAAACAAAATTAATAAGCTATTTACAAACATACATATTTACAGCATAATGGAAATGAAAAGAAAATCTTAACAATAAAGTTAACCTACAGACTACACAACAATTAAACTATAACAGAGTTCGTTCTAATTATTAGTAACTTTTTGTCAATGGTCTTAAAAACCGTACTAGTGTATCGTATCGTTGTTTATTATCACTCTGAGCATCGTTCAAAATTCATTCGCGGCGCAGTCGCAAGGTTCGCCCGCCATGTTGTGAACACTTAACGCAGACTGGAATTTACTCGCACCGGAGGCGCACGTTCACGCGCTCCTTATATAGTACTCCTACTAGTACACCTTATATACCTAGTAATATTGATACTCAGCGCGTGTCGTCTTACGTGTCGTCCTTAATTACACTAATTACCGAGTGATACGTTGCATCAATCGTAAAATAAATTCAGTGTCTCAACCCCATATTGGGTAAGTGTTGAACAAATACCGTTATGCCCATTTTTGCTGTTTCATGTTTGAATGTAGCCAACGATTTCTTTTTGTAAACTCCGATTCTGATTGTGGCAAACACACACGCACCCACTATAAGCGCAGCAGTACTTTTCGCTTTGTTCCGCTTACGCTGCCGTGGCCACAATCAGGAGAGGATAAGCAGAGGACCGTTATATACACGGTGGACATTATTTCCAGGGTCCAAAGTCCACCCTTTGCACCATCACGCTGCAGCGTCACGCAACAAGGCCATCTTGCGCACCTCCTCGGCCACCGCAGCGACTTCACGTCGATCCAGGAGAGTACCCTGCGCGCCTGCCTCTCATAGTGCAAAAAATTTTAATATAGTGGCGGGTTGACCTACCCACGACCACCACTTAATATTTATACATTTTATTTTTATTTTTTATTATACATTTTATTAACGTAGAAAGTGTTGGGTGTCCTTTATTTATTTTAACCACACCCAAACGCAACACTGGCGCCTAACGTGGTTTTTGAAGGCCACATATTTTTTTTTGTACTATGGAGGTAGTTGTGTTTTTTGGTGTTTTGTGTGCTTTGTTCTTTTTATTTCTGTGAAACGTTTATTTTTATTTTTTGGTTGCCAGCAACTAAGGTGTTTGTATCAAAGTTCATAATATCAAATAATTATTGTAAGAAAATACAAAAGTACTATCGGCGAAACAAAATTGTTAGCACCTTTGTTTCAGATTATTATTTTAATTTTTTTTCTCTTTTATTCACGTTACTACGTTCACACTGAATAACTTTAATTAATTTTAAAAGTACAGTTTGCAAAAAAAAAAAAAATTTTAATACTTAATATTTTTTTTTGTATTATTTTTATCTCTCTCCACAGACTTTGTAAAGGTACATACACACAAGTTGCAATGCTTTGTTCTGCTTTTGTTAATTGTTGGAATTTTTATCTTTCATGCTTATTTTAGTTTTGTTCTCACGCATCATCATCATCATCTTATACTTCTAGTGGAAAAACAACCAAAACGTTGCTCATTTAAATTGTTTATTGTAACAGACGGAGTATTTTATGTTCAACGCATTGTTTTTTCCACGCAACCGGGATTGTTCAACATTTACCCTCTTTTAATATTTTTTCTGTTATATATATTTTTTTCCTTCATTATGGCTCATGCTGTTAAATTTATGTCACTTCAAAAGGCTGAGCTTGAGTACGAAGTAGCTATTAGGGGAGAAACACCTGCAGCAACTGTGCAGGAGTTGCGCAAACAAATCGCTAAGTGTGGACCATTATTCCCTTCGGAGGATATTCTCACTAGCCCTTTCGACCCAGCAGATGATCTGAATGGCGTAGTAGATGTTCTTGAAAAGGTTAATACCAGTTTTGAATCTACGTCTATCGATAAAAATACATTGCTTCGGACACAAAATCTGCTGAACCATTTATATCATCGGCCCAACCGTATTGCGTGCGATGATAAATTACAGGAAAATTATACCCAGTGCGTGAACCTTTTTAAGAGCACTTCTGTTAAGCTTAACTCTCTTAAGGACTCTGCCTTAGATCCTCTGGCTATCGGTAGTAGTGAGCTTCCATCTTCGGTTAGTATGTCTACCCCAATTAACGTTGCTGTTACTTGTGAGGGGAACGTTAATAAATATTCAAAATTGAAATATGATGGCAAGTCCTGCGTGCGTGCGTTTATCCAACGTTGCGAGGAATTCTGTCAAGCAAAGAGTATTTCCCATGACAAAATATTGCGTAATGCTACAGAGATATTCACCGGCGATGCTATACACTGGTACAGGAGCGTTAAGGATTCCGTGTCGAACTGGAACGATCTTATAGTATCATTAAAACGTGATTTTGACCAGTCTGATTATGATTATAGACTACTTTCGGAAATCAGGTCTCGTACACAAGGAGAAACCGAAAGTATAGTGATTTATCTTTCCATTATGTCTGGACTTTTTTCAAGACTATCTAAACAATTATCAGAGGAGGATAAATTGGAAATTATTCTTCATAATATACGACCAATTTATGCCAACACGTTATCTTCTGTTTCCGAAATTAAAACAATCGAACAATTACGATCTCTGTGCCGTAACTTCGAGGGTATTCAGTCGCGTTTTTCTCAGTTTAAGGAACCCCCAAAACCTTCAACAGATACCCTTGCACCGGAGTTTGCGTATGCTGGTACCTCTAATAATAGCAAAAATTATTCCAAATTTAAATATAATAATAATACATTTAATTATAACAAAAAATCAAATAATAATATTCACACAAATAATAATAATAGTTCGGATTCTCATTATATACATGCCGTAGTTTCCCAGACCCACAGGCCTCGCTACTGTCCCCGTTGTCGTACTAATACACATAATCTTAGGCAGTGCACGGGTGATAAAAACGAAATGATTTGTTTTAAGTGTGGCCGTAAAGGTGTTAAAACACCAGACTGCACAAACTGTGCCAATAACAAGAATTCCGATTCAAAAAACTAGTTTCCGAGAATTGTGTAGAAAACAAAACCGATAGTGAAGATTGGCAGAATTGGTTGCAGACAGTAAGTTTATTTTCTAAATCTTACAATGTCCTCACAATTCTCGGAGAAAAGTGCCATCTTGATGATAGACCTTATGTCACGGTTCAAATAAATGATCTGGAAGTTTTGGGACTTTTAGATTCCGAGTCACAATATTAGGCAACGGTGCTCATTCAGTACTGGAGAAGTACGGTTTGCCTCTCTTCCAGGAAGATTGTATAACAGTAATAGCGGCAGGCGGTCAAAATATAAAAAGTATAGGTTACATTAATATTCCTGTTACATTTGAAAATGAATTTCATATTTTAAAGGCTTTTGCTGTCCCGGATATAAAACCAGAATTAATTCTTGGTGTCGACTTTTGGCGTAAATTTAAGCTGTGTCCTAAACACGTAAGCAGTATTTCATTTGCTAACTCGAAAAATTGTTCTCTTGACTCTCGCGGAACCTTCATTCAAGGTTATGAGAACCTTGACGAGTCACAACGGCAACTAGCTGATAATGTTATTAGGCAGTACGAAGACATTTCAGCTGAGCGCAAGGGCCTCGGTATTACAAGTCTCATCACACACCGTATACAAACAGGTGACTCTGAGCCGGTTCGTCAGCGGTACTACCGATTATCACCGGAGAAACAGCGTATTTTGGTTGAACAGGTTGATGAGATGCTTTCACTCGACGTTATCGAGCCTTGCGAGAGTGCATGGTCATCACCTGTTCTGATAGTTCTCAAAAAGAATGGCGAACCCCGGTTCTGCCTGGATAGCCGCAAGCTCAATTCCGTCACTAAACGCGACGCTTATAATTTACCCTATATTTCCGAAATTCTCGACAATCTTCGTGATGCACGCTATTTGTCCAGCATTGATTTGTCAAAAGCATTCTGGCAAATTCCGATTGCTGAAGAGGATCGCGACAAGACAGCCTTTTATGTCCCTGGAAGGGGAACATTTCATTTTAAGAGGACTGCTTTTGGTCTAACTAACGCTCCAGCTACTCAACAGCGTCTTGTTGATCTATTATTTTCTGAATTCGACCTCAAGGTCTTTGCCTATTTAGATGACGTCATCATTATTTCAAAGGACTTTAACAGCCACGTCACATTACTTTTACGTGTACTTGATAAGCTGAAGCAAGCAAATTTAACCATTAACCTTGGGAAGTGCAAGTTTTTTAGTTCACAATTAAAGTATCTGGGATATGTTGTGGATAGCTCTGGCCTTCGTACTGATCCAGCTAAGGTTGAGGCCATACTTAATTACCCTACACCTAAATGCCGTAAAGACCTAAAGCGTTTTTTAGGAACTGCGACTTGGTACAGGTGCTTTGTGCCAAACTTTAGTACCATAGCTGGACCTTTAAATAAACTAACCTCTTCTAGAAAAGGTACCCCTGCTTTTAAATGGACTACTGAAGCCGACTCTGAGTTCCAGAAACTAAAGGAGTGTTTGATCTCTGCTCCAGTTTTATCATGTCCAGACTATACCAGGCCCTTCGAGGTGCACACGGATGCTAGTAGTTATGGAGTTGGTGCAATGCTTACTCAAACCATAGATGGCAAAGAACATCCTATAGCCTACATGAGTAAAGCATTAAACGCAGCTGAAAAGAACTACAGCATTACTGAGCGTGAAACCCTAGCTGTCATTACTGCCCTTGAACACTGGCGCTGTTATATTGAAAATGGCCAACAATTCACAGTTTACACTGACCACAGTGCGCTCAAGTGGTTTTTGTCATTGAGTAACCCTACTGGTCGTCTGGCTCGTTGGGGTGTACGTTTGTCAGCCTTTAACTTCGTCATTAAGCACCGACGCGGCGTTGACAACGTCATTCCCGACGCCTTGTCCAGAAGCATCCCAGTGAGTACCATTAGTACTTCCAACTCTTTTTTGGACACTAAAGACTCTTGGTATAAAAACATGTATAATGGTTGCTTAAACGACCCATCAAAATTTCCAAATTTTATAATTAAAAATAACACATTGTTCAGGCTATCTAAAAATAAACATGAACTTACTTCCGAATTTTCTTGGAAGGAAGTCATTCCTATTGAACTCCGCGAAAAGTTTATCGATCAAAACCATTCTGAGCCCACTGCTGGACATATGGGCATTTTCAAAACTTACCGACGGCTTGCCTTACGTTACTACTGGCCTGGCATGTACCAAAATGTCGTAAAATTTATAGGTACTTGTGAAAAATGCTTAGCCTACAAATCTCAAAATCACCAGATGTTAGGAGAAATGGGTCGCCCGAAGCATTGTTCGCGACCATTTCAAATGATCTCGATCGATTTGATGGGACCTCTTCCAGTATCTAGGAAGCAAAATAACTATATCTTGGTAGTAACATGCTGCTTTTCAAAATTTTGTTTAATATTTCCAATTAAAAAGGCCACTTCCGAAATTATCACCAAAATACTAGAAGATTCGGTTTTTCTAGTACATGGGATACCTCAAACTATATTAATGGATAACGGCACCCAGTTTACTGGTAAAGTTGCGGATGCCTTATTTAAAGAATACAAGATTCCTAATGTCTATTATACCCCTAAATATACCCCTCAGGTAAATCTAGTGGAGCGGTATAATAGAACAATAATTACATGTATTTCTACGTATGTGGATAACGATCATAGATCTTGGGACATATTTATACCCAAAGTACAGTTCGCGATTAATAACTCTGTGAATGAGGCTACAGGGTTTACGCCATCATTCTTGGTGTTCGGACGCGAACTTGTTTCGTGCGGTTATCACTACACTGATATAGAACTCGGAAATGAGATACTATTTTTGCCACGAGACGCATACGCAGAGAATTTAGGTTGTCTGTCAACTATCTTTGACAATGTTCAGGCAAGGTTATGGCAAGCTCATGAAAAAAATACATCACATTATAACTTGCGACGCAAATTTGCAGAATTTAAGGTTGGAGACGTTGTCATGAAACGAGCTTATTTTTTAAGTGACAAGGAGAACCGCTTTTCGAAAAAGTTAGCTCCAAAGTTTATTAAGGCCAAAATTATTGCCAAAAAGTCGCCTCTCGTTTACGTGCTACAAGACATGTCGGGAAAAAACTTAGGCACATGGCACATAAAAGATTTAAAACTAGTTACCCTTTAAATAATAGAAAATTAATATCATTTTACTAGCCTAATTCATACAGAGTTGCTACACTATCCGTGGTTATTATTATTATCTCTCGCGTGTTAATTTCGTCCCGCATTGGAACAGTTATTTGTAAGGTATTTAGTTAAATAACTGGTTACCTATATATTATTATGGAATGAAGCGTCAGTTAGTTGATATTGAGAAATCGGTAACTGCTGCTACTTATGTTTGCGAGAAGTATGAAAGAAGTTTTGAAGATTTGATGTTTTGGAAGAGTAAACAAATAACTTTACACCTTATATCCTAGGCGGATTTTATGATTTTAAGAAATAATAAAATCCTTCACTGCGCGCGGGGGTATTGTAACGTTGTATAGTTCTATCAACATTCAATATGGTTTAAAACAAAATTAATAAGCTATTTACAAACATACATATTTACAGCATAATGGAAATGAAAAGAAAATCTTAACAATAAAGTTAACCTACAGACTACACAACAATTAAACTATAACAGAGTTCGTTCTAATTATTAGTAACTTTTTGTCAATGGTCTTAAAAACCGTACTAGTGTATCGTATCGTTGTTTATTATCACTCTGAGCATCGTTCAAAATTCATTCGCGGCGCAGTCGCAAGGTTCGCCCGCCATGTTGTGAACACTTAACGCAGACTGGAATTTACTCGCACCGGAGGCGCACGTTCACGCGCTCCTTATATAGTACTCCTACTAGTACACCTTATATACCTAGTAATATTGATACTCAGCGCGTGTCGTCTTACGTGTCGTCCTTAATTACACTAATTACCGAGTGATACGTTGCATCAATCGTAAAATAAATTCAGTGTCTCAACCCCATATTGGGTAAGTGTTGAACAAATACCGTTATGCCCATTTTTGCTGTTTCATGTTTGAATGTAGCCAACGATTTCTTTTTGTAAACTCCGATTCTGATTGTGGCAAACACACACGCACCCACTATAAGCGCAGCAGTACTTTTCGCTTTGTTCCGCTTACGCTGCCGTGGCCACAATCAGGAGAGGATAAGCAGAGGACCGTTATATACACGGTGGACATTATTTCCAGGGTCCAAAGTCCACCCTTTGCACCATCACGCTGCAGCGTCACGCAACAAGGCCATCTTGCGCACCTCCTCGGCCACCGCAGCGACTTCACGTCGATCCAGGAGAGTACCCTGCGCGCCTGCCTCTCATAGTGCAAAAAATTTTAATATAGTGGCGGGTTGACCTACCCACGACCACCACTTAATATTTATACATTTTATTTTTATTTTTTATTATACATTTTATTAACGTAGAAAGTGTTGGGTGTCCTTTATTTATTTTAACCACACCCAAACGCAACAGGTTATCTTTGCGAAATCTTTAATAAATTTCCTATAGTATCCTATAAGTCCTAAAAAGCTTTTGATTTGTGTCACGGTTTCTGGAATAGGGTACCTTAGAACCGCTTCAATTTTATCATTATTAGGTTTTAAGCCCTCACTTGTGATCGTATGGCCTAAATAAAGTACTTCTTTTTTGAGAAAATGCGATTTATCAAGTTGGACCTTTAAATTTGTTTGTCGAAAGCGATCAAAAACTGCTCTAAGTTTTTCTATATGTTCAGGTAAGCTTTTTGAAAATATGATGACGTCATCGAAGTACAGTCTGCAAAGGAGACAAGTAACCAACGCACACTATGATATTATATATGATTACTGTTAAAACTATTCCACACGATGACAGCCACGCACACATCTCATTCGCTGAGTGCGCTCGCCCCCATTATATTAAAGCGTAACACGATTTCGCGCTTAAGATTATCGTGTCTCGTGGCGCAACGGTAATCTAAGCAGAATCCCATGTTATATGATCGGTGTTCGAGCCACAAGGTTAACAATATGTTCTTTTTGAGATTTTGTCAAAAATAGTTTTATCTATTGAAAATAGCTTGTTGACTAAATAAAACCACTTGCTAAAATAAACAGCATATCTTTATTTATAAAATGAAAAATGAATAAAAAAAATGTTTTTATCTTTTATTGCACATTGCACACACAGAATATTAAAATGTTTTTTCTTATAAAATGTAGAAAGAAACCATACAATTATTTATTTTTATACAATTACAATAAACAAGGTGAATAACCATGTCACATAGGTAAAACATAATTATAATATTTTACCATTAACAATAACATCACTCACACCCACTACCGCCGACTTATTTTACATGTTTTTATAGAAAAATAATGCTGCTACATCGATATTCAGCATGGATTTAAAATGTTTGAAGATACATTAATTACATTAATATTATAAAAATTCCATTATTACTATCAATGTTACTAAGATAATAAAAGGTTTAACTACCTTAAAATGTTGTCTGTAATTAAATCGCTAACACGGTATAAATGTTGTTTACGTTAAGTCGGCGGTGACTATTGATATTAAACTTTCTCAAGATGATCCGTAATTACCGGATTACATAGAATCTGGATTACACAAAATAAATATGCTCGTTTGGATAAGCAACTCGCACTGTGGGTAGCATAACATTTTTATTCTCCATAATATTTTTCGACCATCCTTATCCGATTTAAAACATTTTTCGTCTGTAAATATAACGACATTGTTTTGCCAATCAAAGTTTAAATAATCTTTCGCGAAGCGAATGCGATTTTCACGGTGCACCGTAGATAATAAAATTTTTCGCGCCGGTCTGCGACATGTCAAACCATCCGCTCGTAGGTGGTTTCGTATTGTTTGCGAAACATTATGTGCTGCTGCTGTTACGCTGGTCTTAGCAAAAGGATCTTCTCTATGAACGGCAACTATCTCACGGTGCCTAGGCGAAGCGTTTGTGTAAGCCAATGCTGTCGAACCAGGCAGGCGAAGTAAACTGTCGCCTGTATCAGCGTGACGATGCACCCAAAGACGAACGGTTTTTCTCTACAAAAAATAAGTAAAATATTAGAATTAAACATACACCTCCCTAAATTATAAAATAATAAAAAAATAACACAATATATAAATTGTTTTACTTTATTATATTTATATAAACACAGTTTAGCTAATTTAAGTAAAATATAAAAATAAAATATAAACAAATATCCAATAATATCGAAATAAAGTATTCAAATCTTATAAAATAATGATAATATTATATTTATTGCACATATATTACTAAATATAAATATATACACATAAAATGTTATGTATTATTTTAAATCTAAAAAGTATAAAAAAATATTGTAATTATTTAAGTAGGTAGATTTTTTTGTTTGTTAGTTGTTTTTTAACATGTTTACTATACATATGTATGCAGCCAATATTTATATACTTAAGTAATAAATTGAATATTTTTTTAGAAGAATAAAAAAAATGGAAATAAATAAACATTTCCTATTATTTTCTACTATTCATTTTTATATTCTACTAATAATGATTGCAAGTATTAGAATTAAACATACCTACACCTCCTTTCAATAGTATGGAAAAATATATTAAGTGGTTTTTAAATATTAATAAATAATGGTAATATTGTATTTATATAATAAGTTTTACACATATAATACTAAATATAAATATATAATTTTATGTATTATTTTTTTCTAAAAAGTATTAAAGAATATTGTTGTTATTTATTCATTGTTTTTTGATAGTTGAAGTTTACTACAATTCACATTTTAAATATTTTGAGTAGTTGCAGCTAACATATAAATATTATGTCCTATTATTTTCAACTATTCAGCATTATCTACAAATACTAGTTAAACGAGACAACCGATAATATTATATTGATATACTTAAATATAATTATTATAAGTATACAGATAATATTATATCGATACTACTCAGTAACGGCAATAGATGTTAGTTGTTTCTTATAACTAAGTACCGGGTTACGGTTACATAAATATAATACCTAAATTAATAAAAGTAACTATAATTTTCTTTTATTTTAATAATAAACAACTATAAATAAATATTATTTAAACAAATTAAGTATACAAAAGGAAGTATTGTTATTAAAAATAACGTTACTCACCGATATCATTAGGCGCCTTGCGATTTCACTTGCTCATGCAAAACAACAATCTGAGCTTTTTGGAATACTGTTAAATGATGCATGGTCTAAGTTTAACAATTTAATGAAAAAATAACAATAACCCAAATTCGTAAAAGTGCAAGTAAAGGAGGAGGCTAGGCGTAGTTGCTAATGCAGACTGACTCATACATAAGTTGAAATGAAACTACTTTTTACGGATTTTATCGCGGTATATTGATATTATTTAGTTCCCGACGTTTCGGATCCTTTACAGCATCCATGGTCACGGGCAGACTGAGGTGTTGGACGTCTTGATGTTAAAATTACTAACAGCTACCTTACATTTTTGTTAATTATTAGCGATCCGATTCACGCAGAACGAGCTCACCGTATCCTTTGGTCTTACAGTTTTGGGCTTGGATTTAGATTTTATAGATTCTATAATGGGATTCCAAGCAGCTAGTAAGACCCAACCATCTTCTCTATTGAAATTTGGGTGTTTTTTGATTTCAATAGCCTCACGAATCATCCTGGGTAGGAATCGGTTTTCTTTTGCGAGGACTTGTGGTTTATCAAATCTGATGTAGTGCTGGGTCTTGTCTAGGGTATGTTCACAAACTGCTGACTTTCTGGAACGGCGGTGTTTGACATCGGCAATGTGTTCTTTTACGCGGGTCCCTATGCTTCTTTTAGTTTGGCCTATGTATGAGAGTCCGCAATCACAATCAAGCTTGTATACTCCTGCATCTTGAAGAGGTATGTGGCACTTGACCGGTGGTAAGAACTGACTAATCTTCTTCAGCGGCTTGAAGTATGTTTTGATTGAAGCTCGCTTCAAGATATAGCCAATCTTGTCTGTGACTCCTCTAACATATGGCAATACAGCAGGTAGACGCTCAACTGTGGCACGTTTCACGCGGTTTCTGTGACGAGGGCGCGGTATTCGGAGCTTGTTGTCATGTAGCACTTGCTTGACATGTTGAAGCTCTGCAGCCAGGTGTTGCTCATCACAGATCCCACGCGCTCTCTGAAACAAAGATTTACCGACGGTAGATAACTGTGTTGGGTGGTGGTGTGATTCACCATTTAAGTATTTGCCTGTATGGGTTTTCTTTCGATACACAGTGTGACTCAAGGTATTATTGGGGGAACGAATTACCAAAACATCTAAGAACGCTAAAGAGTTGTTTGCCTCTGCCTCCATAGTAAATTGAATTTTAGAATTTAAGGAGTTAAGGTGGTTCAAAAATGCTGTTACTTTATTAGATGGTAATATGGTGAAAGTATCATCTACGTACCGCTTGTAGAATTTTGGTGTTACAGGTGCAGATTGCAGGGCAGTCTCCTCAAAATCTTCCATGAAGATATCAGCGACAATGGGAGATACTGGAGAGCCCATTGCTACACCATCCACTTGCGTGTAGAATTGATTATTCCACAACATATAGCCGGATGTTAGGCAATGTTTTAGTAGTTCAGCATATTCAATAGGCATGTTATTCTCTAATAGTTTCTTAGATACAATTCTGATACAATCTTCAACTGGTAAGCATGTAAATAATGACTGAACATCAAAACTGACCATAGTTTCATTGTCGGTGAGATGTAGATCTTTTATTTCACTGACAAAATGGTATGAGTCCTTCACATATGCTGCAGTGTTTCCTCTTAGTGATGAAAGTACTGTAGCAAGGTGTTGAGCCAATCTATAGGTTGGTGAGTCGATTTGGCTGACTATTGGTCTTAGCGGAGCATTGGGTTTGTGTATCTTGGGCAGCCCATACAGCTTTGGTGGTTTTGCACAACTAGGAATTATGTATTTTACGTCTAACTTCAATGTATCGGAGTGCTTTTTTATAAGATCACTAGTTAATTTTAATGTTTTAGTCGTAGGATCTGTTTTCACTTGTTTGTAGGTGTTTACATCCGATAAAAGGTCTTGTATTTTATTATTGTAGTCCGACGTATCCATTACCACCGTGGCATTGCCTTTATCTGCACGTAGAATAGTTAATTCGGGCCTTTCGCGAAGGTTTTTAAGCGCTATAAATTCGTTTTTTGTAAGATTCAGTTTGGGCGGTTTGCTTCGACGTAACACTGACGAAATGTCTTGACGTATCGCCTCCAAATCTTGTTTATTTACATTGTTTTTATAAAGGCACTCTTCTACATTGCATATTATGTTTTCTACCGGTATTTTGCGAGGTGTTATAGCATAATTTAGGCCTTTTGTTAGGACTTGAATCGTGTTTTCATCCAGGTTATGTTTCGATAAATTGACAACTGCGCGTGATTGGCTCGCAGGTGACGGGCGCGTTCCGTTTTCTTTAGTGACTTTGACATTTGATTTTGACATTAGTTTATTGAATTTATGTATTTGTCTATGTTTGCATTCGTTATATTTTGATGACTCACGCTCATTTAGTATTGTGATGCAATTATTAAAATCAAATGTAGATAATTTTGTCTTTAAATCCTTGGATGAAATATCGATGTCTTGGTTTATGTAATGCAAATCGGATCGTGTATTTTGTACTAACTGTTGTAATAATTTTTGGCTTGCCTGGTATAAGATCTTGGCGCTTCCTCGTATGTCCTTTCTTGGTGAAATTTTGGCACACGTAGGAATGATGCTGTTGTCCCTGCATCTCTTCAAGAAATTCAAAGATGTTATGAATCTTGCGCGCTTTGTCTTGAGATCTTCTAACCGGCGTATTTTGTTTGCAATAGACAGTCCGTACTGGCTAACATACTGATTTCTGACACTTACGCGAATATTAGACATTGAAATGAAACTACTTTTTACGGATTTTATCGCGGTATATTGATATTATTTAGTTCCCGACGTTTCGGATCCTTTACAGCATCCATGGTCACGGGCAGACTGAGGTGTTGGACGTCTTGATGTTAAAATTACTAACAGCTACCTTACATTTTTGTTAATTATTAGCGATCCGATTCACGCAGAACGAGCTCACCGTATCCTTTGGTCTTACAGTTTTGGGCTTGGATTTAGATTTTATAGATTCTATAATGGGATTCCAAGCAGCTGGTAAGACCCAACCATCTTCTCTATTGAAATTTGGGTGTTTTTTTATTTCAATAGCCTCACGAATCATCCTGGGTAGGAATCGGTTTTCTTTTGCGAGGACTTGTGGTTTATCAAATCTGATGTAGTGCTGGGTCTTGTCTAGGGTATGTTCACAAACTGCTGACTTTCTGGAACGGCGGTGTTTGACATCGGCAATGTGTTCTTTTACGCGGGTCCCTATGCTTCTTTTAGTTTGGCCTATGTATGAGAGTCCGCAATCACAATCAAGCTTGTATACTCCTGCATCTTGAAGAGGTATGTGGCACTTGACCGGTGGTAAGAACTGACTAATCTTCTTCAGCGGCTTGAAGTATGTTTTGATTGAAGCTCGCTTCAAGATATAGCCAATCTTGTCTGTGACTCCTCTAACATATGGCAATACAGCAGGTAGACGCTCAACTGTGGCACGTTTCACGCGGTTTCTGTGACGAGGGCGCGGTATTCGGAGCTTGTTGTCATGTAGCACTTGCTTGACATGTTGAAGCTCTGCAGCCAGGTGTTGCTCATCACAGATCCCACGCGCTCTCTGAAACAAAGATTTACCGACGGTAGATAACTGTGTTGGGTGGTGGTGTGATTCACCATTTAAGTATTTGCCTGTATGGGTTTTCTTTCGATACACAGTGTGACTCAAGGTATTATTGGGGGAACGAATTACCAAAACATCTAAGAACGCTAAAGAGTTGTTTGCCTCTGCCTCCATAGTAAATTGAATTTTAGAATTTAAGGAGTTAAGGTGGTTCAAAAATGCTGTTACTTTATTAGATGGTAATATGGTGAAAGTATCATCTACGTACCGCTTGTAGAATTTTGGTGTTACAGGTGCAGATTGCAGGGCAGTCTCCTCAAAATCTTCCATGAAGATATCAGCGACAATGGGAGATACTGGAGAGCCCATTGCTACACCATCCACTTGCGTGTAGAATTGATTATTCCACAACATATAGCCGGATGTTAGGCAATGTTTTAGTAGTTCAGCATATTCAATAGGCATGTTATTCTCTAATAGTTTCTTAGATACAATTCTGATACAATCTTCAACTGGTAAGCATGTAAATAATGACTGAACATCAAAACTGACCATAGTTTCATTGTCGGTGAGATGTAGATCTTTTATTTCACTGACAAAATGGTATGAGTCCTTCACATATGCTGCAGTGTTTCCTCTTAGTGATGAAAGTACTGTAGCAAGGTGTTGAGCCAATCTATAGGTTGGTGAGTCGATTTGGCTGACTATTGGTCTTAGCGGAGCATTGGGTTTGTGTATCTTGGGCAGCCCATACAGCTTTGGTGGTTTTGCACAACTAGGAATTATGTATTTTACGTCTAACTTCAATGTATCGGAGTGCTTTTTTATAAGATCACTAGTTAATTTTAATGTTTTAGTCGTAGGATCTGTTTTCACTTGTTTGTAGGTGTTTACATCCGATAAAAGGTCTTGTATTTTATTATTGTAGTCCGACGTATCCATTACCACCGTGGCATTGCCTTTATCTGCACGTAGAATAGTTAATTCGGGCCTTTCGCGAAGGTTTTTAAGCGCTATAAATTCGTTTTTTGTAAGATTCAGTTTGGGCGGTTTGCTTCCTAACAAAAGGCCTAAAAAATGCTATAACACCTCGCAAAATACCGGTAGAAAACATAATATGCAATGTAGAAGAGTGCCTTTATAAAAACAATGTAAATAAACAAGATTTGGAGGCGATACGTCAAGACATTTCGTCAGTGTTACGTCGAAGCAAACCGCCCAAACTGAATCTTACAAAAAACTAATTTATAGCGCTTAAAAACCTTCGCGAAAGGCCCGAATTAACTATTCTACGTGCAGATAAAGGCAATGCCACGGTGGTAATGGATACGTCGGACTACAATAATAAAATACAAGACCTTTTATCGGATGTAAACACCTACAAACAAGTGAAAACAGATCCTACGACTAAAACATTAAAATTAACTAGTGATCTTATAAAAAAGCACTCCGATACATTGAAGTTAGACGTAAAATACATAATTCCTAGTTGTGCAAAACCACCAAAGCTGTATGGGCTGCCCAAGATACACAAACCCAATGCTCCGCTAAGACCAATAGTCAGCCAAATCGACTCACCAACCTATAGATTGGCTCAACACCTTGCTACAGTACTTTCATCACTAAGAGGAAACACTGCAGCATATGTGAAGGACTCATACCATTTTGTCAGTGAAATAAAAGATCTACATCTCACCGACAATGAAACTATGGTCAGTTTTGATGTTCAGTCATTATTTACATGCTTACCAGTTGAAGATTGTATCAGAATTGTATCTAAGAAACTATTAGAGAATAACATGCCTATTGAATATGCTGAACTACTAAAACATTGCCTAACATCCGGCTATATGTTGTGGAATAATCAATTCTACACGCAAGTGGATGGTGTAGCAATGGGCTCTCCAGTATCTCCCATTGTCGCTGATATCTTCATGGAAGATTTTGAGGAGACTGCCCTGCAATCTGCACCTGTAACACCAAAATTCTACAAGCGGTACGTAGATGATACTTTCACCATATTACCATCTAATAAAGTAACAGCATTTTTGAACCACCTTAACTCCTTAAATTCTAAAATTCAATTTACTATGGAGGCAGAGGCAAACAACTCTTTAGCGTTCTTAGATGTTTTGGTAATTCGTTCCCCCAATAATACCTTGAGTCACACTGTGTATCGAAAGAAAACCCATACAGGCAAATACTTAAATGGTGAATCACACCACCACCCAACACAGTTATCTACCGTCGGTAAATCTTTGTTTCAGAGAGCGCGTGGGATCTGTGATGAGCAACACCTGGCTGCAGAGCTTCAACATGTCAAGCAAGTGCTACATGACAACAAGCTCCGAATACCGCGCCCTCGTCACAGAAACCGCGTGAAACGTGCCACAGTTGAGCGTCTACCTGCTGTATTGCCATATGTTAGAGGAGTCACAGACAAGATTGGCTATATCTTGAAGCGAGCTTCAATCAAAACATACTTCAAGCCGCTGAAGAAGATTAGTCAGTTCTTACCACCGGTCAAGTGCCACATACCTCTTCAAGATGCAGGAGTATACAAGCTTGATTGTGATTGCGGACTCTCATACATAGGCCAAACTAAAAGAAGCATAGGGACCCGCGTAAAAGAACACATTGCCGATGTCAAACACCGCCGTTCCAGAAAGTCAGCAGTTTGTGAACATACCCTAGACAAGACCCAGCACTACATCAGATTTGATAAACCACAAGTCCTCGCAAAAGAAAACCGATTCCTACCCAGGATGATTCGTGAGGCTATTGAAATAAAAAAACACCCAAATTTCAATAGAGAAGATGGTTGGGTCTTACCAGCTGCTTGGAATCCCATTATAGAATCTATAAAATCTAAATCCAAGCCCAAAACTGTAAGACCAAAGGATACGGTGAGCTCGTTCTGCGTGAATCGGATCGCTAATAATTAACAAAAATGTAAGGTAACTGTTAGTAATTTTAACATCAAGACGTCCAACACCTCAGTCTGCCCGTGACCATGGATGCTGTAAAGGATCCGAAACGTCGGGAACTAAATAATATCAATATACCGCGATAAAATCCGTAAAAAGTAGTTTCATTTCAATGTCTAATATTCGCGTAAGTGTCAGAAATCAGTATCATACATAAGTTCACAATTGAACGCAGGAACATATTTAATTATTTGTAAAGCGGGTAGTTTGCTGCAATAAACTAGCAAATAATTTAAGGTAGGCGAGAAACTTGTAGTAGTGTCTCAAACCGGTCAGAACATCACTTAATTTTGTAGATAAATATGCTTTATCACTTTATACTTACTCGAAATTACCTAGAAAATCTCAAAAAGTATACCTCAGTTAATCTGTGATTCGATCTCATACCACAGTTCATGGAAGGCTGAATAGATTTCTGTTGCGCCACGAGAACTGTTAACGTTAGTTACGAAGTTATGGTATGCTTTTGTATAATCGGTGTGAGCTCACTCCGCGAATGCGATGTGTGTGTGTCTGTCATTGTGTGCAGAATAGTTTTAACAGTAATGATATAGTTGCGTTGTGTGCGTGATTGGTTACTTATCTTCTTTGCGTGGTGCAAAGAACACTAGGCAATGTAAGCCCTGTAGACCTCTCAAAACATTATCCATAGCCCGTTGGATGGTTGCGGGTGCCGTTTTCAGCCCGAATGGCATCCTATTGAACTCGTAATGGCCTGAAGGTGTGCTAAACGCGGTTTTCGCCCTATCCTCTTCCTGAACTTCGATTTGGTGGTACCCACTTGCTAAATCAAGGGTAGTGAAATATGAGCTTTTACCTAATAGGTCGAATAGATCACTAATATTGGGTAAAGGATATTTATCGTCGGTCGTGATTTCATTGAGACGTCTATTCGCCATTTTTGTTGCCCAGATGCGTCCATTTTCTTAGGGACCAAATGCACGGGGGCACTCCAGGGGGAGTGTGATTCCTGAATAATATTATCTTGTAACATTTTATCTACGTGATTCCTAATTTCTTTTGATTGTAGAGGGGGCAATCTATAAGCCTTAATGTTTATCAGATCCTCATTTTTCGTCCTAATCCTATGCTTAACCTGATTTGTGAAGGATAATGGAATATCCTCGCAATAAAAGATGTCCTTATATTCCCTACAAATATCTTCAATAACTGACCGTTCCTCCGAGTTCATATGATCTAACCTTAATTTTTTTTAATTTTCCGTAAGTAAACTATCTAAATTTGTATTATTTCCTGTAAAATTAACAGTAACAGACGGGTCTTGTACGTAAGTTTCTACCTTAAAAGGTGCCGTTACTACAAACTTTCCTGATTCATTCGTATAATTCTGAATAACAGTCGATGCGTATCCCTTAACACACTTAACTAATGCGGCGGGCATTCTAATCCCTTCTTTAAACTGTGTAAAATTTAATATTGCTTCGCCATGTAATAAACTAACCGGAAGCTTAACCCTAAGCTCACTACGAGGAGGTAAATGGTATATCTCTTTCATTGGTGGTGAGTATAGTATGGGGATATTCGTATTTTTACCCGACTGCCGAAGGAGGAGGGTTATGTGTTTGACGTGTATGTATGTATGTATGTCCGTTCCTATGTCCGCTCGTAACTATTCAACGGTGCAACCGATTTAGATAAATGATACCTCATTAGATTTGTCTTGATGGCACGAGTGTCACTGGGTACATGAAATTAAAAAAAAAACAAAATGGCGGATTTTATGCGCTTTAATGCGTGGGCTGAAAAATATGTTTTGAGCATTCCGTATCATGTATTCTCAAATTTTCTTTATTATACTTTCAGATATCGTGAACTCTATTACAAAAATGGAGTTATTTGACGAGTGGCTTAAATACCACAAAGTTGTAAGGAACGATCGTCTTTTTGACTTCATTTCGTCTAAATTTAATTTTGGTGATATAACTGAAGAATCTAGAAGAAAAATTAAAATGACAATAGCGGCCTTTTCCTCAAAAGTTACCTCAAAATGGGCTTCGTCAGGAAAATCAAAGGAGGAGTTTTTGAAAAGGAATAAGGCGTGGATTGAGGGCACAGACGTTGAGTTTCACGTTACTCGCGTTCATTATGCTGAACCACAACCGTCTACCTCAGCTGGAAGGCCAAAGAAAAGCTTTGGAGAGTCTTCATTTAAGACCAAAAAACGGAAAGTAGAAGATCTCGTACAATCGCGTAGTTCAAGTGAATCAAATCAAATCAAATCAAATTTTATTTGCATTGAATGTAGGTACATGAATTACAGATGGAATAGTTAAAAAGTGAGCCGTATACATTCTGCCTTAGATTAAGCATGCAAAATTAATGTGGAGAAAATGTCTTTATTTTAAATTGTAATATAACAATAGTAATAGCGTTTCAGCTTTAAATTTGAGTGAAAATTGGAATTTATTAATTTATAAATGATATCAATATTAAAATTAAAATTGTCATAATTATTAAAAACTTTTGTCCATTAGAAAATCATTAATTGAATAGTAACATTTGTCTATTAAGAATGTCTTTAAATTATTTTTAAATCTTTGCATCGCATAATTTTTTAATAAAACAGGTAGTTTGTTGTATATTGCAGGACCCATACAAATTACACTTTTTCGTAACAATGCTGTGTTGTAGGAACCAGTACATAGAAGATTTCTGTATTGATTTCTTACAGGTCCTTTTCTATTTTCTGCCACTGTGGTGAAGAGATGTTTATTGGCTTTTACAAAGATGGCCATTTCCAAAATATACAATGACGGGAAAGTTAGAATTTTTAGAGACCTAAATATTGGTTCACAACTGTCTGTGGTCTTTAAATTACATATTGCTCTGATACAACGCTTTTGCGCCTTAAAAATATGTTCTCTCGAGCTACAATTGCCCCAGAAGATAATTCCAAACCTTAGAACTGATTCAACCAAACCGTGATAAGCAACTAGGCTAGTTTGAACGTCGACCTTTTTGGACAAATTTAAAAGTACGTATGCCGATATACTTAGTTTCTTGCAAACTTCTTCTGCTTGAGTTTGCCAATTTAATTGACTATCAATATGTATTCCTAAAAAATTAGCAACATTTGTTTATGTTAGTGAACTTAATAGATCATTGTCCAGCAGATCAAAAATAAATTAGAGTTCTTTTCGCATGCACTAGAGTTCTATAGTTCCTGATACTTTTCAGAAATAGTTCTGCCGTATTTTCGAAAAAAAACTCAGTTGAAAAAATGATCTGCTAACTTCCCGTAGCAAATCATTTAGCAGCAAATCAAAAATTAATGTAAGTTCCTTTCGCATGCAGCTGAGTTTTACAGTTCCTGATACTTTTTAGGAATAGTTCTAGCGATTTTCCTAAGAAAAAAAACAATTGAAAAAATGATATGCTAACTTCCCTTAGCAGAGAATTTTGCAGCATATCAAAAATTCACGTGAGTTCCTTCCAAATGCAGATTAGGTCTACAGTTCCTGATAACTTTTGAACATAGTTCTGTAGTTTTTCTTAAAAAAAAACAGATATATACACTAAAATATACACATATAATAGCTTAAGAGTATAAATAAAGCGATGTAATATTTCTAAGGGGCTTTGACCATTTCAAATCATTGCTAGAGGCGGGAACTCTCGGGATTCTATAAGACCCATATCAGAACTATAAGATAGAACTAGATTTGAGGCCAGAACTCTCTCGAAAATGCCAGCAGAGCATGGTAGAAAAATAGAAAAGCTGAAAATTCAAAAAAAATATTTTGATCAATTCAAATCATTGCTAGAGGCGGGAACTCTCGCGATTAAATAAAATCCATATGAGAACTATAAGATAGAACTCGATTTGAGGCCAGAACTCTCTTAAAAATGCCAGCAGAGCATGGTAGTAAGGTAGAAAATCTGAATATTCAAAAAAAATATTTTGATCAATTCAAATCATTGTTAGAAGTGGGAACTCTCGCGATTCTATAAGATACATATGAGAACTATAAGATAGAACTCGATTTGAGGCCAGAACTCTCTTAAAAATGCCAGCAGAGCATGGTAGTAAGGTAGAAAATCTGAATAATCAAAAAAAATATTTTGATCAATTCAAATCATTGCTACAGGTGGGAACTATCATGATTCTATAAAACCTATATTAAAACTATAAGATAGAACTCGATTTGACGCCAGTTTATTTTTTTAGTTTTAACTTTTTTTATATATTTTTCATATAATATTTTTTTTATAACATACGCTTATTTTACAATTATACATTAATGATACAATGAGTTTTTTTTCTACCTTACTACCATGCTCTGCTGGCATTTTTAAGAGAGTTCTGGCCTCAAATCGAGTTCTATCTTATAGTTCTGATATAGTTCTTATAGAATCACGAGAGTTCCCACCTGTAGCAATGATTTGAATTGATCAAAATATTTTTTTTGATTATTCAGATTTTCTACCTTACTACCATGCTCTGCTGGCATTTTTAAGAGAGTTCTGGCCTCAAATCGAGTTCTATCATATAGTTCTCATATGGATCTTAGAGAATCGCGAGAGTTCCCGCTTCTAACAATGATTTGAATTGATCAAAATATTTTTTTTGATTATTCAGATTTTCTACCTTACTACCATGCTCTGCTGGCATTTTTAAGAGAATTCTGGCCCCAAATCGAGTTCTATCTTATAGTTCTCATATGGATCTTATTTAATCGCGAGAGTTCCCGCCTCTAGCAATGATTTGAATTGATCAAAATATTTTTTTTGAATTTTCAGCTTTTCTACCTTTCTACCATGCTCTGCTGGCATTTTCGAGAGAGTTCTGGCCTCAAATCTAGTTTTATTTTATAGTTCTTATATGGATCTTATAGAATCACGAGAGTTCCTACCTGTAGCAATGATTTCAATTGATCAAAATATTTTTTTTGATTATTCAGATTTTCTACCTTACTACCATGCTCTGCTGGCATTTTTAAGAGAGTTCTGGCCTCAAATCGAGTTCTATCTTATAGTTCTTATATAGTTCTTATAGAATCACGAGAGTTCCCACCTGTAGCAATGATTTGAATTGATCAAAATATTTTTTTTGATTATTCAGATTTTCTACCTTACTACCATGCTCTGCTGGCATTTTTAAGAGAGTTCTGGCCTCAAATCGAGTTCTATCATATAGTTCTCATATGGATCTTAGAGAATCGCGAGAGTTCCCGCTTCTAACAATGATTTGAATTGATCAAAATATTTTTTTTGATTATTCAGATTTTCTACCTTACTACCATGCTCTTCTGGCATTTTTAAGAGAATTCTGGCCCCAAATCGAGTTCTATCTTATAGTTCTCATATGGATCTTATTTAATCGCGAGAGTTCCCGCCTCTAGCAATGATTTGAATTGATCAAAATATTTTTTTTGAATTTTCAGCTTTTCTACCTTTCTACCATGCTCTGCTGGCATTTTTAAGAGAGTTCTGGCCTCAAATCTAGTTTTATTTTATAGTTCTTATATGGATCTTATAGAATCACGAGAGTTCCTACCTGTAGCAATGATTTCAATTGATCAAAATATTTTTTTTGATTATTCAGATTTTCTACCTTACTACCATGCTCTGCTGGCATTTTTAAGAGAGTTCTGGCCTCAAATCGAGTTCTATCTTATAGTTCTTATATATTTTTTTTTTTATTTATCATTTATTTCGACCAACTAAGGATCATATTCACAATAAAATTAACATAATTAAATCAATACCTTAAACTAAAATAATATTCTGACAGAAGTCAGTAAATGGACCATACTACAATGATTCAAGTACTGACAGTCGAACCGTTCTGCGAATGCGTTCAGGATACTGTTACGGCTGCCCCGCACTCTGCGCACCAGGGATGTGCACCGCTTACGCATGGTTGCATTAAAGCAATCCACTCTAGCCTCCGCGAACATCCCCGAAGCGCTACAGAAGCGAGGCAGCCCCAAAAGCATCCTAAACGCATTGTTATATTGGACGCGTATCGCGCTGTACTGTCTTTGCGTATAACTCACCCACAAACTGCTGGTGTAGAAGGACGTACAAAATGCCCTGAATAAGGCGATTTTGACGCCCCTCGAACACCGAGCAAATCTGCGGGCTATCATATTAGCACGAACAGACAACGCCCTACGCTCCCTCTCTATGTCAGCATCGTCCTTCAAGTCCGAGGTTACAATATGCCCAAGATATTTAAACGTGCTGACTCTATTTAGAGCGCACCCATAAAGTTTAATAGATGGTATATTATCTAGACATCTTCCCCGGGCTTGAAAGACCATGCATTCACTCTTTTTCACATTGTACAACAGACCATGCTCGTCAGCGTACTTTTCGCACATACCAAGCAGCTTCGACAGACCGCTCACAGAAGCACTCGCAGCACCATGTCATCAGCATAACTAATATTATTAATGCAGACTCCACCAATATGGCAGCCGACATGTGTGCTGCTGAGCCCCTCAATCAGCGCGTTAACATAGAGGTTGAAAAGCTTCGGCGAGGATAGCCCCCCCTGCCTCACCCCGCACTCCAACCTGTATGGGGTCGAATTGGCCCCCGACCACCGAACCACGTTGACCTGATTCTTGTACCAATATTTAAAAATGCGTATCAGTTCCTGTGCCATTGACGTTTGATGAAGCTTCTTCCACAAAATGTCATAAGAAACCAGGTCAAACGCCCTCGATAAGTCGAGGAAACAAGCAAAAATAGGCGTACTCCTATCGGTGTAGTACTTGACAGTTTGCTTTAAACACAATACAGCTGCTTCTGTGGAGAGACCTGACTTAAAGCCGAACTGGTTGTCGTGTACATGCACGTATTTATCAAGCTGCGTGTTAAGCAAACTGTCAAGCACTTTCGAGATAATAGTGGCCAGGGAGATAGGCCTGTAATTATTCCTATCACTAATATCACCGGTTTTGCTCTTCACGACCGGCACCACCACAGTCCTCATCATCGGCTCAGGTAAATACGAGTGCCCCACACACAATGAGTAAAACATCGCAAGCACCCTAGGCAGATGAGTACCTGCATATTTAAGGTGCTCGATGCTGAGGTCGTCGTGCCCAGGAGACTTTCCCCGTGACATTGATTGTATTACTTTTCTAACCTCTTTCGCCGTAAATTGGGTACTAGCCTCCCGGCCACAAGACTCAGCACTGCACGCAGACTGTGATGACCCCGAAGGTGAGGTTACAGTAAAATGTTCCCTAAACAACTCGGCTATGTCAGTCAGGTCACTGGTACCGTTGACACTCACAGGTAAGCCCGGCTTACCGTTAAGTTTATTGGTTGACTTCCAAAAACTGCGAAAATCGTGCTTGGAATGATGTGATGCCAAGATATTCATTTTAATTTGGTCACTATATATATATATACATATGGATCTTATTTAATCGCGAGAGTTCCCGCCTCTAGCAATGATTTGAATTGATCAAAATATTTTTTTTTGAATTTTCAGCTTTTCTACCTTTCTACCATGCTCTGCTGGCATTTTCGAGAGAGTTCTGGCCTCAAATCTAGTTTTATTTTATAGTTCTTATATGGATCTTATAGAATCACGAGAGTTCCTACCTGTAGCAATGATTTCAATTGATCAAAATATTTTTTTGATTATTCAGATTTTCTACCTTACTATCATGCTCTGCTGGCATTTTTAAGAGAGTTCTGGCCTCAAATCGAGTTCTATCGTATAGTTCTTATATGGATCTTATAGAATCGCGAGAGTTCTCGGTTCTAACAATGATTTGAATTGATCAAAATATTTTTTTTGATTATTCAGATTTTCTACCATACTACCATGCTCTGCTGGCATTTTTAAGAGAGTTCTGGCCTCAAATCGAGTTCTATCGTATAGTTCTCATATGGATCTTATTTAATCGCGAGAGTTTCCGCCTCTAGCAATGATTTGAATTGATCAAAATATTTTTTTTTGAATTTTCAGCTTTTCTACCTTTCTACCATGCTCTGCTGGCATTTTCGAGAGAGTTCTGGCCTCAAATCTAGTTTTATTTTATAGTTCTTATATGGATCTTATAGAATCACGAGAGTTCCTACCTGTAGCAATGATTTCAATTGATCAAAATATTTTTTTTGATTATTCAGATTTTCTATCTTACTACCATGCTCTGCTGGCATTTTTAAGAGAGTTCTGGCCTCAAATCGAGTTCTACCTTATAGTTCTCATATGGATTTTATTTAATCGCGAGAGTTCCCGCCTCTAGCAATGATTTATTTTATTTTATTTGATGCACAAAACACATTACAATCGTTACAAAAAAAAAACCTTAGAACTAAAAGTTTTAAACTAGATTATAACATAAAACTATGTGCACATTGCAAAATTACTGTTACAATAATGAAAGAGCTCATGGCTTATAACTATTAAAGGTAACATAGTAATAAAATGTGACGTTCCTCGACCCCAGTAATTTAACGAGGAGGGTGGGTCTAGTCAATCAGGCATAGCATCCCGGGCCACAAGGGTCCGCACTTAACTTACGATGGAGGATGCCTTTAATGACAGTGGTGAATTTTTTAATGTTATGACAAAATATGTCAACAAGCATGTGATTGCTCTTTGCCAACTCGTTGTATTGACGAGCCATCCTGGTCAAAGGGTTGTAGAACGAGATGTTGTTTTTATAAATTTGTAGGGAAAATAGATTGACTTCGTTAGATCTACGGGCACTAAATTTTATATTAAGGCTTATGTGAGCTAGTAGTTCGGAAGAGTCTATAATGGAGTGGGTGATTTTATAGAGGTAAACTAAATCAAAGATGATGCGTCTGGATTCTAATGGTTGAACTTTAAATTTCAGGAGTCTATCGCGATAATTTAAATTAGACCGGCCAGGTTTTATACGATAACTTAAAATTCTGAGAAATTTCCTCTGAATGCGTTCAATATCATCAATGTGCACCTTATAATTCGGTGACCATATAGGACTACCGTATTCCAATATACTTCTTACGAGGCTGAAGTATAAGTACAAGGTGCTACGAGGATTTTTAAAACCTTTCGTAGATCTTAAAAAAAAAACCCAATAGATGGTTTGCTTTAGACGTTATATGACTATAGTGATTTGAATTGATCAAAATATTTTTTTTGAATTTTCAGCTTTTCAACCTTTCTACCATGCTCTGCTGGCATTTTCGAGAGAGTTCTGGCCTCAAATCTAGTTCTATCTTATAGTTCTGATATGGGTCTTATAGAATCCCGAGAGTTGCTGCCTCTAGCAATTATTTGAAATGGTCAAAGCCCCTTAGAAATATTACATCGCTTTATTTATATTCTTAAGCTATTATATGTGTATATTTTAGTTTATATATCTGTTTTTTTTTTGAAAAACTACAGAACTATATTCAAAAGTTATCAGGAACTGTAGAACTAATCTGCACGTGGAAGGAACTCACGTGAATTTTTGATATGCTGCAAAATTCTCTGCTAAGGGAAGTTAGCATATCATTTTTTCAATTGTTTTTTTTCTTAGGAAAATCGCTAGAACTATTCCTAAAAAGTATCAGGAACTGTAGAACTCAGCTGCATGCGAAAGGAACTTACATTAATTTTTGATTTGCTGCTAAATGATTTGCTACGGGAAGTTAGCAGATCATTTTTTCAACTGAGTTTTTTTTCGAAAATACGGCAGAACTATTTCTGAAAAGTATCAGGAACTATAGAACTCTAGTGCATGCGAAAAGAACTCTCATTTATTTTTGATCTGCTGGACAATGATCTGCTAAGTTCACTAACATCATTTGTTTGGAGAATATTTTTTTTATTATATTGTTGTGTGTGTGTGTACGTGTTGCGGACTCGTGCGTTAATGAAATTGTATTAAATTAGTTGTTTTTAAGTTTATTACCAAATTATTCCAGTCAAGCCAATGTATTATGTCTTTAAGCGTATTATTTATATCCTGTTCATAGGTGTTCATATTTTTACATTTCACTAATGCAGTGCTATCATCGGCAAATAAGACCATGGGGTTCTTAACGTGACGTGGCAAATCTATATCTATACTTAATATATAAAGCTGAAGAGTTTGTTTGTTTGTTTGTTTGTTTGTTTGTTTGCTTGAACGCGCTAATCTCAGGAACTACTGGTTCGATTTGAAAAATTCTTTCAGTTTTAGATAGCTCATTTATCGAGGAAGGCTATAGGCTATATATCATCACGCTAAGACCAATAGGAGCGGAGCATCAATGAAGAATGTTTCAAAATCGGGTTTTTTTCCTTTTGAGAGCTTCCGATGCATGCGCTGCGTAAACGATTAAAGTTTCGCAAAAATCATATATGACAGAATTGTTCCTCTTTAAAATTTCTAAAAAAAAGTCCGCGACAGCATATGTCTATCTTTTAAGGTTGGCTCACTATAAACGTTTTTATGTTAACTTTGTTCTAAAATTCGTTTTTTTTTTCTTTTGAGAGCTTCCGATGCGTGCGCTGCGTAAACGGTTAAAGTTTCGCAAAAATCATATATGACAGAATTGTTCCTCTTTAAAAGTTCTAAAAAAAAGTCCACGACAGCATATGTCTATCTTTTAAGGTTGGCTCACTATAACCTTTTTTATGCTAACTTTGTTCTAAAATTCCAAATGCATTATTTGCGTAGGTGTTTTTATAAACATGATATTATTAATCCTTATCCAAATAAATACGTTATTCATCAGCCTTTAGAGCGATTGTTTTGTATCCGTGCGGACCGAGCTTGGGTCCGCTCGGACCCAACAAACGCTCTAAAGGACATATCCTCATTTAGCGTTCTTTTATTATTCCTGTTCCCGTGACATATTTTACTAAAGTTCCGCTCGGATACTCAATACTCAATTATCAACTAACAATATTGGCTATATCTTGAAGTGAGCTTCAATCAAAACATACTATAAGCCGCTGAAGGGGATCATCATCTTCTTACCACCTGTAAGGAGATGATGATCCCCTTCAGCTTACTGCCACCTGCCAAGTTTGCTTGAAAGCGATAATCTCAGGAACTATTGGTCCGATTAGAAAAAATCTTTCGGTGTTAGATAGTCCATTTATTCAGGAAGGATATAGGCTATCATCCCGCTAAGACTAAGTAACTATTCCACGCGGACGAAGTCGCGGGCGGAAGCTAGTATACTTAATATATAAAGCTGAAGAGTTTGTTTGTTTGTTTGTTTGTTTGTTTGTTTGTTTGTTTGTTTGTTTGCTTGAACGCGCTAATCTCAGGAACTACTGGTTCGATTTGAAAAATTCTTTCAATGATAGATAGCTCATTTATCGAGGAAGGCTATAGGCTATATATCATCACGCTAAGACCAATAGGAGCGGAGCACCAATGAAAAATGTTTCAAAATCGGGGTTATTTTTCCTTTTGAGAGCTTCCGATGCGTGCGCTGCGTAAACGGTTAAAGTTTCGCAAAAATCATATATGACAGAATTGTTCCTCTTTAAAAGTTCTAAAAAAAAGTCCGCGACAGCATATGTCTATCTTTTAAGGTTGGCTCACTATAACCTTTTTTATGCTAACTTTGTTCTAAAATTCCAAATACATTATTTGCGAAGGTGTTTTTATAAACATGATATTAATCCTTATCCAAATAAATACGTTAAGAGTAGTAAGTTAAGTAGTAAGTTAAGTAGTAAGTTAAGAGTAGAAGTATTTAATTTAAAACAAAAGTGCCCTTTACATCATTGGATTTCAATGAATATCTTAGGATCTCCTAAGATATTATATCGCAGTAGTAGTATCGCAGTTTTAAAATAACATCGCAGCAAAATAATGATCAAGTACCGCGCGCGCATTTATGATGTGCAAGGCAGTCATGAGGGGGAAGGGCGGTGAGCCCAGTTAGCTCAGCGAGTTAATTTTCTTTAGGGTATTGTTTCTGATTTTTTAGTACCTATTTTAAGCTAATTCTTTTACCGTGGGTAGGCGATATCTTATCTATCGTGGAAGGCTATAGGCTATAATATATCATAACGCTACGCGGACGAAGTCGCGGGCAGAAGCTAGTAATATATAAAGCTGAAGAGTTTGTTTGTTTGTTTGTTTGCTTGAACGCGCTAATCTCAGGAACTACTGGTCCGATTTGAAAAATTCTTTCAGTGTTAGATAGCCCATTTACTGAGGAAGGCTATAGGCTATATATCATCACGCTACGCGGACGACGTCGCGGGCAGAAGCTAGTCATTTATATAGATTAAAAAGAGAAGCGGCCCAAGCACGCTACCCTGTGGTACACCGTATTGTATTATTCTGCTTTCAGATAGGGATTTTCTTTCACTTTTCGTATTACAACAAATTCTGCTAATTTCTGTGTATTGCTTACGATCTTTAAGGTATGATTTTATAAGACTGAGCACATTTCCTCTTATTCCACAAATGCTAAGCTTGTTTAGTAGGATCTCATGATTGACACAATCAAAAGCCTTCGTCATATCTGTTAGGATTGCGCAAATGGGTGTTTTGGTGTCCATATTTTTCAAAATAGTATTTAATAAATCGTATTGATGTTTTTATTCTTTCTAAAACCTTTCTGTTCATTACACAAAATATCATGTTTGCATAGAAATTTGTTAATAGTTTCATAAATTATTTTTTCTACTACTTTGGAGAAAACAGGAATCAAAGCTATTGGTCTGTAATTAGTTATATCTTCTTTGCTATTTTTCTTATGAAGCGGTTTAACTATGACTGTTTTTAGGCTATTAGGAAATACATTGAAATGAAACTACTTTTTACGGATTTTATCGCGGTATATTGATATTATTTTGTTCCCGACGTTTCGGATCCTTTACAGCATCCATGGTCACGGGCAGACTGAGGTGTTAGACGTCTTGATGTTAAAATTACTAACAGCTACCTTACATTTTTGTTAATTATTAGAAAACCCATACGGACAAATACTTAAATGGTGAATCACACCACCACCCAACACAGTTATCTACCGTCGGTAAATCTTTGTTTCAGAGAGCGCGTGGGATCTGTGATGAGCAACACCTGGCTGCAGAGCTTCAACATGTCAAGCAAGTGCTGCATGACAACAAGCTCCGAATACCGCGCCCTCGTCACAGAAACCGCGTGAAACGTGCCACAGTTGAGCGTCTACCTGCTGTATTGCCATATGTTAGAGGAGTCACAGACAAGATTGGCTATATCTTGAAGCGAGCTTCAATCAAAACATACTTCAAGCCGCTGAAGAAGATTAGTCAGTTCTTACCACCTGTCAAGTGCCACATACCTCTTCAAGATGCAGGAGTATACAAGCTTGATTGTGATTGCGGACTCTCATACATAGGCCAAACTAAAAGAAGCATAGGGACCCGCGTAAAAGAACACATTGCCGATGTCAAACACCGCCGTTCCAGAAAGTCAGCAGTTTGTGAACATACCCTAGACAAGACCCAGCACTACATCAGATTTGATAAACCACAAGTCCTCGCAAAAGAAAACCGATTCCTACCCAGGATGATTCGTGAGGCTATTGAAATCAAAAAACACCCAAATTTCAATAGAGAAGATGGTTTGGTCTTACCAGCTGCTTGGAATCCCATTATAGAATCTATAAAATCTAAATCCAAGCCCAAAACTGCAAGACCAAAGGATACGGTGAGCTCGTTCTGCGTGAATCGGATCACTAATAATTAACAAAAATGTAAGGTAGCTGTTAGTAATTTTAACATTAAGACGTTCAACACCTCAGTCTACCCGTGACCATGGATGCTGTAAAGGATCCGAAACGTCGGGAACAAAATAATATCAATATACCGCGATAAAATCCGTAAAAAGTAGTTTCATTTCAATGTCTAATATTCGCGTAAGTGTCAGAAATCAGTATATTAGGAAATACGCCGGAGCTAATACTTAGGTTTATAATGTGGCTAAGATGTCCAACTATATTATTTGCGACAAATTTTACAACTTTCGTTGCTATACTATCGTGCCCAAAGCTATTTTTGTTTTTTAAAGACTGTATTGCGCTAACTACTTCTTGGGGTAAAACTGGAGCCATAAACATTGAATTTGGGTTATTTAAAATATTGCTACATTCAAATGACACGGATTTATTTTGAATCTGATCTACAAAATAATTATTAAATGCGTTGGCAATTTTTTTAGGGTTATTAATAATTGTATCATGTATTCTAATTTCAGAAACAGGAGTGTAAGTGTATGTTTTATTGTTTATAACTTGCCAAGAAGCCCTCGACCTATTTTCCGATGTTCTTATAAAATAATTGTTCTGTGCTTTTTGAGTTAATTTGATAATTTTGCGAAATCTCTTAGAATAGTCTTTAAATTTGTTTTTTTTTCATTAGTGGACTTAAGTCTGTACTCCCATAAAAGGTGGCGTTGCCTTTTACTGCATACGCGTATTCCTCGTGAGACCCATTTAACCTTTTTATTCGCTTTTATAGTTATAGATTTATTCGGAAAACAAAGATCATACAGCAAACGAAAGTATTCTAAGAACTTATCATATGCTTCATTTGCACTTTCTGTATTGTATATTTCTGAGAACGAGATGCAACGTAGATGGTTATTAAATTTCACTAAGTTTTCTAATGATAAGTCACGTTTCTTTATACGCCAAGAATTTAATCTGTAGGTTTTATTTAGTTTAATTTGCAGTATTTGTGCAGTGTGGTTGGATAAAGCAAGGTCTATTATATCACATTTACATTTTTGTCGGGAATTGTGAGCAAAGTTATCAATACAGCTGTTGCTGCATAATCTAGTCGGTTGCCTCAGTTCCAGTCTGAGATTATGGCCTAATAGAAAATATTCGAAATCCAGAGTCATATTGTTTTTTTCTATAATATATCAATATTGAAGTCTCCACATATTTTTTTTTTTTATTAGGGCTAATACATAAAGCTTTCATAGCAGTCCCTAACTTTTCATAAAATGTTTGCAGGTTACTTGAATAAGGTGGACGATATAAGCATTATAACTAAGTGTGCATTGATCAGCTCAATAGCGCAGCATTCCAGTACACCATCGATTGAGCATCGTGCAATGTCCGTTAGCTCCTTATATTGTAAATATCTTTTAACCAGGATACAGGCTCCTCCTCTTTTCTTTGCATTTCTCGCATAACAAGCTGCGAGTTTATAGCCTGGTATATTTAAAAGGTTTTCTTGACCATGCATAATAAAATGTTCGGTGATGCACACAATGTCTATATCCGTTTTTTTATTAGAAAGTTCTTGAAGATGAATAGTTAGCAAGTCCGATTTATTTAAAAGCCCCGCAATATTCTGATGTAATATATGTATTCCATTATAGAAGAAAAAAATCATGGTTTCTTGTTGTATTGTTATCTTCATTTATTGCCGTAGACATAGTATCATAAATGTTATCATATGATGATTCAGATAATATTGATTGCAGATGTTGAAATATTTTGCTAGTACCATTGTTATTTAACCTGCCAGTGTGCTTGGAGAACATGTCGTAATCGTAGGATAGTAATGAGTTGGAATCCCATAGTACTGCATAGTTGTGAGTCTCAATATCCTTGTAGAGTAAATTGTTGAAGATTTCTATTCTCCGATTAAACTTACTGAGTATTCGTTAAATTTATAGGTAGGGAGGCAGAGTATGATGTTTGTGTGTTGTATTCTAATTAAAGTATCTCTTATATGAACTACAAGATTATAATAGTTGTATGTTTTGCGGAAATTTTCCTCTCCTATAAATATAACACAGTAGTCATTCTGCGTATAATTTTTTACTTTTTTGTGTATATTATCAAGTAGGGCCTCAACACCGCAGTTAGGAGTTAGGTAGTGACATATTTGAAAGTTGTGTATGGTATCTTCTGCTATGGCTAGTATTTTATTTTTTTTGTTTTATCTGCTTATGATACAAACTTTATTAAGAGGCGATGTTGTATTTTTGTCACACGGAGTTGAAAGTGTAGCGTCTTTCTTTTGGCTAATAGGATTTTGTTGTCAATTTTTGTCCTCAGACAAACTAATAACTGCTGCTGAATTCGTGCTCTATTCGTGGTATTACATGCCAGCCACTGTGCACAAAATACTTGTTCACAGTACAGAAGTCATCAAAAATGCACTCGTTCCTATTGGACAGCTTTCTGAAGAAGCTCAAGAAGCAAGGAACAAAGAGATTTAGGGAACATAATACCCGAAAATGCTCACGTGTTGCCGTGAATAGAGACTTGCTCAACATGTTGATTCTAACATCTGATCCTCTCATCAATAGCCTTCGGGAAGTACCAAAGAAAAAATCTGACAATTTATCCGCAGAGGTCTCAAAACTTATTGTAGCTCCTACAACTGAGTCTCGACCTGTGCGACAAAGACCGGTGTCCGAACAAGAAGATTATCTTTTATCGGAAACTTCTGATGAATCCGATATGGATGATTAGTTGTTTTTTATATTTTAAGCTTCTGCCCGCGACTTCGTCCGCGTAGCGTGATGATATATAGCCTATAGCCTTCCTCAATAAATGGGCTATCTAACACTGAAAGAATTTTTCAAATCGGACCAGTAGTTCCTGAGATTAGCGCGAAACAAACAAACAAACAAACAAACTCTTCAGCTTTACATATTAAGTATAGATTTATTATATAAATGAAATTTTACATTTTTTAAACATTAATATTTACGGACATTACACTAATTATACTAATTTTAGTTGGGTTAATAATTATTTTTATGTAAATTTAATTTATTTTTATTTTTTTAATATACTTTCATACAATATATTTTTTTTATTAGCAACAGTGTTCATATCACAGTGCAATCATTCTTTCACCGCTTACGCTGCCTATATAATAGCAATACTTTCTAAACTAATTGCCTGCGTTAAACAGGTTTGTCGTATGAGTCGTTGACCTTGACACCTATTAACATCTGCTTGCATCGTTTCCTTTGTTCATGCACAGCTGTTTTAAATTGTAACTGTAGTCATTAACGTTATATTTATTTAGTTTAAAGTAAAGTTAAGTCAATTAAATCAAAGCTCACTATTTATAATAACTACATAGCTTTAGTCAAAAGTCTGAGTTGCAGCGCTTACACTTGCAAGAGCGTTTTAATAAGTTCGAAGCCTTATATGTGGAATTTGATAATTTACAGACACATATTGAACTGCTTGCCGATGATGCCGAGTCTACGTTTGCTGAGCGTGAGGACTTCGACCGCCAGTTTTTTAACCTGGTGGCACTCACGCCTGCTCGGCGCATCATCCGACGGTGCTGGTTCGGAGGCGGGCTTCAAAGATGCTGACTCAGGTGCACATGTTTCCAATAATAGTTTTGTTCGTTTGCCCAAAATAGATTTGCCTCATTTTGATGGTAACTGCCAATGCTGGCTTGAGTGTCGTGACACCTTCACGTCATTGATTCACGATAACGCTAGTATTAGTAACATCAACAAGTTTCACTACTTACGAGCTTTATTGCAAGGGACAGCGGCATTAATTATAAAAAATATAGATTTTAAATGTGATCACTACAGCATCGCATGGGACCTGTTGTGTGAACGCTATAACAATACACGCCTTTTAGTTCATAATCACTTACAGGCATTATTTGATGCCGAGTCAATTTCAAAAGAATCGTGTGCATCTATTAGGAATCTTGTAGATCTAATTAATAGGAATGTAAGGGCACTTACAACATTAAAACAACCCACTCAGTATTGGGATACGTTGCTTATCTATGTCATGACAAAGAAATTAGACATGACAACGAGTCGTAATTGGGAAGAGCACAGGAACAATACTATTAAGGATGATCCTACATTATCCCAATTCTGTTCCTTTTTAAGCAGGAAGGCGGACTGGTTGGAGTCCGTCGAATCCAACATTGGTTGTTCATCTATTGATAACAGCACCACTATTGTCGTCTTAAACAATAATCACTTAAATAAAAGCTATTCTAAAATCAATAAAAAACCTAATAGTATTAATAAATTGAACCCAATAAAATGTCCACTTTGCTCCCAAGCTCACACTTTGTATAAATGTGAATCTTTCAGGAACTTACCCATAGAAAGTCGCATACAAAAGACTAATGATTTTGAAGTTTGTCTGAATTGCTTGCGTTTTGGACATTCTGCTAAGCATTGCAAACTGTCACATTGCAAATATTGTAAAATAAAGCACAATACGCTTTTAAATTTAGAAAGCCAAAGTTCCAAACCATTCTCCGATCCATTGCCTTCTGTTAGTTCTGCTATGCTTTCATCGTTTTCTACTATGCCAGCCAATTCTTTGCAGCTTGCTATTTCTGCGCATGTTTTAATGTCCACAGCCTTGGTGAAAGTGACCAGTGCGACCGGTAAGAAGTACCCTGCGCGCTTGCTGCTGGACAACGGTAGCACGGCGAACTTTGTTACGCAGAGGCTATCAGAGGAACTTGGTTTGTCACGACGCAGTACGAGTATCAAGGTAACGGGTATTAGCAATCACATATCCACCAGTACACAGTCTTGTCACCTCACAATAGAGTCTTTATGCTGTGCCTACAATGTAGATATTGAGTGTCATATTTTACCTGAAATTACAAAGATTCTACCGTCTTCATTCGTGCATGTCAGTCATGTCCCTATTTCTTCAGGTCTTAAACTAGCAGACCCGAACTTTAACATTCCATCGGTCGTAGATATCCTGGTAGGGGCTGAAGTATTCTGGAATGTCTTAGGCAGTAACACTATAGATTTAGGGAAAAATCTTCCTAGATTATGCGAAACCAAGTTTGGATGGCTTGTATCCGGTAGTATTTCGTATCAGTCAAAGTTATCCCATTCACATATCGTGTGCTATCATTCCAATGTCACTCCTGAACTTAGTCAATTCTGGGAGCTAGACAATGTTTTACCAAAGCATTCACAGTCTTTGGAGGAAAGAATGTGTGAACAACACTTTCTTTCAAAGTACTGTTCGTAAACGCGATGGTAGGTTTGTCGTCACCATGCCTTTAAAAAAGGATCCTAGCACTTTAGGGCATTCTTATATTACCGCTAAAAAACGTTTTTTATCGTTAGAAAGGAGATTTAATAATCATCTTTCATTCAAAGAAAAATATAATGACTTCATGCGGGAATATGTACGCCTAGGTCACATGACTTTGGACTCTTCTGACCATATTTCCTCACCTGAAAATTCCGTGGTTAAACATTACATACCACATCATGGAGTCATTCGTAGTTCTAGCACCACTACTCAACTACTTACGCGTAGTATTCGACGCATCAGCCTCTACCAGTTCGGGAGTGTCTCTTAACGACATTCAGATGGTCGGTCCCGTAGTGCAAGACGATCTGCTTAGCATTCTAACACGTTTTCGTAAGCATAGGTATGTGGTCTCAGGCGACGTAGAAAAAATGTACAGGGCCATAGAGCTAAGCCCAGGTCAAAGACCTCTTCAAAAAATCATTTTCCGGTTTGACTCCTCAGAACCTCTTAGAACACATTAAATACGGTTACCTACGGTACCGCTTCTGCTCCCTATTTAGCCGCCAAGTGTCTAGTAAGTCTGGCTGATGACATAGAGGACACCCGTGTTCAATCCGCCATACAACGTGACTTTTACGTAGACGACTATCTCAGTGGGGTGAGTAGTATAAACGACACCATCGAAATTTCAAAAAAAGGTACAATCTGTTTTATCTTCTGCTAAATTTAATTTACGCAAATGGCGATCTAATCATCCGGAAATAATTTAAAAAATCACAAATAGTAAGGAATCAAACAACATGATACAGTTTTCTGAGCAAGGAGTAAATTCCTCTCAGTCCAAAACTCTAGGTCTTAATTGGGTTTGTGACTCTGATTTGCTTACTTACACTATTAATATTTCGACTTCAGCAAAGGTCACTAAACTTCATGTCCTTTCTGTCATCAGTCAGATCTTTGACCCACTAGGCCTTGTAGGTCCGTGCGTTGTTGAAGCAAAAATTGTCATGCAGCGTCTGTGACTGGACAAATATGACTGGCACGATGAAGTATCGCACGAATTAAAAAACCTTTGATCTACATTTGAAAGCACAATAACATCTTTAAATCATCTAAAAATACCTCGTTGGGTTTTGTGTGAAGACTCTATTAAGCATGAAATACACGTCTTTACCGATGCGTCTGAGAAGGCATACGGCGCTTGTGTATATATTCGTTCATGTAATAGCATTGGGTTCACAGGTGTACAACTTCTAGTTTCTAGAAATCGTGTAGCGCCAATTAAACCAAAGACTATACCGAGGCTTGAACTTTGTGGAGCTTTGTTGGGTGCAAGGCTGTGTACTAAGGTTCAGGAATCGCTTACTATACCAATTAGTAGATGTAGATTCTGGTTACCCGACTGCCGAAGGAGGAGGGTTATGTGTTTGACGTGTATGTATGTATGTATGTATGTCCGATCCTATGTCCGCTCGTAACTATTCAACGGTGCAACCGATTTAGATTAATGATACCTCATTAGATTTGTCTTGATAGCACCAGTGTCACTGGGTACATGAAATAAAAAAAAAAACAAAATGGCGGATTTTATGCGCTTTAATGTGTGGGCTGAAAAATATGTTTTGAGCATTCCGTATCATGTATTCTCAAATTTTCGGTAGCAATTAGCGAAAGCATTACATTACTTTATTGTTAAGGGACTTGTAGGAAATCATCTACATTTTCATATAAATAATTTCTTCGTTAATGTCCGTAGGTAGTTTTAGATTGAGGTTAGGAAATACGATTTGTATGTTATAATTTATTAAACTAATTTATTACACTAAAAATCCGGAAACAAGTTACGTAATTAAAATAACTAAAAAACCCGACTGCATAAAAACACTTTAAAAAAAACTAAAAAGACAAAAACTAGGTAACTAAGTCTAGTAGTCCAGACCTATGTAAAGTAATATTGAATAACTACACCATTTAAATGCCATTTACTTGCCGTCGGGACCCATTCAAAATCGTGACCGTCTCTAATAATAATAAGATAAATAATATGTCGCGGTGTTTTGTTAAAATTTTTGCGCCGATCACTTGTTTTAGAATCATAAACTGTTTGAAAGTTTTGTTCTTCTAATACTATTTTTAAAGCGTCTTCTAGTGTTAGAACATTGCGCAAACGAACTAACCTGACTAAATATTGTGGCAAATTATAAAGAAAAATATTCATTGCTCTGTTACTATAAATAGTTTGTTTTGCCGTTCGGAAGGAGTCATCACTAATAGTTTCAGAAATTTTAGCGAATAAAATACTTTTCATGAGCTGTAATCTATGACAGAAATCTAAGTAACTTTCGCCCCTATTTATTTTACAGGATTCTAACTCCATTGCTAAACATTCTTCAGTGCGGGGATCACCGAAATGTTGATTTAATAGTTTCTTTAGCTCGTCCCATGTATCTATAGAGTCCCTATCTCCTACTAGACTAGCTGCTTCCCCGGCTAACCTACTTGTAACTACGTGAAATAAATATAACGTTTTGCGATGCATTACCTCGGAAAGTATTCAATATGTATTCGCATTTCTTTATATATAACGGTAATGTCCTAGCATCCCCATTGAAAACTGGGATAATCTTAACCATTTCCTGCGGGACACGGTTTATGTTTTCCATTGTGAGAGAAAAAAAATATAGTAAAAATCTAAGAAATAATAACTCGAGTTAATTAAACTCACACACAAAAACACACAAATAGAAAAATATAGCTATGAAAACAAATGAAATCTATGTAAGTATTATCACGGCGTTGTCCAATCCCTAATAATACACACAAACATAGACTTATTACAAGGTCGGGAAACACAGGAATGCTGAAAGGAAGGTGAAAAGATTTACTCACAGTTCCGCAGCTGTTTCCATGCCCCTGAGTTTCTGCTCCGTTTTACTGGTACTGCTCCGGCTACTCTCGATGTGGCTTAAAGAATTTGTTTGTTCGGTTCGGGATATCTGCTCAACCGTAGAGACGGATGTCGGCGGTTTCTCGTAAAATTGGATACGCGACGCACTGACTACAGATATCCTACCGGCTGCGCCATTTAAGAACGTAACTTGTGTTACGATCGCTTGACGTTAAAGTTACGAATACCCCCAAAATTGAAAAATAAAATGGTTTTAACAAAATGTGTAAAATGTAACAGTAATATTACTAAGAAAGCCCCTGGGCTAGAGTGCAGCAGATGCCAAAAGGTAGTTCACGCTACAAATGATTGTGCCAAACTAACTACAAAGCAAATAGCAGCACTGAAAACAACGGATGGGCTAGAATGGAGCTGCGACGATTGCCTGCAAAATCTTAGCAGACGTTCTTCATTCTTTATTCCGGGAGATGAATCTGAAGAAACCATAAGCGCAGTACCATTTGATATGCGTAAGTTTATGAATAATATCACTACCGAAATTAAGAAAACGATTAAGGAAGAGCTCGAGAGTTTCCAACAGTCCGTAGATTTCATCGGGGATCAAGTAGTAGTAGTTGAGGAGATACTAAAAAATCAAAATACCAAAATAAAACAATTAGAGAATAGGAATAATGAGTTGATGAACGCAAAAAAGAACTTAGAACTCCGCCTATCTGCTATGGAACAACGCCTAGAAGAAAATGAGCAAAAAAGCTTACGCAACTTCATAGAAATTGCTGGGTTACCAGATGTGCCGAAAACTGATGCGCTAATACTGACAAAAATGGTAGCAACTAAATTGGATGTTGAGGATTCTTCTATCTATGACGTACGACAGATAAGTGGACGCTCGGAGACATCTCCTGGATACCTTCGAGTTGAGCTTAATAATAAATCTGCTCGTAACAAATAGATATCCGCAGCTAAAACAAAGCAACTTACGGTGGGAGAATTGAAGCTTCCTGTGCCTACTGAAAAAGCAACTGGAAAAATCTAACTCGGAAGAGAAGCACTAACTCGGAATATGAAAACTTTATTGTACCAAGCAAAACAAGTAGGATATTATTGGGCATTCTACCCCACCTACCGTTCCTACGTCTCACTTCGTTCACCTCCGTCACATTCGGTGTGGTAGAAAGCCCAATAAGATCCTACGGAGTAGGAGCCGTTTGACATTTCTGTTTTAAAACTAGACTTACTTGCCGTTCCTAAGTCTCACTTCGATCGCCTCCGTCACTTTCGGTGTTGTAGAATGCCCAATAATATTTTCGATTCCGTAAAACTTGATTTGGATTGTATCCGTTCATTGTGAGCACATATCACACAATCATGTTAAGATGAATCGATGAAACCTACGTTCCTATTCCCCTTATTCCGTGTCCGTCGTTCGCTGTATTTTATCTCTTAGTTACAGGTTCTTGTTTTAGTAGAGAGCTCTCATCGACCCATTAGCTCAGTTAGGTAGAGCGTCGGGCTAATAACGCGAAGGTCGTGGGTTCGATCCCCACATGGGTCACAATCGTCTTTTTGGATATACTTTTTTACTTAGATTTCATTCCTAATTCTCATGCTATGTGCATACGTGTTACATTACTTATATTCGATATTTAATTTTATAAATATTGATGTACTTGCTATTTTCCCTCATTATTAAATAAGCCGTTTTAAACAGTCGTTATGAAATTTGTTAAACAACCACAATCGTTACATTTAAACGAACTCTGCGTTGAGCCATGAAACACTAGTTTTCGTCACGGAGAATTGTTACCCAATACGATACGATGTATCATATGTGGACCATCAAATTGTGGCAAAACCAATTTATTAATTGGTCTTCTTATACATGAAAATGGTTTAAAATTCGAAAATGTTTATGTATATTCCAAAACCGTGCAACAACCCAAGTACAATTTTTTAGAAAAAGTTTTGAAGCGTGTACCAGGCATTACATTTCAGAAATATCACGAAAATGAGCAAGTACTGAGTGTTCACAACGCGAAATCAAATTCTGTAATTGTATTCGATGATGTCGCCTGTGAAAATCAAAGCAACATGCGTGATTACTTTGCAATGGGAAGACATAAGTTTATCGATTGTTTTTATCTGAATCAGACATATAGTAAAATTCCTAAACAGTTGGTAAGAGACAACGCGAACCTAATCGTACTTTTTAAACAAGATGAAATTAATATGAGACATGTTTATGAAGAACACGTCAATACTGACATGACATGGAGTCAATTTCGTGAAATGTGTTCAAAAATATGGAGTGAACCATTCACTTATCTTGTAATTAATAAAGATTGCTTCAAAAATAAAGGTTGTTACAGAAATAAATTTGACACTTTTGTAGTCTTTGATTAAGAACATAGATATAAAAGCCTGTAAACCTGTACGATTTCATTATTCTTTCCACGGCGGTACACCGATTACGATCAATCTTTACCAACATGGATAAATCATTAAAAAGACAAATCGTTAACGCTGCAGAAGCTGTAAAGAAAAAAGTACGAAAAATGCGAAATTTTGAGATAGATAGTAAACAAGCACTGGATACAGTTTTTAAGCCTGTAACAGAGTCTCTCAACTTAATAGCTAAAGCCAGCCAGCAAACTCCTCTCCTAAACACTATTGAAGATGAAGTATCTGAAGTTCCATTAATAGATGAAACATTGCAGAAAGAAGGACTAGATGAAGATAAATCGGAAATTAGCAGTAACTCTTCGTATGAATCAATAGCTGATCAAAATCAAGATCGTGATACATCATCCTGGTCAGTTTCTTCAGAAGCGTTGAAAGACATTCCATTTGGGGTCAGAGTAGAACGCGATAAATTGATGCTAGGTTCTGCTCCCGTAACAATTAACGATCAATTCATTATCGTCGCTGGTCATAAATACAAAAATACGTTACAATTTTATTTTAATAGTTATTGACTGCTTCTCAAAGTACGCCTGGGCCGAACCGTTAAAATCGAAAAATAAGTTTGAAGTTACTCGTGCATTTGGACAAATACTGGGTAGGAGTCGTAAAACTCCTGATAACTTACAAACTGATAAGGGGACAGAGTTTTATAACAACAATTTTCAAACTCTTATGAAAAAGCACAATATTAACCATTACTCGTCATTCTCCACTAAAAAAGCATCAATTGTAGAGCGACTGATTAGAACTGTAAAAAATAAATTATATAAATATTTTAGTCTTAATGGAAATTATAAGTGGATAGGTCTACCGTTGGAAGATATATTTAAAAGATATAACACCACAAAACATCGCACTATCCAATTTAAGCCAATTGATGTGAATAAATCAAATGAACCAGCAATAAAAGAAAATATTAAAAATATATACAATCATGACTTTGTTCAGTGGAAGCCTAAATTCAAAGTTGGTGATTGCGTTCGTATCAGTAAATATAAACACAATTTTGAGAAAGGATATACTCCTAATTGGTCAACTGAATTATTTAATGTAAAAAAGATTAATAAAACCTTACCAGTAACTTACCAAATAGAAGATCAACGAAAGCAAATCATATTAGGAGCTTTTTATGAGCAAGAACTTCAAAAATCTAGCCATCCTGATATTTATTTAGTCGAAAAAGTTTTGAAAAAGAAAGGAAACAAATTGTATGTCAAATGGTTAGGTCTTAATAATGATGAAAACAGTTGGATTGACAAAGCTGCAATAATGGTTTAAGATGTTATATAACCTATTTTAAAAAAGTAAACCTTTCATTCTACTTTAAGTAATGCAAGGTGGTGGACTAGTTAATAGCATTATTAATAAGCTACCATTCGAAGTTCATTTACCAGGATACAATTATTGCGGACCAGGAACCAAACTTTCCAAACGGTTGGCTCGAGGTGACCGAGGTGTAAATAAGCTAGACGACGCTTGTATGTACCACGACATTGCATATGTAAACCATACAGACTTATCAAATCGTCACAAAGCTGATTTACAACTACTTAATATGGCTAAACAAAGATTGAAATCAAAAGATGCTGGGAAAGGTGAAAAACTAAGCTCATGGCTAGTGAGCAAAGTGATGAAAGCTAAATTGAAGTCTGGATCCGGAGTTAAAACATTTAAAAGCTTGGTTTCCAAAATAAAATCAAAAATAAAGAAACTCAAACACGGCGACAATAAGACTTTAATAAAAGCAGCTTACTTAGTTGCAAAAAAGTTATTTCCGAGCATTCATCATCGTATTCGGGTGCCACGAGTAATACCCATACCGAAGACTGGAGGAGTTTTACCTCTGATTCCAATTTTCGCTGGTTTATCGGCTTTGGGAACTTTAGCTGGTGGTGCAGCTGGCATTGCGAAAACCGTTAATGATTACAAAGCAGGTCAGCAAAATTTGCGAGAAGCGGAACGTCATAATAAAGCTATGGAGGCTTTAGTGTTGGGCAAGGGTTTATACATTAAGCCGTATAAAAATGGTAAAGGATTGTATATTCATTCTTCAAAAAACTGAAAAATATGCTACCTAATCGACCTCTAACTAATGTAGACATCCTAAAATATTCAAGAAATATCCCTCATTTCCGTGGAGTCTACATGAAGGATCGATTACCCAGGACGCCGAAACGGGTTGAATGTGGTATCGTTAACTTAGATAATTCTGTTAACGAAGGAACGCATTGGGTAGCGTATGTTAAAGTATATGATTATTGCGAATATTTTGATAGCTATGGAAATTTAAAACCTCCGATGGAATTTATTAGATATTTAAAAAAATGTAATGTGTTTTATAACTACACAAGATATCAAAAATTCAATGCAGTGAACTGTGGTCATTTATGTTTAGAATATCTTTGGAGTTTTTGGAATAAAAAAATATTATAAAATATATGCTTTTCTTTCATTTGAATCATTTGCAAGATGTCGCTCACTTTGTCGATAACTGGAAACTCTTCAGTTTTATCCACATACTATCCTAATACGTTACAGCTTGATGGAGAGTATGAGTGTGCTTTATTACACTTTTCGACATTTAATTCTATCCCAAACATTGACAAAAGTAATAATAGGTTCTATTATGGCCTTAACAACGTTATAGAAATACCAGAAGGTACATATGAATTGCAAGACATCAATGATTATTTAAAATCGGAAATAAAAGATGCATCTATCAAACTTCAATGCAATAATAATACTTTAAAAACTGCTATGTTCTGTACAAAAGACGTTAATTTTACCAAAGAAGATACTTTTAGTAGAATGTTAGGATTTAATGAACAAATCTTGGAAGCAAATAAATGGCATGTATCACAGTCTCCAGTCAACATTTTACCAACGACCGTGGTCAGGATAGAATGTGATATTGTAAGCGGTTCCTACATAAACGATAAACCAAGTCACATTATCCACGAATTTGCACTCAACGTGCCACCTGGATACAGGATCATTGAAATCCCGAAGAACGCAATATACTTTCCAATCAATCAAAACAATATAAATTGCATTTATATAAGGTTAGTGGATATAAACAATAACTTAATAAATTTGCGCGGTGAAGAAGTACAGCTATATTTACATCTTAGAAGAAAAACATGATTGACTACAATAAAAATGTACGTCAAGAACTAAAGCATATCAGTTCCATTCCAGCTACATACCAAATAAGACCTCGCTCTAAGAAAAAAATTAAATTAACTAAAGATAATAAAGCATTCCTCAGAGCGATCGGATTGCTAAAATGAATATCTTAGACGTTTTATCTGCTCCAAGTTACGATAACTCTATAGAAGGAATCGAATTTCATTCCTACAAGCCTTATGTGACGAGTTTCAACAGGAACGATGAAATCCGTATACCTATTAACCAACAAAATCGATTCGTCAAATTGCTCTGTGCGCTGTATACTTACCTCCGCCTGTACTACGTGCAACTCTAGAGTACTTTCTGGATGGTTGTAACAATGTTTTCGAGCAATCCGGCTTACACACTTGCTTAGTGGGTGATTTTAATCTAAGCAATATAGACTGGAGCTTGGTAAGTGATTCTGCTACTCCCTACACACCGCCTGGCATGAATCAACTATTGATAGAATTCACTCATGTTAATAAACTCACACAGCTGAACAGCATATGTAACAACGGTGGACGCATATTAGACCTTATACTAACTAACTTACCTACTGGTAGTGTGTGTGCCGTTCAAAATCCTTTAGTCACTGTTGATCCTTTCCATCCACCGCTTGAAATAAATTTTGACTCAAAAGTTGATCCCAGTCTTCACTATAATTCTAATAACGTTAGGCCGAATTTTTTCAAGGCAGACTATGAATTAATATGTAGGAAAATTAATGAAGTGAACTGGGGCCTCATTCTAGACGCTAAAATGAATGTGAATGAAATGCTTGCTATTTTTTATGATAACATACGCAATATTATTAAAACGCACATCCCTCTTACAAGAAAAAAACAAAGCAAATACCCCCCTTGGTTCGATAATACTTTGATTAAGTCCTTAAAGGAAAAGGAAAAAATAAGAATGCGCTTTAAATTATATAAAAACCCTAGGGATGAAATAGAACTAAGATTATTAAGTAAGCGATGCGCACACTTAGCAACTATTTCCTATAATAGGTATATTGCTAATTTGGAGGGTGAAATATCTAAGAATCCAAAACTTTTCTGGACATACATCAAGGCTAGGCGAGGTGGTTCAAGCTCTTTTCCGGCAACGATGACTGATGGTACTGCTACAACCTCAGATGGTTATATAATTTGTGAAATGTTCGCTAGGCATTTTTCTTCTGGTTTCACTTTGACAAATTCAACGCATCCTAACCATATTTTAGACAAACTTGAATATATGAATACCAATAATCAGTGCCTTGCAACACCTATTATTGATCATTACAGTTTAGTTAGAAAACTAAAAACTTTAGATTGCCGTAAAGGGGCTGGCCCTGATGGGATACCGCCTATTTTCGTGTCTAAGTGCGCCTCCTCTTTAGCGTCTCCTCTTCTGCTAATATACAATAAATCTCTCAATACTGGAATTTTTCCTGACACCTGGAAAAAAGCTAAGATTGTACCCATACACAAATCTAGCAACACTGACAATGTGACTAATTACAGGCCAATCTCCATATTATCTACTATTGCAAAAGTCTTTGAATCATTAATATGCCCGTTCATACAATCACACTTAAAACCCTATTTGTGTGAGTCTCAGCATGGTTTTATAGCCTCCAGATCCACCTGTACGAATCTGGTAGCTTTCACTGAAATGTTAATGGGTGCTATTGACAGTGGAAAGCAAGTAGACGTCATTTACACAGATTTTAGCAAAGCCTTCGACCGTGTTTCTCACAATATACTCTTACGGAAGTTGTTGGCTTACGGAATCTCAGGCAATTTACTACTTTGGCTCAAATCGTATCTAGAGAATCGCTTTTTCTTTGTTGCTGTTAATGGATTTAATTCGGATATCTTAATGGCCAACTCCGGTGTCCCACAAGGTTCGCATATTGGTCCTGTCCTATTTAATGTCTTTGTTAACGATATTCCTCTTTGTCTCCACTCTTCTGAATGCTTCATGTATGCTGACGACCTAAAATTCTGTAAAATTATTGAATCAAGTATAGACGTTGAACTACTTCAGAAGGATCTGGATAATCTGGTACAGTGGTGTGCTGATAATGACATGAGTTTAAACACAAAAAAATGCTACCATGTCAAGTTTTCTAGAAAGAAACAAATAGTATCCTCAGTATATCATCTCAATGCTGATTCCATCCAAGAGACAGAATTAATCAGTGACCTAGGCGTATTATTTGATCCAAAACTTACGTTTACACCTCATACAGAACATGTAATGAAAAAATCGTCTAGACTGCTGGGCTTCGTAATCAGGAATGTAGCTGGTTTTCGAAAGTGTAAAACCAAAATCTTGCTATATAACTCCCTTGTGCGTTCTTCTTTGGAATATTGTAGTCCTGTCTGGAGGCCACACTACGCTACTCACAAATTAAGACTAGAGCGAATTCAGAAAAGGTTTCTCTGGCATTTGGCATACTCTTCAGGGATAGCAAAAAAGAAACCATCATATGCAACTAGACTATCGCACTTCAAAATGGTTTCATTAGAAAAGCGCAGGAACATAATTGATTGCCTTTTCCTTGTTAAAATCCTCAAAAATAAAATAGATTGTTCTCCCTTATTAAGTAAAATTAAATTCCGAGTGCCTGCCAGGTACCCCCGTGCTCCAATTACTCCACTACATCCACCACTGCGCCGAACAGTCCTAGGCGCCAATTCACCAATCCCGCGGATGTGTAAGCTCCTGAATAGCTGCAGTGATCTGCTCGATATCCACGCTGACTCACTTAGCAAGCTCCACAAAATTATATCTAATAATTTCAGTATGTAGTATTTTTATGTTTTAATCATTTCATTTTATTATTGTCAATCTCAATGGTTGCTGAATCAATAATTCAATAACAATTTTATAATAGTATTTTTTATTGTAATAGGTTAAGTTAGTTTTTACTCCTTAATTCATAGTGTATGCGGTGCCCACCTGTAACTGGTTGTGACACTAGACTTTATAATATTTGCTTTATTTTTATATCTGTAATATAATGTGTGTCAACAATTGTTGGTGAGCCTAATAATTAAATAAATAAAATGTCTACGCCTCTACGGGTCTACAAAGTTGGCTTCAATTTGGGTTTAAACCTAGAATATTGGAATATCCCAATGATTTTTGGTTGAAAGTTATGGACGTTATTCATCTGATGGTTTAATCTGGAATCTAAGTTCCATTAAAATATCTACAACTTGAATGTTAGTGATACTTCTGTGTCAGCTCTTCTGTGTGTGAGTGCCTGCCAGGTACCCCCGTGCTCCAATTACTCCACTACATCCACCACTGCGCCGAACAGTCCTAGGCGCCAATTCACCAATCCCGCGGATGTGTAAGCTCCTGAATAGCTGCAGTGATCTGCTCGATATCCACGCTGACTCACTTAGCAAGCTCCACAAAATTATATCTAATAATTTCAGTATGTAGTATTTTTATGTTTTAATCATTTCATTTTATTATTGTCAATCTCAATGGTTGCTGAATCAATAATTCAATAACAATTTTATAATAGTATTTTTTATTGTAATAGGTTAAGTTAGTTTTTACTCCTTAATTCATAGTGTATGCGGTGCCCACCTGTAACTGGTTGTGACACTAGACTTTATAATATTTGCTTTATTTTTATATCTGTAATATAATGTGTGTCAACAATTGTTGGTGAGCCTAATAATTAAATAAATAAATAAAACAAGACTTATACATACTACCATCAGCTAGCACTCTGTATTTGGAAGGAACTGTTAACGTTAGTAAAAAAGACACGAAAGACGAAGCTACTAGTGTCAATTTCACGAACAATGCGTTAATGTACTTATTCCAAGATATTAGGTATGAGCTTAATGGAGTGGAGATTGATAAAATAAAAAATGCAGGTATAACTACAACCATAAAATCATTAATATCCATGAATGAAAGTGAATCAAAAATATCTAATGCTTGGGGCTGGAATATCGATGGTATAAAAAATATCAATGGAGGAAGATTTTCAGCGTCTATACCACTGTGTCATATCCTCGGATTTGCTGAAGATTTTAAAAAAGTCGTGATAAACTGTAGACATGAACTGATATTGTTACGAAGTAACACTAATTTGAACGCTGTAAAACTGAACACTGGCGAAACGGTGGATGACGTTCAGATTAACAAAATTATATGGCGTGTGCCACATGTCAAAGTATCAGATAAAGAAAAAATCAGTTTGTTAAGACTCCTAGAAAAAGATCGACCACTTCAAATAATATACAGAAATTGGGATCTGTACGAATATCCAACTTTACCTAAAACTACAAAACATACTTGGTCTATCAAAACTTCAACTCAAATAGAAAAACCAAGATACATAATTCTTGGTCTACAGACAAATAGAAAAAACAATGCAAGTTCTGACATGTCTCAATTCAATCACTGTCATGTTCAACACGTCAGAGTGTATCTCAATTCCACGTATTTCCCATATGAGAACCTAAATGTAAATTTTGCTGACAACAGAATTGCTTTATTATATGAGCAGTACACCAGATTTCAACAGTCGTACTACGGACGTCGTCCAGAGCCCATATTAAGCGAGAAACAATTTAAAGACTTAGCACCGCTGTTTGTCATTGATTGCTCTAGACAAGCGGATAACTTAAAGACAGGTCCAGTAGTGGATGTGCGAGTAGAAATTGAGAGTAATTCCGAAATACCAGATCAAACTTCAGCCTACTGTCTGATTCTCAACGATTGTATAATTGAATACAAACCCTTAAGTAACATCGTAAAGAAGTTATCATGAAACCGGATACAATTATAGTTGATCTCCAAGGATTTAAGAATTTTAATAACAATTTTATTGTTAAAGAAGTGGCCATTGTAAGTCAAGAATATTCACAAACATTCTTGGTAAAACCACCATGTTCGTTCCATTACTTAACAAAAGAAGAAAAGAAGCAAGTGAGATGGTTGGAAAAATATAGTGGAATTTACTGGAGCGAGGGCTACATAGACTACAATGAGTTTAAACGTGTTATAGTGCCATATTTAGAAAATAAAAAAATTATTACAAAGGGTTTGGAAAAAATAAAGTGGATTAAAGACTTATGTGAGAACTGTGAAGTAATCGATATAGGTGAGAAGGGATGTCCTAATTTTTCAGTCTTAAAAACTCAATATTGTAAAAATAAAACTGAGTTTAATTGTGTGAATCATAAATTGAATTGTGCACTAAATAATGCTGTGTGTATAAGAAAATGGTATTTTGATAATAATATGTCTGTATTCAAATTATTTTGTTGTTGCTAAGCTACATTATATATAATAAAAATATCCGATTAACTACATAATGGTTTTTTTATTTTATTATATTAACCTACAAAACGAACTTAAAATCAGCTGCAGTAAAATGATGTTTCTTTAATTAATACAATTTCAAATATACTTACAATCATTTTAAACGATTTTAATTATTTCATTTCACTAAAGCTAATTTAAAGTTCGAGTATAAATAAGTAATGCAAATAAAACATAAGTATATATCACAGGGGCGTTCAAAACCACACCAACAGCGGCGATGGAAAAGGTAAGATAAGATAAGATAAGATAAGATAAATCTTTATTTGCCACAAACTAGACACATAAGAATGAAGAATACAGTAAAAATGAGAAAGCAGTACATTTGAAATTTAGATACATAAATAGCTCACAAAAATATTTTTAAAGTTATACGTGATTATTATGTCTCGCTGTAGCAAATGGGTGTCCAGCTCAGCATTTGCCAGGCTATAAAACCAGGCACTGGTATTCTGCTGGATCCCGGTAGTGACATACGGATGTCGAGCAATGCAGATTATATAGGCATTTTATAAATAATGTTATGTGTGTAAGTGTGCATGTGTGTGTGTTGCATGTGTGTATATTAGCTCGACGAATTAATAATATCATAACTATTTAAGAAAACAAAATAGAATAAAATTAGATTGATTAGATTAAAATACAAATTTTATTAAAATACATATTTTTAATTAATTAATTTATATTCATATTATTATTATTTTATTTATCACAGTTTATATTTTAAATAAGTAAATTAGGCATTTCTTTAGTACCTACTTAAAATTAGAGATAAAACTACTGAGTGAAACAATTTCAGAGGCTAGTAGAAACAGGTTCCACAGTACAAAACAAATCAAATCTCACAACATCCACTGATTCTAAATAATAGATGTGTTTGATACTATGATCCCCCTTTCTTTTTGCGTGTCAATAAGGTATTTACGCAGTCTCCTCCTGAAAAGGGCCAATGTCGGGAGATTTCTTATTGGCGGCGGAATATTATTCCAGCATTTGGATGCCGCGTAACGGAAACTCCCTCTAAAAGCCGCCGTCCTATGTGGTTCTATAGATAACTGCTGCGAGCAAAGTCTACCTGAACATTCCCTCCTACTAGTGACCCAGTTCAATTTGCTATACAGGTATGTCGGATGTTTAAGTACAACTACCCCAAAAAGAAGACATGCCAAGTGAAACTTCCGACGAGACTTCATCTTAAGGATCGAGTGCTCATTTAAAAATGGTGTAACATGACTTCTTGGTGGAATAGAGAAACAGAACCGAGCGCAGGCGTTTTGTACCCTTTGGATAAGCCGCTCAGTTCGTGCCAGCAGTCTCGGGCCATACACCGTGTCTGCGTAATTCAACCTGGAAAGCACCAGCGTCTCAATCAGTTGTATCCGCAGTGCTTCGGACAAGTAAGATCTCGCCTTGTAAAGAATCTTAAGCCGGTAGAAACAGTTACGTACCAACTGTGCCACATGACCCTCGAATCTTAAATCTGTGTCCATATTCAGTCCAAGATTGCGTGCTTCACCGACTCGACTTACCGTCTCTCCCATCAATTCAACGCTAAGTATTGATGGTAGTAAATTAATTTGACACCTAGTTCCAAACAACATGAATTTCGTTTTAGAGGGGTTAAGTGCCAAACAATTGCTAGCAGCCCAAGATGCTATTCTAGCGAGATCATTATTGAGGTCCCTTAACGCCGTATCGTAGTCATTTGGACTGAATGAGATGTAAACCTGCACATCGTCAGCATATATATGGTACTTGCATTTCTTTAGACAGTGCGTTATATCTGCACAGTACAATATAAATAAGATGGGACCCAGTATTGAGCCTTGTGGAACCCCTCTGTTAACACAAGCGAATGGAGAAACTATTTTGATACCATCACTCTGGCGAATTTCAACACGCTGTTTACGGTTACTTAAATAACTATAAAACCAATTAAGTGCTTTCTGATCAAAGCCGTAAAAGCTAAGCTTCGACAAGAGCAAATCAATATTAATACAGTCAAATGCTCGCGAGAAGTCCAATAAAACAAGAACTGTGCAAAGGCCCTTATCCTGTGCTGACAGAATGCTATCTGTTACATCCAGAAGGGCAGTGGAAGTACTACGGACTTTACGGAAGCCGGACTGCAGCTCGGGCAACATATTATTTTCCTCTAAGTATCGCGTCAGCTGCTGACATACTGCTTTTTCCGCAACCTTTGACAAACACGGCAAAATACTTATAGGGCGAAGGTCCTTTAGCTCAGTTGCATTTGTATTTTTTGGCAATGGCTTAACAGTTGCAATCTTCCAAACATCAGGGAACGTTCCTGAGTTGATGGAACTATTCACTATGTCAGTGATAACCTTAAGTGTATGAGGGAGGGTTAAAGTGAGCATATTTAATGTTATTTGGTCACCACCTTCCGCATTAGATTTAAGCTGACTGATATATTTACTTATATGATCCGTACTAACTGTATGGAGGGTAAATATAGAATCATTAAAGCGGTGATATTCGAAATAGGTCAATTGCGATATGTTACAAATGGGATTGCCGGGAACTCTTAAAAAATGATCGTTTATTAGATTAGGATCAGAAAAATGTGAAGGGAGTTCACCAGTTTGCTTAGCTGGCACTAAAGTCATTTTTAAGTTTTGCCACAATGTTTTGGGGTCATTTATTTTATTGTTTATATTGGACTTAAAATATGCAACTTTTTCATTAAATAGGGAATTTATTACAAGAGATTTCAGTTGCTTATAGTATTCTTTTTTAGAATCCGATCTCGTTTTACGATAAGCAGATAAAGCATCATCTCGCAGCCGCATCATCATTTTTATTACAGGTGTAATCCACGGGTAAGACGGTGCCCTAATGTAACATATCCTAATCGGAGCGTGGGCATCGAATATTGCAAGAATACACTGATTAAACTGGTCGATCTTGTCGTTAACATTTGGCGTACCACTTATATTGTCCCAAGGAATCGACAGTAAGTCACTATAAAATGTTTCTTTACAAATGTCTTTTATAGGCCTGTACATTACAAAATGTGGCTTATATTTAAACCGTCTGATATTAAATTCACCCATGACAAGTGAGTGCCCATTTATTGACCCATATGGATCAGCCGTGATCCATCTGGGACTCAAGTCGGTACATACCAAGTCAATTAATGTTTGACTGTGCTCTGTATAATGGGTTGGAGTGCTAACACACTGTTTGAGACCGAGAGTCACAAAAAATTCACTGAGTTTCTTAGTTTTATTATCATTATAGTTGAGACAATTCACATTAAAATCACCGAGAAGTATATGATGGTCACATGTTGAGAGAGAGCTGATGGAATCAGTAATAGCATCAAGGAAAACATCCAACTCAAAACGTGGCGGGCGATACGCTGTGCCAATGGCAACTTTTTTCCCGTTTAGGTTGAGTGTCAGCCACATTTGTTCAACTGTGCCATGCTTGGGGTCAATGGGAGTAGGCCATGTACGTGCTATTAATCCGCGTCTAAGATAAAATCCCACACCACCCCCACGACCTCCATGCACACCGAGTGGCCGAGGTGTGTGGCGCAGGCGGTAACCAGGCACACTAGGCGCTCGACCCTCTTCACCAGGCCGTAGCCAGGTTTCATTCACAGCCATTACATCGAAACAATGCCTTTCCATCGCTGCTATGAAATCATCATGGTTAGTGCCCAAAGACCCCACGTTTAACAAACCGACCCTAAGATATTTCTCAATCATTAGAAAATAAAAGATATACTAATATAATTCTTATTACATCCTTAAGATGATTCACATGGCTAACGCAGTATGATTGGGCGAGGACACTTAGCATCGTCAGTATAAAATTGTAAAATAACATTTTTATTATCCATTTTTTAGATAGGTCGTTTTTGAAAATACGAATTCTGTATTGTAATAATTGAGAATAATGATAATGGTAAATTAAAAATTTGTATAAGATTATTTTAAAGATAAAAAGTTTAAAATTGTATATAAATAGTATCACAGAGATTGCACAATGTAACAAGATTATGAGCAATGGTGTAAAAGGGTCAACATAATTATTGTGTCTTTCATTAAGCATTAAAATTATAACAATAAGTTGTAAATAAGTGTTGTAAATAGTAACTGTAAATAGTAATTGATAAATAGTGGTATAAGTTGAATCGCAATATTGAGTAATTAATTGGTTGTATAATATAAATATTCTCTCACAAAACTTAATAATTGATTGGTTATATTTGTATATAAATAGTCTCTCATAAAAAGGAATAATTAATTGGCTATATATGCACATAAGAAGTATCTCATAAATTGGGTAGTAGTTAGTGATTTGAGTGAGTGTTAAATACGAGTATAATGTGTGAATGTAGTGAATAGTATTTAATTGTATTAACAGCATTGGCGTTGTTAACTGCTTAATGTCATATTGTTTTGAACGGACAAAACATGGACATGACCATTTGGTACTGTGAGACACATAATATACGGAATTATAGAATTGATGATTATTAGAACAGAATTGTGATCGCATAAATGTCCAATACTGTGAAATGCGTGAAGTATAAATAACATTTAAGAAAAGTTTAAAGTGGAATTTATAAATACGAAATACAATTTTCACAGGCATATGATTGTTATTTGCAGTATTATGTAAAGATGGGAATAGACATATGAAACAAAGTTGGTATTTTAACGTTCCGTACAAACTTAGACACAGCCAAAAATTCTACCAATATCGAGTTCGCATCTGATTCGTTCCGCTTTACGGCTGTCTTCTTTGCGAGCAAATATTTTTCCTTCCTTGGTCCATACGTACTTCCACTTATGAACAATACCCGCCTGCCGCGCCTTGTAGAATAAAAGGCGATTTGTGCGAGTTAGTCGCTCATTTAAATAAACACGGTGTCGAGCAGGCCCGCCAACCTTAAGGTCCTCGGTAGTCAGACCGCGGCGCACTCGAGCCGCGTGCAGTAGTGCGTCGCGCGTCGCACGACGTGCAAAGCGCACGGATATATTTCGCGGCGTCTGCGCAACAGGGCCAGCAGAGCCCGACTCATTTGTGTTCTCAATGCGATTTCGTCGCGTCGATCCAACACGCTCTGCATGGACAATATCTTTTTCGTCTATAACGACACCAAGCTTTACGGAGAGAACTTTGATGAGATGCAAGGTGCTTTCATCTTTACTCTCGGGTATCCCTGCTACCTCCACATCGTTCAGCAAAAGCTCTTGGTCGCGGTCATTCAGTTGGCTTTTTAACTCAGCAATTGCGGCCTCCGATGGATTGTTTTGCTCCAGTTTAAGTTCCAGAGCCCCCACCCTCATGTCCAAACTATTAATTCGCTCATCATTTCTTAATATTGAGTCCTTTAACTCGGAAACTTCGATGCGCAGTTGTCTAAATTCCTGCCGCATTGAGTTAAATTCACCAAGCAATTCTTCCTTAAAAAGACGGATCTCATCAGCTAGGTATGGGAAGAGGTCAGCAGTGGTATCGAGGGCAACACGGTTTAGTGGACTTGTATTTGTAAGGTCTGCAGAAAGGTTTACTCCGACCTGTATATTGTCCTGTTTGCCTCGTACAGGTGTTTCCTCTTTGTTGTCCCTAATTACGTTCACTGCACACCCAGGGCAACGCCAGGTGTTCGAAATATTGCCCGTATTAGGTAAGAGAACACACGCCCTATGATACAGTGTGTTACATTTAGTGCACTTAGCGGCCTCTATCGGCGATAAAAATTTTGCGCAACCTCCACACTTAGCTGCCGGCATGATTTGATTGTAGCTAGATACTATGACACTAAGCACTTAGAGATCGATCGCGCCGGCAAGTTACGCAGAGTGAAGATAGATGGCGGTATTTATGATTTTCGCAGTGGGATGTAGTCAATGGTACGACATAAACACCATATCTGACCACAGGATCTGACAATAAACAGTTTCACTTCGGATACGCACAAAAATTGGCCACTCACTCCAAGATAATAGATTATAGCATTTTTTTTTTGCGTATGACGGGTAGATTTTAGTCCACAGGCTTAGATTCAAGATTTTATTTTGTTATATTTGTTTATTCACTGCACATACACAATAGATAACGTTTTATGTTAATAATCACGATATATTTAAACTTTTTGCAATATACTGTTGGTCAAATTTGAGATAATGATTAATTACTTGCTAAAATAATCACAACGAGCTTATGCTAGCTTGACATCCGTGACGTAACTGCGTAACGACTACTCAACCTTGCACCGCTACATATTGTCATAGAGACTGAGGCCCGTCTTGCACTACACAGACTGGCAATAAATGGCCTGTGGGATAGTTCTAAGCCTAGAACTAGACACACAAAGCTTAAAATACAGGAAGGCCTTGACGAACTAACGAACATGCACTGCGACAAAATGCAGCCCATGTTTTGGTTCAAGAGATCTTACAAGGTTCATCTACCGTCAAGGGAAGAATGGATGAAGGGACTTGACCCACCAGAGGAGGGCAGTCTGATATGGTACACTGACGGTTCGAAAACCGAGTCGGGTACAGGGGCGGGCATTTATGCAAGGGACCATAAGGTCAGTCAAAGCATGGGCAAACTAGCTACAGTTTTCCAAGCGGAAACATATGCTATTCTTGCCTGTGCACAACAGATGGAAAGTAGCGGTACCACAGGAAGGTCCATCTACATTCTTAGTGACAGCCAAGCGGCACTCATGGCCCTGACCTCCTACAGGATCGATTCAAGGCTGATCATGGACGCTGCCCGAACTCTTAATGAGCTCGGAAAGCGAAACAGGGTCAGGTTTGTTTGGGTCCCTGGTCACAGGGGTATTGTGGGCAACGAGCATGCTGACGAGCTGGCTAGGGAAGGTTCTGGGACCTCACTAATTGGACCGGAACCATTTGTAGGACTGGCCCCAAGCACAGTCAAAACGGCTTTTCGGGAGTACGCAAGGGCGAGGCACATGGATGAGTGGTTGAGCCTCACGGGACTTGCTCACTCCAAGAAATTCATAGGTTCCTCATTGAAATGGCAAAATGCCATTTGGAACTCAAGCAGGCGGCAGGCCCGTCTTTTGATGGGGGCGCTGACCGGACACTTCGGGACTAATGCTCTCCTACAAAAGATGGGTCTAGCGGAGACATCAGCCTGCAGGGCCTGTAAAAGGGAAATTGAGAGCATGGAACACCTTCTGTGTACATGCGATGCAAAGGCTAGAAAGCGAATGCGCCTCTTGGGTCAGGGTTATCCAAGACCAGAGGACTACAGACTCATTCCCCCAGGCCTCATTATAAAGCTCATGGAAGAGCTGTTTGTAGAACTGGGAGGGGATGAGGAATAAGTTATCTAGGGAAAGCACAAAAGATCCCATTGGGTCGAAGTGCACTGAGGCCTTGCTGCCTCGGCCCTACACAAGATAAGATAAGATAAAAACATAAGTAATTCAAATTTAAAATATATATTTTATTTATTTTTTATAATTACAAGCTAATAACACCTAAGAATAATAATGACTGTCTCCACATACTTAATTTAATATTTTAATTATTTACATTATGTAACTTATATACCTAAATCACGGTAGATATTTTAATTATTTATACATTTAAAAGTTACATATTTAGCGTTAAAAGACTAAGAAAGCGTATGACATAAACCCTAATAAGTAGGTAATAATAAAGTTATATTAACAACAAATATCTTATTCTGTTAATATTATCTTATACTACATTATTTATTATCAATATATATAGATTATTAGTAATACCTACATTCAAATTATTATTTTATTTTATTTATTTACACATTCAAAACTTACACATTAACACTAAAGAATAAGAAAGCAAATTTAATAAATGACATACCTACTTAATTATACCCTAATAACTGTATTACCTATATCAACAACAAATCTTATGATACATGATTTAGGGACACATGTTCTAGTTTATTTATTTACATGTACTTATGTAACTTACAAACTTGTGATGTATGTAGTGCGTTATACTAGAATAACAAAGAAATTAACATTACTTACATTTAAATTAATTTTTTTTTATATTTTATTTATTTATACATTCAAAATTTATACTAAAGAATAAGAAAGCAAAAGAAAGCAAATGACATTAAATTCATACTCTAATAACTATTAATTATAAACATCAAATCTTACCTATGATAAGAACTTATAAATCCTACTACTTACAAAGTAATGACACCCACTAATAACAATTGCCGTCACAAAGTTTTTTAGATATTTTATTAACCAACGATTGTGTCTCATCCATAATATAGTCCAGTGGTTCACTCACAACATATTGCGCACTCAAAACTACCGCGTCCTCAATGTCACTTGCACATTCTTGTTGCTCATTTAAGTCCAAAACTTGTATTTGGATCAGTCGCAGACCTTTTTTCTTCTCATTATTGATGACGTATGACTGGCAAGGAGGCAGCTTCCGCTTTTGACAATCCCTTTTCGCTCTTGGTTTCTTATTGGTAAGCCTTTGTTGTTGTGTATGTTGTTGTTCGGGTACGTGCCAGCTCAAACTTGGAGTCGGGAAACCCTGACCGTATTGCGAAAAGACGAGGTCAGGGGAATCACTCATTTTTGATGATCTGAAACAAGCAAAATAACAATTAATATAATGTTAATGAATATCAGCCTAAGTAATAAATAACATTTAAACGAACTAAGTACTTACAGTTGTTTTCGATTCAATGATGGGAAACTGAGAAGTCCGACCAGTCCGGTCAATATCAGCTAAATGAGACGGAGGACTAATATTATTATGTTTGTGCAGTACTCCAGAAAGCATTATGCACATTTTTTATTACAAGTTTGAACTTGTTTCTTATGTATGACGTAGCCCGTCACTTGCGAGCACCTGATCGGTGTTATATTACACAAACCAGTCAGCGCAATGCGCTTTGTCATCAGGAACGGAAATGAAACAGATTTATGAACATAAAATATTATTTATTTAAGTATACATATTATATTTAGTAGGTACAAGGGGCACCAAGAATACACACATTTTAGAATTGCTTACATACAGGTTCAAAAGTAACTTCTGTCGATACTATGAAACAGATTTATTAACATAAAATATTATTTATTTAAGTATATATTGAGTAGGTACAAAGTGCAGATAAAAGCAAACTTATAAAAGACCTATATAGGTACCTACCTAAGTAATTATCAGAGCTCGTATAGCTACATCTCTGTTTAGCTCTCTTGACTAGTACAAGGAACACCAAGAATACACACATTTTAGAGTTGTTTACATAATAAAGCTAGGTTCAAAAGTAACTTCCATGTTAAAATTGTAACTACTGTAATTACGTTTAAATTGTGGTAATGCATTACATAAATATAGATGCGTTACCCCAGGCTAAAGTAGAAACTTTATCAAACGATAGCAATCGTTTATCATCATTGCTTGAAAGTGCTATTTTATTTACGTCCTGAGTGAATATTTCATGTTTTATTGACCTAAACAATACATTTTTTTTGTGAATAACATTGCAATTGTATAAAACATTTTTATAATCTGACATATTTAAATTTTTGGTAATACATTTTTTTGTACCTTTTGCCTTTTTAATTGTTTTGTTTAAAGTTTTAATACAGTAAAGCTTTGAGCGCAGTCCTACGAATTCTTTGATAATGTTGCCACCCATTTCATCCTTAAACAGTCCTGGAACCTTCTTATTTATAATTGGTAAGTTATAGTCGTTGTTACAGTCATAATTGCTGGTATCAAAATATTTTAGAAAATGCAGCTTGAAGTCTTTATACACGTCATTACTCTGTACATCATATACTAGGCTATCTGTGTCAGTATAGCACAATTCAATTCGGTTACCATAAAAAGGTTTTATGATAGAGTAGTGAAAGTCGTACATGTGAGTCTTAGATAATTCTAATACTGCAAACCCTATGTATATTGGTTTATTAAGAATAATACGCACAGGTTTCATTTGGATTGCCACTAGATCATCAGAAAATACAGTGGCGCTATGAAAATATGGGCTGGCTATCAATTTTTCAGCACAAGTAGTCTTTTTTGTTTTATTGTTCGAGTCACACCACTTGTTTACTAACTTAACGTCTATTCGATTTTCATTATTTTCCAGGGTCTTTCCAAAAATACTATTGTTCAATAATTTGAAAAAGTCTTGTTCAAACGTTGACTCTGCTTTTTGGCGTAACTGGGTGTTAATATCAATATATTGCTTTAAAAAACAACTTTGCTTAAATGTAATAGCGCGATGGACCCTTCTCAATACTAAACCGTGCTGTAAACACTTTTTTAAATGTACGTAATGAATAACATAGTGATATTTATCGTACAAATTTGGTATTAGCTTTTTATTCTTACCACCAGGTGGCAAGCATTTTTCTGGACAAAAAGGAAAGTCATTGTGTTCCATGTGCAAATTCTCCGGATATATTAAATCAACTTCAAGAATGTAACCGTTTTCCGCAGTATCACTGATGACTGCTAAGTTCAATTGTAAGAAATCAATTTCTTGTCTATTCATAAATCTAAAACCGGAATAGGGTAGGGATTGACACATACTATAACCGTATAAATTATTACAATCTAAATAAATGATAAATGAATTTGGACGGGTTGGATCGTATGTATCTAAATATTTATGATTGGCTTTGACATGTCTTTTGGAACACATACAAACACCTCCACGAATACCTTTTTGTATCATTCTAAAAATTTCAACATCACTAATCAATTCTAATTGAACCCCTGTTTTTAAAAGCATAGCATCAAAAGATAGACTTGGTGCTGTAAGATAAAACGCGGGATCGAGGTTGTAATGTAGTTTACAAGTTTTTCGAAAATTTTCAAATACATCTGTTAGCAAAAGAACATCTGTTTTGAGATATAAATCTGTGTACATACCCATGTTTTGAATATTAAATACTGACCAAACAGACCGAGCGTGTTCATAGTCTTCATCGGTAATTGCCTCATTAGTTAAAGAGTTAAAAAAATATTTTTTAGAGGGTAAACACGTATCTTCATAACGTTCCCATTGAGACATATAGTCATATGGATACACTCCTTTACGGGTGAGTAGGTTAAATTGTTGTTTTTTAAGAAAATAAGATTTTAATTGTTTAAAGTCTTGTTTTTTCATTGTATTAACTAACTTTTCTAAGCTAGTTCCTAAAAACTTGAAAGAATCTACAAACCGTACCTGGATGCTTTCCCCGGTAGAAATCGGAATAAACTTAGTGAATGAAATATAGTTTTCTTTTGTTTTAGGTATCACTTTAATAGATCCAGGAGCTTCACCTAATTCTTTTATGAAAAGGTGGCAATCGTATCCGGATAAATTATGAAAAAAATACTGGCAAAAATGTTGGTAGTTTGTATTGTATGTTACAGTAACTATGAGCTGCACCACGATATTTACCAGTCAAGTGACAATGATCGCGAACCCTATCGCCCAACAAGAAGTGCTCACAAATATGACATGTCATCGCGTTTTCAAAGTCACGAGCATTATCATTAGAGTAAATCATAGGAGCATTAATTTTTAAAATATCGTAAATTTTTTGTGCATATTTATAGATAGACTTCACAAAATTTGACACACAATCCGCACCGCGATAAGAAACGTAACGATTGTGGCTTTCGTCTAGCGTACACGTAATATGATAAGCGAAAGCTACAGGCACGTGTCGCTGTCGCGTTACAGTACTCGCCTTAGTGGGGTCAGGGTCACAATATTCATACCGTTCTAACATTGTTTCAAAATCTGCGTATATAACAAATGGTACAATTTGCTTTCTATTATAATTTTTAAACTGAATGAAAGAACCCTTTGGAGGTAGTTCAGTGGCGACACCTCCACAACTATGCGAACTAAGGTCATCGCATGAATTAAAAAACATTAAACAAACGTCACAAAAGTACAGTTTACTGTGGTGTTTTGTTATTTGATTTTTAACAAGTCGCGGCAAGTCTTTAATGAGACAGTAATGTGACAAATCATCTCTTTCTAAATAAAGTAAATGAATCACCTTTCCGTTCAAGGCTTTTGGTTTGTAAAGCGGTCCTATGACGGTATTATTTTTTAAACCATAAATGTAAATGCAAATTTCAGGGTTATTCACTTCGAACCGCGCAATATCTGAAAAATTCACTGGAAATGACATGTCCTTTACCTTTAAAACGTTACGAAAATCAGGGTAAGAAGATACTCTTTCAGGGTGACTTTTAGCTGGATATAAAGCAGCAACAACAGACCATAAAAAACAATACTCGTCATTATTGTGGATATTAACACATGCTTTTTTCGATTTTATTGCAGGAGGTAATTCGATAAAGCCTGAACCGCGCAACGGTTGATATTTGTTAACATTGACTTCCAAATGAGAACTGCTCAAGAACGTCCATCCACTGTCTCGGTCCTGAAATTCTTCTATCTTTTTTGTTAAAGTATTTTTTACCTGAGACATCAGTGAATCAAATTCATAATTCTGATGCAGAGTAACGTTTTTTGTGGCAAATGATTTCATCTCCTGAGAATCATTTTTAAACATTAAAAACAAAGCAAAATATTAACTTTTAGGCAAGCATGTTCTTTAAGAGATATGTCAATTAACGTTTTAATTTTGTCCCAATTATTATAAAGAAATGGTTCTAGAGAACAATTCTCAGACGGATCGACAATTCTATAAGAAGCTATACGATTACGAAATGCAGAATGTATTATTTCAACACCTTCGCAAAAATGCGTAATAGTTTTGTTTTTATGATTAGTACTACGTAGGTGTCCTGTCCAGTGACTGCGCTCAACAGATGTGTTACAGACAGTACAGAAAGGCATTTTAGATTAAAATAGTTTTAAACTTTACTAACTATTAGATGTTGCAATATACTTATTATTATTACGATTATGATGTACGATCGCAAAAATACAATAATAGAATATATGGTGCCCCAACAACTTAAATATTTATTTTATGTTTATATTATCGCTATAAAAGACGGGCTCAGAATCATCAAATAATTCATGAGTCCGTCTCATAAAAGCTTGTAGACTGTCCCACTGCGGCGTGTTGCGGTTCAGCTGGACTTTTAGAGCCACCGAGGCTTTCTTCCACCGAATCTCTTTAGGGGTGGAGGCAACTTCGGCCTTGTTGTAGACCTTTACCTCCACATAGAAGTCCCCGGTTGAGTCCGTCGTTCGCCGCACTTTACCGTTGGCGACACGGCTTGTGAGGGACGAACCGAAGTCTCCAATTGAGGTCGACGACGGAATGTACTCCTCCAAGCCAAAGAGGTCCGAGCCCGAACTTTCTTTCTGTCTTTTACTGTAAACAATTTAACATATTCTTTATAATAATTTACACAACACAGTACATTGCATTAGTTTAACACGAAACATTGCAACATGAAATTACCTTGATTTCGATTGTGAGGGCGTGGTGCTCTCGGAAGCTTTGCGCTTCGACACCTTCTTTTTGGGTTGCACCTTCGCAACCTCGGCTACAGCTGCGGGTCGTGTCTGGTATTCTGAATCGGAGTCAGACCTGAAATGGAACACATAAAGATTAATTTTGGAACTAATTAATAACTGTGACTTAATTAAGAGTTCGATACACCAGCCGGCAGGCAGAAACCAGGTCCGTAGCTGGGTAGCGATTAAATATTCAGTAGTACTTACTTACATTTTTTAGGTGGTTGAAGGTTATATATATATATATATATATATATAACGAAAGTAACTGGTGTTTATTACTGGAAGGTACTGGAGCGAATGTAATATTGTGATCAAAATTGATTGATTTTATTCATAAAAAATACCATTTCAGCAATATTTAGTACATTATAAAATTCAACCTTAATTACATGGTCTCACAGTTGTATGGCTAATTTATGTTACTTACGTCTAATTAAATCGTAGTGATTGAAAATCGATTCTGTCAAATTGCAATTTTATCGTGAGAAATGATGTATAAAACCAGCTTTTTACGCTCGCCGACATACCTGAAGACGATACATGACACTCATGATTAATACATTAAACCATTGTAATAAAGTATGTATGTTTGTTTAATAAACCTTGATGTAAAACTCCGCATGATATCACACATGTGAAATAAAAAAATAATAAATCATTTTTTCAAAGACGCAAATAAAAACGAGCTGAAAGAAAAATATCCTGGAAACATTTTTTTGTGCAGACTAATCCATGTAAACGAACTCGCGTCAAAAAGTTAGTTCACTCATATGCTGCAGTAAAACTTGACATTAGTATAAGTAATATCATCTTACGACTAAAACGGACTTTTCATAATCATTTCATGTCAAGGTTCAGTAGGTACTGATATTAAGATTCATCTTTCAAACAATTCCTAGATTGATAGAACTAACAATTATTTATTAAGAAACATTATAAAATAATAAGCAAAGTTATCAAAACGGGTATAGGAACAACTTCTATTTAAATTTATTAATTGCATTGGTTAGGAAATCCTCTAAAAAACCTATTTTAATCAGAGACTGCAACATGCACGATGATCATCTTACATTCAGTGTAATTGTTGAATACATGGAAATGACTCATACATACAGGTGTTCGTGTAACAAAGTTCGGATACTGCAAATTTACATAATGCAAATTTGCAATCTTTAACAGCAGAGCAACCAGTAGTTGTTTGTTAACGTCTAAGCTAGTGTCGACTGTGTGAGTTAATTAAATTAAAATTTGGATGTCCTTGGTGCCCAATCTGGGTCATAGAAATAGAATGTGCGTGTGCCTGTAGGTGCATGCTATTTCTTGCTCTGTGAAGAGACATGAGACAATCTGTCCTGAATTTTAGTTTAATGTATACGGTATCCTAAAGTTCAGATGTCCTTGGTGCGCAATCTGGCGTCATAGAAATAGAATGTGCGTGTGCCTGTAGGCCTGCTATTTCTTGCTCTGTGAAGAGACATGAGACAATCTGTCCTGAATTTTAGGCTAGCGGTTCATATAGTGAATACTCTTGTTCGTTACGGTGTAAGGTAGTGGTTTCTGTTTGAATGAATTACATTAAAATTCAGATGATCCTCGAGCCAATCTGGTCACTTAAGCGGAGTAAGTGTGTAGCCTATGTGGTTATGCGCTATCTCTAATTTTGTGGAGAGACATGAGACAATCTGTCCTGAATTTTAGTTTAATGTAGGGTAACCTAAAGTTCAGATGATCCTCGAGCCAATCTGGTCACTTAAGCGGAGTAAGTGTGTAGCCTATGTGGTTATGCGCTATCTCTAATTTTGTGGAGAGACATGAGACAACCTGTCCTGAATTTTAGGCTACCAGTTCAAGTAGCGATCACCCTTTTTTTGAGAAATATTTAGAGTCAGTGAGTAACGGAGGCGCAGTTATTACTCTTTAGTGCTGATATAATAGTGGTTCAGAACCACTGCCCAATATGGTTTTCAGCTAAAACCTAGAAGTAATAATTTCGGTAAAGTAGTGTAGTGAAACAGCCTATCATGTTCACAAAAGGTTCTTTTAAGAACCGCAAATTATCGTGTCCTAAAAGAAGTCGTTAAAACGTACCATTATACCCTGTACAGTCAGTCTCGAGGCAAACAAAGTGAGAAGTAAGAACGGTAAATAAATCAAGTTTTAGAACGAAAATGTTGAACAGCTCCTATTCCGCAGTTATTACTCTCTAGTGCTGATATAATAGTGGTTCAGAACCACTGCCCAATATGGTTTTCAGCTAAAACCTAGAAGTAATAATTTCGGTAAAGTAGTGTAGTGAAACAGCCTATCATGTTCACAAAAGGTTCTTTTAAAAACCGCACAGTCAGTCTCGAGGCAAACAAAGTGAGAAGCAAGAACGGTAAGTAAATCAAGTTTTAAAACGGAAATGTTGAACGGCTCCTATTCCGCAGTTATTACTCTCTAGTGCTGATATAATAGTGGTTCAGAACCACTGCCCAATATGGTTTTCAGCTAAAACCTAGAAGTAATAATTTCGGTAAAGTAGTGTAGTGAAACAGCCTATCATGTTCACAAAAGGTTCTTTTAAAAACCGCACAGTCAGTCTCGAGGCAAACAAAGTGAGAAGCAAGAACGGTAAGTAAATCAAGTTTTAAAACGGAAATGTTGAACGGCTCCTACTCCGTAACGGTAAGTAAATCAAGTTTTAAAACGGAAATGTTGAACGGCTCCTACTCCGTAGGATCTTATTGGGCTTTCTACCACACCGAATGTGACGGAGGCGAACGAAGTGAGACGTAGGAACGGTAGGTGGGGTAGAATGCCCAATAATATCCTACTAAAACAACGCCTAAAATGACCCAATGGCCCTTTCAAGTATGTATGGTGTAAAGAGGGTATACTTTATGCGAAAAAGTTGGATGACAGCAAAAAAGTTGAAATTATTCGTTCCATTCACGACATTGATTCACTACTTACACCTCAACAGAGAATTAATCTAGCTTAATCACTATAAAACACCCATTGTTATTTCATTTGTCCGACCTTACTGAGTATAATTCGATACTTGTAATAACGATTTACCGGGAAACCCGGAATTATTCGACTGTATCAATGTAAACTCATTCTTTAGTAATGTACCTGAAAAAAATATTCATCTTTCATGTCTTCATGTGAATATAAGATCGATGCTCAAAAATTTTACTAAATTAGTTGAAATGATTAATACGTCAAATATACCTATTGATTTAATTATTCTATCAGAGGTAGGAATCTCAGACGAAATCTCAAGTCTATTTCAGATATCCGGTTACATTATGCTTTCTCAGCTTCGAGCTCACCGGAAAGGGGGTGGAATAATAATCTACGTTCGAAATTATCATAAATTTACTCCGAAATTCATAAGCACCCATACGTTTGAGTACCTTGGAGGCACTCTAAAAACCTCACGTAATAATACCATAACCGTGTGTGCAATTTATAGGCCACCATCGTCAAACAAAACATTATTTATAAGAGAACTAGAAAATACACTCAATATGTATCCATCTGACACTATTACTATTATACTAGGTGACATGAACATCGATCTTAGATCACAAACATACACCAAGGACATGTACTTGGATATGTTATCCGCTTTCGGGTTAACGTGTGGAATAACAGACTACACTCGCATTGAAAAGAGAAATAACGTAATTAATAAGTCGTGCATTGATCATATATTCACGCGAGCACACACGTTAACACCGTATACGGCCGCACTAGATACTGTCCTGGCGGACCACCGTGCTACTATCATCTGTTTTACCGACGACGGCTCGTTAGTACGCCCCACTATACAGGATGCGTCGCAGACTAGATGTATTTACGACAAAAAAATAATGTATAATGTGTTATGCGATGAGACAAATTGCCTAACCACCTCAAATTCTATTAATGAATACATAACAGATGCTTTTGACGCTGCACTCAAGAAATCTAAACGGACAATCTGTATTAAAAATAAATTCAGAAAGAACTACCCTTGGTTAAGTAGCGGAATTGTAAAACTATGTGAATTGAGAGACGTATGCTTTAATCACTGGAAAAAAGATCCAAACAACAATATTCTACGATTGAAATATAATACATTACGAAATAAAGTGCACAAAACTATTGAATATTACAGAAACAAATATAACAAAGACCAAATTAAAGCAAATTATAGCAATTCGAAAAATCTTTGGAAGATAATTAACTCAATATGTGGTACAGTAACTCAATCTTTAGATAGGTTCATTCTCGACGCTTTTAATTCCCAAAACCTATCATCCTTGGAAATATCAAATTTATTCGCCACTGGCTTTGATAAATCTGTAAAAGAAATCTTACCTAACTGTTCGGTTCCTCTTTTGAGTAGTCATACAGGTAAAAAGGTTGAAGTCAGTATGAGATTCCAGAAAGCAACTCCAGATAAAATACAAAAGCTTATTAAATCATTAAATAATAGGAAAGCCCCAGGTATAGATAACATCAGGGTGATTGATATACAAGCTGTAAGCACCAAGATTGCAACAGCTATTGCTAATCTTATAAATGCCAGCGTAAAAACAGGCCGGTACCCAGATGTACTTAAATTAGGATGTGTGAGACCAGTATTCAAAAAAGGTAAAAGAAATAACGAAAACAACTATCGTCCTATTACGTTACTATCATCAATAGATAAAATAGTTGAAAAATTCATATGCAATCAAATTTATAATTTCTATGACAAAAATTCAGTTATTAGCGAGTCCCAATTTGGATTTCAGCCCAACAAAAGCACTACTTCACTTCTTTCAAAATTCACAGATTATATTAATTTTGCACTTAATAACAAAAAACACGTCCTTGCTCTGTTCATCGACTTCTCTCGAGCTTTTGACACCTTAGACCATTGCAAATTGTTAAAAAAGTTAGAAGATTCGGGTCTACGAGGTCCTATTTATGGTTGGTGTATTGACTATCTAAAAAATCGGAAATATCAGGTCCAAGTTGCTGACAGTCTCAGCGACACAATATCTGTTACCTATGGAACAGCACAGGGATCGGTGTGTGGTCCATTACATTTTTTATCGTACGTAAATGATATGGACACGGTGGTCCGTAATTGCAAAGCTCATCAATTCGCTGATGACACATGCCTCTTAATAGCTGGCAAGGACTTATCTGAAATCAGTTTACTCCTGCAGGATGATTTTAATAGGATCAATATGTGGTGTCACGATGTAGGACTTGTACTGAATTCACAAAAGACCAAGTTAATGCATATAAAATCTTCTTATCTGCAACGCAACACCACCAAACTAAAATTAATTGCGCACACGCACACATGCCTTCATAAGATGCCAAGTGTATGTGGGTCTACATGTCCCATGATTGAACAGGTTGATACTCATATGTACTTGGGTTTAATGATTGATAGTAAGTTTAACTGGGGTCCACATATTGCGCGAGTCTGTGAAAAACTGCGTGCTATCTTAGCAAAGTTTTACACAATAAAAAATCGGTTAACATATAAAACCAGACTCCTACTGTACAATGCACTATTTGACTCAGTAGTAACATATGGGCTATCTAGCTATGGACGGACCTTTAGAACCTACCTGAACTCAATTTATAAATTACAACTCAGGATACTAAAGCTAATTGTTTTGCCAAAAGTGAGGGCTACACTCTTAAATGACTCTAAACTCTTCAAATACTGCAATACCCTACCAATATATGATAAGGTTACGTCTAGCCTCTTAAAAGAACAATTTTTTAACAAAAATATACAGTTTGAAATAGATCACCTGTGTGCACACGTCGAGTCGCGCAAAAAAAACTTGTTATTGCACCGGCAAAAAATTACTATGGTGAACGGACGAGCGCTTATTTGATCCCACGACTAATAAATTGTTTACCTACCGACGTACGCAATATTATTACTGAAAAGAACATAAAGTACAAACTAAAAACTTATTTCCTCTCAAAATTGTAGTACCTTAATATAATAATAGATTGATTGTAACGAGGCATTATCATTCTAATATTACTTTGTTTATGATAAGGTTAACTTACAACTTATTTTGCACGTTTTGGAATAATTTGTATATTAAAGTAGCACCATTATTTTATGTATGGATAAAGTACGAGGAATTGTAAGTGCCACACTCAAACCCATGAGGTTTAAGTGGCATTATGTATCATTTTTTTGTGTGAATGTTTTATTTGATAAATAAAAAAAAAAAAAAAAGAAACCAACAACGATAGACTTAAAAAAATATATTTATTCGGACAGCATAACAGTACAGAGAACTGAAAAATACAATTACATAGGTCTTATATACTAATTCCCCGTGTGGTCCTGGGCTGTAGAATAGGCCACCCCTTCTCCTCCTTTGGGTGTCGTAAAAGGCGACTACAGGATACTAGCTGGATTATGGGTTAGTAAGATCTTCCCAACCATTTTGGCTCCGGCATCCGACACATGGCGGCATAACCATGAAGTATGCTGGAATGCTCCCAAATGCCGTACCTGATAGTGGGCAGCAGTACTATCAGCGAAAGCATTCCAGGAACTGTGGTCACCAACCCGTCTGCCAAGCGTGGTGACTATGGCAAAAAAGATGAGTCACATCCCTGATTTACGGCCCCCAGTTCCCGGTAGCTGCACTATTCCTGGCCATGGTACCGGCCACGGTAACGGTGCGGTGGGGGGTGCTAAGAATCCCCGGGCGACGGCAGGGTACCAACATCGTAACCTAAACCTGGCGACGTATAATGGACGCTCTCTGCGGCTGAACGAGCACCTCGTTGAGTTGGAAGTAGAGCTGAGTCGTATTAACTGGCACATCGTGGGTTTATCGGAGGTCCGGAGACAGGGTGAGGAAACGATAACCCTCGATAGTGGCCACTTACTCTACTTCCGAGAGGGACACCAACCATCCCAAGGTGGCGTCGGGTTTATGGTCCACAAGTCACTCAAGTGCAACATTGTAGAACTAGGCAGTGTGTCGGCAAGGGTGGCATACCTTGTACTTAAAATAACAGAAAGGTACTCCTTGAAGGTTGTACAAGTGTATGCCCCAACGTCCGCACACCCTGTCGACGAAGTCGAGGCCATGTATGAGGACATAGTGAAAGCTATGTCTCGTACCAAAACATTCTACACTGTTGTTATGGGTGACTTCAACGCTAAAGTGGGAGTACAAGAAAGCGGCGAGTCGAGGGTGGGTCCATTCGGCTATGGGCGCAGAAATCACAGGGGGCATATGCTGGTAAACTTTCTCGAGGCTCAGGGGCTTTTTCTGATGAATTCCTTCTTCCACAAGAAGCCTCAAAGGAAGTGGACCTGGCAAAGTCCCGATAACGTGACAAAGAACGAGATCGACTTCGTTATGGCTAACAAGCGCCAAATATTCAGAGATGTGTCTGTGATCAACAGGGTCAATACCGGAAGTGATCACCGACTGGTAAGAGGCACTCTGGATATAAAGGTCAAAACCGAACGTGCGCGCCTAACGAGGTCGACTCTTAGACCAACGCTACCCCAGGTCGAAGCTGGCTGCGAAAGCCAGCTACAAAACCGATTCGCCATATTGGAAACCACAGAGGACATAAACGACGCCACTAATGGCCTGGTACGTGTCATCTGCGAGGTGGGCTATAAACACTTTCGACCAACGCGAAATGGACGTAAGTTGGTGTTCACCAGCGAGACTCTGGAACTGATGAGGAAACGACGAGAACTCACGATTGCCACACTGTCGGAGCGTCAGGTACTTAACAGGGAGGTCAAAAAGCTAATAAGACGCGACAATCGCCGCGCGAATACCCAAGCCATTGAGCAAGCTATAGCGCGAAACAAAGGCTCGAAGGTGTTCGCCAGGCCGAATACCTCCCGTTGTCACCTGACGAAACTCAGAACGTCACAGGGCACCACCGTCACCTCGAAGCCAGAGATACTCGCTGAAGTCGAAAAGTTCTATGGAGACTTATACGCTCAACAAATATGCCCACCTCAGGTCCACGGCGCGGATGATCCATGGGCCAGACTAATACGCCACCTCACAGACGAGCTTCCCGACATATACATGGGTGAGATTATAATAGCTCTCGGACAGCTTCATAACAACAAAGCTTCGGGGGATGACGGGATAACCACGGAGCTGATCAAGGCAGGAGGAACACCTGTCTTGACAGAGCTTGTTAAGCGCTTCAATTCCGTCATCCACACTGGCATGACACCGGAGGCATGGAGCAGGAGCGCGGTGGTGTTATTTTTCAAAAAGGGCGATAACACGCTTCTGAAAAACTACCGCCCCATATCACTCCTGAGCCATGTTTACAAGTTGTTTTCGAGAGTTATCTCGAATCGTCTTGCCCAAAAGTTCGATGACTTTCAGCCACCGGAGCAGGCCGGGTTTCGGAAAGGCTACAGCACCGTGGACCACATACACACCCTCAGGCAAATTATCCAAAAGACCGAGGAATATAATCAGCCTCTTTGCCTATTGTATGTGGACTACGAGAAAGCCTTCGATACTATCGAGACCTGGGCTGTGCTGGACTCCATGCAGAGAGCCTTGTCGACTGCCGATACGTGGAGGTGCTGAGATGTCTGTATAAGGCCGCAACGATGACCGTCCAAGTACAAGATCAGAGCACAAAACCAATCCAACTGCGTCGAGGGGTAAGACAGGGAGACGTCATCTCTCCGAAACTGTTTACGAACGCGTTGGAAGACGTTTTCAAGACGCTCAACTGGAAAGGACGAGGCATAAATATTAACGGTCACTACATCTCGCACCTCCGATTTGCGGATGACATTGTCATCATGGCAGAATCTCTGCAGGAGCTGGAGGTGATGCTGAACAGCCTTGGCGATTCTTCAAGGCGGGTGGGTCTCGGGATGAACTTGGATAAAACCAAAGTCATGTTCAATGACCATGTCACCCCGAGTCCTGTATACGTAAATGGCGCCACCCTCGAGGTTGTGCAAGAATACATACATAAGAATACATATATCTTGGCCAAATTATACAACTGGGGCGGCACAACTTCGAGAAGGAGGTGACCAGAAGAATTCCCTTGGGTTGGGCGGCATTCGGGAAGCTGCGTGACATCTTTGAATCGTCGATCCCACAGTCCCTAAAGACCAGGGTCTATAATCAGTGCGTCCTACCCGTAATGACTTACGGAGCCGAAACGTGGACACTCACCATGGGACTGGTCCACAAACGAAGAATTAGCACGCTGAAGGGGAAGTGGGCTGGTCATGTCTGCAGACGGACAGACTATCGATGGAGCAGACAAGTGTTAGAGTGGAGACCGCGTTTGGGCAAGCGTAGTGTGGGACGCCCTGCGACACGATGGACCGACGATTTAAAGAAGGTGGCTGGCAGCAGATAGATGCGAGCTGCCCAAGACCGGGATGGTTGGCGCTCTTTGGGGGAGGCCTACGTTCAGCAGTGGACGGCAATAGGCTGTTATGATGATATACTAATTATCTGCTAATTTGACATTTTAACCTAATGACGCATGACCCAGAGGGCAAAGTGCTAGTTTGGTTGTTTGTTTTTGTTTACAAAGCTAATTTGGGCATATTGGGGTTCCTTAACTCGTACAATGGTTTCGGACCGTAGTCGCTGGCCGAGTGAGTTGTATGTGCCGGCGCGTCACGAAGCGCGACAGCTGACCGTCGATGATGCCCGAGCCTCCCCTCCCTCAAGCACTGCATGCCCCGCCGTCGCCCACGTTAGTTTGTCGTGAACATACTCCCGGCGTTGAAGACTTTCTTCGAAATGAATTGGCAGACGGCAAATCGTGTTGAAAGCACGCCGAAGAACCCCCTTCTTTGTCTTGATGTCGGCTACCCTTGCGATGCCGTCTCTTCCTGGTAGCAGACGAATGACCCGGCCAAGAAGCCACAGCAATGGAGGCGCGTTCTTGTCCTTGATAAGCAGCATAGTGCCTTCCTTTAGCTGCCCCCTGGATTTCCGCCATTTTGTTTTTTGCTGAAGCCAGAAAACATATTCATGTGTAAATCGCTTCCAAAAATGTTGTTTCAAGAACTCGATGCGGTGAAAGCGTTGCAGGCTGGTAATGTTCTGGCTGGAGATCTGCGGATGAGGCAAAGAGATAAGCGGTCTTCCAATTAGAAAATGGGAAGGTGTGAGTGGTGTCAGGTCGGATGGATAATTGGATAGAGGTGTGAGTGGTCGAGAATTTAAAATCGCTTCGATCTGAATAAGACACGTTTACATTTCCTCGTATGTGAGGTGTGTAAGGCCCAAAATACGTTTCAGGTGATGTTTGACTGACTTCACAGCGGAATCCCATGGTCCACCAAAGTGTGGTGTGTATGCAGGAATAAAGGAAAAGTTTATACCTGTTTCAGATATGTCAACAGTGTAATCTTGTTTGAACGTACCTTTGAATGTAGCACACTTTAAGCAAGTTCTGACTACCATTTTTGCCAGGTTTCTACCACCTAAAGGCCAGTACTGGTGCCTTATAGTAGCCAGTAGCAGGTGAGGCCCTGCATGTAAAAGATTTAAAAGAAAGTATCGGAAGCCATCCACATGGTTAACAAAGATTTTTCCAAAATATCTGAGTTGAGCAAATACTATGGACTTAATGTTAATCCATCTAAGACACAGGTCATCGTTATAGGTAGCTCGCGAATGGTTTCCAAGATTGACTGGTTCCACCTCCCCCAGTTTATCTTTGATGGCACCCAAATTCCTTTGAGTGATAAGGTTAAAAATCTGGGAATAATCATGGACAAAACCTTATCATGGGGTCCGCAGCTGCAGGAAACTAGCCGTAGGATGTTTGCGTCAGCTGGGTCCTTGAGACGGTTACGCAACTTCCTTCCAACCGCCACTAAGATTGCGCTTGCACAATCTCTTCTCTTGCCTGTACTTGACTATGCCGATGCCAGCTATCTTGATCTCACTGAGGACCAACTTAATAAACTAGAGCGTCTCCAAAATGTTTGTATAAGATTCATATTTGGTTTACGCAAATATGACCATGTGTCACAATTTCGTTCTAAGCTCAAGTGGCTCCCAATACACCTTCGTCGGAACACACACATCCTTTCCTTACTTTACGGTATTCTTTTCAACCCTAAAACGCCCTCCTACCTTAAAACTCGCTTTGAGTTCGTCTGTGATACACATTTGAGATCCTTACGTTCATCAGAGAACTTAAAGCTGAAGATGCCAATGCACGCCACAAAGTTTTTTGACCAGTCGTTTACAGTTCAGGCGACTCATCTGTGGAATGCTCTGCCGGTTTCCGTGAGACGTGCACAAACTTTAGCATCTTTCAAAATAATGGTGAAACAGCATTACTTGGCCACTATTTGTACCTAAATTGTTACTATCTTATTGTATTGTATTTTAGTAGTATAGTATCTATTATAATAGTACCTAACTAATATAAGTATAGTATAATATCTATATTTTTAGTGTATGTATGTATTTATAGTACGTATATATTTTTGCATCAAAGATTTATGTTTATTATTTTTATTTTATTTTATTATAGTATAATTCTATTTTATTAAGTATGTACACCTGCAACCACCCATTGTCTTTTCGACTCAACTCTTGTCCATCCAATGGTTGTCTGTAAGAAATTGCATTTAGCGATAAGACCGCCAATTGTACTTACTCATTTAACATTTGTTTTGTATCCGCACATTCCTATGGTGTACAATAAAGAATACTCTATCTATCTCTATCATGATAAGAAAATGCATCGGCCAGGTACTGTCCATGCTTGGCAACGTGGTCAGGAGAAGAGACAAAAATTAAGTCAAGAAGTGAAGGGGTTGAATTTGGGAAATGATGAGTAGCATTCAATGGCAGAATGGAGAGGTTACTAGATTCAGTGATAGAATGAAGAGAAGAGAAACGAAATCATTCTTGAGAAGGCAAGTGTCTAAATCTCCCATGATGATGATATGACTGTAAGAGGTGACTAAAGTTTCTAAGATATTTTCTAAAGAGGAGAAGAAATTAATGAGTAAAGATGGACAGTAATAGACGCCAAGAAGAATTTTGGCATGGTTAAGCTCAATTTCCAAAAAAAGATGCTCACCAGCGTCTAACGGAGGTGGTTGTGCTGACACACTTGTAGTGTTTGTATTTCTATATCTATGTAATAGATATGATGACTCTGTCTCACATACGCAAGTGGTGGCGGACAGCGTGCGTTGACAGCTGTCAATTGAGATCTTGGCAATGTGTGATCATGCCATTATATTGTATGTGTAGTCTGTGAACGGGACGCACAGGAGACGCCAGCCCTTGGTGTATTGGTGAGCCAGTGCATTAATAAAAGTAAACTTATCCACGGACCCTACAAGTGGCGACGAGGATGGGATGGTTTTAAATATTGTAAGGATAATTGGTAAACTATAAATACTTAGTCTCAAGCAAACATTGTGAACGACTGCAGGAGGGGGTGTTCGTGTACGCCGTACGTTGTTTGTGGGTATGTAGACAACATATTATTATGGTATGAGGTTGTTATTAAGCTTCGAATGGTTTTATTGAGGTTTTGTTGGGTAATATATTATGTATCTCAATAGATTGTGATTGTATTACGGATTTTAAATAATAAATATTCATTTCTGAAGCTTACACGAATATCAGACATATTGAAATAAAACAACTTTACGGATTATATCGCGTTATATTAGTATTAAATACAATACAAATCCCGACGTTTCGGACCCTTTACAGCGTCCATGGTCACGGGCAGACTGAGGTGTCATGCGTCTTATCGTTGTATTTATTGAACAGCTCCCCTCCATTAACCCTTTCACTTTTACATTAATCATTTGTTATTTGATTCATGCAGAATGAGCTCACCGTATCTTTCTGTCTTGCAGTTTTGGGCATGCATTTAGACCTAATAGAATCTATAATAGGGTTCCAAGCAGGTGCCAATACCCATCCGTCCTCTCTGTTGAAATTTGGGTGCTTTTTGATCTCAATGGCCTCACAAAATATTAAATGATCGCGAAACATCTAAATATAACGAATGTAAGCATAGACAAATAACAAAATTTAACAAACTTATGTCTAAATCTAATATCACTAAAGAAAACAGAACCCGTCCGTCATTTGCTAACCAACCGCGTGCGGTTATTAATCTGTCACAACATAACCTACATGATAACACGGTCCGAGTACTATCAAAAGGTCTAAATTTTGCTGTATCTCCTCATAAAATACCGATAGAGAACATAATTTGTAATGTAGAAGAGTGCCTATATAAAAATAATGTAACAAAACATGATCTAGAGACGATACGTCAGGATATTTCGTCGTTATTACGTCGTAGTAAACCACCTAAGCCTAATCTTACTAAAACCGAAATAGTTGCGCTAAAGAACCTTCGCGATAGGCCCGAAATAACTATTCTACGTGCAGATAAAGGTAATGCTACTGTGGTAATGGATACATCAGATTACAATAACAAAATACAGGACCTTTTGTCAGATATAAGTACGTATAAACTACATAGTTAAGACCGATCCAACAACAAAAACATTAAAATTAACTAATGATTTAATAAAAAAGCACTCTGAATTATTAAATCTAGATTTAAAATATTTAGTTCCAAGTTGCGCAAAACCACCAAAACTGTATGGGCTACCTAAAATACATAAACCTAATGCTCCACTGAGACCAATAGTTAGCCAAATTGATTCGCCAACCTACAGATTGGCTAAACACTTAGCTAACGTACTTTCCCCACTAAGAGGTAACACGACACAATATGTAAAAGACTCGTACCATTTTGTCAATGAAATCAAACACCTATGTCTCGCTAACAATGAAACTATGGTTAGTTTTGATATTCAGTCCTTATTTTGATGCTTATCTGTTGACGACTGTGTAATGTAATAAGTATCATATTATGTATTTTAGTTTAGCAATAAGTTGAAGTACTCATGTGTGTGAATATTGCATCGGTTGCAATCTATTATTAGGTACTGCGCAATTAAAGAATATTGTAGTTGTCTTTATATTAAGTAAAACTGATTCATTCAATAAATGACACCAAACAAGTAAGACATGTTTGATTCATAACACCTGAACCCTCATCATATTACATGGCGACCCTTGCCATTGGCACCGTTTAAAGAACATATATCAAGATAGCAGAAAGAAGACTTCAAGATCAAAATTCAAGGCGGAAGAATTCAAGAAAGAAGAGTTCAAAACTTTACGAAGAAAGAAAACTGAAGAGTAATACTATGGGAAAAACTGCGTCGAAGGAACAAGTTGTGATTGCACAAAACGCGAACGGAGCAGCTTCGGCAACGGCCACGCAATACCATACCGAACGCTTGGAGGTTATAGAAATCTTGATGACCACAACCGTCGTTATATTGGTCATCTTCGTTGTATACTACATCCTCAAGAAATGCAACAAGCACCACGTACGCACCATGCAACGAGAACTGAACAGAAACAACTTGGCGACTATCTCTCGTGCCGACCTGACCACCAGTGCCGTCTAACAAGAAAGAAGAAAGAAGGTTTGGAGGCGTCCAGGGTATAGCCCGGCCCAACCCTTCAACACACGCAACTTCGGCCTGAGTCATCAGCAGTGACGCCGCGACGCCGTGCAGCGCCACGTCAGCACCAGCCCCGCTTGTCAGCCACGTGCCAGCGCCTGTCTACGCGAATCCCAACGCGAAGTATTTTTTATCGGCTGCTAAAAGTATGTAATTTTCAAGTATTTTATTTAAGTTATATAGGGTACATAATGTGTTTGTTAATAATTATTTAATTATTATGACAAATTTAATTTTAGAGTTACATAAACTTCATAATTCGTTAAAATATCTTAAAGACTACTTAGTTAAATTAGGACCAGAAAGAAGGCAACTAGAGCTTGGTCAGAAAAAGATAGAAGAAGCAAAAAAGTTATATTCTTCTTTGGATAATCTTTTGTCTCTGTTGCACTCACAAATTGAACGCGAGGAAATTAGTACAAGCGATATTACCGCTGTTCATAAAATAATTAGCGATATACATACTTTATACAGTAAAATTATTAACTTTTCTAATCTTCAAGAGAGTACGCAAGTAAAAATGTCTACAAAAAGAGAATTCGACTTAAAAACTGCGATAGCTTTGTTGCCTGTAATGACTGGACAGGAATCTGTTACTAAGTCTCTCATTGATTGTATCGAGTTATATAACAAAATGATCTTAGAAACGTCTACTCATGACTTAATTGATTTCGTACTAAAAACTAGACTTTCGCAGAGCGCAAAATTACGTATGAAATCAACATACGATACCGTTGATAATCTTTTAGCCGACATGCGCAAATATCTAATACAAAATAAATCCGAAGTAGCACTACAATGGAAATTACACCATTGCAAACAAGGTAATCGTTCTATTGAATCATTTGGCAACGAATTAGAAAATTTGTTTGTTAATTTGACTATCGCCCAATCAAAAGATAATCCTGATTCATATGATATTTTCAAAAAAACTAACGAAAAAACCGCTATAAAACGTTTTGCTGACGGTTTGATTGACCCGAGATTGAGTACCGTAATAGCGGCTAGGAATTTTCAATCTTTACCGGAAGCTATTAGGACTGCCATGGACGAACAATCCTTATCTTCGTCATTCGAGATTATGAATATTAAGCGTCATAATTTTTCAAATCGCGGTCATATAAATTTTAATAACAGTTTTCGTGGGAATTATAATGCCAGTCCTCGCACTAATAATTATTATTCGTCTAAATATAAATACGGTAACGCGAGACAACCGGCATCGAGTAACCAATCGTCATATCGTGGACAATATATTCGCGGTCGCGGTAGAACTTTTCATAGAGGTCAAAACAATAGACAGTTTGACATTAAGACCAACAGACCCTCTGTCCCAGTTCCGTACAGTACCCAGGAACCATCGAACAGTACCGCTAATAATTCGAGTCAAATAGTGACTCCTAATAACGCAACGAATGATTTTTTTCGTTAATTCGAGAAATTTTATTTTTAATTTTAATAATAGCAGTGTAGTAAGATTTTTAGTCGATAATGAAGTAGTTAATCTTTTATTTGATAGTGGAGCCAGTCTATGTGTACTAAAGTACGAATGGCTTAGTAAATATCCGCAACTTTTGCAACAATTGCGTAATGATAGGATAACCATTAGAGGCATAAGCGGTAGGTTAGAATCAGAAGGTTATATCTTTTTAAATCTAGTTCATGACAATGAAATATTTCGTGAAAAATTTTATGTGTTTAAGAGTATGTCTTGTACCGCAAATGGAATCTTAGGAGATAATTTTTTAAAACGCTATGAAGCAATTATTAACTATAGAGATAGTACTTTGCAACTTTATAAAAACAATAGAAATATTCCTATTCAAATACATTATAATGCTAGGTATAGGCATTCGATACCACCTCGGTGCGAGGTAATAAGGTTCATCCCAACCTCGTCATGTTGCGATTGTGTTGTATTATCAAAGGAAGTCCAGCAAGGAGTTTTCGTAGCTGGCATGATTTCGAAACCAAATAACGGACGTATCCCCTTAAGAATATTAAACACTACGGATAGCGAAGTAGAATACGATTTTCAAGATCTTACTATTTACGACATAAATTGTTTTGATATTTGTAATTTTTCGGAAAATACAAATAGTGTCAATAGAGTAAAAACATTATTTGAGCTATTGAATCTATCGAATATGAACACAGAGGAAAAACGTAGTATCGAACATATCTGTGCAAAATATGCAGACGTTTTTCATCTTCCAGGTGATAAATTGTCAACGACAAATATCATGACACACTCAATATCTTTAAAAGACAACGTTACACCTAGTTATATTAAGCCTTATAGGATTCCTCATTCCCTTAAACAAGAGGTACAAAAACAAATTGACGAAATGTTAGCAAACGATATCATAGAGGAAACGACATCAGAATGGTCCAGCCCAGTCTTATTAGTTCCTAAAAAGTCTGATAGATCTAAAGAGAAAAAGTGGAGATTAGTTATTGATTACAGACAGCTAAATAATAGAATTAAAGACGATAAATTTCCGTTACCAAATATTACAGATATTTTAGATTCCCTTTCAGGTAGCATTTATTTTTCAAAACTAGACCTTTCACAAAGTTATTACCAATTGTCCTTGGAAGAAAACTCGAGAAAATATACAGCATTCAGTGTGGATAAAATGTACCAGTTAGAATTAGATCCAGCCTCACGTAAATATACGGCCTTCACTACTGACAAAATGTATCAGATGAAACGTTCGCCTATGGGTTTGAAAACATCTCCCAGTGTATTCTCAAGATTAATGACTATTGCTATGTCAGGTATTAATTATAAACAAGCTTTTATTTACCTCGACGATTGTGTTGTAATAGGGAAATCGATGGAAAATCATAATAAAAACTTAATAACAGTTCTCGAACGATTACGAAAAGTCAATTTAAAATTAAATCCAATTAAATGCGAATTTTTGCGCACTGAAATAGTATATTTAGGTCATAGAATCACATCAAATGGCATTCTTCCTGACGACAGCAAAATTGAGGCCTTGCGCAAGTATCCGGTGCCATCGAACGCGGATGACGTCAAGCGATACTTAGCATTTGCTAATTATTATAGACGTTTTATACCTAACTTTTCCAATATTGCGCATCCATTAAATAAATTGTGTAAAAAGAATACAGAATTTAAATGGACATACGAATGTAGTCAATCTTTCGACAGGTTAAAATCTGCTTTAATGTCTCCTCCTGTATTGGAGTATCCCGATTTTTCGGAAACGAATATTTTTCAGTTACGAACAGACGCTTGTAAGACCGGATTAGGCGCGGTTTTGTCAAATAGTAATGGTTGCGTAGTTGCTTACGCGAGTCGTAACTTATCGCCCGCAGAAAATAGATACCCGATAATAGACCTAGAATTACTAGCTATCGTTCAAGTTCAAGTTCAAGTTCAAATGTTTTTATTTCAAATAAGCTTTTACAAGCGTTTTCGAAACGTTATGATTCTAGTTGCACGGTTCCAAAAGGTCGATCCTATGGAGAAGAATCCGGCAAGAAACTCCATGGACACTCTTTTAAAATAAATAAATTACAAACTTCACTGTTACAATATTGCGATAAAAAGATGTGAGGACGTTGAAGGATGTCCAAGTTTGACCGAGGTCGACTATATTAAACGAAGATTCACGTTATTTGAGAACCCGATGTCATTTCTAGATAATAAATAAACTATGTGGTAAAAACGCACACCATCAAGCGACAAATGAAACTAGGTGTCTACTTAGACAGGCCACAACGTACACACATAATACATAATACAGTTTCTGTTGTGGTAAACAATACTAAACATATGAAGACATCTCGATATGTAAATAATATGGAATCTGTCAAAGCTATGTCCATCTACTTACAAGGTTCCTACTATAGCTACTAGTAACTGACCAACATGAAAATTAATAAGCTTAAATTAGTCTCTAATAATCAACAGTTTCATTTTGCCAGGGAGGCCACAAGTGCATCCGTACTTAAGAGCGCGCATAAAGCCAGCAAAATTTTAGATTTCACCCGCGCGCCTTTCCCCTCCCCTCACATCGAACGCGATGTCAGCGCTGTTTGGCGCCAAAAGACAAGCTGCTGCACTCGCTCAACGCGTATAGTATACGCAAAATAATCAGATGAATGAAACAATTTTATTCCTGTTATTATGAAATGTTATTTTGTGTAGTAGTACCGGTGAAATGTGAGTGTACATTAGTAAGTACGCCTCTGACTAACCGGGGAATATAGGCGTGATGGTATGTTATGTTATAGTAAGTACGTGCATATATGACTTACTAGTATGACTTATAAGTTTTTTGGGGAACAATATTTTTTTTTACCGTTTATTGTTGCTTAAATGATAATAATTTTACTGTTTGTAAGTTTGTCAAATTATGACAAGTTTGTCTATTTATATGATACCTACGTTTTATTAGACTTATTAATATATTTGTTACTACAATAGGAAATAATTCTTTATTGTAGGTACTAGGTACACCATAATAAGAAGCAAAATTATAGAAAAATATATACGTAATTACATACGTTCATCATTCGTATGTATTATCTATATATACTTACATCTCTACTATTATAAAATAGGGTATTACACCTATTTTTGAAAACTGTTATGAATTAATCCTTAGATCGTAACGAAAATTTATTGAGTACATGGAGCAGGTGTCAAATAGGTACAATTAGCGAAGTCCAAAAAAATACTTAGGGCCGGGTGATAGCTGTCAATAGGTGCCAAGGCATCCAAACAATCATAAACGGATACTGCCGTATTGCATAATACAAGATCTAAAAGTTTACCATATTTATTCAGAACTCCGTTATATTGATTCAGGTCTAAAACACGCATTTCGTCAGTCAACGTATACTCATCACTACTACAAATATTGTTCGGGGAGTATGACTCATTCGTTAAGTGCCATGTTACGCCACTCATATTAAAATCGCCAATAATTAGAAAAATATCAGATGGATTACTTAGAACGGTATCACTTAGTTTACGGATAAAATTAGACAACTGAATAGAGAACGAATTACCATGGTTCTGTTTGCATAAATAAATAACACATAGATTCAAATTTATATGAGTTTTAGTGGCCTGATGGCGTAGATTCAAAGTTATCCACAGATCCTCAGCCGACGAATGAAAAAGTGGTTGAATGAAATAATGTCTTTTGTAGGCAAAACAATTTTGATACCTTGGGTTGTAAGGTATCAAAATTGTTTTGCCTACAAGTCTGTATTTTTTTAAATTAAAGTTCCCTTTCATTTAAATTTAAAAAATACAGACTATGTTATTCGCTGATACTGTAGCTTTCTATTGGGAAGTTTTAAAAATCAGTTTAGTTGTTTAGGCGTAAAAGTGTAACAAACAAACAAACTCACTTTCGCATTTCAATATCAATACATAATGGACTTATAATACTTTGAAATCGACATAATAATTTGCATCGAACAAACACAAAGATATCCACTAAAAGCATCTGTTTATTTTGCATATACTTGTAAGGAATGGTGAGTACTTATATCTACACTACATACTATACACTACACGCGTAGTTGTTATAATTGCCTACCAGTCGAGTATCGAATGAAGCGCGGCAATAGATAATATTATTTTGGGATTTATTTTTATACAATTAGCAAGATCCATAATATTGTTCCGTAACTTATCAAGACTTTTGAAAGATCTCATCTCATCACTACAGTGTAAGTGACCACAAAATTGTGTACGGTGGGAGAAACTAATTTAGATCCTATGCGTCTTGTAATAAAATCTAAAATTGCAGACACGTAACTTTCGCAAATGAATGAAGTTACGTATTTTATCTTTTACACGTAAAACATAGGTTTATGTAAGTATATCACAAACTTACCTTCTACAATTATTCATCCTTTCTTTTTTTAACTTTTTTAGTTCTTGTTTAGGGTCTTTTCAATTTTTTTTTCTTATTTCCCTAAGTAGGTACCTATCTACCTACTTTTTTTAGTAATTTATTTATTTAATTCAGGCTACAAGGCCCATATTATAATACAAAATACTATAATACAATACAATATTTAAACTAATAACTATTAAAATACCTACCATACACATACATAAACATCTCATTTTTATTTCCCTCAACGTGATCGATAAAGAGCCGATAAAATTTGAGCGCAGTACACTCGTCTCAACAGAGCGTGAGCAACTGAACTGTGAAATAGAAATATGCTTGAAGCTCCCGCAACATGCGACGGAAAATGAATTCTTCCGCGTAATAACAACGTAGTAAGTGCCAAAAGTGTTTTATCGTCATAAATCCAAAATTAAAAGGAATTCTATAAAATGCTTAGACACAACCCTGGGCCATATATAGATACAATTAATAGTATTTTTTTTATCTTAATAGTATTTGCCATATTGAATATAAATCGAAAAAATGAGAAAATTAGAGGTTACTTCGTGATTTTTTTTTATCGAATAAAATTAATTAGTTTATGTTTTTGTTTAGATGCAACCCTCGAAAATATAATGTAATTACTCAGGCTGATTTTTTAATTAACTATAGTCCAGAGTTTTTCATGTAAAATCAAATATAAAGTAGGCATTTTAGCTTTATGCGCCCTCTTAACGACCACACATTCTTATCGTCAACGTAGTCCTTGGTTTTATAATAGGCTTTCTTAAGAAGAACAGATTTGACGTGCATTTTAAATTTCTTGCCAGTGAGATCGGTAACACATTTTGGGAGTTTATTGTAGAAACGCACACAATTTCCTAGAAATGATTTATTTGTTTTAGTTAGTCTAAATTTAGGTACCACTATTTTATGTTTATTCCTAGTATTAAGGTTGTGAAAGTCACTATTGACACTGAACTTCTGCAGGTTTTTGCGCACATACATTATGTTTTCAAGGATGTAGAGTGATGGCATCGTAAGTATATTGATGTTCTTAAACACTTCTCTTAGGGAATCGCGAGGGCCCATATCGTAGATTGCGCGGATGGCCCTTTTCTGTAAGATAAATATGGAGTCTACGTCTGCAGCTGATCCCCATAGCAGAATACCGTACGACATAATGCTGTGAAAGTAGGCAAAGTACACGAGCCTGGCTGTAGCTACATCAGTGATCTGCCTAATTTTTCTCACTGCATATGCAGCGGAACTTAACCTGCTAGACAGGGCCGATATGTGCGCACCCCACTGCAACTTACAATCAACCGTAATACCTAAGAAAACAGTTTCATTAACTAGGTCAAGTTTGCTGCCTTCAGGAATTAGATTAGGTTCAATTTGTGGTACATTTGGTAGCGAAAATTTAAGACATTTAGTTTTGCTAGCATTAAGTAGTAAGTTATTAGCAGCAAACCATTTGGATAAGGACTTTAGACTCTCATTTACATTATAGAGATTGCTATCATTTCGATCGATTTTAAATATAAGTGAGGTATCGTTAGCAAATAATACTATGTTCGATATCTCAGACATCATATAGGGAAGGTCATTAATGTACGCTAAGAAAAGAAAAGGGCCTAAAATAGAACCCTGTGGAACACCAATTCTAACTGTAGACCCGCGAGATGTGACTCCATTTATGCCCACTTTTTGCAGCCTCTCAGAAAGATAGGAAGACACAAGCTCCAAAGCTAGCCCTCTTATACCGTAGTAGTTCAATTTACGGATAAGCGTATCGTGATCAACGCAATCGAAAGCTTTGGAAAGATCACAGAAAATACCTATGAACCCTCCCAAGCCTCTAAAATGTGAGAGACCAGCTTTGTACCAGCATCAGACGTTGACCTGCCTTTCGTGAAGCCAAATTGCTGATCATGTAAAATCTTGTTTTTGTGAAAATGCGCTATCATTTGATTAAGCATAAGCTTTTCAAATATTTTACTTAAGGCAGGGAGAACAGAAATGGGCCTATAATTACAGGGATTCGCTTTACAGCCTGATTTGAAAATAGGAATAACTTTACTGTGTTTCATTAAGTCTGGAAAGGTTCCTGTCTTAATACAAAGATTAAATATGTTTGTAAGCATTGGAGCGATATTGTCAATAATTGAATTAAGTGCTTTAACAGATATGCCCCATAAATCTTCAGTATTTTTAGTATTTAAACTATTAAACGCTTTTTTAACCATGGGAGGGGATACTTGGCTGAATTCAAAGTTTGGTATGTCTCTTTTGAAAAACTTCTTCGCTAGAGATTCTGCTAATAAAGAGGACGAATCTAAAGATTTTGTGACCTCGAATGGAACCTTAGTAAAGTATTGTTCAAATGCGTCTGCAAGTTCTGCGTGGTCTGAGATTACTTTATTGTTTATTTTCAAACTCAGATCTGTATCCTGTTTTCGGTTTTTGCTAGTTTCCGTGTTTATTATCTTCCACACTGTTTTAATCTTATTATCAGATTTGTTTATTTGACTGCTAATGAGTTTTGATTTAGCTTGAATGCATACTTTTTTAAAACACTTAGAATATTTTCGCACATAATTATGAAAACCTACGTCAGAGGTTAGTGATTTTTCATAATACAGTTTGTAAAGGACATCTCTACTTTTTCTAATGCCGTTTGTGGCCCATTCATTAAATTTACTGTTCTTACGTTGGGTAACTCTTCTAAGAGGGCATGACTTATTATATGATTTACATATTATATTGAATAACTTATTATAATTTATGTTGGGGTCGTTTGAAATAATATTAGTGTTACACAATTGCATTTTTATTAGTTCATAGAACGAACGCAATTTATTTTCCGTTAGAGATCTAACCAAGATATTTTTATTATTATGTGGCCTTTTGTTAGTCTCTATAGAGATCAGTTGTCCCATGTGATCCGATCTAACACCGCTAACTATTGAAGAGCCTTGAACTATACAATTTGAAAAAATATTATCAATACAAGTAATGGAAGTAGCAATACAAGTAATTCTAGTGGGTTCATTAAAAATATTTACCAAATTAAAAGAATTAAATAAAGCTAAAATTTTACGTTTTTCGGGCGATTCTATCAGAATATCAATGTTTATATCACCACAAACAAATATGTGTTTCTTGCATTTAAAAACTTTTCTAAGAACATCTTCCATTACTGTTAAAAATGTTGGAAAACTTGAAGAAGGTGGCCTATACACGCATATGATAATATAGTTTGCTACTTCAGCACATGCTACCTCACATAAGCGATCAACAGAGCACGAGGTGATGTCTTTTCGTTCTTTGAATCTAAAATTATTTTTACATAAAATCAATATTCCGCCACCCGCAGCTGATACTCTATTGTACGCACTGGCAACCGTGAAGTTAGTTACATTAAATTGCATTGTGTTAGGTTTTAACCAGGTCTCACTAAAACATAAGATGTCAATGCAATATTTATCTACTAAAAGTTCTACATCTAAGATTTTGCCAGAGAAGCGATTTATATTCTGGTGGTAAAGAAGAATGCTATCTTTATACCTCTCTATTGTCGGTTGTGAAAGTTTAAACAATCTATCACAGTATCATTAGTGAGGCTAGACAATACTGATTCGTCACTAAAACTAACTAACCTATTCTTTGGTATGTTATCTATCACAGATTGAATATTATAAGCTATCAAAGAAGCCATCAGAGTTTTGCATCTTTTGGGAAGAAACATAGCTTCGCCAGTCAATTGAAAGCCACTAACAAACTTGTTTGTGTCAAAATATAATAATTTATCACCGTGACGACATGTCAACATATAAATAATATTATTTAATTTATGAACATAGTCATTTTCTTTGTCAGACAACAAATGGGAGTAAGGCAGAGCACATATCATAATTTTTCCAACATTTAAGTTTAGTAAGGCGGAGATACCATTAATAATATCTACTTTTTTAATCCCAATACTATTTCCTATTAGTAAAACAATATGTGATTGACTATTTAAATTGGAATTTACAATCTTGTCAACAATAAGATTAAAATGCAGATTATTATGACAGTTGTTTGTTACACTATAACTCAAATTAGTTTGAAGCAAGGATCCTAAACCAACTCCTATCTTATCAGAATAAACTAAGCATTTGTAGTTTGGCTGGATGTGTTCACAGGTAGAAAATGGTTGAGCTAACTTGGGTAATGTAGATACATGTTGGAGCTCAGGAGGTGGAACAGAGTGATCACAATTGCAGGAGAGATTGTTAGTTAAGGATTCAAATCTCTCAGCATTAAATTTTACTATATCCATCAGCTCACTAGCCTCCAACATGCGTTCACTAAGTTGTTTTTGTGAATCTTCATACCTGGCAAATATATCTTGCAACATATTTTCTTTACATAATAGCTCATTCTGTAGCAGCTGGGTATCTGAACTATACATTGATCTAGAGGTGTCTAATTGCATGGCACATTCATTTAATTCATTCACTAGTTTTATGCGCTCCCTACGTAGATTGATATTAGATTTTGTAAGTTGACTTTTTTTAATAACTAACCGTTGCCGTCTAATAAACCTTTTGATTTTTATATATTTTTTTAACTTATTATGACTCAATAATAGTGGCCTTTCCATTATGGTATCATCACCAGTTATATCAATAGTGGGTAGAGTTGGTGAACACCCCGGGACAGACACACCACCAACCAGCTCATTGAACAGCCTCTGGGTGGTCGAAGACTGTTCACAAGCCCTAACCGTCTCCTGCTGGTCAATGGCCTTATGTGCAGCACTTAATTCCATTTGAAGATCTGAAATACGTCTAAGAGCCAACTCATGGGTATCACTACATTGATTGTAAGATGACACTATTTTGTTTAATTGATCATGACGCTCCAGTAAGTCCATATATTCAATGTGTAGTTCCGCAAGCTCATGTTTAAGGGAAGTGTTCTTATCAATTATGTTCTTCACTTCCACCTCACTGTCTTCCTTTTCCTGTAGCAGTTGTTTGCATAAGGATTTTGAAGACTCAAGTTCCTTCAATGTTGCTCTCAGCTTTTCCTCTATATCTTTAGTTGCCATTCTGCGGGTCATCATTTTAAGCTTGATGGTTCACCTGGAATTTCAGAATAGGAGAGTGAGCACAAACTAAAGAAAAAAGGGAAATAAGTTAAAGTGAGATGTAGTTTGTGGAAAATGATTACAAGTTGGGAGAGAAGAGAACTGTAAAAGGTTAAAAACTATTAAAAATCAAATATAATTAATGGGAAATAAAGAAAATAAATTTGGTTATTCCAGGTTATATAATATAGCTGAGAATAACTGCTAAAGATAGTGAAGATTATTTAATAAAAAAAGGGGACACAAATTGTAAAAGTGGGTAGGTAGGTTGTGGAATTTTTTTTATACTCATATAATGTAGTACTTAGGGGAAAGTGAAAAGTATTGGTTGCGATATGTAGGAGAATCGAATCACGTAGTTTCTATGAGGATGTGCTAAGTGAGTTTTGGAGTGTTTTAATGTCTGGGCGAATGTTTTCGTCTTCGATTTTGCTTCCACAATATGTTAAGCAAAAGGAGACATAAACTGTGCGTGTGATTGACGTAGCTCATAACAATGAGCAGTGTGACTGTACAGTAATCAGTGTAATATCGCAACAACAATACAAGTAAAAACTAACGAAATAAAACAAAATACTCCCCGGGTTAGACGGTTTCAAATCCACCTGTTGACAGCCGGTAGATGTTTTCTCACCAGATGAAGATCTTGTGTCAATATACAATAGTAAACACTGGATACATCAATTTACTATCACTTTTATTGTTAATCACTCAAGATAAAGTAAATAATCACAATAAATTATTTTATTAAATTATTAAATCTAAGGAGACGTTTTCTGACGTCCTGTTACCAGTGTTGCCAGAGCAAAAAAAAAAAAGTAAAATCGTATGGGCAGTAAGGCACTTTAGACCATATCTGTATGGCAGAAGGTTTAAAATCTTTACTGATCATAAGCCCTTAGTGTATTTATTTAGTTTAAAGGACCCATCCAGCAGACTGACTAAGTTTAGACTATACCTTGAAGAATATGACTTTGAAATTGTGCACATCCCGGGTCGAAATAATGCAGCTGCAGACGCATTAAGTCGACTCCCGGTGAAAATGACTTGTGACGATTTAAAATCTATTGGAGAACAAGTAGTTTCTGTATTGACGAGAGCACAGACGAAACAGTTAACGTCTCAGATATCGACTGATAATAATAAATTTACAGAAGAATCTTCTACCAGCAACAGGCCTGATCAACCTGACACTGTAGAAATTCTAAAAAAACCAAATGATGTGATAGAATTAGTTTTTATGACTGACAAAGATTTTAAGAATTTAATTTCCGATAGTAATTATATTAATGTAGAATATGTACCTTTGAGTTGTACTATTTACCTAAATACTCGATCGTTATCTACCCCGACGGAGTTAGCGAGAGATTTAGGATCGTTGTGCGAAAAAGAAAATATAAGTGAAATATTAATTATAAAGAATAGACAAAATACAACAAATATAAAAATACTTGCAAGATATATGAAAAAGTTGAAAATAAAGGTACCTAGAATTATAATTACAACAGATATAATAAGAATTTTTAATCACGAGGATAAAAGAATCATATTAAATGATTTTCATTTGTTACCCACTAGCGGTCACGCTAAACAGAATGATTAATTTAAAAAAATATTACTACTGGCCCGGTATGACGAATGACGTCATTAATTACGTTAAAAAGTGTCAACAATGTCAATTTAATAAATTTTCTAATCGCCTCGTAAGAGAGCCAATGGTTATAACAAATACTGCAAGCTCAGCATTTGAACGTGTAGCGTTAGATATTATGGGTCCATTACCAACTGATATTAACAATAGTAAATACATTTTAACATTGCAATGTGACTTACCTAAATTCGTAGAGGCATATGCCATGCAGAGTAAGGATTCTGAATCAGTAGCAAGAGTATTTGTTTCTAATTTTATCCTAAGATACGGAGTGCCTAAAGAAATCATTACAGACAAAGGTACAGAGTTTATGTGCAGTATTATGGAAAATGTGTGTAAAATATTAAAGATTAAACGTTTAAATTCCACACCTTATCATCACGAAACGATAGGCTCATTGGAAAACAGTCACAAACAATTAGGAACATATCTTCGAATTCAGTGTGATAGAAATACTATTGATTGGAGTGATTGGTTACCTTTCTGGTCATTTTCTTACAATACTACAGTGCACTCAGAAACAACATACACCCCATTCGAATTAGTGTTTGGCAAATGTTGTAAATTGCCGTCAGATTTCGGAAATTCAGTCGAACCTCTGTATAATTACAATGATTACCCACAAGAAATGAAATATCGTTTACAGCGGGCACAGTATGATGCTAAGCAAAAATTGTTAGAAAGTAAATTAAAAAGAAAGTTAATGTATGACAAGAAAACTTACTCCGTAACTTACAAAAAGGGTGACCTTATTCTTATAAAAAACCAAACAGGAAATAAACTCCAAAACATTTATAACGGTCCCTATGAAGTTATTGAGGAAGTTTCACCTAATGTTAAGATTTTAAAAGATAATAAGGAATATCTTATACATAAGAATAACACTAAGAGGTATTTTAGTTAATGTTAAGCATTATATTCGTACAGGTTATTATGTTATAAGTCAATTTTGAGTATCGTTGAGTAAAAATTTTTTTTAAATAATAAAAAAAAATGTGTTATGGTTGATTTTTTTTCTCTCCTTTAAAAGGGGAAGGGTAGTAGACCTTTTTCGGGGGAGTTGTAATGTAATAAGTATCATATTATGTATTTTAGTTTAGCAATAAGTTGAAGTACTCATGTGTGTGAATATTGCATCGGTTGCAATCTATTATTAGGTACTGCGCAATTAAAGAATATTGTAGTTGTCTTTATATTAAGTAAAACTGATTAATTCAATAAATGACACCAAACAAGTAAGACATGTTGGATTCATAACACCTGAACCCTCATCATATTACAACTGCATCAAAATTGTATCTAAAAAACTCGTAGAGAAAAATATGCCAATTGAATATGCTGAATTATTAAAACATTGCCTAACATCCGGTTATCTATTGTGGAATAATCAATTCTACACGCAAGTAGACGGGGTAGCTATGGGCTCTCCAGTGTCTCCCGTTATTGCTGATATTTTCATGGAGGATTTTGAGGAGACCGCCTTACAATCCGCTCCTGTAAAACCTAAGTTCTATAAGCGTTATGTAGATGATACTTTCACTGTATTACCAACTAACCAAGTAACAGCATTTCTAAAACACCTTAACTCCTTGAATCCTAAAATTCAGTTTACTATGGAGTCAGAGGCTGATAATTCTTTACCTTTCTTAGATGTTTTAGTAATTCGTAATAGTAATAACACCCTTAGTCACACTGTTTATCGAAAGAAAACCCATACAGACAGATATCTAAATGGCGAATCGCACCACCATCCATCACAGTTGTCTACCGTGGATAAATCTCTGTTTCAGAGAGCACGTGGTATCTGTGACGAGCAACACCTAACTGCAGAGCTTCAGCATGTTAAGCAAGTGCTGCACGATAACAAGCTACAAATACCACGGACCTGCCACAGAAACCGCATGAAACGTGCTACAGTTGAGCGCATACCCGCTGTACTACCATATGTACGAGGAGTCACTGACAAGATTAGCTACATCCTTAAGCGTGCATCAATTAATACTTATTTCAAGCCGCTGAAAAAGATTAGTCAGTTCTTGCCACCTGTCAAGTGCCACATACCTCTACAAGATGCAGGTGTATACAAGCTTGACTGTGATTGCGGTCTCTCATATATAGGCCAAACAAAAAGAAGCATAGGAACCCGTGTAAAGGAGCACATAGCTGATGTCAAGCACCGCCGTTCCAAGAAGTCAGCAGTTTGTGAACACGCACTTGGCATGGCTCAGCACTATATCAGATTTGACAAACCACAGGTCCTTGCAAAAGAAAATCGATTCCTACCCAGGATGATTCGTGAGGCCATTGAGATCAAAAAGCGATTGAAACGTTATGATTCTAGTTGCACGGTTCCAAAAGGTCGATCCTATGGAGAAGAATCCGGCAAGAAACTCCATGGACACTCTTTTAAAATAAATAAATTACAAACTTCACTGTTACAATATTGCGATAAAAAGATGTGAGGACGTTGAAGGATGTCCAAGTTTGACCGAGGTCGACTATATTAAACGAAGATTCACGTTATTTGAGAACCCGATGTCATTTCTAGATAATAAATAAACTATGTGGTAAAAACGCACACCATCAAGCGACAAATGAAACTAGGTGTCTACTTAGACAGGCTACAACGTACACACATAATACAGTTTCTGTTGTGGTAAACAATACTAAACATATGAAGACATCTCGATATGTAAATAATATAGAATCTGTCAAAGCTATGTCCATCTACTTACAAGGTTCCTACTATAGCTACTAGTAACTGACCAACATGAAAGTTAATAAGCTTAAATTAGTCTCTAATAATCAACAGTTTCATTTTGCCAGGGAGGCCACAAGTGCATCCGTACTTAACGACCACACATTCTTATCGTCAACGTAGTCCTTGGTTTTATAATAGGCTTTCTTAAGAAGAACAGATTTGACGTGCATTTTAAATTTCTTGCCAGTGAGATCGGTAACACATTTTGGGAGTTTATTGTAGAAACGCACACAATTTCCTAGAAATGATTGATTTGTTTTAGTTAGTCTAAATTTAGGTACCACTATTTTATGTTTATTCCTAGTATTAAGGTTGTGAAAGTCACTATTGACACTGAACTTCTGCAGGTTTTTGCGCACATACATTATGTTTTCAAGGATGTAGAGTGATGGCATCGTAAGTATATTGATGTTCTTAAACACTTCTCTTAGGGAATCGCGAGGGCCCATATCGTAGATTGCGCGGATGGCCCTTTTCTGTAAGATAAATATGGAGTCTACGTAGATCCGACATAATGCTGTGAAAGTAGGCAAAGTACACGAGCCTGGCTGTAGCTACATCAGTGATCTGCCTAATTTTTCTCACTGCATATGCAGCGGAACTTAACCTGCTAGACAGGGCCGATATGTGCGCACCCCACTGCAACTTACAATCAACCGTAATACCTAAGAAAACAGTTTCATTAACTAGGTCAAGTTTGCTGCCTTCAAGAATTAGATTAGGTTCAATTTGTGGTACATTTGGTAGCGAAAATTTAAGACATTTAGTTTTGCTAGCATTAAGTAGTAAGTTATTAGCAGCAAACCATTTGGATAAGGATTTTAGACTCTCATTTACATTATAGAGATTGCTATCATTTCGATCGATTTTAAATATAAGTGAGGTATCGTCAGCAAATAATACTATGTTCGATATCTCAGACATCATATAGGGAAGGTCATTAATGTACGCTAAGAAAAGAAAAGGGCCTAAAATAGAACCCTGTGGAACACCAATTCTAACTGCAGACCCGCGAGATGTGACTCAATTTATGCCCACTTTTTGCAGCCTCTCAGAAAGAAAGTTACCAGTGACATGGGAGTTGAAGGAATTTTGGAGGATGTATTATTTTGTTCTGATATACCGTATAATTTATTATCTGTCTAGAAGATACAGAAGGCAGGTATGAATGTTATTTTCAATCAAGATGGAGCATATATATCCAAAAATGGTAAAATCCTGATAAGTGGTAAGTCTTTGAACAATTTAATCACTTTAGAATTTTCATTGTCTGGTAAAATTGATGGTTCTGCTTTCCACGCATGCAACACTATTGATTATGAATTATGGCATCAACGTTTAGGTCATATAAGCAAAAGTAAATTTTTAGAACTAAAAAGGCTTGAATTAGTGAAAGATGTAAATGAAATTGAATCAATTTTTCCAAATAATAACTTGTGTGAGGCTTGCATAAATGGAAAGCAAACCCGTCTACCGTTTAATAAAGTTAAAGACAAGACTTATATTAAACGACCATTGTTTACTGTACATTCCGATGTTTGTGGCCCTATTACCCCTTCAACTATTGATAATAAAAATTATTTTGTGCTATTTGTTGATGAATTTACTCATTACTGTGTTACTTATTTAATAACGTACAAATCAGACGTATTCTCAGCTTTCAAAGATTATGTTGCAAAGTGTGAAGCGAAATTCAATTTAAAATTAGTACATTTATATTGCGATAACGGTGGAGAGTATTTATCTACCGAAATGAAAGATTTTTGTGTTCAAAAGGGAATAACATATCATTTGACTGTCCCTAGAACTCCACAACTGAATGGTGTTTCAGAACGTATGGTTCGAAATATAACGGAAAAGGCTCGTGCTATAATAAACGGTGCTAGTTTAGAAAAGGTTTTCTGGGGTGAAGCAGTTTTGACTCCTGTTTATTTAATAAATATAATACCTACCAAAGCCTTGAAACATCCTCAAACACCATTCGAGATGTGGCATACTACAAAACCGCAAATAAAGTATTTAAAGGTTTTTGGTTCAACTGTCTTATGTTCACAATAAAACAAGTAAGACCAAATTTGATAATAAATCTTGGAAAGGTATACTAGTTGGCTATGAACCAAACGGTTATAAAGTTTGGAATCCAGAAAGTAACAAATATGTTACTGTGAGGGATGTTAGCTTTTTAAAAAAAATAGCGATGTGGGTCACACATTACTAGTATTCTTATTGTTACGCCCAGAAGTTATTAGAATGACGTAGATGGGTCACGAAGGTTCTGGATAAATCTTAGAAGCATGTAGAATATTCGAAAGAAAGTACTCGAATACGTACTCATGTAATAACAATAGCTCAAGGTCGGGCTCAAAGGTCAATGCCCGTAAACAATAGACGATCAAGTACCTACTCGCATTTTGTAGGCTTTTCGCGATTGTTCAATACTAGAATCTTCGTGACTGATATAAATAGCCGTCGTGAGGGTCGGCTAGGGCAGTTTAGTTTTGGACAAGGTGAAGTGAACATCAAAGTGAAGACAAGTGATTCTCAGTGTGACAGTACAGTGCGACAAGTAATAGTGTAGTGATTTTATTTGTGATTTCTGTTGTGTGTTGTCAAGTTTATTAAAGTATTTGTGTATTTCGGTAAAATTAGCGTTAATTAATTTATCCCGAACCCCAGCTCGTAACATTTGGTGTCAGAAGTGGGATAAATTATGCCGGTTTTGCCGAAGGACGATACGGAAGGTATCCGTACCAGAAGTCAGCGTCAGCAAGAAATGGACCAGAGACGATTTGGAGATTCTCCGGCAGTTCCTGCGGGTCATCTACAACCAACAACAGACCCAGTCGCTGGTCCATCTGGAACTTCTTCGGTACCAGCTGTTGATCTAGCGGCCTTAATGGCAATGATGCAGGATCAGGCTCGCCGTCAGGAAGAGCAGGCCCGCCGTCAAGAAGAGCAGGCTCGCTTACTGCGGGAGCAGCTACAGAGTGACAAAGAGGAGCAGGCACGCTTGCTGCGGGTGCAGATGCAGCAGGACAAAGAGGAGCAGACTCGCCGTCAGGAGGAGCAGGCACGCTTGCTGCGGGAGCAGATGCAGCAGGACAAAGAGGAGCAAGCCCGCCGTCAAGACGAACAGATGCTCCTCATGAAAGACCTTCATGGGACTCTCGGCAAACAGCTTGGTGTTATGAAGCAACAGGTGGAACAGCACGAGAACCGTATTTCTAAAACTGAGGAACAGATTGCTAACGTGACAAAAGCGTTAGGTGATCTAAAGGCAGGAAACGGACTTGTGGCTTCCGCGGTTGCTGCTCCCATAACATCCTCGCTACGTGGATTTAAAGTGCCACCTTATGACGGGACCTCCTCATGGTCGGCATACAAAATGCAGTTTGAAGCCTTTATGGAATCAAATGGATGGGATAAAGGCCAGGCTAAGACTGCGCTTACTCTAAGCCTACGCGATCAGGCTTTGACAGTACTGGAGGCCCTCGGCAAGGAGATATCCTACGATCAGCTGATTGAGGCGTTGGATTCCAGATATGGCGATGCCCATCTGGAATACGTGTTTCGTGCCCAGCTAAAGGACCGGGTACAGCGTGGTTCAGAGACCCTACAGCAGTGGGCCGTAGAAATTGAAAAGCTGGTTCGGAAAGCTTACCAGTCTACACCTGTGCTTATTGACGGAAATCTGGTGCAGGCGTTCATCGATGGAATCCGGGACCTGGAAGTCAGAGCCGCTGTGAGACTTGGTCATCACAGGACGTTGATAGATGCTTTAGCCCATGCCTTAGAAGTGGAGATGGTCAGACAAGACCATCGAACTTATCGTATCCGGGCAGTCGTGTTACCGACATGCTACCTCTGCGGAGAAGAGGGTCACTTCCAGGTGGGTTGTGCGAGGCGCAGCAAAATTTCAAGGGAACGTGTGATAGTACCTAGATGCTACATCTGTGGTAAGCGAGGACACTTTCAAGCCAGTTGCTGGAGAAAGGAAGATGGAAAAAGGAGAATGATAGCTGCTCCAAGATGTTATATATGTGGAGAAAGAGGCCACCTCCGGATGAGTTGCCCGAAGCAAAGCAGATCCCGTGAATGTTTTCCGAGTAGACCGTGCTCTAAAAACTGGAGGAAGAATGGAGATGACGCATATTCTAGAGTGAAGCAAGAGGCTAAGGAAGCAGTACCCGTGAGGATGCTGAAAGCGGATCTGAATGATGTACGAAACAGTAGCTCAGAACAAGTTGGTCAATCGGCCAAACAAACTTCTGAGAGAATAAAGACGCGTTATGACTGTAAGATGAACAACAAAGGCTTCGACGAGGGTTCACTAGTGCGGCTAAATAACCCGTTGCGCGTCAAAGGAAAGTCATCCAAGTTCCGGGCAAAATGCAACGGCCCCTATAGAGTTGCGACTAAGGTCAACGATGTCACCTACCGGATACAGCAAGGATCAAGAGGTGCTCCGAAACCAGTTCACGTGGATCGTTTAGCCTGTTATTACGGATCTAATGATGCATGCTCGGGACGAGCATGTCTTAGGAGGGGGCAGTGTTACGCCCAGAAGTTATTAGAATGACGTAGATGGGTCACGAAGGTTCTGGATAAATCTTAGAAGCATGTAGAATATTCGAAAGAAAGTACTCGAATACGTACTCATGTAATAACAATAGCTCAAGGTCGGGCTCAAAGGTCAATGCCCGTAAACAATAGACGATCAAGTACCTACTCGCATTTTGTAGGCTTTTCGCGATTGTTCAATACTAGAATCTTCGTGACTGATATAAATAGCCGTCGTGAGGGTCGGCTAGGGCAGTTTAGTTTTGGACAAGGTGAAGTGAACATCAAAGTGAAGACAAGTGATTCTCAGTGTGACAGTACAGTGCGACAAGTAATAGTGTAGTGATTTTATTTGTGATTTCTGTTGTGTGTTGTCAAGTTTATTAAAGTATTTGTGTATTTCGGTAAAATTAGCGTTAATTAATTTATCCCGAACCCCAGCTCGTAACATTATTAACCCCTCGTGCTAAGCTAAATGCTTGTGTTACGGGTGGGTTCACGTCGGTAGTGCAATAAATAAATAATAAATATCATTTATTTCAGGCAATCATGACACCCATACAATAAAACATAAATACCAAAAATAAAATCATAAGAACGCATAAAACATAAAATTCAAATAAAATTCATAAAAATCAAATATATTCATTACAATTAATCACACATCAAATAATCATGGTCAGTTACAACTAGCAGCATGTCTGCTACAGCAATGCCTGACGTAAGGGCAGTCCAGTCGCCCGGCAATCATTGCCAGGACAGTATTGGAGCTGGCCCGCACCCTGCGCACCAAGGATGCGCACCGCTTGCGCATGGTGGTGTGGAAACAGTCGGTGCGCGCCTCCGCAAACATGCCCGAGGCACTGCAAAAGCGAGGCAGCCCCAATAAAGCCCTGAACGCGTTGTTGTACTGGACACGGAGGGCACCGTAAGCAGCTCGTGTGTAGGAAACCCATAGGCTGCACGTGTATAAGGATGTACAATAGGCTTTAAACAGCGTAATCTTGACCTCCCTTGAACATCATGCAAACCTACGGGCCAACATGTTTGCTCTCTTTGACAGTGCCCTCCGCTCCCGTTCAATGTCAACATGATCTCTCAGATCGGCTGTTACCCAGTGCCCCAAATATTTAAATTGATGTACTCGTTCTAAGTTTACACCATTCAAACGAATTGGTGGGACATATGTCGGGCTTTTGGCGCCGCCCTGAAAGACCATGTATTGACTTTTTACGCCATTATAAACAAGACCGTGCCTGTCAGCGAAGTCCTCGCAGACCTGCAACAGCCTCCGCAATCCACAGACCGATGCGCTCAGCAGCACCATGTCGTCTGCATAACTTAGGTTGTTTACACAGACTTCATCAATGTGGCAGCCGACATGCCGACTGCTGAGCTCAACGATCAGTGCATTCATATAAAGGTTAAACAATGTGGGTGAAGTTAACCCACCCTGTCTCACTCCACATTCAAGCCTGTAAGGTTCTGACAGTGCACCCGCCCATCTGACATTGTTAACCTGGTGTAAGTACCAAAACTTGAAGATGCTAACAAGTTCATGTGGCACGTTTATGCTTTCTAGCTTTTGCCACAATATGTCATAGGACACCAGGTCAAAGGCCTTTGACAGGTCGAGGAAACACGCATACACTGGTGTTTTACGATCGGTATAGTATCTGACGGTGTGCTTGAGACATAGAATTGCACTATCTGTTGATAATTTGGGACGAAACCCAAATTGATTATCATGCAGTATCACACATTTATTTAACCGTGTCTCAAGCAAACCGTCAAACACCTTCGCGATAACAGTCGCAAGAGAGATCGGCCTGTAGTTAGTTTTACTGGCTATATCACCAGTTTTATTCTTCACCACAGGCACAACTATTGTTCTCATAAAATCGGACGGCAAGTAGGAGTGGCTCACACATAGCGAATAGAACATAGCTAAAACCCTAGTTACATGTGGGCCGGCGTGCTGCAGGTGTTCAATACTGAGGCCATCGTGGCCCGGGGATTTACCTCTCGTCATACGCTGTATGACTTTAGCCACTTCATTGGCTGAGAAACTTGCCCCCATTACTTTCACAGGTACCTCAGCATTGACCACCGCAGCGGCGCTGCTCAATTGGGGCTGCACAGAAAAGTATGACCTAAATAAATTAGCTATGTCATGCGGTTCGCTTACTCCGTCGACGCTCACCGGAAGACCAGGCCGCAAGTTTATCTTCTTGGTGCTCTGCCAAAATCCATGGAAATCCCCATTCAAGTGTTTCTCAGCAAGGGTGTCCATTTCCAATTGCTCTTGGTTGTCTTGGCACCACCTTAGTCGAGATTTGAACACCCTTCTGCTTTCACACATTTCATTGTACGAGACCCCGCACTGAGGCTTACCACATGCCACCCATTCAATAAACTTGGTTCTGGCCACTCGATGAGCCTCGCGAACGTACTTGTTCCATCCTACGACACATGAGCCAGCCACTGCCGTCTTAGCATTTCCACGACCCACCAAAGCCGCATCACGAAGCGCAGTCACAATGTCTGAATATAGTCTGTCAAGAGTACGCATGTGAACGGGGTCATAGCAATGAGAATCGGCACACTTCACACACTCAGTAGGGAAGTCAATTAGTCTTAACCTACTGTGACACTCCCTAGTGTACGAAGCAATCCGATCCCCACTACCCACACCCCATGTTACACCCTTATTTAGTACAACATTATGGTGCACCTTCTGTGATAGTACGTTTACATTACACTCTACAATAAGAGGAAAATGATCAGACCATACCGTGTCATAGTCCACATACGCACTCATGACAGACCGCCTTGCAGACCTGGTCACTATACAATGGTCCAACCAACTACACGATCTATACACATCACTAATAAAAGTAAACGTATCCGAATCAATACCTAGTATTTCCACATCAACAAATGACCAATATTGATCAGAACAATATTCTAAAAGCTCATTGAAAAACAAACCATACGGCGCAGCATTAAAATCACCCAGAATATACACAGATTCAATTCCGTAATCATCAATTATTGCGCTTACCATACTAAGGCAGTCCGTGAATTCCGATAAATTGTCCGCCGAGTTCGTAGGCATATAAACATTCACCACTATCACTGGCCGATCACACGTTAGAATTTTAATGGCACAGATACGCTCACTAATACAAGGTAACACGGACACCTGTTGGAATACACTGCTTCTCCACAGCAAGGCAACGCCACCAAACGGTCGCCCTCGAAGTATACCTGCAGAGGTGTCCACTGCTGATATTCCTGTGTAGCCAAAGCCACCATCGATTGTGCTTAGATAAGGTATTTCCTCTGAAAGTAACCAGGTTTCCTGCAACGCAACCACATCACATGACCTGCAAAGCTCCCTTACACTATCTACAGATCGTTTAACATTTTTACAATTGTAGCTGACAAAACGATAAGTGCACTTATTAATATTTATTTATATTTGAGCCGTTATCGGTAAATCTCTCCGATTTTCGATGATTAAAACTTATAAAACGTCTAAATATAACGCCTTGTGGCCATAAGTTTTCGTCCAAATACAGAGATAATTTGGTTTCAGGGACAAAAAATTGTAGGCAATATGACCCCTTTCTTTCTTCATTTGTATTTTCTCCAAAGTCACTAATTCCTGTGTTTTCGAGCGAATGTCTTTGACTATTTCATCTTCGGATGTTCCACAATGAATATTCGTGATAAAAATGGGAACTTTCCTATCTGCCGCTCTAAATTGGCACTCCAAATCTCTCGCTACACCTGTCTTTCCCACAAAACGGTATTTAGATTGCTTCTTTCTATACAATACTTTTTGCCATCCGTCATTATTATTACTCGTATTGCACGGTGTATCATCGTTGTTGTTAGTAGCGTCCGTACAGTTTATCGCAGTCAGCTGACACGCTCCCGGCTCAGTTTGTTTCGAGCGCTCAATGGACGTAGTCGCTGTAACCGTTACATTCACTAAATCGGCAGAACATACACTCGTCACCTGAGCATGAGTCACTGCGCTCGCACTATCCACCGCTAATCGCTGAGTGCTGATGCATGAGTCATGCCTGTTTTGTGTTGCTTCTACCCGCACAATTTCTCTGTATTGAGGTGATTTCTCATTTAAGCCACTGCTACTCGCATCATCGTTAGATATGTCGTTCAAAGAGGAATTATGAAGATTTGAGAGTCCCACTGGGCCGCTATCTAATAACCAGTTGCCTCGTTTCGCATTCACTTTAAACGCCGACGTAGGTATCAGCGAATCATTCAAGCAATGGGTGGGGTTCGAACCGGCAACCACATGATCGCAAGTCCGACGCCCTAGCCATTAGGCTACCGCCGCTTCTATGTTGTTATGGATGAGACGAATTTTCTAAGTTCTAGGCCTGAATTTGAACTTAAAGGGACTAAAACTCCCAATGACAAAACTGATGTTGCTGACTTAAAGTCAAAATCAGTGTCGGAGTTACAACATTCGGGCGTGCCTAAATCAGATAATTTGAAATCTGATGAAAGTCTCAGTATCAGTAGCCCCAAGAAAATTCGTAAATTAAATGATGATATGAATCAATGAAATTGCGAAACTGAAATACGTTCTGATATTATTCCAATCAAAGATAATGATAACACGCATAAAACTTTAAGGCGTAGTAATAGGCTTAAAGATCGTGCCCCTATATCATATGATGAAAATGCTGATGATTATTTACTATATGCCCAATCTTTGATTTGCCAAGTCCCTAGTTCTTATAGTGATATTAAAAATAGAAATGATAGAATGCAATGGGAAGAAGCTATTAAAGATGAGTTAAATTCTCTTTCGATTAATGATACATGGACTTTAGTACCAAGACCAGATAACAAAAATATTGTAGACTGTAAGTGGATTTTTTCTTTAAAACACGATGAATTCGGAAAACCTTTACGTTACAAAGCGCGTCTTGTTGCTAAAGGGTTTAGTCAAGAATATTTAGCAGATTATAATGAAACGTTTGCACCTGTTGCTAGAATAGCTAGTTTTAGATTTATAATTAGTTTTGCTAATCAGTATAATTTATTGATACATCACATGGATGTTAAAACTGCATTCTTAAATGGTTTATTAAAAGAGGAGATATATATGAAAGTTCCTGAGGGGGTAAATAGTAAAAACAATTATGTGTGCAAATTAAATAAGTCATTGTACGGGCTGAAACAGGCTGCTAGATGTTGGTTTGAAATATTTGAACAGTCACTAAAAGAAAATGTTTTCAGAATTTATCAGTAGATAGATGTATATACGTTTTACATAACGGGTATATCAGTAAAAATGTTGATATAGTTTTATACGTCGATGATTTAGTCATAGCATGCGCTGACATTCAAATAATGAATGATTTAAAAGCATATTTAATGAGTAAATTTGCAATGACAGATTTAAAAGATAAACTATTTCTTGGTATTAAGGTCACACGATATCATGATAAAATAACACTAGATCAAAGTACATTCATTAGAACAATATTGAATAAGTTTAATATGTACGACTGTAAACCTGCAAGTACCCCTATAGAAAATAAACCTAACTATAACGCATTAAATGAAAATAGTAACTACAATGCTCCATGTCAAAATCTTATATGTTGTCTTATGTATGTAATGTTATGTACTCGACCCGATTTAAGTACATGTGTTAATGTATTAAGCAGGTATACAAATAAAAACAATCAAGAATTATGGCAATGTCTTAAAAGGGTACTTAGATATTTAAAAGGAACAGCTGAATTAAAATTAACCTATAAAAGGAATAATTTTAATAATATTCTTTGCGGTTATGCAGACTCTGATTGGGGAGGTAGTGACACAACAAATAGGAAAAGTACAACGGGTTATTTATTCAAACTTTTTGAGCAGTGTACAATAACATGGTGCACAAAGAGACAAACTTCAGTAGCAGCTTCATCTACTGAAGCTGAATATATGGCTTTGTATGAAGCTGTTAAGGAAGCACTGTGGCTTAAGTCTCTAGCTTTAAGCTTATTCATAAATATTTCACAACCCATTATTATTTATGAGGATAATAACGGTTGCATTAGTATAGCAAGCAATCCAACCAATCACAAGAAGTCTAAGCACATTGATATTAAATATCATTTTACTAGAGAACAGGTTGAGAAAAATGTTATAAAACTTAATTATATTCCCACAGGTAAACAGCTGGCAGATGTACTGACGAAACCGTTACCCGTAGTAACGTTCAAAGCTCATAGATCTGAAATGGGTGTAGAATAATCATTTTTCTTGGTATTTTGTTCATTGTATTTAATCCTTATTAAATTCAATGAAATGGTCTGATTAGGTTTTCTGGGTTTCCCTAATCCTAAGCAACAAATGTTGGGCCAATATTGTAATTATTTTCCCAGCAAATACTTGGAAGTCATACATGATCTGTGTAGGTAATTATTATGAATTGTTTGATTATTGTGAATGTGTTTATAATTGGTGATTAATTTTTGAGGGGGCGTGTTGGATTTATTTGAATGTGTTGAATTCATACTCGACTATAGAAGCAAAAATTAATCGATTTGTATTCATATAATTCCACGACAGCTCCTGTCAGATAGTTGTCACTCACTCATGACATTAACTTCACTTGCTTGTTACTGTTACTCACTCACTTCTCTCTGAGACTGCATAGGCTACAGACGTGTACTGGCTTCCAAGTAAGTGATATTCAATTAATAAAACATCACTATTTAATTGAACTATATAAATGTGTTTTTGTCCATAATCCCAACAGTTTGGTGGCCAAGAATAGACAAAGTTGTTGAGAGATTTGTAAAGAGCTGCAAAGGATGTGTTTTAGTGGGACTTCCAAACGGTCCTGTTCCAATGAAACGCCGCGAACTACCGGCAGAACCATGGGTTGATGTTGCAATGGACTTGTTAGGACCATTGCCCAACAATGATTATCTTTTAGTAGTCATTGACTACTACAGTCGTTACAAGGAGGTCAAAATCTTGAGAACAGTTCGCAAATAATTAGGATTTAAAAAGAAATTTTTAGCAGATTGGGATATCCAGTCTCTATCACTGTGGACAACGGACGCCAGTTTGTCAGTGACGAATTTAAGGCTTTTTGTAAAGAGTGTAATATTGTTCTTTTCAAGACAACGGGGAAGTAGAACGTCAGAATAGAGATATAGTAAAGAGTCTTAAAATAAGCCAAATAGAAAAAAGAGATATGAGGGAATCACTCTACGAATACCTCATGATGTATAATTCTACTCCTCATTCAGTAACAGGAAAATGTCTGACGGAACTGTTTTTCAAAAGACAGAATAGAGATAAAATTCCTATGTTAAGAGACATAAATGACAGACAAGATGATTCAGAGACGAGGGACAGAGATCGAACTGAGAAGGGGAAGGAATACGGCGACCGTAAGAGAAAGGCTGGGATACCAGAAATTCATGAGGGAGATAAAGTTTATGTAAAATGGAAAAGGCTAATAAACTTACCCCCAACTTTAATCCTACATCACATGTGGTTGAACAAACTTCAGGTGGTGACATTGTGGTAAGGAACGAAGAAACAGGACAAAGGTTGCGTAGAAATATAGTTCACTTAAAGAAAGTAGAGGGACAATGGAAAGCTCTTTCTGAAGACGATTTAGCTAATCCTATCCGAGACGAGAATGTTTGAGCAGGCAACAAAAAACATGTCAGTAGATTAGTTTGATATTGAATTTCATTTAATTACATGTTAAAAATATTGTAAGTTTCAATTTTGTTATTACTCTTTAATTTTAATGTCTCAAATAAAAATATATAAAAAGGAAGGGATGTAGTGTTTGTATTTCTATATCTATGTAATAGATATAATAACTCTGTCTCACATACGCAAGTGGACAGCGTGCGTTGACAGCTGTCAATTGAGATCTTGGCAATGTGTGATCATGCCATTATATTGTATGTGTAGTCTGTGAACGGGACGCACAGGAGACGCCAGCCCTCGGTGTATTAGTGAGCCAGTGTATTAATAAAAGTAAACTTATCCACGGACCCTACAACACTAACAATCGAAAAAGAAATGATCGAAGGTATATGGCAACACCACCACCCCCACCCCTAGAGCGATCATTTCTGACTAACTGAAAACCCGGAAGAGAGTAGGTACATGAGGGAAGACAAGGTTTTAACCACGATTCAGAAATTAGAAGAGCATGAATATTCTTACAGTCAAAGGTTGCCAGCATGTCGGGGAAATGAGCCGGAATACTCTGGGCGTTGATGTGAACCACATTGAAATTCTTAGGAACATCAGAGAACTGTGACACAAGAGTGTCTGCAAGAGATGGAATACTGGCGAAGGTGTCATCATTGCTATTTGCTGAATAAAAAAGATGCAGTATCAGAATCATTGCTTGTATCTAAAATAGACATAAAATAAATTACTTAATATAATTATAGAATACAAAAAATAAATAAAAATAAAATATATTAAATAAATAATTAAAATCAGTAATTCAGTACCTTTGTCCAGCTGCCGGTTGTGTTATGGTGCGTTACATAAAATATAAACAAACATGGTCGATTCTTTAAAATATACACACAATTACAAAATAAACACAGTCCGGGTAGAAAATTAAATAAATAAGTACAGTAAAATAACAATAAAACAAAAAAAATACAAAAACTGAAGAGACAAACGTGCAAAATTAAACAGTAAAACGGAACGTACAAAAAACCACGAATGTCTTTGACAGAGTACGTCAAATTTGACACCGACGTAACACTCGTGACAGTGTCAGCAGTGTCATCAAAATACTCTGTCGGTTAAAATAAAATGAGGAATATCGTGTAGAAATAGTGAATAAGTAAGGTAGATGCTAAAGATTATACTCGAAGTAGTATTCAAGTTATTAGTGGGTACGCAGATGGAGACGCTATATACTACCCGGACTTCTAAAACTTACAAATAACTTCACTTTTTACTAACACTGGCGCGCTCACCGCGCTTCGATCTGATTATGGCGTTGGTAGGCTTCTCCAATGCGGCCGTTGTAACAGACCCTACGCTGTCCTGTTGCTCCAAGGCATTCAATTCCGAGAACGAGACAACCCGTTGCCGTGTTCCGTCCACTCGAAGAACATAAACAAAGCCGTCTCTGGTCCAGCACCGGGTTACACCCAGCTTTTGCCGCGCTGCCATGAAGAGGTCGTGCCTTGATTTGGTCAGGAACTCCGAGATTGTTATGCCTGATCCTTTCAACTTAGTCTTATCAAATCATATCTTGTTGCGGACAGTCATATCATGCAGCTTGAATAAGATTGGCAGAGTTCTTTTAGAAGCTGTAGTTCGCCCCATTCGATGGCAACGCTTTATATCGCCAAAAGTAAATCCACTGACATGCATGCGGTCCTTGATAACATTGGCGACTACTTGAGCAATATCATCATCCTTGGCTTCAGATATACCATGAAGCAGCAACATTCGCCTTCGTCCACGCATCTCCATACTATCAATGCTTCGAGACAATAGCTCTACCTGCTGCTGTAGACTGCCAAGAGCCTGTGTTATAAATACCTTAAAGTTAGCATAGTCGGAGGCCAAACCTGTGGAGCTAGTTGAACCTGTTGGTGCTTTCTGTAATTGTGCCTCAAATTCGGACATCCTTTTGTTAAACATTTCCATTAGCTGTGACAGTGTGTTGTTAATTGGATCCATATTCTTGAAGATGATGGAGTCGAAAGAAATGAAGTAATTTTCTGATTGAAGTGAAGTATGTAATTAATAATAATTAAATAAAGTAATTTTCTGATTGAAGTAAGTTGAAGGAGAAAACACACACACTAGAGTGCACTACTAGTAGCATGCCAGACATATCCGAAGATGAAGATATTGATGAAGTCAAGCGTCTAAAAGAAAAAATTCAAAATCTTGAAACTCAATTAAATAGTGCACATAAAGAAATTGAGATATTATCATTGGAAAATAGTAAACTTCAAAGCATAAATGATGACCTATTAAGAAAAAATAACCAATACAAAAAAGTTGTTACCAGTAGTCCAAATAAATTAAACCACAATACACCGAAAAAGAAAACACAAATAAATCAAAAAACAAAATACACACAGACTCAGACTGAACTATTGACGGATGACAACAAGAATCACAAACATCAAAACGTAAACAAGCAAAGTCAAACTTCAGAAGTAAAAAAATGCATAGAATACAATAACACAAGTAACATTTCAACACCGATACTTAAGTGTCAACAAAGTAAACAAACTAAACTATGCATTTTAAGCACAAATAAATATAACAAGATTTTATCCATAGCTGAACAAACTACCGAACAACAATATAACATGTGTCATTATCTTCAACCATATGGAGATATACACAACCTTTTAACGGGGATACATAAAAAACTCGTGGACTTTACTATGTGTGATTACTGTGTTATTATTATTGGGGAACAAGACTTTAGAAGTAGTAAGAATTATTATAGACTTATATTAGATATTAGGAATACGCTTATTGACATAAAACACACTAATATTATTATTTGTTTACCTACGTATAAGTATAGCATCAATTCAAATATGTATAACTGGCGAATCTGGAATTTTAACCATCTTCTTTATCAAGATATAGGTACTTATAAATATGCATTTATTTTGGATTCTAATTCATGTATTAATTATGATTGTAACACATTTTATAGAAATTCGGCAACTTTAAATAATTTTGGTATGCGTAAAATTTTTGACAGTCTTCTTACTCTGATAAGTGACATACAGTGTTTTAATTCTAAGATATTAAATAGTAACTTGAAAATATTAACGGCTCATGAACCCACACATGCTATGGAAACCGAAGGGCAGTTTTTTCGTTGAGAACTATGTGTATATAATGCACCAGAATATTGCTGGACTGTTAAACGAGACCGATGCCCTAAGTGTTTGCTTAGATGAATTACTTGATCAAAATATGAATATTGATGTTATATGTATCACTGAACATTTCATAATGGTGAATGGTTATCAAAATCATTTACAAATTCCTAATTACTGCTTAGCGAGCTTTTTCTGTAGAAGAGAAGTGGTGGATCTTGCATTTTGATTAAAAATGGACACAAATGGCAAGACATACCACAGATAGCAGCACTATCAATAACAGGTGTAGTTGAATGTTGTGGTTTAGAGCTTATTCAGTTTAATATCATTGTCATTTGTGTATACAGAGTCCCTAAACAGAATAACCTAAATATATTTTACAAAATAATGAAGAAAATATTATCAAACATTATGTAAAAAAAGTTATAAGCGTATTGTTATTGCAGGTGACTTTAACATAGATATATTAAAGAAAAATAGTCTGTCTATGGAGCTAGAATGTCTATTATTAAATTTCAATCTACGTTTGGCTTTAAGGGAACCCACCAGAGCTCAAAGTCAGACGTGTCTTGATAATTTTGCTGATAATTTTAAATCGAAATGTAAATCTCAAGTTATTGAGTTCGCTCTGTCAGATCACACAGCTCAAGTATTAAAATGCCCAGTTGACAGAAAATGTATTCTTAAGTATTGGCGTATAAAACGACGAGACTACAATACTGTTAAAATGGTTAAATTTAAGGAATGCTTAGGACAATTGACATTCTCAGATTTATATGACACAAATAACCCAAACATCGCATACGATATTTTCATTGACACTTTTAAACTTTTTTATAACCTGTGTTTTCCTTTTAAATTGATGAACATAAATGTCATAAAAAAACTGAAATGGATCTCGCGTGGTATTCGGTTATGCAGTAAAAAGAAACGTAGCCTTTTATGGTGTTATAGACGGAATCCAAACTCCATAAATAAGATTAATTTTATTAATTATTCAAAAAGGTTTAAAAAAATTATAAAATTAACTCGACTTGCTCAAAATAATTATTCAATTAAAACTTCTACTAATACCTCAAAAACAACGTGGAATATAATCAATTACTCAAAATCCAATTTTCCAAAAGAAAATATTTGCCGACTTAATATAGAAAATAAAATAATTTCGAATCCCCTTGATATAGCCAATAAATTTAATAATTATTTTATAGAAAAAATCCAACCAATTGAGGTATCCGGAAGTAAACTCTCAATTACATCCCATATTTTTAGCAGTAGAGACTCAATTTATGTGAAGCCGTGTATACCAACAGATATCATAAAGAACATAAAAGATCTAAAAATGACACATAGTGTAGGCCACGATGGAATCTCTACTAAAGTTCTTAAATTTGTATCTGAGGTAATATGTACACATTTAAGTTACATTATCAATTTGTGCATCAGTTCAGGGGTATACCCAGATGCTTTAAAAGTATCAATAATTAAACCTCTACACAAAAAAAAAATAGTAAAGAACAAATTGATAATTATAGACCAATCTCTTTAACCCCTACAATATCTAAAAGCTTTGAAAAATATATTTATAAAGAACTGTACTCTTACATCGAGAAAAAACAAATATTAAATAGTGAACAAAAGGGATTTAGAGAAAATAAGACAATTAATATGGCCATTTATGATTTCTTGCATTTGGTTATGACGAATATGGATAGAAGATTTCCAGTTTGCTCTATTTTCTGTGATATGACGCAAACCTTTGACTATGTTAACCACAGTGTACTATTACGGAAACTGGAGGCTTACGGGATTAGGGGAAATATACTAGACCTTATTCAGTCTTATATAACAATAAGAATATTAAGGTATAAATAATACGGGCGTAATATGGTTAACGCATCACTTTTATTCTCGACCGACAAACAAAGATTGAACCTGACACAAAACCGAGAACTCATTATATAGTGGCTGGCTGGCTTGGCTTGGCGGCAACTGTCACAAACCCCTCCACTATTGGCTGGCCTGCGTGGCGGGAGGAGGTGACGTCACGGCTTGGCTGGCTGAGGCTGGCTGGCAACACAGTAGCGACATCTTTTGGCAACGCGTTACACTTACTTAAGTAATAGGAAACAATATACAGAAATCACAGAAATTAATTACAAAACCAAAAAAGAGAATATCTACCAATCAGAAGTATGCTTTCCAATGTATGGTGTGCCTCAGGGTAGTGTACTTGGACCTCTACTCTTTATTTTATATATTAATGACCTGCCTAACGCTATTAACCATCCAATGACGCTTTTTGCTGATGACAGCACAGTGACTATATCATGTAAAAATAAAAATAATTATGAATATGACATTAATCAAACTTTGACATCAATAATATCATGGCTAGACAGAAATAACCATAACATTAATTTAGACAAGACTATTATAATGCACTTTGGTCAAAGAACCATGAATAGTGATATTCAGGTCAAATATCAGAACGCACTACTAAATGAAGTCAATTCAACGAAGTTTCTTGGTCTTATGATAGACAAGAAACTGGACTGGAATGCGTACATTGAAAGCCTTAGTAAAAGGATTAGCTCTTCTTCATACGCACTATTTAAACTTGCACCAAAACTCAAACCTGATGCTCTGATAACTGCATACCATGGGCTAGTAGCATCAATATTGCGGTATGGCATAATATTTTGGGGAAACTCCACTGACAAAGACATTGCATTCAAGGCTCAAAAACGATGTATACGTGCTATGTTTAATTTAAAACCGACAGACAGCTGCAGACCATTCTTTAAAAAATATAAATTATTAACATTACCGTCACTGTATATCCTTGAAACGGTTATGTTTGTTAAATCTAATGCCAGCTTGTTTCCCTATCTGATACCGTTGTGCGTAATAGACGAGACAATACCAAATTGCGCTTGCATACTGCAAAGACCACGCTAATGAGAAATAGTATTTTCTGTATAGCTCCTGTTATATATAACAAAATACCAAAGACTTTTAAAGATTTAAATAGAAACTTGCTTAAACAAAGGATGCGAAATTTATTAATAGACAAATGTTATTATCTAATAAATGACTTTTTGACCGATGCATTTGACATATAATATTGTATTTGACTATGCTAATTTAGACTATATTATATAAACTATACTATATTATATAGACTATATATAATAATGTGGATGGTGACGTCAGCACTGCTGACGTCACTATTTCTAAAAACTCTGATGAGGTTCCTGCGTCGTTATCAGAAGTGGGATTGCCACCCACTTCTGCCGGACATTCTGGCCTCAATAATGAAAATATAACTACTTCTGTTAGCGGCGTACCCACAGAGTTTTTCACACAGATATTGCAAATGATGAAGCACATGTCAGACCGTATTGCGACACCTTCAGACCCGAAGGTTAAGATTAATGACATATTCTTACCAACCTACGATCCGGACAATAACGTTGGAATACGTGAATGATGCCAACATGTTACTACAGCCAAGGAAACTTACAACCTGAGCGATTATGAAACTAGAATGAAATATATTTGACAGCGGAGCAGAATGTTCACTAATACGCGAGTCAATTGCGGCAAAATTACCTGGAAAAAGAACTAACATTATAAGTTATTTGAAGGGTATTGGCCAATTTACTGTAGTCTCATTAACAAGACTAGAAACTGTTTGTGTCATCGATGAGATGCGAGTCGAACTCTTATTACATGTAGTGCCTGATTATGAAATATGTTCAGATATTTTAATAGGAATGAATCCTATCGCAGATACAAACCTTGAGGTACTAGTAACTTCGCGGGGTACAAAACTGTTCCACCGACCGGTGGTCAACCACGTACGATCTCAGAGTGAGAAATTTGATGATTTGGACTGTGATCTATCAAACGATGATCAGATTCATAAACTAAAAGTTTTCTTAACAAATATGGACATTTGTTCATTCGTGGATATCCTGCTACTAGAGTTAATACTGGTACTTTAGAAATACGGTTAAAAGACCCAAACAAATGCGTTGAGCGCAGACCATATCGATTAAGCCCAATTGAACGGGAAAAGGTTCGTGAAATTGTAAATGAGCTGCTTGAACATAAAATTATCCGCGAAAGCAAATCTCCATTTTCGAGCCCAATTATATTGGTTAAAAAGAAAAATGGTAAAGATCGTATGTGCGTTGATTACCGCGAATTAAATAGGAACACCTTACGGGATCACTATCCTTTACCAATAATTTCTGATCAAATAGACCAACTCGCAGGGAGTAAATTCTACTCAATGTTTGACATGGCGGCAGGATTTCATCAGATCCCAGTATCTGAGGGTTCTATTGAAAAAACTGCATTCGTTACACCAGATGGCTTGTACGAATATTTGGCCATGCCATTCGGTCTTAGTAACGCATGCTCTGTATACCAACGATCATCAATGCATCAACAGGGCGTTAATGCCTTTGTTGAATGAGCAAATATGCCAGGTATACGTCGATGATGTCCTTTCGAAGTGTAGGGATTTTCCAGAGGGGCTCTCTCGCATTGAACGGATACTCATCGCTTTACAAAAGTCAGAGTTCTCAATTAACATCGAAAAAACGACTTTCTTCAAATGTTCTGTAGAATATTTAGGTAATATTATATCTGATGGGCAAGTAGGCCCTAGCCCTAGGAAAGTAGAGGCTCTAAGAGAGCACCAATCCCAACAACCCAGAAAGAAGTTCGACAATTTAACGGCCTCGCCGGATACTTCAGACGTTTCATTCCCAATTTCTCACGCGCAATGGTTCCACTATACGAACTAACAAAAAAGGACTCAAAATGGGAATGGAACGAAAGGCACGACGAGGCCCGCAATAAGATCATCCAACACTTGTCTACTGCACCTACCCTCACTCTATTTCAGGAAGAAGCACCCATCGAACTGTACACGGACGCGAGTAGCCTTGGTTATGGAGCCGTTCTAACGCAAACGATTGAAGGGCGAAAACATCCAGTCGCCTGTATGAGTCAACACACCACTGACACTGAGAGCCGCTATCATTCATACAAGCTCGAAACCTTGGCGGTGGTACGGGCAATCAAACATTTCAGGCAATATTTATATGGACGCAAGTTTAAAGTCATCACGGACTGTAACGCTCTCAAGGCATCTAAACACCAGAAATATCTGCTGCCTCGAGTACATCGATGGTGGGCGTTCCTTCAAAAGTACGATTTTGAGGTCGAGTACAGAAAAGGTGAGAGGTTACAGCACGCCGATTTCTTTAGCAAAAATCCATCTCAGATGTCGGTCAACGTTATGACAAGGAACACAGAGTGGCTACAGATAGAGCAACGACGTGATGATATCCTACGTAAACTGTATTACTAGAAACAATCCTGTTTCTGGTTATGACTTAGATGATGGTGTACTAAAGAAAATTATCACTAACCCTATAAGTGGTACACATAAAGTATCAGTTGTTCCCAGGTCGTTTCAATGGAGTTTAATTAATTCCTACCACACGGCACTACAGCATCCGGGTTGGGAGAAAACCCTTCAAAAGCTGAAGGAATCATACTGGTTCGACAAAATGAATATAATTGTCAGGAACTTCACTGACAATTGTATCATATGTAGAACTTCAAAGAGTCCTTCAGGCGCTATTCAAGCACAGCTTCACCCAATTCAGAAACCCACTGCGCCATTCCAAGTCGTTCATATGGATATCACAGGTAAACTGGGTACCAAAGACTGAAGGACGTGACGAATATGTTATCGTTACCATCGATGCCTACACAAAATACATCCTCCTCAGCTATTCTACTAACAAGAGCCAGAACAGCAGCCTTGCAGCACTCAAACGCTTAGTACACCTTTTTGGAACACCAATACAGGTCATAGTCGACGGAGGCAGAGAATTTCTTGGCGAATTCAAGGTATACTGTGATCGATTTAACATTGATATCCATTCAATAGCCCCAGGAGTAAGCCAAGCAAATGGACAGGTGGAGAGAGTGATGGGCACACTAAAAAACGCACTAACAATGATCAAACATTATAACACTGAACATTGGCGAACGGCACTAGAAGCATTACAACTGGCTTTCAACTGCACTGCACATCGTATCACTGGTGTAGCACCCCTCACTCTTCTTACACGACGACAGCATTGCGTCCCACCGGAACTCCTGAGATTGGTGGATATCGACAATGAAGCGGTCGACTTTGAGCAGCTGGAACAACACGTCCAACAAAAAATGACGGCTTCAGCTGAATATGAAAAGCAGCGATTTGATAGGAACAAGGCGAGAGCACGAGCTAATCAACGGGGGACGTTCTCATTAAAAATAATCCACGTAATCAAACGTCACTTGACCTTAAGTTCAGTGAGCCGTATGAGATTTACAGAATACTAGACAACGACCGCTACATAGTGAAACGTGTAACTGGCAGAGGACGTCCACGAAAGGTAGCCCATGACCAGTTACGCCGGGCACCGCAACCAGGCGTTCAGACAACCGTGTCGGCGCCTAACGATGACGACCAACAACCCGGAACATCGCAGCTGACGCACAAAACACCTGATGATGAACAGACTACTACGTAATACCCTTACGATTGATGACTAGATAGCCCGGTGAGTTTACCCCATTTCATTTTCTAAAAAAGTGTGTCACAACCGATTACTAATCGGACGCAATTTTATTTAATACAAAACGATTATTATTAACACAATGTAAGACTGTACAGTAAGTATTTACACTCACTTCCCTAATCTTTATTAAGTCCTTTCCAGAGCCTCTGTGGACCACGGTCTTTTAAAAGGCCCAGGCCACAGCATCGTCCTTCCCGTTTCCGTTAGAATCCCTGTGGACCACGGCGTACATGACCGCTCAGCGCCACAGCCACATACTCCTATTTTGAGCAACTAGGGTTATAAAAAAAAAAAAACACAACAAGACTGTGGACCACAGCGTACATGACCGCTCAGAACCACAGCTGCTAGGAAATCATCAAATTTACCAATTCTTTTGGAAATCTTGTGGACCACGGACCACTGAAAGTATTGAAATACTGTACTATAATCACACAAAACTATTAACTTCAGTACCTATCTATAGGTAAACAACTGAAAATATTAACAGTTAATTCCAGAACCACCGCGGCAGGTGCAGAGCGCGCACCGCCTCGCAGAATGGCCGTGTCGGCGCAACACTCATAATTGAAGTATACTTACATTTATTATAATTGATTTTATGTAAACTGTTTAGTTGATTAAAGCTTCAGCAGATAATGATTGGTTGAAACATGAGGTAGTAAATGAATATGTTGATTTTAAGATAAAAAGCAATGAGTTTCCATTTAGTTATAATTAGTAGTATGAAATTTTAAAGTGTTAAGAATCAAAATGGGAACACATTGCTTTGTTTCAGAATAAATATTCTTAATTCAAGTGATTAAAGAATATCCAAAACAATAAACTATGATTACTGATAAGGTGAATGAAATTGTGTAAAGAATTCGTTTTAATTTTGTTAAGTTGTTCAATTGACACGAGTACTGTCAAAGCGCATTATCATCGCCGCCATATTGGAGGGGGGCAGTACTCGTGTCGTGAATCACTTTGTAAAACACTTTGTGAGGAGTCTCCGAAGGAGAAGGACCTACATCGTGTGAGTACTTATATTGTTAACCTATTTCAGAGATCAATTCAAACTAACCATCTTTTATTCTGGTTTAAGACATTTATTTCTCAAAAATAGAATACAATTCACTTAGAATGAGAAACACTAGGTTCTTATGTAACTATTCTTATGGAACGAGTACAGAAACGGTAGGTCTTAGTATAGGTAATTAATTAGCTTAGCTTAGTGTAACTTTAAATTTTAATTTATCTTTATTGACAAAATAGCAATAAATAGTAGGTAGTTAACAAAAATTCAGTTATATTGGCAGGAAAGCAATATTATGCAGGTAGGTTGAAAACAGTTACAAGTAAAGAATATTGTACAGTTCATATTACGTATTGAAATATAGATGCTATGGTGATTGACAATAAAAGTAACTTAACTTGAAAGTAACTGAATTGAACTTTATGGGGATATACATTTTTATATCTGAATTCATCAATCCTGGGGAATATTTCGTTTTATGCTTATTTAATTTATATACTACACGATCTTCCCGAAAGCCTGTTATTTTTTACCTACCAAGCTTCATTCCGTAAAACTTCCCCGCTAGAACGTTACAGTAACAAATTAAGTCAGACTCCTTTATTGTAAATTACCTTATTGTTAATACTCCAATTCGTCTGATTGAGTAATCATATTCTAAGTACAACAGAGCTAATCCCTATAAACAACAGGTCACCATTAAACTCTCAAACTAAGTCTTTCTAATTAATTAAATGATTCTTTTATTCCACATAGAACATAATTAAGTTCATTTTCATTTTTAATTTAATTATCCTGTATATCTCCTTCTTCCCCCACTCTGCATCTCACTATTGTCTTTGTTATTTCTTGCTGTTCAGCTATCTATTCTCACATTTCAGTTACCTGGAACAGATACTTTGTGGAATATGATGACCCGTACTGCACTTGCAAGGGATATGGAGGTGAAACTGAGAGCGACCCTTAAAGAACTGGAGTCTTCAAAATTACTATGTCAACAACTTCTACAGGAAAGGGAAGATAGTGAAGTGAAAGTCAAGAACATTATTGACAAGAACACCCAGCTCAAAAATGACCTGGCTGAGCTGCACATACAGCACATGGACTTACTTACTGGATCAATACAATCAACTGCAACAAAAAGTGTCAACTTTTCAAAACTGTAGTGACACACATGAATCAGCTCTAGTGCGCATATCTGAATTAGAACGTTAATTATGCGAGGCTCACAAATCTATTACCACCATGGAGTCAGTCAAAGACGCTGAAAATAGTGCCCGCACCCACAGTCTGTATAATGAGTTGGTTGGTTGCAGTGCGTACAAAGACAGTAGTAGTAGTAGTAGTCTTCCCTTGTGCCAATAACAATAACCTCAATAACCGCATTCACCAAATATTTTATTTTTATTTTATTTTTATTTTTCAATTTTAGAAAACTTACAGCTGAAATTAAAACAAAACAAACAAAAACTCTGATTAAGCTAAGGCCAATTACAAGTTTTCACATTCACTAATATGCGTATTTGTTGACAGTAACACAGCTAGTAGACTATATAAAAATAAAAAGTACTGATAATAAGATTGGAAACAATACGCAACTATTTATATGATCTAGTTCTAGAAAAACACAACAATAATTTTCTATTCACCAACTGAATTGTCTAGCTTCGATGTGCAAAAAAGTCGTTACATAGCGCCCGTTTTAATTTTGTCACACTCATATTAAAGAGATCAATATCGACGCTCCGGCACGCAGTATTGAACTTACGACAAGCCCTGATCATGAATGAGTTCTGCCTGCAGGTGCTATGGATGGCAGGAATGTGAAGGAGATTATGCCTTCGTAACAGCGCAGATGGTACGCGCAGGCCGATTTTGTTCATCAGCTCGGTCACATCCATCGAACCATTTACAATACCAAATAAATAGCAAATATCCGCAATCTGCCTTCGCTGTTGTAAAGGAAGCAAATGAAACTTTCGGCATCGGCTGAAATAATCTGGCAAATATGTTCTAGAATGATATTGAATATACCTCAGGAATTTCTTTTGAACATTTTCTAGACGCTTTATGTAGATATCGTAGTTGGGGTTCCATACCTGGGAAGCATACTCGAGGTGGCTACGGACATAAGAACAATACAAAATTTTTATGGTTTTAATTTTTTTAAAGTCTTTACATATCCTAAAAATGAAGCCCAATGCTTTATTAGCCTTATTAACTACGTTTGAAATGTGTGCGTCAAATAATAGCTTTGAATCGAACGTTACCCCGAGGTCCCTGATAGAGTTAACTCTAGTTATCGAGATACCCGACAGTGTGTAGTGGCAAGTAATTGGGTTAGGCTTGCGTGTAAAAGTACAGACATAGCATTTGGAGACGTTCAAATCCAATTTATTTTTTGTGCAATATATTTGAAACCGATCTAGATCACTCTGCAGGCGAAGAGTGTCTTCATATGAACATATTTTACTAAGGATTTTCATATCGTCTGCGTATAACAATATTTTTGACGTATGAAAACATGAAGTAACATCGTTTATAAATATATTAAACAACAGAGGCCCCAACAAGGACCCCTGTGGAACTCCTGAAGGAATGCACATTACTCTCCTCGACGAATAACCGTTTAAAACAACAACTTGGCTCCTGTTCTCAACATACGATGAGAACCACCTATACAGGTTGCCGTGTATACCTATTTGTAACAGCTTCCGCTTAAGAATGGAGTGGTCTATTCGATCAAAACACTTGTGGTAATCAGTGTATATAACGTCCACCTGGTATCGCTGAGACATGTGTTCTGATATAAAATCACTACAAACAATAAGGTTTGATGTGGTAGAGCGACCGCTAAGGAAACCGTGCTGGTGCTCGCCAAAATTGAGTTTTATAGCCGAATAGAGTTGCCTGTAGATCCATCCCTCGGACCTTTTTTATGTATTGGAGCTATATACGCTGACTTCCAAACCGCAGGCACGTCTCCCTCAACAAGAGATCGTTTAAATAGGATCGAGATAGGGACAGTGAGACATTTGGAACAATTAAATATAAAAATTGGTGGGATATTGTCGGGCCCAGCAGACTTGTTGAGGTCGACCTGTTGTAATACCTTAAAAACGTCGGCTTCATGTATTTCTATGGAGCTGATATTCGATTTCTCTCCGTAATCACAATCAGTCAGCCAGCTGCCCTGTACGTTAACGGTCATGTTGGCAACTTGAGGATCGGGGGTCAAGAAATTAGAATAGAAATACTCCGAAAACATATTGCATATGTCCTCCCCGTTCCCAGATGATTTTTCTTTATATTTAAGTACAGCAGGATAAGAATGCGATTGATTCTTGTATTTAACGTATCGCCAAAATGCTCGCGGGTCCTTAGAAATATCTGATTCAATTTTTGCAATATAGTTTTCAAACATGTCCCGCTCTAGATCCCTAGCACGCTGTCGTAGTGTAATGAAAGATAATTGATCAGATAAGTTACCATATTTTTTGAACCTTCTGTGTGATTTGGCCTTTTCTTTAAGAACTTTCATTAACGGCCTTTTGTACCAGGGAGGATATCTACCGGTTGACACAACGGACTTGGATGGAACATAGGTGTTCTTAAGACTGTTCATTGTATCATAGAAAAACACTACAGCGTCACTGAATGACCTACGATTTAACTCAGTGTGCCAGTCATAGTTATCCATATCCTTTGCGATAGCAGTATAGTCAGCCTGACTGTAAAAATACTTCACGCTAGGGCGAATGGGAAGCGTATGTAGTTCCACGAAATTAACTAATAAAGACAAGGCCTTGTGGTGTAGATCTTGTGGAACCAATGGATCGCTGCAGTGTTGCACCTCCACTTCACTGTTAGACAGCGCCCAGTCTAATATCCTACCGTTATTGTTACAGAAATGGTTATATTGCGACAAATTACAAACCGTGAATGTATCAAATATATTCATCTGACTTGTGCCTTGTATGTTAGTGGGTAACAAACTATTATGATCTGTCGGCTGCCAATTAATGTTGGGCTGGTTAAAATCTCCTAAAATTAAAAACTTGTCCGCAGGGTGTCTAAGAGCAATATCCGTCAAATTATCAGTATAACCAATAAGTTGTTCCGTTAAAGAATTGCCTAAATTTTGAGAGCAAATATATACAACACCTATGTGCATTTTGTAGGATACCCTAGGTTTCTTATGGTGGAGTGTTAACGTCACCCATATGTCCTCTGCAGATGAATACCAATTACTCCTGTGAGTTGCTACTAATTCTCGACGCACAGCAATCAAAACACCCCCTCCCATTGTTTGATTGGTACCTGCATAATTTCGATCACGTCTCCAAACTAAATACCTGTCGTCGAATAACTCACTATCAGCAATACCGTCAATAAGCCAGGTCTCCGTTAAACATATAACATCAAAGCTATTAATGCACACATTTCTAAAGAAAACTGACGTTTTTGTCCGTAGACCACGCACATTCTGGTAATAGAAACTAAGCGGCGCCATTGCATATAATATACTCAGATAGCATTAGAATGTAAAGGCTAAAATAAGTTGTGAGGTAAATTAACAACATAATAAATTGTAGGTAATCGAGAAGTAAACGCGTTAGCGGGAAATAGCAAATTAGCACATTATTTCGTAGTAAATTAGGTTCATAGTAGCTAATTAACTCATTAATAAATTTAAGAATAGAAATACATTTATCCAAGACAAAAGGCATTATTGCATATAAGCTGATTGAATCTCTTAGCGTATGCAAATAGTGTTCAAAATTGAATTTACAAGACGATGCCAGCCGATTAGCACCGAGCGACGTGTGAACAAAGAATGTGTATAAAAAACGAGTACCTGCGGCTCTCAACATTGACGACTTAATTTGTTCATAATACTCGTAATATACGTTGCCGTAGGGTCGATATTGATTTTTGTTAAAAAAAACTTCTTCAAGTCCTGTTCCATTTTTATATGGTGCTTTGGTGAGGTAGTGTTTTTCCTTATAAATATTTTGCACGCGGTCACCCACACGTATTCGAAGCCCTTTTCTTTTGCAAAGGACTTTGTTTTATTGAGCAATAATTTATTTTCGATGGTCAGGTGGTCATTAATATATATCTTGCCAGTGTCCTTGCCAAATCCCAGGATGCTTGCGTTAATGTCGCCCTTGTGTTTTTTTCCTGCAGCCACGAAGTTATTTTTAATATAGTTATTATGTATCGAACATATAATATTTTTATGTTGGCTATCGCCTCGCATGGGCACCCTAGCGATATAATTTATCTGCTCTTTGGGGATGTGATAGTCGATAATATCCCCCAATTTGTCTATAACTTTAAACAGGTCTTCGCCGTTGGAGGCCGGTACTCCTTTTATTTCAATATTACTCATGCGAGACCTCTGCTCGCTTTCACGTTGGAGCATTTCCAGGTGATCACAACGCTTTTGTAAAACGGAGATATCTTCTTTAGCAGATTTTAGGGAGGTAATATCTGACTCCACGCTCGTTACCCTATTCGTTAAGGTTTCCACAGAATCTTGCACGAACTCCACGGAGGATCTCAACTCAGAGAACTCAGCTGTGAATTTCTTGAGATCAAGGAGCTCATTTTGAATGGCCTTCACATTGTCCAACAAAGCTGGCAGTACCTCCATTTGAGAAGATAATCTCTTCAGCTCTGATATTATGCTGTCTTTGTCTGCCTTTGCAGTATCAATACGTGGACTGGCAGTTGCTTGGTTTTTACAGGTGATACATTTCCATGTGCTTCTTCTATCTTCGCCCAACTTTCTCCAACCTCCCTCGGATATCCCAGAACAGGGAAAATCGAACCGGCCCGCACATGATGAACACGAAACGCCATCTCTCGCTTCAACATCACAGCGCTTGCATGTAAACATATTGCGATATTAAAAGAATGGTAAACTTTGAGAAACGTTGGTAGTTCAGAACAACAAGTAGCAAGTGAGTCTTGTATGCGTGTGAGCGGATTGCCGTCTACCGCCGAACTCAGACGAGCCAGTTTGATATGTCTGACATATTGTCAGACATATCAAACTGGCTCAGTGAACACAATCTAGAATTAAATTTCCCAAAAACCAAATTAATGCAATTTAAACCATACCAAAAACGATCCATAGCAATAAATTTTTCATTTAATAACATAAAACTAGACTGTGTTGACAATTTTAAACTTTTAGGCCTAAACATCGACACTCATTTAAATTGGAAATCCCACATCCACAATATTGCCGGTAAACTATCAAAATTCTCGTATGCATTATACGAATTAAAAAAAACTACAGACGTCAAATCCGCAAAAACCGCCTATTATGCCTACGCTCACTCCTGGCTACGTTACGGCATCATTCTATGGGGAAATAGTGTAGATGCGGATAGAATATTCAAACTCCAGAAAAAGTGCATACGCATCCTTGTAAACATAGATGGCATGGAAAGCTGTAGACCACATTTCATTGAACACCGAATCCTAACATTAACGTCTCTCTACATCTTAGAATTAAGCCTCTTTGTTAGGAGAAATATGTCACTATTTGCTCTGAATAAAGATCACTACACTCAAACCCGTAACCTTAGATACCAAAATAGATTAGCCCTCCCATCTTCAAGTCTATCTCTATTTCACTCCGGCCCATACGTCATGGCTATCAAAATATATAATAAAATACCCGAAGATTTAAAAAATACCCCACATGATAACTTATTTAAAAATAAACTTAATAACTTCCTGCTTCAAAAATGTTATTATAATTTAAAAGAATTTTTTAATGATAAAACATAAAAATATATAAATACTTTTAAAACTTGGTGCAATAAAATCTAATAATTCACATGGCCTATATCTACTTATTGATTTAATTTAATATTTTGTGTAATTTTTATTTATAATCTTAAGTTATAATTCTAGATAAGTAAGTACTCAAGTTAGTTTTAATTATGTATTCTGTGCTGTGCCCTAACAGGGTTTCATGTTGAATCCAACTATTTTTTTTATAAGACATGTGTGAGCCGGCCGTTACTATTGATTTGACTGGTGAGGATACTTTATCCACATGTCCTATTATATTAAGTCATAATAAATTTAAAAAAATATTAAAATTAAGAAACTAATAAAACGGACAAAGATGGCTATTAAGAAACAAAATTTATTTAAAGTAAATGTATGTCTAAGAAAGGAACGCTTAAATTGATTAGTTAAATTAAAAACATGCAACTCTGAATTGGAACACAGTCAGGCAATCTATGATATTGATACCAAGGCTCTACGGGAAGAATTACTTATCCGAGAGAGTATGTTATCTGATATTTTCAATAAATATGAGGCTGCTCAACAAGAACTGAGTAACCGCATGCTGGAGGCAGGTGAGTTGGTGGACTTGGTGAGGTACAATGCTGAGAGGTATGAGTCTTTGACAAAAACTCTCTTATGCTGCTATGATCCTTGCTCCTCACAACAAAAGGAATCTCAAAATGTTACACTCTCACCCGCCCTGGTTGAACCAGCATCAATTACTGATAGCAGTCAACAAAAAACAAGTGTCTGATCGCTACATTGATAGCTCACAATATTAACATAGTTATAGATGACAAACCAGTGGTATCTAGTTGTACAGATAACATTGGTATAAAAACGAAGGAGTGTCTGTTTTTGGAGTTCATGACACCTAGTGCCCGCACCAATAATGTGGACTTGTTCACAAATGGGGAGATGTACGCGAAGTATTGCCTTGCCAACTAGTTTAGACACTGGGGTTATGAATCTTGCTCCGGATTTTCATTTAAACTAGTCAAAAATACAACAGAAGATATTAGTAATCGTAACCAAAACATATCTTCTAGCATACCGCCCTCGGCTATGATGGGAAACTGTTTGAAATTATATCACCAGAATATTCAGGGATTCTCTTCTAAAATGTTAGAAATTGAACTTTTTTTAGAAAAATATAAGTTTGACATAGTTTGTATAACTGAACACTGGTTAAAAGATTATCAAATGTCAATCAGTTATGAAAACTATTGTGTGGCTAGTTGTTTCAACCGTAAATCAATGATACATGGTGGTTCACTTATATTAATTAAAAACTCATTAAAAGCTAAAGAACGAAAGGACATTGTCTCAATGTCGGTTGAACATAGTATTGAAATGTCTTGTGTTGAGCTGGATAAGCATATTATTGTGTGTGTTTATAGACCCCCTAATAGCCAAAATTATACAATATTTGAGTCTGTAATGGAAGATGTACTCAAGCAAGTTTTTAATTCAAATAAATCTGTAGTCATTTGTGGTGATTTTAATATTAATATATTAGACATCAATCTGAATAGTATTAAATTATTCTGTCTTTTTAAGTCATTTAATTTGATAAATGTATTTTTAGAACCGACTAGAGTAACAAGTACATCTGCAACTTGCATTGATAATGTTTTCTGCAACTGTGATTATACCGGAGAGGCTATTTTAAATTGCCTGGCATCTGACCACAGCGGACTAACCGTCTCATTTAGTACTAGTAAGATCTCAAGCAAAATACAAATTAAAACTAGACAAATCACAAAAAGTAAAAATGGAAAATTACAATAAATCTTTAAATAGTAGGTTAATTGCTTATAATAAAAACTTTAAAAATTGTGATAGACATTATTCACATTTATTTTTCTATCATAAAACAGGAATTTGAAAGTTTTTTTAAAGTTAAAACCAGGAATATTAGCTTTAAGTTTAAGTTTAGTGACTGGGCGACTGCAGGCATCCGTAAAAGTAGGGAACACTTGTTTGAATTATATGAGCTAAAGGCTTACAAAAAAAGTAAAGAGTTCAATCAGTATGTTAGTAAATTTTCTAAAAATTTTAGAAAGGTGTGTCGGCAATCGGCGAAAGCTAATTATATTAGTAATAAAATTAAGTGCGCTGATAACAAGATAAAAACGACTTGGAAAATAATTAATAATGAAAATAATAAATCGAAAGAACTTAACAAAGTCTATGCACTTCAAACGGCACGCGGTCTCATAAACACAGATGCTGATGTAGCCCAAGAATTTGAAACATATTTTACAAACATTCCTTTAAAAACTACGGAAGGTTTATGCTCTTCTCCCTTACTTTCTATTGCTTTAATTAAAGAAAATGTAGTTGTCTGTCCTGTAACTTTTAAATTTAAGCATGTTAGCCAGGAGTCGGTCATAAAAGCCTTTAAAAGTATAAAAATTAAAATAACTTTGGATCTGTGGGGCTTGTCAGTAAAAGTCTGTAGTGGTATAATTAATACTATAGCACCCCAACTGGCCGAAATATTTAACAAGTGCGTTGACCAGGGGACCTTCCCGGATCTAATGAAACAAAGTAAAGTAATACCTCTGTTTAAAAATGGAGATAACAAAGAGCCAGGAAACTTTAGGCCAGTATCCATCCTGCCTGTACTTAGTAAGATTTTCGAAAAAATTATGCTTAATCAAATGTTGTTACAATTCAACGTAAATAAACTTTTTCATGATCAGCAATATGGCTTCACCAAAGGGCGCAATACAACCGACGCTGGAGTGACGCTTATAAGACACATTTTTGATGCTTGGGAAGGGTCACAGGATGCTGTGGGCATATTCTGTAACTTGTCCAAAGCTTTCGATTGCGTAGATCATGAAACTCTACTCCTTAAATTAGAATATTACGGATTTAAAAAAAAATCTATAAATCTAATAAAGTCGTATTTGCAGGATAGAATTCAGAAAGTTCAGATAAATGGGGTTAAATCATCTGGCTCGAGAGTAAAAATAGGCGTACCACAGGACTCAATTTTAGGGCCGTTGCTGTTTTTGGTCTATATAAATGACCTACCTTACATGTGTCAGAAGGGATCTCAGATTGTGTTATTTGCTGATGATACTTCATTAATCTTTAAACTAGATAGACGCTTACCCAAAGTCGACGATATTAATAACGCTCTTCTCAACGTGCATGAGTGGTTCACAGTTAATAACTTAGTATTAAATGGGCAGAAAACTAAATGCATAAAATTTACCTTGCCAAATGTAAACAGTGGAACTCATGACGTAATATTAAATAATGAGAAACTTGAATTCATTGAGGAAACTGTATTTCTAGGAATCAAACTTGACTCAAAACTTCAATGGGGTCCACTCATTAGGACTTTAGCAGGACGCCTGAGTTCAGCTGCTTATGCAGTAAGAAAAATCACGCTACTTACAGATGTAGAAACCGCGAGACTGGTCTATTTACTATTTACATTATGCTGTGGAAGTAGCTATGACTTCCACAGCATAATGTCTTATGGAATATTACTATGGGGCCGCGCTGCAGACATTGAGTCAATTTTTATATTGCAAAAAAGAGCAATAAGAGCCATTTATAATTTGCGTAGTCGTGATTCTCTTAGACAACTTTTTAAAGAAATAAATATCATGACAGTGCCGTGTCAATATATTTATGAAAACATAATGTACGTTAGAAAAAACGAATACTACATACGAAAAAATGTGAAGTACATGAGTATAATACTAGACATAAAATGAAATTAATGCAGCCACTGTTTCGTCTCGCTAAAGTCCATAGCTCTTTTATGGGGTACAGTGTCCATTTCTATAAAGAAATTCCAGAGTTAATCTTAAAACTCCCAGAAAATAAATTCAAAACAGTTGTAAAGCGTACCTTGTGCAGGCAAGCTTATTACAAATTAGAGGATTATCTTGTAGATAAAAATGCCTGGAAAACTGCTGGTCCAGCTCCACAAGTTCATTAGTCACTTGATATGATATAATTTTTTACACATTCCTATCTATACCTACTTATCTATATTGTGTCATTGTTACTAATTTATTATTATAATGCAAAAATTTGACATACTTTGTAATTTTATAAATTTTATCATATGACATGTAATATAATTATTGTTATTTATTATTTATATGATCATAAATTGTCTGTAAAATGTGAGTATCAGGTAGGCTATGATGTTGCATTTATTTATTACCTGTCGTTTAAACGTATATCAAGCCTGTTGGTTGCATAGTAGTCAGAGCATGTCATGCTCACTAAGAAGTCTTGCTGATGGTGGCGTTGTGTGTCGGGTCGTTTTATTCCCTACAACATGGTTGAGTCAGACGACGCTGACACACACGTCATGCTCGTGAACGGGCGCCGTCTGTCGGGACTGGTCGGCTCTTGACATGCTATGGTAATCAATTTTCTTTTCTTTGGAAGGCAATTGATCGTAGTTTATTAAATTCAATTGTTATCAGCACATCAAGCTGCATGATTCTCACATTATAACAACTAAATTGTAAAATAAATCAATGTTATAATCTTTGTTGAAAGGAGTATCTATGGAGTTTCTTGCCGGTTCTTCTCCATAAGACCCACTATTTGGAACCGCGCACCTAGTTTTTGACATTTCAAAAGTACCTGTACCTGTATTACTGGTCTAATTGAAATAAAACATTTGACTTTGACTTTGACTTTGACTATATGATTGATGATTTTTGGCGTGTTTATTTATCTTTTATAACATACCATCACGACTGTATCCCAAAGGGTTTGGCAGAGGATTAGTGATGTATAACTAAATAACCGTAGTACGCAGTTACTAATTATGTACATTATTGTGATAATTATTATATATGTATACCTACCTATTTCATAATAAATATTATTATTATATATATAATATATTGAAATAAAACTACTTTTTACGGATTTTTTCGCGTTGTATTGACATAAATTAAATAAATAAATTTAATCAATGTCTAATATTCGCGTAAGTGTCAGAAATCAGTTTATGTAAATACATATATCTCAGTGTGGTCCTTCTGCTAGGACTGTGGCAAGTTATTTGTTATGTTTTTAGTTTATTAGTATTATTCAAAATATAGAATTGTAGTTTCTTTTTAAATAATGAAAAAGTCTGGATCTCTTTAATATCTTTAGGTAGGTTATTGTACATCTTAGCACCCTCGTATTTAATATTCTTGGTACCATAGTTTGTACGCGGCATAAGTAAGCTGATATTGTTAGCGGTTCTCATTTTTCTAACCTGGAATAAGGCTTTTTTTGTGAATGTTATATGAGAATGTGTATCTTTTGTTAATATTTTTCTTATGATTATACAAGTATGGTATTGGTATATTTGGGCAATGGTCATCAATTTAGTTTTGTTATATACAGTTTCAGTTGGCGTTAAATAGTTAAGGTGAAAAAGTATTTTTACAATTTTGTTCTGAGCAATCTGTAGAGGTTTTAAGTTGGTTTTAGCAGCTGAACCCCATACTTCAGTTAAGTAGGTCAGATGGGATTTCACGAGTTATATTTCATATACCTAACTTGTGTTGGGAAACAACGAATTGTGCCTCGAAGTATGCCCATTAAGGATGATATTTTTTTTAGTATTTTTTCTAGGTGTGGCTTCCATGTTAAGTGATTGTCTAAGATAAGCCCAAGGTATGTTTCAAATTCGACTTGCTTTAGTTTTTCGTTATTAACGTGTAGTGGATCAAAAATAGGTACTTTTTTTATTTTTAGCACTAAAGATCATAAAGTTAGTTTTAGCTACAATTATTGTTAACAAATTATGTTGAAACCATTTGTATAACACATTAAGGTCATTTTGAGCTTCCTTTATTATTGTTTGAATTTCATTACCAATGTACAAGAGGCTCGTATCATCGGCGTATAAAGTTAGATCCCCCGATAGACCTATGTCTTTTATATTATTAATGTATATTAAGAAAAGTAAAGGCCCAAGAATTGATCCTTGTGGTACACCGTAGGTTATAATACTACTGGGGTCACTTTCAATGTTATCAATTTTAACAATCTGCTGCCTATTAGAAAGGTATGACTTTATCATTTTATGTGCGGAATCCTTAATGCCGACAGCTAAGAGCTTGTCAAGAAGTAGTTTATGACTAATCGTGTCAAATGCCTTTTTTAAGTCTATGAATTTCAAAAATTTGTCCAGACGGTTAAAAATTATTTTTTCAAAAATTTTAGATATAATTGGCAGTACAGAAATAGGGCGATAATTACCCGGGTCGGTTCGTTCCCCAGATTTAAATATTGGGCTAACTTTTGCAACTTTGAGAGAATCAGGGAAATGGCCAGATTTTAAGCAATCATTTAGACAATTTGTGAGTTTGTTAAGTACCAAAGGTTTTATACATTTCAAAGATTTGCATGAAATACCATCCAGGCCAGTGGTCGTATTCGATTTTAAATTATCAATTATTTTGCTAACCTCATTAATAGTAGCAGGAGCTAACATCGACAGTTCAGTATGCTGGGATTCAGTTTTGCTATTGTATAACAGATTGTATTGTTCACTATCATGATATTTTCTGTGAATTTGATTAGCTAAGACAGTGCCTACGCCGGAAAAAAATGAGTTGAAGCAATTACAAATATCGGTTGCTTCCGTGAAGCAACCTGATTGTGTCTCGAGTTTTGCTGGGGCAGCGACATGCTTAGTCTTGTTAGTACTTAAGGAATTTATTAACTGCCACATTTTTTGCGGTTTTTGGGCGCAATTTGCAAAAGATTTATAGTAGTATCTACTTTTGGCATCTTGAATTATTGTTTGCGCTTCTTTTCTAGCATTTAGCAATTCCTTTTCCATACTTTCTTTTTGTTCTTTATCCCCGGTGGTTCTCAAGGCTTTGAGGTATGCGCCCGCTAAGTTATTCCTTTATTCTATGGCATCAATGATATTTCTGTTGATCCAGTCTGTCTTAGGTGGATTCTGTATTTTAATTTTGGTCGATTTGCTGAGTTTTATACATTGTATCAATATTTATTCAAATTGCTCATACTTTAGGTCATAGTTTTGGGGTAGGTTTTGTTCTACGGTTTTATATAGTTTTTCGTAATTCATCGTCATGAAAGAGATCTTTTTCTTTTTTTCTGGTACATATTTGTTGATTTCCAAGTAAAGGTGTTTGTGGTCAGACATGGCTGAATTTACCACTGCGAGATGAAACTTGTTGTCCTTTAGATTTGTGCTAACGTGGTCGGGAATTGTTTTGGTAGTTGGTGTTTCTCTTGTACAGTAGGTGGGGTTTATTTTATTTATTATATTGTATCCATTTTCTTGTAGCATTGTTTTGTATTTTGTATTTGCCTGGTTTTTCTTAAGTAAGTCATAGTTAAAGTCTCCAAATGATATGGCTCGCTTCCGTTTTAACAATTGCTGTGAGAAGGTTTCGATAAAATTTTCGTTATTTGTCAGCTCTGGTTTGTAAATAGCACCTATGTCTAACGAAAATGTTTTTAAATGGATCCACAAGTAATGATTGTCGTTATCATGAAGATCTTCAATAAAGTTGTGTTTCTGACTATTATGAACATAAATGGATACTCCTCCTCCTCTTCCATTGCATCGGTAATTTTAATAGTGGGTAAAATCGGGTAATGATAGGCTCTGTGCTTCGGACTCGCTCTTTATCCATGTTTCAGCCAATATTACCAGATGCAATGTGCTTGGTATAGATTGAATTATACATTTCAATTCATCCAATTTACCTGGGCTGACAATGCTGCGCACATTAGCGTATAATAATTTTAAAGACTTTGTATTTTGGACAACATTTGTGTGAGTATCTGATATTTGGTATGTGTGGTTGCTTATTTTGTTTTCTATTTGTATTTGTTTTAGTTTTTTGGAGATGATTTGGTTATTCTAGGAATACCTTTGATATATTTTATAGTAAGATTTTCTTCACCTTCTTCTGTCCTTCTCTTAAGTTCGTTTCTCAATTTCATCATTTCTTCTCTCTGGCATGGTGTCTGATCAGAGTAGCATTTGATATTTACTATTTCTTTCTGGATAGAATTTTGGCTACGCAATATAGAACGAGCTGTGTCTGCAGAAGCAAAACAAACTTTTAACGGACGAGTTTTGTTATTGCAATATTTACCTAACCGAAAACATTTAGTGGGCTCATTGCATTCAGGATCAGCTAGTTTAATAATCTTAATAGCCTCTTGTTTGTCATACATGTTTCTTTCAACAGCATTATTTGAATTTATTTCTAATATTCCACTTATGATAATATTTTTCTCTCTTTGAAAACGCTCGTGGATCTCGGAAATCATTTCTACATGAGTAATGTTCTCTGTAGGTTCAATAGTTGTAGAAGTAGAGGCTTTAAAGTTATTAAATTCATTTTTTATGACTTCAATTTTTTTATCCAAATCTTTATTTGACATTTCTATTACAGCTAATTCTTCCTTAACCTTGTTTTGTTCTTTGGAAAGTTGGTCAGTTGTACACTTTCAGAAATTTGGTTTGTTATCAGAAACACTTGTTGAGATATTTTGTCTAGTTTGTTAGTTTGTGTTTGCGCCATATTTGACAACATTGACATAATTTTGCTTTCGAATCTGTCAAATTTCTCAGACAGGTCATCATCCGGTTGCTTGCGTTTGCGGAAAGTGATTTTGTTAGTTTCCGCATCGGACTGCATCAACTGCCTTAGGTCTGACTGTGATTGTGATTCGCAATGAATTGCTATTGTGTCATGGCTATCACCATACGTAATGGGTCCTTTAGTCGGCGATCGGCGTACGGCCATTACTGTTCTTTGTTATGTTTTAAAGGTGTATAAATGTGAATAGTTACTTGCAGTGGAGACGAAGCAAGGTGAATTATCGCTACACGAAGCTTGTCTTCTTTATCCGGTAACGCACGACTGGGGAAGGAGTGTGATGCACTTTTTACCACGTCGATGAAAAATTGTCAATCGATTTCAATCGAAAATATGTTTAATTCTGCAGCACACAGAGTAATTTTTAGTTTAAATTAAAATTTAGAATTTTAGAAGCGAATTTGTAACACGACACGACCGTTCCGTACGCTTCCGTTCGCGTTGTTATTATTAAAGCCTGTTTGTTATTTTAAGTGCTGTGTAACATAATAAATAACTAGCTGGTGAATAGTGTGTTGTTATTTGCAATGTCTGATCATAATAATGTGGATGGTGACGTCAGCACTGCTGACGTCACTATTTCTAAAAACTCTGATGAGGTTCCTGCGTCGTTATATATATATATATTGATATATTATATTGTTAGATGACAACACCGGGCGTACACTTCCAGCGTGGTCACTCCTATAAATTCAAGCCGAACACGTGGCATCGTCCATTTCACCGTCAGCCGTCGAAGGGGGAACATTGAGTTTCTGCCTTTTCCCATTTCTCATTTTTTTTTTATTGTTTTCTATTAATCTGATATTTATCTTCGTGTAATGTTAATTTTCAGTTATTAAAATTATCTTTTTTTTAAATGTTATTAATGTTTTATTTACAAGATCAGAAGTGGGATATGAAGGCCTTGTCTGCTCGAATACCTGCACTGATTTTATAAATTTGTAGTAGTTTTCACTTTCTTACCTTTGCCGGGTAGTCGCACTTTTTGAATTTAAGTCGGGCAGAAACGCAATGCCTTCTAATAGCACGAAAAAGGGGAGGGGTCGTGCTAGGACTCCCTCGTCTTCCAATAGTTTAGATGAGATTCTGAGGAGGCTACAAGATCTGGAGGAGCAGGCGCGCAGAAACGAGCTACGATCGGCTTCGGTGGCGAGCACGGAGCCTTGCTAGGCTCTAGCCATGCCGAGCACGCCGGTACCAGCCGTCGAATCGGCCACAACACCAGCCTGCACACTTCCAGCGACTACTGCCTCTACACGAGAATCCGCTGCCACACCCACTACGTCGGAGAACGATGCGAAGAGTGCAGCTGAGCGTCTCCTGGACGCTATCATTTCATTCCCGGTGAGATCGAATCAATATTTTGTCTCCGATTTTGATCAGAGTGTTCATGATGTCGACACGTGGTGCGAAGAGGTTGATAAAGCTCGCTCTCTTAATCGGTGGGAAGATAGTGAATGCCTTGCTTGCGTAGGTTGTTGTCTTAAGGGCGAAGCTCGCACTTGGCTTAGCGAATGGATGGACTAGCACTACTCGTACTTGGTCAAATTTCAAGTTAGAATTAAAGACATTGTGCCCACGGTCAGTCGACATCGCGAACATTCTGTATAATGTTATGTGTACAGAATCCGATAAGTGTTCTACTTATGCCGAATATGCACGTAAGTCTTTATTAAAATTACGTATCGTTAAAGGGTTAAGCGGTGAATTATTAACTGCGATCATTATAAGAGGTATTACTGACCCCCAGGTTCGTGCTTCCGCCATAAATGCCAAATTGACTCCCGAAAACATAGTGGAATTCCTGTCAAGTTTCGTAAAGTGTAGTGTGCCCAATTCGCGTAAGAAAAGTAGTGCTTCTAATATCCCAAATCGTAACGTTAGCGGACAGTTAAAACGTAAGTCTTTTGATGTCTCTAAAACCCGTTGTTACCAATGTAATGAAGGCGTGATCTTTGTCCCAAGCGACCTAAATCGGATTCAAAAGACAAAAACCCTGAAAACGATAGGGGTAGTTCTACAAATAAACCTCGGCTTGATAAGTGCGGCTTTTGTAAAAAGTTAGGTCATACGGAAGGACAGTGTTTTGCTAAGGAACGCGTTAGAAACAATAACACCGTGAATTTTTGTCGTGAAAACGAGGGTGAGTGTAAAAACCCTGATGTTGTTACAGCTGTTATATCAAATATACCTGTCGATGTGCTCATCGACAGTGGTTCAGGTGTCTCTCTAATAACTTCAGATTTGATTAAATACTTTTCGTGTCAAATTAAGCCGGCTTGTCAATCACAACGAGGTTTGGGCGGTATGGAGATAGTAGCAACGTCTATGGTTACGTTACCGATACAATTAAATAATATTACGCTAGAAGTTGATTTTTATATAGTAGATAAGAGCCATTTGAACGTACCCGTAATTATTGGCACCGATGTTTTGAATAGGAAAGGCGTTGCGTATATCCGCACTGGTGATACTCAGGGTGTTGTTCACAGTAGTGTTTTTGTGAATAACATTACGCCAGTAGATTCATTATCGGTCTTGGAGAACGTTTCGACGCCAGTTACTGTCCAAGTTAAAGAGCAACTGTTAAACGTCCTCAGCAAGTATTCTGATTACTTTTTGACGGGTACTGCTACCACCACCGTTAAAGACAGTGAATTACAGATTAAATTGACTAGTGATGTTCCAATATATTACCGGCCCTACAAATTGTCTCATGACGAAAAAATCCGCGTTCGTGCTATTATTAAGAATTTATTAGATAAAGGTATCATCCGTGAATCAGAGTCAGAATATGCTAGCCCCATATTGCTCGTAAAAAAAAGGACGGCTCAGATAGGATGGTTGTCGATTACAGAGCACTAAATTTACAAAGTTACAGATTACGGTCAAAATTAGACATCCGCTCCCATTAATAAACGATCACGTAGACATGCTCGGTAAAGCTAGTTAATTCAGTGCCCTAGATATGGTTTCTGGTTTCCATCAATTGCGGGTTAGTGAAGATTCCATTCACAAGACTGCGTTTATTACGCCTGAAGGGCATTACGAATATTGTAAGATGCCTTACGGCCTTGCCAATGCCAATTGCCAATAATGTTATTTACCAAAAGACTATCAGTAAAACCCTGAAACCTTTCCTTGAATCTGGTAAAGTACTTGTGTATATTGATGACGTATTGTTACTGACCGACAATATCAGTGAAAACCTTGTTTTATTAGATGCAGTCCTAAAAACCCTAACAGAAGCCGGATTTTCCATAAACCTAAAAAAGTGTAACTTTCTCACTAACGAAATAGAGTACTTGGGTAGAATAATCAGTCAGGGTCAGGTTAGACCGAGCGAACACAAAATTGAGGCCTTGGTTAAATCACCACAACCAAGTAGTGTTAAGCAGGTTCGCCAATTCCTGGGCCTGGCTGGCTATTTTCGACGTTATATACCTAACTACTCAATAAAGACTGCTTGCATAGCTGCTTTAACTCGTAAGGGCGTTGTTTTTACTTGGACCGATGAACACGAAAAGGCTAGGCAGGAAATCATTTCGTATTTGACTAACGAGCCTGTTTTGGCGATATTTGATTCTGACCTACCCACACAGTTACATACTGACGCGAGCGCGATAGGTTACGGTGGCATTTTGATACAGGTACATAAAGGCGATCGTAAGCGCGTCGTTGCATATTTTAGCAGATTGACTGTAGGTGCGGAATCAAAGTTACTTTATACCAAAAATATTATTAACCAAAATGATGGCGTATTACTTTATACCAAAGATGGTCTAGATGTCTCGGTTGAAGAGAAGACATTATCTTTTGCCAATTGCTTAGTATGCCGGATTGATAAAAAGTTTGCTATAATTGCAGTATACCGTTCTCCGTCCTATTCCTCTAAAGACCAACTAGACTGTTTCTTTACTAGCTTAAATGATATTTACAATACTCTATCACACTACCCAAACATCATCCTAGTCGGAGACCTAAATATCGATATTCAGCCGGGAAATAGCAACCATCATTCTTTTGAATACCTTATCCTTAACGCATCCCACGGTCTTCTACCCACCCATCTACTGCCCACCAGGTTTACACACTGTCTTGATCACATATTTCTTAAGTCTAAATTACCCCATACCGCCTTGGTACTTGAATCACATATGACGGACCACAAACCTGTAATTCTTAGTATATTAAACGCTAACTTGACTCGGGCAAAGGCTTTTACAATATCACAGCAAAACACTGAGGCCATTAAAATGGAGTTAGAAACTACAAATTTTTCGGAAATTTATAACATAACAGATCCTAATATAGCTATGACAAAATTTATAACAATAATATCGACAATAGTAAATAAACACACAAAATTAATCAAAATACCTAGGAAACAACGTACTATAAAACCATGGATCACACCTGGCCTTCTAAAATGTATTAGGCACCGAGACAAATTGCAGAAGAACTCAAAAAAATTCCCTGATAATGTAATACTAACACTAACCTACAAGCGTTATCGTAACTTTTGCAACGCCCTATTGCGCAAATTAAAGAATAGTTATAACAAGAGTGAACTAGAAAAGTCCAAAACCAATCCTAAAGCTCTGTGGAGAACAATTAAAGAAATCACGAATACAGTTAAATCACGTTCCAGTCCTGTCGAACTCCTAAACTTGTGCAAAGATCCAATAGCCTCTGTAAACAAGGTCTGTTCCTATTTCACTAACATAGGTAAAAACCTAGCTGACAAGATACCGGGAGCTGCTTCTTTTACAGATTCCGCCCACGACAACTCCTTCCACGGCTATATCAATACACCTATATCCCCTATAAATTCTCTCGTAATTCAAAATGTAGATGAGGATGAAGTATTTGCTATTATTCATCAGCTTCGCAGTGATTCTGCAGCGGGCTGGGATGGCATATCACCCATGCTATTGAAAGCATGTAGTGGGGTATTGGTACCTCCTCTAACAAACATTCTTAACAAATGCATCAATGAGGGTGTATTCCCTGACTCATTAAAAAAAGCCATTGTTCACCCGATTCATAAGGGTGGGAGCAGAAACTGTGTCAACAATTATAGGCCTATATCAGTGCTTCCTAGTATTTCAAAAATCTTAGAAAAGATAATAAACAAAAACCTCAGGAGTTTCTTATCCAAATATAATCTGCTAGCCGACAACCAGTATGGTTTTAGGATTGGTGTCTCAACTGAAGACGCTGTTCTAGACCTTACTCAAACTATTGCTACGGCACTTGATAACAGAAACAAATGCTTGGGCGTTTTTCTGGACTTATCTAAAGCCTTTGACACAGTTTCTGTTCCTAAGCTTATTGCAAAGCTGGAATACTTGGGTGTGCGTGGTATAGCTTTGAAAATATTTCAAGATTACCTTAGTAATCGTTCTCAAAGAGTAAAAATTAACTCTACTTTCAGTGACGAACAATTAATGTCTTTCGGAGTTCCTCAAGGAAGTGTGTTAGGCCCTACACTATTCGTGATGTACATGAACGACCTATGCAAAATGTCTATACCACATTGTAAAATATATGCTTATGCAGATGACACTGCAATTTTAGTTACTGGTAATTCTTGGCAAGTCGTCAAAACTAGGGCGGAACTGGCCCTTTCATCTATTTGTAAATGGCTTAATAAAAATTTACTAACATTAAATTTAGAAAAAACTTGTTATATCCCCTTCGCAATCAGGAGTATTAGTAAACCACTAAACACCTACAGTATAGTTGCTCACACCTGCACGAACACCCTAACATCATGTGTATGTCCTGCCATCAACAGATCTGAGTGTGTGAAATATTTAGGAGTCCAAATTGACGATGGACTACGATGGAACCACCAATTAGACACCATATCCAGCAGAGTATTACGGCTCATTCATACTTTTAAATCTCTAAGAGAATGTGCCAACTCTGATACACTTAAACTAGTGTACCTGGCACTTTGTCAGTCTGTAATAGGTTATTGTATAACTGCCTGGGGTGGCGCTTCAAAGACGTTTTTACTGAAGGCTGAGAGAGCCCAGCGAGCTGTCCTCAAAACCATAATGAGGAAGCCCTATATTTACCCTACATGTCAACTCTATGCCGACTGCAAAGTCCTCACGGTGCGACAATTATATGCTGTCCTATGTGTTCTCAAAGTGCATTCTGACGTCCCTATATCTGACCCAAACAAACGCACAAATATACCGTCGGGAACGAAACACAAAACATCGTTCGCAAAACACCAATACTTTGTTTTAAGTAAACATTTATATAAAAACATTAATAAAGAACTGCATATTAGAGACCTTAATAAATTTGCTATTAAAACGAAACTCACTGCATGGCTGCTATTACAAGATTACAATAAAACAGAATCCTTACTCACATACATCGCATAACAACATAAGGCATCTCCACTCTCACGTATACACACTTACTCAAACACGCTCACATACTTCATTACACAAACACGCACACATACTTCATTCACACAAACACACACACAGACCCAACATACAATTTCTTAGTTATTACCCACATCCAATAGTACATAAATTACTCAACAGAGGACTTAATATTTAAGTATTTAGTACTCACATTATTAAAGAAAAAAAAAAATATATATATATATATATAAGGTAAATTACTTTTGGCCGAACACTGTTTCCTAAGATACAGGCGCTGCCTACGTTAGGAGACAGGGTTTCTCTAATTCTCATAGATTAATATCAAATATTGTATAATTTTTCTGAGTTGTTTGTAACATTTTGGGTAATAAATAAACATTTTATTATTATTATTTTATTAAAGTACCATAGTTACGAACTCGAAACCCTAGCTGTAGTTAAATCTTTGCAACACTTTCGTCAATATCTCATTGGTAAACATTTCACAATAGTAACGGACTGTAACGCGTTAAAGATGACGCAGCGCAAAAAGGATCTTGTTGTAATTTATTTCAGTTAGTTGCTCAATACACTTAGTGAGACACACACATCTTGTTTTTTATACATCCTATGCAATCAATAGTGAACCTTATTACAATCAACATAATGGTCGCTATCGAGCCGGATTACACTAATTAAATTAAATTAAATTAAATAAATCTTTATTTTCAGATCAGAGATCCATAATTTTAGTGAATAAACTAATTGGCACTTACTAACTAAAACACATTTAATAATACATTTAATACACTCATATCAAATATTTCAATAACGGTCTGTGTGCCGTCATCCAGTGACATATTATTTGTCCATCCAACCGTCCGGCCACAGTAGCCACGAGGCTGTTGGGGCTGTCGCGCACCCGACGCATCAGTGATGCGATTCGCAGACGCAGCAGTGATCCGAAATCCGGTACGCGCGCGTCCGCGAACATACCCGACGCACTACAGAAGCGCGGCAGCCCCAGCATTACCCGGAACGCGTTATTATATTGGACTCGTAGAGCATTGTACGAGCCCTGTGTATAACTGACCCACAGGGCACACGCATACAGGTACTGGCAGTAGGCTCTGAACAGTGTTATTTTCACCTCTCGCGTACACCGTGTGAACCTGCGGGCCAGCATGTTACACCTGACAGCCAATGCTCTACGTTCCCTCTCCAAATCGACGTCATCCGACAGCCCATCAGTGACCCAGTGTCCCAGGTATTTAACACGAGTAACTCTTTTTAGCGGAACTCTGCCCAAGGTGACCGGTGGAACAATGTCACATATTTTATTTTTCGCCCTAAATACTAAGAGCTCGCTTTTGGTTGAGTTATACCTGAGACCATGTGTCACCGCATAGTCTTCACAGATTTGGAGGAGCTTTCTTAGTGCACTAATCGATGGGCTCAGCAACACCATATCGTCCGCGTAACTAATATTATTAATACATTGTCCGTCAATGGAGCAACCGACTTGGGTGTTGCTGAGCTCACATATCAGCCTGTTGATATACAGGTTGAAGAGCCTGGGTGAGCTAAGCCCCCCCTGCCTCACGCCGCACTCCAACCTGTACCCACTCGACATGACACCTGTCCATCTAACGTAGTTGGACTGGTTGCTGTACCAGTACTTCAGCACAGCAATAAGTCCTCCAGGAAGGTTAGTGTCATGGGAGTTTCCTCCATAGGCAGTCATAAGATACCAGGTCGAACGCCTTGGAGAGGTCCAAAAAGCACGCATAAACATGAGTTTTCCTTGCTGCATAATATTGAACAGTATGCTTGAGACAGAGGATCGCTGTTTCAGTCGACAAGTGTGGCCTAAACCCAAATTGGGCATCATGTAGGGTGATATATTTATCCAACTGCCTGTCCATCAGACCGTCCAACACCTTTGCAACAATGGTCGCCAAGGAGATAGGCCTGTAGTTGTTCTTGTCACTTGTATCTCCAGTCTTGTTCTTTATTATAGGAACGACAATCGTTTTCATAAGGTCCTCTGGAAGGTACGAGTGACTTATACATAAATTAAACAAGAGAGCTAGGACACGTGGCAAGTGCTTACCTGCATGTCGTAGATGTTCTACGCTTAAGCTATCATGTCCAGGAGACTTACCCCGCTTCATGTCCTTCAAGACAGATCCTACCTCCCCAGCGGTAAACATGATAGGCGCGCTGTCAGACCCCCCCCCCCTAGCATCCGACCCGCCCATTGACGAAGCCATAAATAAATCAGCAATATCCTTAGGTTCGTTTACACCACCGACACACACCGGCAGGCCCGACTTGGGATTCAAGCTGTTTGTGGCCTTCCAAAAACTACTAAAATTTTTAGCTTCGTGATGACTCGCAATTTCGTTCATCTTTAATCGATCTGCGTTGTTTTGGCACCATTTCAGCTTACTTTTAAAAACTTGCCTACTCGCCACCATACTTTCATACAGCAACCCCATTCTAGGCTTACCAGCTGCCACCCAGCTCAGAAAATGAAGCCGAGCCTGCCCGTGCGCATCTTTAACGTGTTTATTCCAACCCGTTTTGTTATATTTTTTGCGCTGAGCTTGGTAATAGTGACTAGTAGTTGCAGCCTCGCAAAGAATATTAACAATATTTTTATATAATTTATCAATTATTCTATGATGTTCCAATCTAGTACAGTTAATATCACGACGACTACAATTAATAAACTCTGGAGGAAAGTCAATTTCTCTTAATTTCTTATTACAAAGTTTTGTATACATAGCCGTTTGTGTCCTACCCTGTTTTTAATATATATAAATGAGCTCTGTAACTTTAACATTAAAAATGCCAAAATCTTCTCCTACGCTGATGATACCGCCATCGTCTTCACTGCTAGTTCCTGGCAAGAAGTTAAGCTATGTACTGAAGTGGGCATGGCAACTATAGCCAAATGGTTGCAAAATAATCTCCTCACCCTGAACACATCCAAAACTAACTTCATGTGTTTCTGTATTAGTGAACGGACACAACCGGCTGAGAATTTTAAAATAAAATTACACAACTGTGATGATGTGACCAATAACTGCTGTAACTGCCCCACGCTAAACCAAGTAACACATACTAAATATTTGGGAATAATAATAGACCACAATCTCACCTGGTATCTGCATTTGGAGCAAGTAGCTAGTAGGATCAGGAAACTCAGCTGGTTATTTAGCACATTAAGACATGTTGTTCCAAAAAACATGATCACCCACGGGAATAATACCAGAAATCTTTTAAATGAAATATATGTTGCTCTGGCCCAATCTGTCTTGATTTACTGTATCCCCATTTGGGGAGGGACAGCAAAAACCAAATTCATCGAATTAGAACGTGCTCAACGTGCACTGATAAAAACCATGTATTTTAAAAAAAGACGACACTCTACTGAAAACTTATATCAGATAAGTGGACTACTCTCTGTAAGAAAATTATATATTATACAGACGATACTAAAAAAACACAAAACCCTGCCTTATGATGCAACTAATCTCTCCAAGAGAAGAAAATATGCCATTGCACAAGTCCCCCGCACAAAAACCTGCTTTGCATCCATTCAATATAACACACGATCAGCACAATTATATAATAAAATAAATAAAGAAGTTTGTTCATAACAAAAAATTCGCTGACTGCAAAAAAACTGTAGTTGAATGGATCAAAAAACTCTCTTATGAAGAAACCGAAAAGTTTATAAAATAACCCACATAACTCAATCACACCCACACACAAACACACGTGCGCGCGCGCGCGCTCACACACACACGCGCCCACATAAACACACACGCATACACACACACACACATACACACACACACACGCATACTCACTCATACACACATACATACACGTGCACACACAATTACACGTACACAACATAATCACTTAGATTAAGCCTCTAATTTAAAATAGCTACCAATATAAAAATTAAGTTTTAAAGTAATGTTTTAGGTAATGTTTTCGTTTAACAATTTTGAATTGTTTTATTTAGTTATGGAAGAGCGGAGTCTTCTACTACAGGCTTTTTTTTGCTTAAAAGAAGGCCCCAATCACAATCTCACTGTATGAATATTGTTAAAGAAATAAACTATTTTGTATTTTTGTATTTTTGTGTAGGGTCCCTATATCCCCACTTTACTGTGTTACACTGAGACTGGACAGAGGTACATTTAGGTTTTAACGTGGCTATTTCACATTTTATTTTTAAGGGAAAGTGATCAGACCACGACAAATCATACACCACACTTATATCCTTAATAGTGTTCCAGGCTGCTTTAGTTACTATACAGTGGTCTAACCAGCTAGTCGTACCGTGTGCATCACTTACGTACGTGTATGTGTCCGATCCACTGCCCAATAGGGTAACGTCAGCGCACTGCCACTGCACTTCAGAAGAAAAATGGCTAAGTTCTCTGCCGAACAGTCCACTCGGTTGTGCGTTATAGTCTCCGAGCATAAACACTGCATCCACCCCACTACTTTCAACTATCGCATTTATTTCACTTAGGCATTCTACGAATTCACTAAGATTGTCATTTGATTCAGTTGGCAAATAAACCGAAAACACTACAAACGAACTTGCGCCTACACAGATTTTAATAGCAATAAGACGCTCACTCTCACAACTTAACGCTGATACTTTTTTTTTTTTATGTGATAGCAGGCAAACGAGCAGACGGATCGCCTGATGGTAAGCGATCACCGCCGCCCATGGACACCTGCAACACCAGAGGAGTCACAAGTGCGCTGCCGGCCTTTTAAAAGGGAGTACGCTCTTTTCTTGAAGGTTTGAAGGCCGTATTGGTCCGGAAATACTGCAGGCGACAGTTCATTCCACAGTTTTGTTGTGCGAGGCAGAAAGTTTCTAGAGAAACGCACAGTTCTGGACTGCCAGCCATCAAGATGATGGGGATGGAACTGTTGTCGCGTAGAACGATGGCGCGTAGGATACTGCCTGATATGCACTCTTACGCCACAGTATTGCAACTCCCCCGTACGGACGCCCACGCAGAATGCCCGATGCGGTATCCACCGCCGATTTACCAACGTAGTCAAACTCTGTGTCAATGCCTCCCAACATAGGAATGTCGTGTGGCATCAACCAAGTCTCCTGCAGCGCAATGATGTCCGATGTGTTGCATAGTTGCCTCACGTAATCTATTGATCTTGTTAGAGATCTACAATTATAAGATATAAAGGTCATTCAATCATTGACTTTAACTTTGATTTGTTTTCCATGATTTAGTTTGTTTGTTTGCCGAATTCCTCGGCTGTTCTATAGGGTCTAAAACGCCGACACGTAACACCGTCCGGCCACAGTTCATTGTTCAGAAATAGTTTTAACTTATCTCTGCTAATGACTATTTTATACGCATTATATGGTTTATCCATTTTCATTTTAATTCGCTGCAATGAGACCTTTTCCTTTGTTTTCTTAAGTATGTACTCAGATATATCCATCACTGATGTTGCCTTGTGGACATAAGAAAGAAACAAAGTAATTTTTGTGTTAGCCGGTTTGAATTTATCATCTGGCAAATATGTTGCATTACCACGCACGTAATCGTATCTATTTCTATTTTTACGCCTTTGCGCAACAACCCATTCCTCGTTGGGACATTTGTGCTTCAATTCATCCTCTTGGCTCAACGTAACCGCCACAATATTCGCATACATTTTATCACATTCTTCTGTGCAACGTGCAAGTGGCGACGGCGACCGCTCGCTCGCTGACGAAACCGGTTTGTTATCAGAATAGTTGGTGTGTTCGCTGCGCACGGGCTCCACTAGACTGCTTGTTTCTGTGTGAGCGAGACCGCAAGCAGCGTTATCGAATTGTTGGTGCGAGACAGGTTGTTTGACCGTTTTTATTTAAACTGTTTTTTCTCTCGGCAAGGAAACAATCAGCTGATGTTTGTTTTGATTTGATAATATCTCGTTAATCCCCGTAGAGGTAAAATCACAATCATTTTGGGACGTTATATTCAAAGACGATTGTATTCCCATAGGATTTGAAGTAAGATTTGAATGGAATTGAAACCAATTCTGTCTTCAAGTTATGTAGGTCTTCTCTTGATACGTAATTATTTTTAATGGTGTCTAATTCACTGCGTAATGCTAATAAATCTTTTAGCAGCCTTGTTACGTCCACATCTTCAAGGTACTGCCTCAATAGCCAAGTGGTCCGGACCGCGACTGCTACGCTAGAGGTCCTGGGTTCGATTCCCAGGTCGAGCAAAGTGTTATTGGGTTTTTCTATGAAATTCCCAGTAGCAGCTCGGAGTTAGGAATTTGTGCCCGGTTAATGGCAATAGGCTCGCCCCCTATTACATGGGACCTAAACATACCGGCGAACTGTGGGTGTACATTAGTACGCCTCTGCCTAACCCTTCGGGGAATACAGGCGTGATGGTATGATCAAAGGTAATCGGTGGCAGTTTCTGTAGTTCCCGGGCTACAAATATTGGAGTTATATCCGGATCTGTAGACTTGAAAAGATCTATAATATCTTCCAAATCTCTTGTTGTTTTCCCTTTATTTTTTCGCAGTATCATGCGCTTCACATTAGGGATGGCTTGGAAAAACAGGGACTTTGCTCCAGTAATTTCTTCCTCCTTGAAAGCACTCACACATATCTGCACGAGGCTCACATTATCCATCACATCTATCTTGTTCTGTATAAAACAGAGTACTTCACTAATCACAATATTGCAATTATTGCACTTAATAACGTCCGAAGACATTCTCACGACATAAAGGTCATTGAACCTGCGCTCACGGTTCAACGACACGTCCGTACGCACCGTCGACGCTCGGACAAAAAAATCGGACAAAATAACTAAGGAGCGGTCGACACCTCGGCCGCGAGAACAAAAGAACCGCATTCCAGAGCGATAAGAATTCGTCGTAAGCGCATCATTCAACACATTTTTTGCAACGTTTTAATTACGGAATATTAAAAACAAACATCTGTTAAGGAATTCTACGATACTCGCTTGAATACAGTTATAAGTGATATAAGTGGTTACGTGAAATATGTCTACTACTCAAGAACAACAACAATATCTCGCTGTATTAGAAGATGGTGCTAATGTATTACGGAAAACACAAACAAACCTAAAAAAGTGCCCTAAATCAAGATTGACAAAAGGATATATAGAAGCACGACTTAAAATTATTGACGAGTATTGGATGGCATTTAAGAAAGCACATGACGGGTTAGTGAAGATTACACCCAAGGAACAAAAAGGAGTTATACCTTATTTTTTAAACGAAGAATTATTTATTTATGAAGATTTGTACAACATATACAAGGTGATTTGAAGGACATGCTTACATCGTTATCGGAAGGATCTTTAGATTCGAAGTCTGCAAACTCAAGTATGAACGTAACATGTGCACCTAACAATATTGTACATTTGCCGAAAATACAGTTACCAAAATTTTGCGGAAACTATGAAGGATGGCCTACTTTTAAAGACTTGTTTACTTCTTTAGTGCACGAAAACAATAATTTAAGTGATGTACAGAAACTTCATTATTTAAAGACTAGTGTTACGGGAGAAGCTGAAACATTGCTGAAACATATTACAGGTGACCTCCAGTAATTATTCAAGTGCATGGGATGTTTTGAATACAAGGTATGGTAACAGACGCATAATATTAAATTGCATAATGAAAAGATTATTTAATCAAAGGAAGATGACCTCACAATCAGCTGTACAGTTAAAAGGCTTATTGGACACAACCACAGAATGTTTAAATAGTTTTGAAAATTTAAAAATCTCCACTGCCTCTTGGGATCTAATAATAATTTTTTGTTTTCGCTTGTGGGTAGGCTTGACAAGTAAACGCGTATTTTTGTTTGTGCATTTTATTTATTATTTAAAATTAGTAATCAACTTCTTTGCTTGATATTATATGTATTAGTTTAGTGCTATACTCACCCATGCTCATATTTTATATATACCGTCTCTAATTAACACTTGACCACCACACATTAACTAAGTTAACCTATACTTGACCTATAATGGACGGCAAGTTGATGAACAGCATTGATGAACTTGAGAAGCTATTTAGCACCCGCATGTGTGACTATGAAGAGAAGTTGCAGAAAGTAACAACGGGAGCCACTCCCTTGCACATGGATTTGGAATCACTTTCTCGTGAGTTCACAGAGTTCAAATCCTTTGTCTGTCAAACTTTGTCACACTTGAAGACTCAAATTGGGCTCCTATCAATTGGGTTGGACAGGCATGAAACATACTTGAGGAGGAAGGTACTGTTGCTTCATGGAGTGGTTGAGAAGCCTAATGAAAACTTGTATGAATCCATCTCTAATATCATGTCGAATACTATGGGTCTTGCTGATGTGAAAACCGATAACTTTGAGGTGTGTCACCGTCTCAGAGTCGCCCGTGGTAAAACTCGTCCTGTGTTAATACGATTCCGTGATATGGAGCACAGGAGGCTTGTATGGGATGGTAAAACATCACTCAAGGGTAGCGGTATAACCATTTCGGAATTCCTCACGAAAACCAGGCATCAGGTGTTTATGGCTGCTCGTAGGCACTTCGGCATAAATAACTGTTGGTCAGCGGATGGCAAGATCATCGCACTCGCCCCCGATAAGTCTCGACGAAGGATTGCGTCCATGGGTGAGCTTGAACCTCTTTTAGCTCTTTTCCCGACATGTTCCATTGCACCTGACGATCGCGTGCAGACTGGACCTACTGTCCCGGCCAAGACCGTTACTCCAAAAGCCAGTGGAAAAGCTACTAGGAAGACTCGTAGATAATTTTTGTTTGTTCTTTGTCTTCTTGTCCAATATTAACATTTAAATTAGCCGCTTTGTATAACATTTGAATAATGTCGGTACACTATCTTGTCTTTCTTTGCTTAGTTTGTTATTTACACTGTTTGCCGGTAGTTTCATTTGATAACATATAATCTGTCTTTTTCTGTACAATAATTTACTCATTTGTAATCTGACATAAAAATAAGGTTAAGTTGTCATTCGTTAATGTCAAATTGTCAAAGTAAGTTTATTTTTTATTTTTTTCATTCGTCTGGAAATCGACTATCAAAGTTGGCTTAAAAACTTATGATTTTACTTTTCACTTAGACTTTTTTTTTAAATATTTTCTTTGTTTGTTAATTAGTCCTAATAATATTTTTATTGTTACTTTTGATGGTATATTTTCTATTTACTTGTTGCAAATCTCTCCCACTAGCGAGCGTATTGGTGAGTTAGTACTTTACTTTGTTTTAATTAAATTAGTTATCTATTAGTATTGTTTATATAACTCTAGTTTAAATTATTTAAGTAGGTATATTTTTATACATATATATGTCGACGCGCGGGAAAATCAGCGTGCGATGCACGATTTATTTGACTAACGTTGATAGCCTTTATTATGGTAAATCATTGAATACTCATTTTATGTAGTTTTAATTGTTTGGAACTTACCATTGTTAGCACTGTATAACTAACCCATCTGCGTTTACATTTTGGCGTAATGGATACCCCAATGGTAGATAATAGAACACTCGTTTTATGAAGTTTCGATTGTTTTGAAATTTAGGACTGTGTAATTAAGACATCTGCATTTACATTTTGGGAAAGTAATAAACCCGCTGTGAGGGTCAGATTTGGGTTGCCTAATAAATTGTAAAGAATTATGTTTAGTCCTTCTGAGAAAGTTAAGTATGGGTTCGAAGAGTGGCGGTAACATGTGCACTGCAGATGCACTTTTTACCCAACGGAGTCGCGGGTCGCCCTATGGTGAAAAGGGACACATTGTAATTTCTGTGCTGGACAGCAATGGGTCATTCCAAGGGGCATTCTGTTTTGAGACATCGTGAAGTATAGGTGCGACCTGCGAAAACGTACCGCTCTGTGAAATCTCTATGTTATTGCTTAAAGTTGTGCGCTAGTATAATTTGATAGTTGTGGCATATTTACCATAACCCTTTTATTATTTATAGTCGCGTTACCACGCCCAATAAATAAAATCACTTCTGATTTCGTACGAGAGCGACTCGCTAGTTTCTATCCGTCCGTTACGCTCCGATATCAGAAGTGGGATTCGCGCGACTCGTGCATAAATGTCACGTATGTGTTGTGTCAATAAAATAATAATTAGTGCCAAGGAGGAAGAAAAACGGCGACGCTCGGTGGAAGCGGGAAGTATCGTGAGCAGTCGAGAAATGTTCCATCGGTGCGCCTCTTGACTTGAGACGGTCAGTCGTTCCATTTTTATTTCGGTTCTAAACCGATTCTTTGATGAGGAAAAGTTTTTTTCCTTTTTTTTTTGCAAATATGTCATGTCTGTGATTGCCTTTACGGGCATTGGAAATTTAGGAATGAAGGTGTGCGTACTAATAGCACTTGTCATATTTATCTGGAGCTAACATTCGATTCGAACGATATTGACATATTATATTGTCATGCGTAGACTCCCGGTATTTTTTTGTTCAGATTTCTAAAACACATAGACCAAAGCGAGTATATTTATTAGAAATTTCAAATAACCTGGTTACAGGCGTAACAATTAAACCGGCTCAAACCCGGAATATGATTTCTGAGTTTGTGAAAATTTGAAATAATTAAAATTATTAGATGCTACAAAATAAATACCTACATAATTGGAAAATGCTCAAGGGTTAGAAAAGGAAGGAGTGACCTCTTCGATAAAGATTTTGCATTATTAGTTAACAATAATTATGTACTGCCTGTATTGATGGATGGATTTGCATCTTCTGAATTGTTTATTGATTTTTGTGCTATTTTGGTGCATCTTTAAAATTAAGAAGTTCTAAAATATGGCAAGGATGCCTTACTAAACAATAAAAGTGTTATAATATTTTCTCATTGTGTTTTCTATTTTAAGACGGCAATGTTTCATGTAGTCTTGGCTGTGCGTTTGTGCACCTCTGCCTGCCCCTTTTGGGAGTGCGGGCGTGATGATATGGCTCTAGTTGCCCACCACTACATGCGGTATAAAGCATCAATGTATCCTATGTAGACGCAAGCAAGACAAGTATCCCGAAGAATAACCCGTGTTGCGATGGTCTCGTTTCTTTTTATGGGATTAATTGTCAGTGTTAGAATAGTGTTTAATATCTGCAGCAGGAAATAAATGATCTGATAACAAAATCAAATAGTGACGACATGAATAACGAGTTATCAAATGCATACAAAATAAGTAGTACTAACTATACGATGTAATTCTAAAGACTTGTTCTCGCAGAGCTTATCGCTGCTTCGTGGTAGTTCACGCCTGCGAATCAAAAATGGATTTTACATGGGAAGATCCTATTACAATATGTGCTACTTTTTAATTGTTTGTTTTTAGTCTGAAAATTCGCAGGGAATTGCATTACGTGTAAGTAAATTATCCGGTATATCTCGAGCAGAATAATTGTATTCGGAACCTAAATTAAAGACAAGTAATAATACTTTGACATAAATTATTCAAGTTGACGTAAAAATTAAACCAAACAAAAATTGTAATATTGATGCTATCACTAAATATTTTACCTACAACAGATGTGCATTATGACATCGACATCCCGAGCACTATCGTATCTTTGAAGTATACAAGTAATTTATTTAGAGTTCTGTCTTATATTACAGTAGATAAAGGTAGCTTTTCTACAAAGCGTCGGTGGCCTAATGGCTGGGGCGTTGGACTTGCGATCGTGTGGTTGCCGGTTTGATGCCCGCCCATTGCACTGCCGGCGTGAACCCGCTCGTAACACGGGCATTTGACTTAGCACGAGGGGTTAATAGGAATACTAGTAATGTGCGACCCACATTGATAGTAAGCTTTTTAAAAAAAAGATTTCGGGTTTTCTCTACACACAATATCTTAGTGGAAAATATTTACTTATTGGAAAAGTGACGCGACTGCTTTCGTTGTTAGCCTTTGGTCACTAAGACCAACCTTTGGTGACTCAGACGAAATAGTGATTAACTTAGATGAAATAAAAGAACGCGCAGTCACTTCTATCCAAAGAAATGATCAGTTAGATAAACAACGATTTGAAAAACAAAAGTACATCATTTAAATTTTCTATTAGTGGAAAATCACGAGAGAAATTAGGCCCGAAATTCTGAAGGCCATTGATAATTTTTGAATTATTAGAACCTGATCATTATTTTTTGAAAGTTTTAAACAACGTGTATCAAGAGTGTATCACTGGAATCTCAGATTGTTACGTTCCCACAGTTTTTTTTTTTTAAGATCATTGCGACGAAGAACAGTCAGGTCCTGGCCATTGTCGACGCTGTTGAATGTTAATAGTGAAAAGTTGAACTAAAAGTACTTTGTTTGTGGAAATGACCTGTAGTTACGAGGTCAATATTGAGAATTTTTACATTGTTTACTTGACTTTTGTGCTGTCATCAGTTACTTATCGTCGATCGTAGGTCATATTCCTAGCCCAGTCTAGCTGGTGTCGGAGACTTCGCGGCGGCGATCGGTGGCGGGTGTGCAGTTTGTTTACGTGACTTTTGTGCTGGCATCAGTTGCTTATCGTCGATCGTAGGTCATATTCCTAACCCAGTCTAGCTGGTGTCGGAGACTGCGCGGCGGCGATCGGTGGCGGGTGTGCAGTGGCGGCGGTCGGTGTGCCATAAGGTGACTGATCCGTCAGGTGATGGTGGGAGTGCCATTGCTGGCGGTCAGTGTGCCAGAGGGTGACCGATGCGTCTGGTGATAGCGGCAGTGCCATGTGGCGGTCGGTGTGCCATAAGGTGACTGATCCGTCAGGTGATGGCGGGAGAGCCATTGCTGGCGGTCAGTGTGCCAGAGGGTGATCGATCCGTCTGGTGTGGCTGTGTGCCAGTGTGGGCTGTGTGCCCCGTGTGTTGGCTGTGTGCCAATGTGGGCTGTGTGCCCTGTGTGATTGGCTGTGTGCCAATGTGGGCCTGAGTGCCTGTGTGCCGCTGTTACCCTGAGGCCTGTGTGGTGGCTGGAGTGCCTAGGTACTGCCAGTGCGCCGTTTGTTATAAAGTCACTTAAACATGCGTAGTTATTATGTTAACGAGAAGTTTGCGAATCAATGATTAAGTTATAGCTAAAACTGTAATGAAAAGCGATCAGACCTGTTCTTTGTCGATTAGTTTTATTAGAAAAGATTAAAATTACTGATGCTGTGCAATGTGGAAACCTGACAATCAATAATTAGTGTTTAGTAACGGCAGGATAGCCGAGTGGTATCTAAACGTTAAAAACGTTATTTTAGTCAGACTTCAATTGAACCTGTTTTAATGACAAATAATTATGAACTGTTTCATGACTACATATGGCACCCGAGGACGTGTGATAGTCAGGATCGCCGTGTCGACGCGCGGGAAAATCAGCGTGCGATGCACGATTTATTTGACTAACGTTGATAGCCTTTATTATGGTAAATCATT